>CM052439.1:86617705-86643052 GCA_028533085.1 Varecia variegata | reverse complement strand
TTTACTAGATCATGCATCCCTATGTCTTAAATTTACTTGGCTGTTATTTTCTTTCTGATGTTGTATAACCTTTGCAGATTCTGCAACATCTTTCTTTAGGTCCTTACTTATTACCACCTGAGTTATTGCAATCGTCTCTTAACTGGTTTTCTTGCCATCAATCTTGGTCTATTTCAGTCTATCCCTGACAGAGTGATTTTTTTAAAGCGGAAATATGATAATGATAATTAGATTTATAAAAACTTTCAATGAATCTCTGTAGCTTTAAAAATAAAAATAAAAGACTCCAATGCTTACCTACTTCTCTAATTTCTTCTTCTGTCCCTATACCAGGTAATAACTGCCCCCTATTTCTGTAGCTAGGAAAGTCTGACTTTGTTTAAGCCTCAGCTGAAGTTTCATTTTCCTCAAAGATTATACCTTAATGCCCCATTCAGTTTGAGATGTTCATTCTCTGCCTTAAATTGCATACTTTGCTTACCTTCACTATAGCATTTATCACTCTGACATGGTTAAAGGTTTATTTTTTTTGGCTTTCCAGTATTCAAAGTTACTTGAGGTCATGGAATATATCTTTTCATTTATTGTTATTTCTTCAGCTTTATGGAAACACTTGAGTTTGGAAATGAGAACTTGTAGTTGGGACTTATTTCTTCAGTAAGTTTTCAAATGAGTAACACACAAACTATTAATACTTAGATCTTCTCTTGACCATAGCCTAAAAGGATGGCATGTTGTCAGGGTAATGTTGTAGGTTTGAAATAACAACAACAACAAAAAAGATCTTTCCAGTAATTTAGTACCAAATCTAACCTTTTCCTTTTTATACTGAACCCTGGGCTATGAAAAATAATTTTATAGCAATGTAATTATGCATTTTTAGATTATATAGGAAATACTCATTAAAATTGCATAAAGTAAACTAATAAAATTAGCTCCAACTTGATACTGAGGTCAGATAGATGAAGAGGCCTTCTCTTCAAAAACAAGTGGTCACATGACACATAAATAAGAGCATCTCAGCAAAGCAATCATGGAAATGCGCAAGATTGTACGGGTACAGCAGCCATTCTTCAGCTGCCAGTCAAGTCTGAATTTATGCTCTTTCATTTAAACACCTAACAACTTCTTAGCACTTTCAAAACAGTAATTAATAATATTTATTCATTTAAAAAATAAACATAGAACACAATTTAAAAGTAAGACTCTAACAATAGAGCAATAGGAGAATTTTAGTTTAGAAATAAAAACTTCTTAGTAGGAAACCATTCATTTATTCTCTCATCCATTCATTTGCCCAGTGTTTTTGGCCTTGGATACAGACATTCAAATAAACAAAAGATAATTATCAGAGAACTTTGCATCCTATTTGGGGAGAAAAGAATTGTAAGAAGTGTTTACTATGGAACGTAACCGATAGGAGCACTTGATACAGCCTTGGGAAAATGAGCCTCTCTCTCTCTCTCTCTCTCTCTCTCTCTCTGTGTGTGTGTGTGTATAGTTGGGAGAAAATAAGGGAAGATAAAAAATAGGAAAAGCAATTCTAGACCAAGCAGGCAGCCTATGCAAATAAACGCAAAGGAGACATGAGACGACAGAGCTTGTTTGTGCAATGTGAAGGAGTTTCATAAAGTTGTGTGGGAGGATTGAGGAGATGAGGTTTAGAGTATTCGTCAGAGTCAGATCAGGCCCAGTGCTATGCTGGGACAAAGAACCCATAACTTCTAGTTAATTAATATTCCTTGGTCTTACATCCATAAACTTACAAGCCATGATGTCAACAGAGGTGCCTTTCATGTTATTGTTATGAGTTTGTGTATGTGTGGGAGAGGGATTTGTAAGTCTTCATCAAGGCTGTATCCTTCCCTTTTCAAGTTTTTAAATCAAAATTCATAAAAGTAAAGCATCAGGTGCTCATCCAGGCATGAAGCCTCTGATCTTTGGTTATTGTAATGTTTAGCATCTTGCATCGAATCTAGATACCAAATTTTTTTAAGGTATAAATCAGGAGTTGTCTCTGGTGGGAACTGCTACACCCATGCCTTTTGCCATGGCTAGAGCTACGGAATTAACCCATATCAAATTTCCACAGATGCTTATACACAGTGTCTAAATTAATGCATTGGAATAAATTTCCTATCTTGGAAAGAGTGTGTTCTTTGAAGATAGATAGATGTAGGTTCAGATTCAGATTTTTTCACTGCTTAGCTTTGTGATCTTGGGAAACTCATTTACTTCTATTAATCTTGAATTTATTCATCTGTAAACTGGATCTGTAAGTCTACCCGGTTGTGCTGCCTTGCTAAATTATGTGAACACAGTATATGAAGTGGGAGATATAAAGTGCATAGAAGCTGGTAGGAATTAAAACCTTACTTTGTTGTTATTCTAATTATAATTACTTTAAAATTTTAGAGTACAATCATCCCACATCATCCTGGAAATTTCCAAATGGAATGACCAATAGTCAACATCAGTAGTTAAAGACAAAAATACATTACAAATCAATAGGACTTTAATAATAATAATTTTATCCATTTCCTTCATTTAATACACCAAGACCATCAGGATAAGTAAGTAACCTTTACAAGGTCACCAGCCAGAAAGTAGCAGTTTTGACAAATGAAGACAGTGTCCCTTATGAATTAAAAATATCATTTTTGGCTGCAAATGAGTACATTGCAACTTCTCAGTAAAGTCCTATTGAGTGAATTGTTGTTCTCTAGCCTTTTAGGTCACTCGACCCTTTTCCCATCTTCCTATTTCATGACAATAATTACCATTGTATATGCAGGCCATATTTCAGTGGACAGACCATATCTCAAAGACTTTGAATCACCAACTAAAGGTTTTAGGAACATTTTAAATGGTATCACCTTACTGTGTTTTGTAACAAACACTAAAAAGTGAAGCAATTCAGTAAAGGGAAACTGGGACCCAATAAAGAAAGCAAATGACATTGTGCAGAGGAGCAGAGAAAAAAGAAAATTGCAGTGTAGAAGATGGTAATTCATTAGAACAAGAATAAAGGGGAGAGAAAGTGAGGTTATTCAAATGGAAACTAGTGTTCTCATAATTTTTGACTCTTGTGTGGAAATTACTAAGTTAATGTTTAGTTTACATTTGCCAACTGCGGAAGTACCAGTCTAGCTTGGAGATGGGAGGCAACGTGAAGAGAGTTCATGTGTACTGTCAAAGATGAGCCAATTCAACAAAGGATCATTAGGACTCTTCCAAATGAACATTATAGTGTTTCCTTTACTTCTGCTGACTGTAAATGCCACAGAAAGTTTCCCACTGAAAAACATCAGCCTGTTCTTTGTTTATTTATAATATTATCTATTGATTGGGTTTGTGCAAACGCTTCAGATAACTCAAGGTATAATGCATCTCTTTATGTGAAGAGCCTATGAATATGATTGACATCTTCATATATCTCAGATGAAATTCTGCATGTGATGAATGGGCTAGAATAAAGAGCTTTTGATTCCTCTCTCAAGGCTAAACCTGTGCGAACCTAATATGTAGCAACAAACTTAGATAAGGTGTTTGGAGATCATTCAAAGTGATTTATTGGTCAAAATTAAGGCTCTTTATAATCATGTAACATATGTTTATTGTTAACAATAAATAGTGACCTCATATATGTTTCACAAATTCTTATGATCTTCTGAATATAAGTGCTGCCATTATAATAGTCTTTCAATATGCCCGATATTTGACAAATCTCCTCAGTAAGATATTTAGCTATTGTTCTGTTTTGGACTAGATACATATCTCAATTACTGTTTTATACTAAAACCTGTGACCCCTGGAAGGTTGAATAACCTGACAGCTATTTGAAAGCTGTGGCCAAACTGAGACTAGAACTCCTTAGCTCTTATGACTGCTGGTTTCACTTTAACCAACTATCAAGTCACATCGCTTCTCCTTGTGTCAAAGGAGTTGATATTATATGTAAAATGATTTTTCATTTAACACTGGCTTATTATATCTGCATTTGAAATTAACTAATTCCCTCAAGGTAAACCCAAAGGAAGAGTTGTAGCTATTTAATATCCTAAAAATCTGGAATGGGTGAATTTCTAGAGTTTTTATTACTGGTAGGTAATTTTGTTTTCTGCACAGATTCATGAAAGCTGTACTGTAGCTGGCCCTTCTAACCTGTCTTTATTTTAATTTTGCTTAACTAGGAACTTATAAAGTCTATAATTGGATCAGCATTCATTTTTCCCTTAGAGATAAAAGCCCAAGTTTTGGTCAGATTATGAAAAAATTAAATGCACACACACATACACAAATCCATCACAACAACAAATTATTATAAGAAGAATAAAAACAATTAAATGTTATTTATGCCTGAACAAAGTCCACAGATTTAACTACATACCATGGGACATGTTGGGTCAATAATCCATTTTCAAGGCTACCATCGTAAATGACATGAGATATTATTTCAAAATATAGAAAAAATAATCTTGAAAAATTTTTCCAAATAAACTTAAAAAATGACTGTTTGAAAGGAAATTGCTATTACTCGATGTATGCATATTAATGCATATTATAGATAAATAATAAACCCAAATCTTATATTTAATGAATAAAGAGTGTGGTCAGTAGAAACCTGGAGGAATTTTGGAATGTTAATGCTTTCTTAGAGGTTCTGCATCATAGGTTTTGAAAACCACCAATAGGTACTGAGTTCAGACGTAATTTTTTATTGCTATTCTATTATTCACTGAATTAATACATTTTGCACAGCATAATAAACATTTATGATTATTCTTTAAGAACATTGACCCCTAATATTTAGCAAGCAGCATGTATTAAATTGAAATGCTGATTGGAAAGGGGAAATTAAACTGCCACTTATGAAATACTAAAGCTCCTTATCACAAAGTTTCATTTGAAATGTTCAGAGTTAGCTTTATTATTGCACCAGTAATGATAAGCATGAGTCTTAAATCCATGTCATTTATGTTTTATGAGGATTATTAAAACATATTAACCATAATTCAATTAATTTACAGAAAATGCCAGATTAAATTTTTTTACTATTTTAGGTAAACGTGCTACATGAGGAAGCCCAAACCATTCTATTTCCATTTAACCTTTATTCCTCACCCCCACCTTTGTGGCTCTTTCAAGTACTCATTCTCCTTAGCTAGGTAAATGTGCTAAAGGGAAAACACAGCTAGTTTGCTGCCACACCTTTGCATCATTAGGACAATACTGACCTCTAGTGTTCTAGAAAGTAGAGAAACCAGCTCAGCACCATGTCTAACTTCCTCCTAACCACTTAGATCTCTTTCTACAGCACCATGGGAACAATTTCACAGAAGGAGCAGGAGGAGAAGGAGAAGAAGAAAAAGAAAAAAATTCATATATCAGATTCTTACCTGCCCCTATATATAACTTGAAATAATTTCTAATCTTAGATTCCTTGGATCCTCCCTTAGAGAGGGTGACCTCTTCAGCCATCCTTTAGAATGCAAACTTTAATAAAATCTTTATAAGGCATAACCAGTCACTATAAATACTGGATCTCCAAAACTTCTGATAACAGATGAAAACAGTGGCTCTGTTTTGGACTGTTTTAAGTACATAACATTTGTTTAATTGTCATCCCTTGAGGTATAACTCTGGGAAGAGATATTCAAGATCCTCTTGGACCTAAGTTGGTGGGGAATAAGGTAGAAACACTCCTAAGTTGTAAGTAGTCTGCCCATCTTTCTCTAACAGTGATAGTGCAGATTACAAAAAAATGAAATAAAACTGTTGCAATATGCGTAACATTTCTGAGGTTCACGACAGGGACAAGGGATAGGGGAGCAAGCCCAGAAACTTGAGGGACCTTGATAAAGCATCTTTGGAAACAACACAGATGGCTTAATTGCATTCTTTCTCATTTAGGAGTTCCCAGAGCTGGAAAAACTTCCCTTCCTCTGCCTAGAGAGGCAGCTGAGCCATTGAGCTTGAACCTCTGATCGCTCCAGAGATTTATTCAAGTTTGACAAACTGGATTCTTTAAATACAAAGTGCAGGTGGTGGATCATCGGGTGTCCAGCTTTCCTGCCTATTAAATTAAATGCCCTGCACTTGCCGAGGTTAGAGCTTGGACGACAGAGTGTACACTTAGTGCATACTCATTATGTGTTCTGTTCGTTGGCACAAAGATTTTGGGGGTGGGGTATGCATTTAAGCTCTTCCTCCTGGAAAAGGGGCAGCCATTGATCTTGTGGTTGACTACATTGGGCTATGACTCTTAGGCCAAAATTCCAAATCCTGTTAAACCGGTGCCCATTGGTTGCAAGATACCCCAACGGGAGCCTTCTGCCTAGGGCAGAGTGCAAAGCCACGTACTGTGGGGCGCTAGGCATACTGCAAATCCGAGGCACCGCATTCGGAGATGAGCCGCTGTCACCAGCACGGTGGCTGGGAGCAGCTCTATCCCTGGAAGCTCAGCTCCCAGAACACACTATCTAAACCCCGGGCCCTTCTCGGGAAAAGCCCTGCCTGAGATCAGGCAGGCATAGAACGTGGAGCTAGCAGGGAGGTTAAGAGAAGAGAACCTTTCCTTCTCCCGGAACTTTGCGATTCCGAGATAAAGGCAGGAAATCCAGCAGGGCTGGATCATCTGAGCTCTGCTAACTTTTGAGATGGTAGGAGTGATGAAACCACGCTGATCAGCATTTTTTTTTTTTCTTTTTCCTCTACCCAGAGAAGATACAATTGAGAACGCTTGGACAGTTGATTGTCTTTCTGAATGCGACCATTCCCCACCTCACCTACCCGCTCCCAGCTCCTGGTACTCACAATTTGTCGCTGTTAATCCTAAATGCCACAAGCCAGAGAACAGCAAAGTCAAAACGCTGGTCAGCCGTGGAACAGAATCCATTTCCCCAGAGTGAGCGGTCCCTCCCAGTCGAATCCCAAATTCGCAGGCGCCGGCGGCGGCTTCTTCTCTCTCTTTCTCTCCTCTGCACCGCCTGACCCCCTCCCACCCCCCTTCGGAGAGGCACTCGCTCTTTCACTCCATCCCGCGCCCAGGCACTCCACAGAAACCGTGGCGGGGGCTTCTCTGAGCTGCGGCTCAGGCTACAGTCCCCGCGACAGCCGCTCGCTGTACGCGCCTTCCTCGCCCGCGTCTTCTTCCTCTTCCTCCCTCCTTGGAGGTGCAAATGCAAACCCGATTACAAGGACGGGAGCCGAGCTCGGTGGACGGCCGAACCCAGCTCGTCAGGCGCGAGAGCTGGAATCAGCACCAGGGTGGCGGACAGCTCCTTATAGGCGAGCGGGCCGCGCGGCGCCGCCCCCGGCCAGGCCCGCCCCGCGCTCGCCTATAAGAGCGGCCTGGGCGGGTCTTCGCCTCGCTCCAGCGCCTTTCCTCGGCGGGCGCCCTGCCTCTGCGGTGCGCTCCGGCTACCTGGGAGGGAAAGGGAAAGGGAAAGCAAATCTCTCTCTCTCAGTGCTTCTCCTCCCTTCCCCCCATTTGGTGTAGAGGTATTAAAATTTAAACCAGATTTTCGAAGAATGCTGCTGAAAGGATGCTAAAAGGAGTTGCAAGACAGAACGCATTAGGAAGAGGGAATCTCCCATGGAAAGCTTTATAATGAGCTAGTGAGATGCAGCCCCCCTCCTTTGGAGGGGAGGGAGAAATAGGGCTTGAATTACGCTATTTAATCTCCCCTGCGTTCGTTCCCTAACAGGGAAGGCTGACGGGTCTTGTATTATTGGGATGTCTGGTTTAGCGCTTTAACATATGTGCGCTCCCCTGCTTCCAGACTCCCGCGCCCACTTCCATCGCTCGTCCTCGCACTGGCCTTTACATCCGTTTCTCCCTCCGCGCTGCTGGCTCCTTGCTTGGGCCAAGTACTGCAAGGTGCTTGGTGCTTTGGGCTCAGGAGCCCAGGTGGTTCCCTGGCGCCCGGAGAGATCAAGAGAGGAGAGAAATGGGTGTGGTAGTGATGAGAGTCAGGGTGAAGCCCGGGTTGGCCCCAGACTCAAAATCCCAGGGCTCCTCTGGAGGGATTTAAATTGAAAAAGAGTGGTTTTGGTTTCTTCCTAGAGGTTCCTTATTGAAAACCTTGCTGTTGTTTTTGGCTTCTAATACATATCCGGGGACTCTCCTGCTTTACGATAAATCAACTTATTTTGTTTTTATTGGAAGCTGTCAGAAAGCTGTCAAGCCTTAACAAAATGAGGGACCACAGTGATTTCTCCTATGTGAACCTCACAATGAAGTTAGGGCTGATAGACTCTACCCACTTCGGAGGAAGTTGATGTCTCCCTCTCCCTCTCTACCCACCTCCCCACCCCCTGCAGCAGAAATTATACAGGCTTATTTTACACTATAGATTCCTGACAACCTTTGGTCTTCAGCTGCTGGCTGCACAGCTACAGCAGATTGAACTAGGTTTCAGGCAGCTTCTGCATGAATACTGAGGTTAAGCTTGTGATTTTGGTTAGAGCTAGACTCACATCCTTGGAATACCAAAGGATAGTTGAATGACAAATGAATTGGTGACCCCATTACTTTACTAAAGAAGACATAATTCTAAAGGTCCCATCACTTGTAAGTAAATGACTGTCTTTTCTCTAAGCTTCTAACAGAAAATAATTATGTAAGTTACTAGATGCTTGGACAACTGGAAGACCTCACCAGCAAAAGCTTCAGTTGAGGGAGGGAGGCCACACCCAGAAGATGGCAAATCTCAAAGTATCAAAGAGGAGGTGACCTAAGGAGCTTACCTATTGGCAGCTTACCTCTGCTGAGGTTCGAAGTCCAGCTGCTTGGGCTTTTCAGAGGAGCTGCTACTCAGCCCTTAGCCTTTGAGGATTCCAGGTTGAAATACACCTATCTGGCCAGTTTACTCATACTAGAACTTCTGGAAGAAGCATACTGAACCATTATCCAGCTGTCTATGTTCTAAGTATATGTAAACACTTAAGATATTTTTAACAGAAATAAAATATTACATATATAATTTAATCCCCTTTCACATTCTTGTCTGATCCCATTTATCTCTTATCATACCTACAAGTAAACACTTTACTGATTTGGTGTATATCATTTTAATACATAATCTTTTTATAATTTTACCACACATATCTACAACCATAAATAATAGGTAGTATTGCTTTGTCTTTAACCAGTGGTGTCATACTGTTTCATTTTGTACTCTGCAATTTGCTTAATGTTATATTTTTTAAATTTATGCATTTAGATGCATGAAATCCTAGCTCTTTCATTTTAACTATTGTGTTGCCTTTCATTTTATGAATATGCTAAAATTTACTCATGAATTCTTCTGTTTAGGAATCTATAGATTGTGTCCAGGATTGTTGGGTTTTTTTTTTCCCCCTAAAAAAATGCGATCTTGTACCTATCTCTTAGATTTTTCTCACATATGTATTTAGGAGTAGAATTTCTGGATCATTGGAAATGCTTATTTTTAGCTTTACGAGGTATTGTCAGTTATTCTATAAAATGATGGTACCAATTCATGCCTCTCCTCCCCCTGCTAGCAGTGTGAGATTTCCCTTAGCTCCACATCCCTGCCAATATTTCAAGACCTCTCTTTTTACAAATAGGGAAATGATAGCCAGAGAACACAGGTCTTTAGTCAATGAGCTTAATATTCTGCTAAATCATCCTACCTTATATATCTCTCTAAAAATGTTTAGTTAAATAAAATATTTGAAAAATTACAAAAGATGTTGGCTTCATTTTCTGGCAGAATGATTTAAAATGAATCATCTGGGCCAGTAAAATGCACTTGAAATTAATATTAAAAGACAATCAGGGAAATGTGTTGCCATGAAGCCCCCAAAGTGTGAATGATATTCAAGTTATTAGTAAATATTGGAACCTTGTGTTTAGATGTCCATATGCAGACCAGTGTATAATATATAAATTGGGCCTAATTTAAAGTTCTATTTACAGTTGTAGCTTTTTTCTCTTTCTTAAACACACCTGTTCACAGAACAACTTTGAGCTTTAAATGGCAGACATTTGTCTGAGATTTGTTAACATTTTAGTAAGAATACTGCAGCTCTGAATGTAGTAAGGGGTAAACAGCTGTTCCACTCAGACAATAGTGTAAACAATGCCATCTTCTGGGGGCATTTTGCCAGCAAGTTTTTATTAGCAGTAGAATATTAATCACTATTAAAACTGTTTTCAGCCAGATTGATATTTACCTACTGAAATTATTTTGTAAAGCTTTTAGTCTGATAAATTCACTTTTAAAATGGTGGAATAGAAGCTGAATAATCTCTTTCCTTCCCATCTTGCTCCATATAACTCATATTTGCAGAGCACTTTTTTTTTTTTTTTTTTGAAGCGGCTTAAAAGTTCTGCATAGATAGAGCAGGTTAAACACTAATAGGGAATTGGGGAAAATGGATAATTGAAATGCTAAAATGTCTATATTTTAAAAATGGTAAATCTGAATGTCCTCTCATGCCAAACTTCTATCTGAAATCTTAAAAAAAAAAAAAAAAAAAAAGAAATGAAATGGATTCCGGATTATGTTTCCTTGTCTCTTTGATTTTCCCTTGAGCACTTCCACTTCTTTCCCCTTAATGGAACAGAAGGGAAAGAATCACTCATCAAATGGAACCATAGCATTCAAATATTCAACAAGTGGTTCTCCTCATTGATTTTGTAATTCTTCTGCGAGCCATATAGAAGCATGTTCGGTCATCTCCATTTTATTGATGGGATCCTAAGAGAAGAAAGACCTGTTAAAAATCATACAGAGTTACTGTCTCCAACCTGTAGGGCACTGAAAATGAAAACATTTCACCCTATTTCTTTTATCCTTAGAAAGTTTATAGGTAAAAGTCACTATAACATATGAATACCTGGGATGTATTAGAAAAAAGTCCACACACAATCACAGTAGGCTACTCTATTTTGAATATCATTACTTATAGATTATTTTGACTTCACATATTGTTTGTTGTAATGATTGAAGGATAATTTCTGTTGCAACCCATATCTTCAAAATAGAATTTTTCAAAATATTGGTGTGGCAGAAAATTAATTAGTTTTCCTTTTATCCTTTCTTTTCTTTATGTTTTCATTTGCTTTTTCTCCATTCGTGTTTCCTTCTTTATGGTATGTGGACTGTAACATGCTACAGGGTATGGGAAGTAGAAAAAAAATCTCTGCTCCTAGAGCCAGAAATTATTTAGGAAAATGAGATATGAATACATTAAAAAAGTTAAATTAACAAATGATGTGAATTAGCATGTGATTATTTGCCAAATGTCTCAAATTATAAGTGCTCAAGGAGTTTTTAAATTAAAAAAAAATTGCTTCCTTTGGGAAAGAAAAGTTGCCATTGCATAATGAATCAGTTCTTTGTCTCTTTGGGGGAACGGGATTAGAGTCACTGTCGGCTATGAAGCTTGTTATTCATATCAAGTCAAGTCAGGTGTATTTGCCTTAACAAGAAAGTCAAGTCTTGGATCATGAAGGCAGAATTCTACTTTTGTAGAAGAGTGGATGTTCAGATTAAGACCCAAGGACTTCAGCCACGTGTTGAGGAAAACCCACTTTAGCCTCTCCCTATTTCTTCTGTCTTCTACTTCTTACTCAGTCAGATTCAGTCTTGTCAACACAACATCTATCATCGACATCAAAACTAGTCATTTTCTATCATCACCTCCTGCCAATAGAGCAGCTGTTTGAATACCTTTGCCTGGCACAATACTGTTTGCACATACTGCTCGCTCTTTATTCTTTTCCTTTCCACTGGCAAATTTTCAAATCCAAACTCAGCTAAAAACTCTCTTTTGAGATCTATATTGATTATTATATAATGTTTCTGTTCACATATCTGTTTCCCTAACTCTGAGTAGTTCCTCGAGGGTAGTTTCTTGATGAACATTTAACTTTGAGTCTTCAGCATACACTGTAAGTTTTCAAGCAATGTCTGATGTCTGATTAATGTTAGATATGAAAGGGCCTTGTGAGCTTTTTCACAGGTTGTGATCATTCCTGATCCACTCCTTGCACCAGCATGCAGAGGCTCCTTTCAGGACACCTCTCCTAATTTACTTTGGGAATCAAGATGTCAACTATATGAAAAACCAATGGAAATGCAAGTTGGGATAATATCCTGGTAGTTAATTTTTCTAGCCATATATTTCTCAAGTATTTAAATTTATTTTGGGGAGAGTGTTCAAAGCCTAAGTTATCTGTATAATTACATTTGCACAAACCCAGCCATTCCACATCTAGAAACATATGTCCAAAAGGATCTTTCTTCTCACCTATTTCTGTCTCTCTCTAAAGAAACTCCTGCCTATAATCATCAAGAAGTCATTTTTTATATATATTAATATTATGTTTCAGGAGAAAACCATTTGGAATAGTTTAATGTAACGAGTTCTGAGCTTAGAATCAGAAATTCTAAGTATTTGTCTTGGCTTTGCAGCTTACTGGTATGAGACCTGGAGTATATAACTTGGTCTCTTGGAGAATAAATTTCCATACTTGTAAATTGTGAATTATGATAACTTCTGGCTTTAGTATTTGTGCATATGCAGTAGAATCATACATTTAACAAGACTTCCATTATACAGACACAAGCTAAAAATGCTATGTAAAGAAAACAATTTATTCACTCCATAACCACTGGATTTCGGATGCATTTTATTTGTCAAATTATCCTGGGAGTAAAAATAAAGGCAAACATCTAAAAAGATTACTCATTCTAAGGGAATTGTGCATAGTTCATTACTCAAAATAATCCTAATAATTCAATCAACCAACATTAACTCATTGAGCAACAAGCCTAGTCTTATATCATTTGCTTTTGGTTAAATAGATGTGATCAATGACCTGGTCTTATCTTCAACGTTCTCCTAATCCCCACAATTTGTAAATTGGAATATGACATATACAACATAAGTAATGAGTTTCATCAAAGTGGCAGACATTATTGCTTTCCTGACCAACAGCCAATTCCAACTTCTTCCTTGATTGCAAAACAGTTAGGTTCTCTAGAGGAATATAAAACTATATTTATTAAATATAAACCTGCAGTAGGCATTTTGATTGTTTTCTCTTTTAGAATTCATGGCAAAATTCTAAAGTCAGTATTATTGGCATATAAGTATATTGAGACTTCTGAAATTTAAGTAACATTGTCCAAAGCACAAAGCTATTAACTAGAAGTGCAAGTATTCAAACCTGTGCTTTCTAATTGCAGAATCTTGGTTTATCATGCCATTTCTTAGTGCCAAAAATGCTCACAAATGAAATAACTAGACTAAATCTTGTGTGTTTTTGTGTTGTGTGTTTATGTGTGTGTGTATTTAATCTACTCGTTTGAGCTCAACTATGACAGACAGTTTGACTTCTATCAAAAAAACTCTCTTTACGGTTACCCATGTCCTGCTTTGGTCTCTCAGGAAATAGCTGTCTTTACAGCCAATGTGCTATTACTCAGTTTGTTAAGGAAAGTTAATGAAGAACAGCAGGTAACTATTCTGTCACAGGTGCACACCTGATCTTTAAGTAAGTAAGGCTGACATCTAAACCTAAGGATGTGTCATAGCCACCAGGATGAAAACTCTTCTACAAAGTTATAATATTTTCTGAAGGTATATTTTTAGGAAATGATTTGGAAAAAGAAAAAGCTGATTAAGATTATTTCATTGTCTAACCTAATTCTTAGTGTTTATGTCTTTTTATCCCTTTTGCATTTAAATCAGCATAGAAAACACTGTAAAAACATCTATAATTTGCTTTTTATTGGCATTTTTAATAAGGTGGAAATAATGTTAGCCTAGAGCCAGCAGGGGGTGTGTTGACTAGTCAGAAGGAAAAAAAATGCAGAGCAGATTTGAAGCAGCAGTATGGGAAACTTTGTAAGTTGTTGAATCATTGTTTAGCTGGGGGAAGGTAGAGAGAGGATGCAGGAGAAAGTGCCAAAATCAAAAGACAAAACCATTGATGACTTATTTTAAATTTTTGCTTACATCTCTGATAGTATGTCTTAAATTAAGAAATCACACAAGACCTAGAATAAGTTTTTTAATAAAAATATTGAATAAAATTTATTATCTTATTTTATTGTTATTAAAAATAAATATTCCACCTGCCTCTTCCAATGCAAAATTTAGAATTTTTTATCATTTGAAACTATACAATTTAGAAAAATAATATTTTCTGGGTTAGTGATATAGGCATTTTGATTGTACATTTCTTTTATGGACACTCTGCTGGAAATACTATAAATAACTCTGATAGAAATTTTACTTTTATCATTTTTTAAACATTTTTCCCCATTCACTTAATAATATTCTCTCTCTTTCTGTCTCTCCCTACCTCTCTCATACTTTTGTTCTCTCGTTCTCTCTTTCTTACTCTCTCTCTCCTCTCTCTCTATAGTCACCTGCAGTTTCACTAGTTCTCTGACTCACCCAACACTGGATCAATACAAGGAAAGTCCAAAAAATGGGCAAGCAGAAAGGGAGAACAATATGGAAACTCATGAATACTCCTGATTTAATGTTTTGTCTGTCAGACAACTAATTACAACTGCATGACATGGTCAGGAGAACAACTCCAAGGCACTAGGAACTCACACCTAGAAGAGGACCTGGCCTTGTCTTGAGGTCAGAAAAGGTTCCTGGGGAAAGGGGCCTATGTATTTAGCTGAGAGAGGTGGGAGGACGATGATGTGTTTGTGTGTTTAGTCAACTTGTGGAAGGGATCAGAATGCCTAGGAGGAAGACACCCAGAATTGCTAATGGCCTCAAAGTGGACAAGTGATTTAGCTGAGAGTCAGGCTATACAAGACTTATGAAAGAGTTTTGGTATTTATATTTATTGTAGAAGAAAGCAAAAGGTTTTGGAGATTTTGTTTTTGTTTTTAAGGAGGGAACTGGCCAGTGGCTTCATATTGTGTAGTTGTTTGGCTCCAAAAGTCAATCAAGTCATGTCTGATCAGATAAACTAATTTTCACAGATGTTTTAGTAGTTACAATGAGATGTGTTTCTCTTTCATTCAACACATGCTTTCACTTTAGGTGTTTCTAACAATTTGCTCAAAGAAATAACAGCTTGTGGATTTGAGATTTGGTGTTTTGAAGATTGGGCACATATTAACTTTTTACCTCATTTTAGGTATATGATACAGAAGGCAAATTATCTAAAATATTTTTATGTGTAAAATAGGATGACACTAAATCACAAAGTTTGGTAAAAGTCAGAGATGATGTAAATTAAATGCAATGCTTAGTGCTTGAAGTATTCATTAAATGGTTACTGTTATTCATGGGTGTGGTGTCATTAAATAGGACACTTAATTCCCCACAAATCCTGACTGGGACCATTTATTGCCTCTCTCATAGCAAAGCTTCATAGGTGTAGTGAGATCATAGTCATTGCCTCTATCAAAAATATTCATATTCCCTTGAGAAATAAGACGTTTAGAATGTGGCTAATGCAAATTTTCTGCATGTTTGACGTTTGCCTGGCAATTTGTTTCTAGTGGACAATAACATTTTCTGAGGAATTGATAGTGAGTTTCAGAATATAAATGACAACATCTCACCCCCAAAGAAAATTTGTTTTTAATACAGCTGAAAGGAATAGTCACAATAAAGCCTGTCTTAAAAATTCATAAGGGGAAAAAGACAGATGGAAAGTTATTTAAAGAAGACTTTGGCAAAAAAGCAAATAGTTGTAGCTCTGATTTTTGTCAAAATGATTAGAGATTGAAGAAGATCAGGATTGTAGGTGCTAAAATTCAAAAGTCTGATGCTACATTTGCTAGTCAAATATTTCCCAAGGAAATTCCATATCCAGAATTTGCCATCTCTATCCTCACCTCCCACAAATAGTAACTTTTCTTTGGTATGATGTTATTTTTGGTTTAAGAAAGAGTCATCTCACCTTTGTAATGCCAGAAAGCAGTTGTTCACAGAAGTAGTGAGGATAGAGAAACTTCAATTGGTTTCTTAGGAATGTTTTTGCTTTACTCTTGGAATGCTATATAAAATGGCATTTCCATTTTTGTCTTGTTTATTGGAGAAATCTGATTAATGGATTTCAAAATCCACATCATGGTTTTCTAGCAGTTTTTCATTAAGTGAAAATGAAAACTAGATTCAGCATGAGTCTAAGAATTACCAGTGTGCAATTTCAGATTTATGGGAATGAATGGAATTCAATTAGATTTGGGGGAAATAGTATGTATAAATAAAGTAAATATCCAATTTAACCTTGATCAAACTTTTCATATGGGAGATTTTAATTATTTCAACTCACCACTTTTGAACCATTTCCATAGCTTCATACTAACATTCATTCTGATATTAAACAGAAAATAAGGCAAGCCAAGACCAAATGGGTTAGAGGCAAACAAAGGAAGATGATAATATCACGTAATAATGTGTTGTAACTGAGAAGGAATTAAAGGTTATGGTAACTTTGGTTTAATTCATAAAAGAACACATTTCCCTACTTGGACTGATTTAGGAATGTAGGCTGGTTGGCCACCATTATCAAGAGTTGAGATCATGGCTTGCAATTACATCCTCTTTTGTTCACCCATGTTAATTCTGCACAGCAATAGATCATGGGGACATAGATAAAGGCATTACACTTATTTTCTCTTTGGACAATTTCTGTAGACATGTTTGATGCTCGTGATGACTTACAGATGTAGTTCTAAACATTCTGCCCTGGGATTTTGTCTGCACATAGGGAGAGTTAAGCAATGTGGGGTTTATACATTTGCACTGGCTATATAGTGAATAAGACATGCTTCCTGTCCTTAAAATGTTTCTACATGTAGATGATGACACAAGCAAAAGTAACAATTAAATATACACTAAACAAGGAATGAAAAAGGAAGCTAGAGCAAGAAGAAATGTACTCTGTCTTCTTGAAACTCAGCAGGACTAAGATTTGGTAAAACCAGAGCAGATGACTAAGAGTTCATCCGGCATGGAAGTAAAGGAGGGAATCCCAGGCTAAGGCAGGGAAAGGCCCAAAGTTGTGAGCTTGTGTGTCATTTGATGGGGAAAATTGGCCTTTTCCAGTAAACTAGAATGAATCTTGTGTGCATGGGATGCCTACAGAAACAATGAGAAGAATGATTAGTGAATGTGTTGATGTCTATATTTTAGGTTGGTCAGAAGGGAACATTGAGTGCAGAAGACAAAATGTTAAAATAGGGCCATTTTTATATGTAGGCTTAGAAAAGACTCTACTATTAGAGTGTAAGGTTAAAGGATATAACAATATTTTAAAATGCCTTAATTTCTAATTATTTTCAAACACATTTTTAATTTCCTCCCTTTCAAATACACTTAAGCATAGTTTTAACCTAGAAGGGAGAAGAGTTTAGTATTTGGTTGACTCAGGCAGAAGACAAGGCAATTCCAATCACGGTTTCCCTAACCTCTTAAATTACTAAAGCTACACAAGTAGAGCTACTGGCCAAATATGAGTGATTTTGCAAACAAGACAATTCTTTGAAGAGATGTTAAATTCTAAAGAACAACCTATAGATCTTTTCACTTTGTTTACAACTAGATAAAATGTTTTTTTGTTTGTTTGTTTTGTTTTTAACCTGAATTGGCTCAGGACACGTTCTTTTACACAAGAACTAAACAGCCGCTCCCCATTGCTCACATAAGCTCCGCTTTCTGTCTGATCAGCAGGGGCATTAGATTTTCATAGGAGCATGAACCCTACTGTAAACTGAGCATGTGAGGGATCTAGGTTGCACACTCCTTATAAGAATCCAATGCATGATGATCTGAGGTGGAGCTGAGGTGGTGATGCTAGTGCTGAGGAGCAGCTGCAAATATAGATTATCATTAGCAGAGAGGTCTGACTACACAATAAATGTAATGCACTTGAATCATCCTGAAACAGTATAGCCCCCTATCCCCCACAGGGTCCATGGAAACATTGTCTTCCATGAAACCAGTCCCTGGGGCCAAAAAGGTTGGGTACCCCCTTCAAGCATTTGTTGTCATTAAAGACCCCAAATAGTTAACACGCTTGAAGAATTCTAAATAGATCAAACATAAAAATGTTAAAGGGTTATATTGAGTGACACCAGATCGACAGAAATGTCTCCTTCAAAACCCACTACAGGACATCAAGGACTGTGCATGTGGTTGTGAACAAATTGGCAAGATCTGAGTTTGCTGTGGCTTCTAGGATGTTCGTAAAGAGAGGTCTGTTGTTTTGTAAAGGCTTTCACACCGTTATCAGGCATCCTCCAGTCCAGCTGTGCTCAAAAGGTGGAGGTCAGGCAAACAAATGGTTTGGGGTGTCTTTTTCTTCCAAGTCACTACCAACCTGGGGGCTCAGTGTGGTAAAAGTGGGAAAAGGAGAGAACCATGGTGCCTGTGTAGGTCTAATCTGACTTAAAGCTCCGGTTTGGTCTGACTCTTTCCCAGTTTGCCATTTAGTCCTGGGAAAATGAGAGCAAATGTTGGCTCATCTTCTTCTCTTACGAATGTATTTCCAAGAAGAACCACATACCATCTGTCCTATCGTCCCCAAACCATATCCTAGTACAGAGGCTTGTGTTCCATTAGTACATGGCTAACTGGCTTTTCTTATGATGCTAAAAAGCTCATAACTTTAAAAGTTGTAATAAAGTGGATTAATCATAGTCCACAACTTTAAATATCTCTGTAAGAATAATAATTGTATGTATTTGTGGGGTACAAGGCTATTTGACAATTAAATAAATACATTAATTAGTTAAAAAAAGAATCCATAGAACTAATATTATTCTCTTGGAAGGTAATAATTGTACACATAATAGAACCAAAAGAATTGTCAAAATGTTCATACTTTATTGTCTTGTGATGTTGGCTTTGTAAAGTGATCATAGGGAAATTCTTCTAAATAAATAGCTTATTGTAAGGAATTTTTCCTAAATATGGAATCTTGAAGTGCACAAGAATATTCATTATAGTTTTGTTTTTAACAGTATAAAATTATACGTAGCCTGTCCATTCAATATCACAGGTTGGCAAATAAGTTTTGTATGTACATGCAATGAAATCTTGTACAACCATTACCAATTATAATTATGAAGAGAAGGTAGACTTAAAAAATGTATGGCATGCTAAAGGAAAATTAGCAAATAAGCTGCATCCAAAACTTAATAAAAATATGCATATTATGTATATTTATCACTAATAAAATGGAATAAACAAATGTTTAAGTAAATATGCTAGAATGAAAATAGTAATGGAGTTTTCTTCTTAGAAAATTTTCTTTAGTGTTGTTACAGCCATTTCTAAAACAATAATTTAAAAATTTATCAATGGAGATCATATTGAAGAGAGCCACTGATGATGACTAAATTAACTAAAATGTTGACATTCTAATTACTGCTGGTTAATAATATAAAATCAATCCACCAGCTCACACGAGGTTATTACCAGATAACCTCTAGTGAGAACTGAGAGGTAGAAGTAAGATTTCATCACCTGCGACTGGTGAAGAATCTCACATTAACAATGTGTGGCCAAGGAAGACAGAATATGAGAGAGGAAAGTTGAGGAAACCAATACAATGGTCTTTCTGCCTTGTGCTGGGCACACATGGGTTGTGTCTCGCCTCCTTCACACATATTCTAGATTCACTGAGAGTAATCGACAGGAGGCACTCTACTGAGTGATCATGAATCTACTGCATACCCCTTCCTCGGTTTTCTCCTTCTGTAATATAAAGGAAGTGGCCCATTAATTTAAAGGGCTATGTTGGCTCTTAGAAGCATTTGATATCAGTATGGCCCTAGACATAATTCTAAGGGATTTAGTAGGAACCATCATAATAGATGTATTCGACAGAAAACCATGGTAGCTAACTGGAGGTCTTGGGCCTGTCCTGCTGCTGTAGGGGAGGGAGCATCTGTGTGCACAAGTGGTCAGAGGAACTCATTGTGTAGACAAGCCAGATGGGACAGAGAGGGAAGGACCAGCCTGAAGCTTACAGGTTGTGACATACGATCTCAGCAACTCCACTGAGTGACCTTGAGCATCTACTTGCCTGTCATTGGCCTCAAATGCCCCACCTGCAAGAAGGTATTAATATAATAATAGTTTCTTCACCTTTTGGCAAGGCTTCCTGAATGAGATAATGTACCTGTGAGTACTTTAAAAAAATACCAGCAGTTAATGAAGTGCTAAATACATGGCACATTCTTAAAATAAACTAGTTATCAATAAAAGAAGTCATTTTCTCTAATCAATCCTGTCATTTGCTATAGTGAAATAATTACCACCCATTCACTGTTGAAATCTTCAAAATTCTGGAGCACAATCTCACAATATGTATTTGGACACTTGAAAACTTCATTTAACTTGGACTCAGTCATTCCAATTTCAAGTATCAATTATAAGGAAAATACACTAGAAACATATCCATGACAGAGTTGCATTTATGCTGAAAGAATTTTAAACCCATATAAATGCTCAACCATAACAGATTTATTAAGTAAATTAAGGCATAATAGATTGGAATATGATAATCATTAACAATATTTACAACTATATTAGAAACGCCTTTTTGAATTATAAGAAAGTCAGAATGCAAAATCATATATGCACTATATGTACACAGCTATGTTAAATATACAAACATGAAATCTGGAAGTGTTTATCTTTAAGTGATGGTACTTTTCTAGTTTATTGAATTTTCTATATTATCTATAATTATTATATGTTATCTTATAGCCAGAAAAATATATTTTAAACAAACCAGAAATGGCCAGTTTTCATCAGTTGCAAAAAAGGGTTGAACGGTCAAAGCGATGTGATTACTAAGAAAACCATAGCTCATTTTATTTTATTTCTTCCTTTTATAAACTCGTCATGTGCCTACTATATTTAAGACACTGTGAGCACAGATTATTCATATTGGTACTATTTTTTTAAGAAGATAACCAGTGAGAGGTTAAAATTCTGAAGACAAGCTGGAGTACATTAAGATCTAAGACACTAAATTTCAGTTTTAAACAATGTTTTTTTTTTGGGGAAGTGTGAAGGAACTGGAAAAGAAAGAGTGTGAATTGAGTGTTCCAAACAAGAGCATTTCTGTTAAAAAAAAAATCTAAAAGTATCACAATGTGAATTAAGAAATGAGAAATGGAGTTAGACAAAATTTCTGCCTTAAAAATATAGCAAAACAGCCCCCGCCCCCCGCAAAAGAAAGAAAAAAATATCAGTGTCATTACTACCAGTTCCTTCAATTAGTCATTTGATAATATAGTCACCTAGTTGTAGTTTGAGGTGTGGTGTCCTTGTCATTTTTGCACTTGAAGGAGTTGCCCTCATTTCACCCACACTTACCGTTTGCAGATTTCTATTAAGGAGAAAATGAAAAAGAAAAAAAAAGCCTAGCCAAAAAAGTTGTCATTCTAAATAAATGTAGATGATGTGTTAAATTTCAGTGACTTCTTAAGGACAGCAAGGTGCCTAGAACTCAGACATTTTAATTCAGACAAACCTTATCTGCAGAGTGCAAAACCTGAACTATTCACAGGACTCAAGCTGGTTTAATTGCTTGGAGTTTACAGATTGCATCCATCATTTTAACTCTTTCAAGGTAAAAATGGAAAGGAATGAGATGCAATGGTTTGGAATCAAGGCAGCCCATATCCAAAAGGCAAACTCTGCTAGTTATTGCTATCTAACTTGGAAAACGTTGCATAACCTCCTCCGTCTGATATCCTTGTGAGTTGAATGAGGTGATACTTTATCTCATTGCTGGGCCGATTGCATGAGCAGACACATGGAGCCATGTCGGACACAGAATGGGTACTCCATACATAAATCCTCTTCTTGTTAGGTATGACGATATTTGACAAAAAATGAATGTGATCAGAATTGTGCATTCAGGATCTTAACCTGGCAGGAGAATGGATGCTGCATTACAACAGAAGGAATTAGTTTCTAGAAGAGAAGTTAAGAGACATTTGTAATGATCCATATAGGAGCTAATTAATGCTTGAGGGGAAATAAATATTTACTGGGTGCATTTGAGAAGGTATTATAATACGTAAGCTCAGGAAGGAAGTGGTCAGCTGTCAGGCAGAAATGAAAGAGAATAGAGTGATTTGAGAGATTCAGTCTTACAATATTGGAAGAGCAGATATCTTTGAGATCCTACAGATTAGGAAGTAAAATTGAGGGAGCTTTGAGAGACAGGGGCTAATTTAACACATAGACTGCCATGTGAGTTGTATTTAACTCAGGCTAGTTTTGAGTCCAGGGCCATGTAAAGCAAAACCCAGCAGTTAGTTCATGAAAGTCTTACTTGTTGGTGTTCTTATTGTTACAATTAATATTGACAATTTAATTCTAAAAATGTAGATTGTGTTGTAGGTAACTCACACACAAAAAACAATAAAATATAATGAATTAGAAAGGATCGTTTTGTTTTAATAAAACACTGTGGACCCAGGGAAAATTTGTTTTTCTAGTGTGGCAGTCAATGCGTTAAACTCAGCTCCTTGACAAGGGTAAGGTAGGCCTGGCACACACACCTGTTGCTAAAAGTGCTCAAGAGGTAACGATGCTTCAGGGCAAGTCAGGTTAAACTTGTCCATTGGATTAACTGGCACAGGCAAGAATAATTAAGGCTATAGCTTTTCAATAAACTATCTTTAGTCATAAGATAGCCCCTTCAGACGGAAAGAGAAATGGAAGAAATGAGAGATGAGAAAGCAAATATAACAGATCAGAGAATACCGGCCTTAAAAGAACTGAGCAAATAGTCAAAAAGAATAGAATGCCTCAAGGGGCATTGACATTAAACTAATTGGCATTAAATAAACAAGAAAGCTACTCATTCTTTGGCAGAATTGTAAAGAAATTTGGAAATTGAGTTAAATTGTCAACTCTTTGAAACCCAAAACAACTCTTAAGCCTTTCAACTCCCTCTGACAGCTGCATAGCACACAAGAAGGAGGAGCTATTTCTCAATACTGACTTGAGATCTTTCCAAAAACGATAATGGAAAAGCATGAACATTCAAGAGCTACGGTCCCCAACCCCCTACCATGTACCGGGTACCTGTCTTGTCCATGGCCTGTTAGGAATTGGGCTGCACAGCAGGTGAGTGGTGAGCATGTGAGCGAAGCTTCATCTGTATTTACAGCCACTCCCCATCTTTTGCATCACACCTGAGCTCTGCCTCCTGTTGGATCAACGGTGGCATTAGGAGCATGAACCCTACTGTAAACTGTGCATGCGAGGGATCTAGGTTGTGCGCCCCTTATGAGAATTTGTCTGAAACCATCCCCCTACCTCTGCCATCCCTGGAAAAATTGTCTTCCATGAAACCAGCCCAAGGTGCCAAAAAGTTGGGGACCACTGCTCTGGAAAATGGACTGGGGAAACGTAATCAGGTTTAGTCAAAAGAATCTTCCCTTGGCCAGGCACAGTGGCTCATGCCTGTAAATTCCAGCACTCCAGGAGGCCAAGGCAGGAGAATTGCTTGAGCTCAGTCAGGAGTTCAAGGTTACAGTGAGTTATGATAGGGCTACTGCACTTCAGCCTGGGCAACATAGTAAAACATTGACTCTAAAATACACACACACACACACACACACACACACACACACACACACGCACACACTAAAATAAAAACTTCCCTAACCCAGGGCATGAGTTTCTCTCAGTATCTATCTAACAAAGGTGTAGATTTCTATGGACTGTTGCCTATCTCATTCTTCCCTTTTCTGAAAGAGATCGAGGTGCTTATTGTTGTTATCCTGTGGTTGTTTCACATTATAAGCTGAGTATGGGGGTTGTGGATGACTTCTCTTTTTGCTTCATAAACCTCTAGTCTAAGACAAGCTATGTTTGAACTAATAAAGAAACTATAGAACAGAGGTGGAGAATCTGTGGCCTTCCAGGTCCTTAAGAGTGGCCTTTTGACTAAATCCAAATTTTATATAACAAATACTTTTATTTTTATTAATAAATTTTTGTTCAAATTTTATATTTTTATTTTATTTTTTAAATTTAGGCTGGGCATAGTGGCTCACATCTGTAATCCTAGCACTCTGGGAGGCCAGGGTGGGAGGATCCCTTGAAGTCAGGAGTTCAAGACCAGCCTAGCAACAGCCAGATCCTGTCTCCACCAAAAATAGAAAAAATCAGTCAGGTGTGGTGGTGTGTACCTGTAGTCCCAGCTACTCAGGGGACTGAGGCAAGATCAATTGAGTCCAGGAGTGTGAGGTTGTGATGAGCTATGATCAAGCCACTGTACTCTAGCCAGGGAGATAGAAAGAGACTGTGTCTCAAAAAATAAATAAACAAATAAAATAAAACAATAAAAAAATCATATTATTTATATTTTCTGGATTTCATGATGTTTGAAATATTTGTCAACTTTTTAAATTTTTGTTTTTTAATATATTTTTTCATCCTAATAAATATTCACTATTATTCCTTAAAAAAATGGAAACAAATATATTCCAAATAGTGTACTATTAAAAAAGAATTATCACAGTATCACAGTATTCACTACAGTTAATTTTATGCAGTCATGGTTTAATACTACATCTGTGTGTTTGTTTACATTTCTTCCACTGTGAATGCAATCATGTACAGTCTGTGTTTCTGTGCATAAGTGTTGATAAATTTAACCTTTTATAATAGATTTGTGTTTATTTTGTGGTAGTGAATGATAAAATAAAAAAAAATAAAAAGAGTGTAGTTAAAATACTAATGAATAATATAAGTTTCAAAGACAAAATCCTTCTAAATTGACTAGCTTATTACTAATTAGAACATTAGTAAGCCATAGGGCTAAATTGACAGCTGATACACTCATGATTTAGTTCTAACTTCTCCCACCTGACTGGTGCCACTACCACATGAGGCTGGTTGGTGAAAGTTTATGGGAGTCGAGTTCACCAGTCTGTTATCAGCTTTTAAAAATGGTACACCGTGTTTCTGTTTGGAGTGGAATTTGTGAATTTAATTCTGTCTTCTTAACAGCCCATCATGTCAAAGAAGACCAAGAGAACGATGAAGGATTCAGATTTTTTTAACAAGGATTGGGAATGACGATATTATATTGTTTCTGCTGAAGATAAGATGATTTGGTTGCTTTGTGATACTGAAATATCAACATTAAAGAAATTTGATGCTTGTCAGCATTATAACACTCATAATGACCACAAATATTTTTTTTTTCTTTTTTTTTTTTTTTTATTTCAGCTTATTATGGGGGTACAAAAGTTCTGCATAGATATATTGCCCATGTCCCTCCCAATCCCCCGAGTCCGAGCCTCAAGCGTGTCCATTCCCTAGACAGTGCACATCGCACTC
>CM052439.1:86536532-86617205 GCA_028533085.1 Varecia variegata | reverse complement strand
GTTATTCCCAAAGAATGGGAAAAAATTTTCGCATACTACACATCAGATAAAGGACTGATAACAAGAATCTATTTAGAACTCAGCAAAATCAGTAAGAAAAAATCAAACAACCCTATCAAAAAGTGGGCAAAGGACATGAATAGAAATTTTTCAAAAGAAGATATAAGAATGGCTAACAAACATATGAAAAAATGTTCAGTATCTCTAATCATCAGGGAAATGCAAATCATTTCTTTTCATTGTATCTTGCCTCAGCAAAATCTCTGTGCTAAAGCTACTATTTTAAGTTACACTTGGCAACAAGTTATAAGTATTGTTAACTATTTTGTGCAAATGCAACAAAGAAGTGTTAATTTCATAACATGACAAAGTTGAACAATGAAGTATTCGGTGTGGATTTGCTGTATCATTTTAAAGTGCATTAGCTATTGCAGGGACAGGTATTAGCCAAAATTTTATCTCTGCGAGAACAGATAGTTAAATTTTATGAAGAACAGAATCAGCAATGTGAATTATTGAGAGATTTCCATAGGAATGCAGCATTTCTGTGTGATATCATGTCAAATCAAAAGGACTTGAATATTTCTTTGCAAGGTAAAACTAAGTCTATATATGACATGTGGCAAAAAATCCAAACATTTTGGGAAAAGCTATCTTTTTCCAAAACACTTCTTCAAAAGGAAATTTTTGATGAACATTTCCCTAGTTAGCAAAGGTCATTGATGAGCAGGATGATATATGTGAATCATCTGAAGAATGTGCTGTTGTAGACCTATTAAATGGAGAATACAATGAAAGGGTCACTGACTTTGAGAATAATAAAATCACACTCAAATTAGCATTTCAGCCTCATATAGTTGATATCACCAAGGCACATGAAGAACTACAGATGGAATTGATTGAGCTCTCAATTGATGACACTTTAAAGTCATTGATGCTAAGAAAGATCCAACTGACATATGGAAAAATGCAGTAGAATACCCACGCCTTTGGTAACGTGCCCAAAAAATGCTTCCTGCTTTTTAACCATTTATTGTTGTGAATCTACACTCTCCTACCTAACCAAAATCAAGGCACCCTTAAGGTCACAAATGACTGACACCCATCTAGAAGATCAACTGAAACTGTGGATCTCCATGCTGTAACCAAATATTCACATGCTTTCCCACAAAAAGCAGAAACAACAAAGTCATTAAAAGATTAATTTTAATATTAACAAATATTTTTCATTTTTTTTGAAATTATTAAATCCATAATAGATATTTTTACAAAATAACGTACACTTTTAAGTATATCTAGCTGGCATTTCTTGAATGCAGATTTATTTGATTACAGCTAAATTAGTGCAGGCTTCCAACATGAAAAGGTTCCCCACCCCTGCTATAGAACATCACCCTGAGATCTCAGACTTGGAGTTTATTGTTCTGGATAGATGAGACTGTGGATTGTTTCAACTATTGAGAAAAAGAGTGTATTACCTGTGTGGAAAACAGGGAGTAAAGAAATGCTCAGTGAGCAGAGGGGTGGATTGTAGCAGAGGTGGCAGTGCTCACCAGCATCCTGTGGGTTACCCCTTATTCCCCATTCCTTCTGTAGTTAGGCAGGGACAAGTCTCTTGTTCTAGCCACTAGAACTGTGGATGAAGTAGATTGTCTTCTGGGCAGAAACAGATAAAAGCTGGCATACAGCTTTTCAGCCTTCACCTTTTGCTACTCTATAGATTATGAAGGTTGTGGGTACGGATGGTGCAGCTCCAAGAGAGTAGATCATCCTTTAGCATGGAAATACACGCTCCCCTCCCCTGACATCCTGAAATAGGTATGTAAAAAAACAAAGAAATAAAATTTGTGGGCTGTTTCTGTAGCATAGACTTAAACTTTCTTGATTATTACCAAGGTTATTGAGTGCATGCGTTAAAAAGTAGAGGGGGAAGCTATTAGGGTGTTACTTTTGAAACTTTTTTTTGTTATTTTCTAGAAGATAACATACTCAAATCTTTATAAGGTGAGATAACTCAGAATAAATCCTTCCAGGGCATCAATGTCAAACTCTGGAATCTCAGGGTGATGTACAGTTGCCTTTACATTGGATATAGACGTAGATAATCTTGTTTCAGAGACCAGTGAAATGAAAAGCAAGTTATATGCCACACACTTACTCAAACTACAACAGTAGAAAGAGCTAAGGATTAGAAAGTTTCGGAGAAGAATCTAAAAATTTAGCAGGACTTTCATGTATTCTTATCTTCTTTTCTCCTGGTAAAATGAAGGATGTGAGGATATATTTCTCCCCAACTTAAAAACAATCCCCCTACTTCTTCTCTGGTTCATTTCACTTTCTCAGGAACTCTGACCTATAGATTAGGTCTTCCTTTTCCCTTTCATACCAGATCTTCTCCTTCAGATTTTAAATATGGCCAAATCTTTTGAATCTTTTTTTTTTATTTAAGCTTATTATGGGGGTACAAAAGTTCAGGTTATATATATTGCCCATGGCCCCCCATCCCCCTGAGTCTGAGCTTCAAGCGTGTCCATTCCCCAGACAGTGTGCAGCGCACTCATCATGTAGGTATAAACCCATCCCCTCCCCCACCCCCCACCTCTGGTATTTTTTCATTTTTATCCCCAATTCCTTTTATGCATCATGATTTTGATTGTTATGTTCTCCTTCATATTGATTGTTTATAGTTTCTTTTTTTCCAAATAGAATTACTTTTCTGTTTATTTTAATGTGTCTAATGACAACTTATGCTTCATATGTCCCATTTACATATTATATTCCCAACCTCCTTGGCTAAATTAGACACCCTCTGCTTTTTATTTGTGATACTTATCACATCTATAATTATTTAATCTTTTGTATTGTTTGAGAAATATATATTTTTTGGTCTTGACTGTAAGTGCCATGTGACTGAGAAACTTATTTGTCCTTCACCAACATATCTTTAGACCCTGGGATGGTGCTTGCTATAAAGTTGGCCCTCCACAAATAAGTATTGATGGATCAGGGGACACACTGGTTCACTCATTTTAAAATCAATAGGGAATACATTGATCAATTCCAGGAGTCTCTTGGTTGAATCTTTGGGGTTTTCCAGGTACAACATCATATCATCAGCAAAGAGTGAGAGTTTGATCTCTTCTTTCCCTATTTGGACTCCCTTGATTCTGCTCTCTTGCCTGATAGCTCTTGCAAGGACTTCCAATACTATGTTGAAAAGTAATGGGGATAGTAGGCACCCTTGTCTGGTTCCAGTTCTAAGTGGGAATGCTTTCAATTTTTCCCCATTCAGTATGATGTTGGCTGTCGGTTTGTCATATATGGCTTGTATCATTTTTAGGTAGGTCCCGTCTATGTGTATTAAATTTAACTGGACACTTGCAGAACAAAATGTCACAACTGAACCTCCAGTGAATATGTCTGTCCATCCTTTTCATTGGGGGGACTGTGGTGGACAAGGAGGATGTTTTTTAGCTCTCCTTGGCTCACCTTATGGGGACCTGGTGAGGGAAGACCAGGAAGATTCCGCCAGCAGAGACTGAGGTTGGAGAAAAGGATGCCTGGAGCCGGTGGCTACAGAGAAGACTCTGGCCAGCTCAAAACCTGGGGGCGAAAGGGATCCCTGAGACCCCCTTATGATTTGGCATGTTGTAAAGATCCTCGTCGTGATTTGGACCATGTAATAGAAATTAAGAGCTTGCATTTGCAAAAGATTGCCCCCAGTTAATAACTCTTCTAGGGAGGATGAATATTGGGGAATAATAAAACACTTGTCACAAACATTTAATGATATGCCAGGACACTATTGTACATGATTATATGCATGATCTCATTTATTTTTCACAGAAATCCTATTAAGTAGGTGACATTTTTACACTCTTTTTGTGCCTGAGAAAACTAAGGCTTGGGAATTAATTAATGTGCTCAGTAACTCCCAGTTTAAAGGTGATAGGTCCTGCATTCCAGTCCAGGAAGTCCCCATGCAGAAGCAGGGCTGAGTCACTGTGCATTTCTCTATAGAACCAAAAAGCTGTGCTTGGCCTTTCTATTCAAGTTTTATGGAAACTTAGTGGGATAAATTCTGGTGAAAATATTTTCTTTTAAATTTTGCCTCTTTCAGTAACATGGTCCACCAATTGTTTCCTATTCTGCATACAGGAAAATCCTCAAGCATTTTGGTTTTAATGTTGCAAACATGATTTTGTAAAATCAAATATGTCCATTCAGCTTTGTGGGAAAAAAGTGTACTACATTATTTCTAAATGAGGTTACCTGTGGTGTGGTTTTGACACATTATATTTCTTTTCTAAACTTTTCAAAGATGTACATATTTCATAAGTTTCTAATTTATTCTTAGATTTGAATTGGGAGAAATCAGGCTTTATTGTCAGTAAAAGCTAAGGTTCAGAGATGCTTCTAACTGGGGGGAAAGAGTAACTTGGTAAGTGACATCAGAAAGGGCTAAATGGATTTTTGATTAAATTTTAAAAATTCCTTTTCATGTGAATGAAGCAGAGAGATTTTTAGCCTGGGAGGTAAATCTTCTACACACATTCAAGTTTTAAAAAATAAAGTCCCATTAATGCACTTTCTTTCATGATGGTGTGATGTGATTCAGGGCCCTAAACAGCTCCACACTAGACTGTATACGGTGTTCCAAATTCCAACATATTGAACAACATCATTCTTGCAAGTTTAGCTGACATTCCCAGTTAAAATGTAAGTATTATGCCTAAAGAAATAAGTTTATGCCAAAACTAGTCATTAATACATTAATATAAACTAGTTCTCAGACACTGTCTAGTGAGACAGACTTGAGAGTAGTTTTCTAGGCTACAGAAGAGAAGAGATGGATGTGGTCCTAGTGCTTTGAGCAGACATTGTGAGCAGTTTAGAAAAAGCAAAGAAGAGCATTGGGCCAAAGACTATCTTGAGGAGGGAAATAGAGGCAGAGCAGGGATACACAAAGAGGAGTTTAGACAAGATAGAAAATAAGCTTGTTTGGCTTTTCAGTGCTGTCTGGGACTCACAGTGACCTGGCTAAGCACTCTGTTATATAATGGTGTCTTCAAAGAAGTTTTGGAAAAATTCTGAACCCTTGATTGTGTTTCCATTGACAACACACATGTGATGGTACCCTAGGTGTCCACACATGTGGATGGGATGTCAGAGCTGGGAAGGACTGTAGGGCCCATGTACACAGAGTGTTCTGCACTTGCCTGGCCTTAATCAATGCCTCAGGGTGCCCTTGTCCTCCTTTAAGATTCAGGTTTAGTCCTTCTGAAAAGGGTCCTGGAAATCTCTAATTTCAGCAAGTAACTCATGCAAGTCTCATAATCAGTCAAGTTCAGAAAACCCTAGTCATGCAACAGATCAGAAAATTGAGCTCTGGGCAGGAGAAGGGACTTACCCAAAATAACATCATGATGAGATTCTTGCTGAGCTAAAAATCTAAAAATCTCAACTCAAAATGCATGTTCTATTCACTATCCTAAGCCCTTCCCAGCTGTGCTTTGATATATCTAGTTATAAAACTGGCCTGATGCTTTTTTTCTCTCCGCCCCGCCCCCCTCCCCCCACCCCGTGTTTCTAATGTAAGCTACAAACCTGGATAAATTAGAAGAGAAGGGTGGGGAGGAAAGATTAGGTTGTGCTGGCGTAAACCTTTTAATTAAATCAATTGCTTGTGCCTCTAATAAAGGGGGTGTTTAAGTGGAAAACAGAAGAGAACTAGGATGACGTATTAAATGCTCTCATTTATGGGGAGCGCAGAAGGTGGAAGTGCCAGGAAGCTGGAATTCTTCCATTTGAACCGAGGAGTCATCCAGAGGTTAGAACTCTGTAGGCTCCTGGGCTGTTAGAAACAATACTCAGGTCCATAGATGTTTCTGCAATGGCTCCACTCATCCCCAGAGAGCATCTATTAGCAGGTTGGAGCGGGCCCAGGAACGCAGGCTGCCTTGTTATTAATGGCAAATGAACCGTGGATGACACTGCAGAGAGCCTCTATGTGGTCCAAGTTCTCCACTCATCAGTCCGCGTAGGGGGTTGCTCTGGAATTACACTCAGGCTGGGGCTGAAGTCTGCTTCCCTGGTTCTAGAAATGGCAGGTAGCCAAAGTGCTTTTGTATTGAGAACTAACTGGGGGTGAAGCAAGGTTCTGTGGTCAGCTCTTTAGAGCTAGTGCAAAGGAAACGTCTAGAGAACCTATTTTTAACTGCCGTGGCGCCTAAATTGGCTGCGTGGAGGGGGAGCTGCTCAGAGTGGCCAGTAAGTAGATCCCTAATGTACCACACCCGAAACCAAACCAGTGCTTGCTGCTATGCGCTTCATTACAGAAAGGGCATATTTCTAGTTGTACCCTTTACCTACCTGACACTTCCTGTGTGTAGAAAGCAACTTGGAGCAGCAGAAAAAATAAACAGCTTCAGGTGGTGCAGTCTTGGGTCTGAATGGCAGACCTGTCCCTTTTTAGATACGTGATTTATTACTTAAACTCCCTGGATTTTATTGTTCTCATCTTTCCGTTGAAGGTAATATTTTCTCCTCTTAAGAATTTTTAATAGGAATTCATTTAAAATAATATGTCATTACCTAGTAGATAAAATTGTTAGATTATACATTCCTTGAGCATATATTTCTTTCTTCATGAGTCTCCCTTATTCATTGCTGTAACCCCAGAATTCACTATGAGGCTTGGTACAGGAAACTTAATATGTATGTTTGAGTGAATGGATGAATTAATAATTAAAAAATGACACTGGGTAAGTTTAAATTCCTTACAAATCCTTAGTAGCCTAGGTTACCTATTCTCACCTCCTCCATGTAATCTTTCTAATACCATCTCGCAATAATTACCTGAACATTTCATGAGCAGTTAATGTCTTTAAGATTTGCTCTACTTTGAGTTTATTTTTTACTTATATTTTCACTTGTATTTCTTGAGCATAGCCTATATGCCAAATCCTGTGTGATTTGCTGAGGGAAACTGCAGATGAGTGAAACACAGCCCAGGCCCTCAGAAAAGTTAGAACCTATACAAATGTACACAAATTTACATTATAAAATAATATAAATGTATTGTGTTTTGATCGAGGAAGAAATAGAAAGCTATGAAGCATTAGAAGGTGGCACTTAGCCCAATGGGGACTTGGGATGGTTTCTAGAGATGCATCTCATATTGTCATAATATGACACATATAGGATTTCCAAATGTGTCTCTATGAGAATGTATGAGTCTGTATGCATGTGTCTACATGTCTTAAGTACTGGAGTTTTAGGAATAGATATCTTCTATGTTCATATAGAAAGTACATTCTGAGAGAGAGATTGCGTAGCTCCACGTGGTGATTTGTCTATGTGTCTATTGTAAGGTATTCTTCCTATACTATCAAAAGAATAACTCAGAAGCTAGAAAGTTCATTAATACGTTATAGACATGTATTTTTCTAAAAGCATTGATAGCCAAAAATCTGTAGAACTTGGGAAGTTGCTAATGGACTATTGGTTTAATTAATCTAATGGATGATGGGAAAATATGGGTCTGCTATCCAAGACAGGATTCAGTAGACAACCTTGAGGAGGTGAACACCCCAAATGGGGCTACATAGAAGTTATGCATGGAGCTGCCTTTTTAATTGTGTTGGGCAAATGGAGGCAGCTTGGAAGCCACATTGTGCGACTTAACTGCATCCCCATCATGCCTCCCTAGCAACTGCACACAGTGCAGGCCAAAAATGATTTTTGATTGACTTGCATTTGATTTTGAGGTTGGACAGGATATTATGAGCTCTGAGCTCAAGCTCAAGCCAAACCAAACTCCACCAGCAGATTTCTTAATAAAAAAGCAAGGTCCCTTCAGGATTTCTATGCTTCAGCCTTATATCTGGCAGTTGCAATTCAACCTCTGAGACATTCTCTTCCAGCCAGTGGATGTGAGAGTCGCTTGGAATGAAGCCTCTCTCTCTCTCTCTCTCTCTCTCTCTCTCGCAATAGATATACTTCTGTGCTGAGGCTGGACTTATTGTTTAACTGCATTCAGAGCTTAAGCCAGGAAAGATTGAAAGGTATTTTAGGAAAAACCTAATATAATTTTTAACTTTGAACTCTACGCCCTGTAATGCTAGGAAAGAAAGAGAGGCAAAGCAGCTCTGAGCCTAGTACACTGAAAATACCCAATAAGTGTGGAATATGCTAAACTTCCTGTGTGCATATTTTAGGTAGAATTGTAGTTGGCAAAGTATATGGTTTCCAACATCCAAAAAAATGGGAATGTTTCTGTTTCTTCATCCTAAAACACAATGAACACCCCAACTCTCAGGCTTTCTCTAAAACCCACCCACATTCCATGTTGCTTGGGAGTGATTTGTTCAGCATTGTTGACATGGGAATGGCATGTGAAAAATTACAGAGGTCACATGTGTAAAACACACACAAGGAATCAACGTTGTCTTCTGTTGTTGGCAAGAAGTTGGAAAAAATACTGGGTAGATATATTGCTGCCAGATCATGGACAGTCTTGAGCACAGGGCAGATGGGATTTATACTGTACCATTTATTGAGCTCCTACTGTGACTCTAGTGTGGCTTAAGGCAAACATCATGCATATATTGTAGCCCTAAATGTCTCTATGTGATTCATTGCTGTGTTCCCCTTTTTCTACTAGGAAAGATGAAACTCAGAGATTATAAATAACTTTCTCTCAGTCACAGAGTTAAAAAATGGCAGAACTTGGATATGAATTCAGATCCAACTGAATCAATGTCTGTATTTTTAAAAAAAACATTCATTTTAGGTTCTTGAGCAAAGGATAGATCTATTGTTAGACAAAGCTGAGATATTAGAAATACTTGTTTATGCTACATTCCCATTTTTGCCTGTCTTTTGCTTATTTATCCCGTTCTTTCCATGATATTCGAGTCCCTCCTCCCATGTTGTTCTGCTCCCGCAAGACCCTACCTGCCACTGGCTGTCCCTGTCTGTAAACACATTTGTTAACAACAGATAACATCACAAAGAGTACTTCATTCAAAGTGGTTAAAATTTCAATGAGGTGTGGCAAAAATGTTTTACAGATATATTGTGAAATAAGGTCTCAGATGTGTATTCTCAATAAATATGATGGACGGAGTCAGAGTTTCAGATGGGGGCAAGGCAAAAGCATTTTCCTCTCAGTGGTCCTCAACTCACATTCTGCTGGACACTTTTCAGTGACTAGTAATTGATTAAGGCTTATTAAAAGAGACTAACCCATTCATTCAATAAAGGGTTAGTACTATAACTCTGCCAGGAATGACAACAGCACTGGGGACACAGAGAAGGAAGTGATAGTTGCTGCCGGGTAAGAACACACCATCGGGTGGGTGGTGCTGTCCAGCAGGCAGGCAATTAGAGCACAGGGCCATGGGGCCAGTGATACCACACAACGGGGTGGGGACATGTAGGGGGCCCTCTGGACCAGACTGTGAGGTCAGGATCTGCTTACTGCCTCCCCTAGAAAAGCAACATTTGAGCTGAGTGGAAAATTCATAGGAAGTAGCCAGAAATAAAAGCAAGGGGCCCTATATCTACTGAAGTGCCCAATAAACACTTAAATTGAATCATATAATTCTTTCAGCACTGAAACCAGTATCGCCAATTCCTTCATGAGAGTATAATTACTTAGCATCTCTATGTAAGTAACGACTGCGTCAAGGTGAACCTGTTCAGGACCCCAGAGCGCTGTGCTGTGCAGCACAGTAGCTCTCAGTCACATGTGGCTGACGAACACTGGAAATGTGGCTGGCATGACTTAGAAACTAAATTTTAATTGGATTGAAATGTGACATAATTATAAAATATACACTGAATTTTGAACTTAGTATAAAAAAGCGAATTTAAGATATCCCATTTTTGTTTTGTTTGTTGATTACATGAGGAAGGGTATACTGTGTTAAATAAAGTATAATATTAAAAAAGTGGGGGAAAGGGCACCCCATGAGGAAGGACAGCACGTGCAAAGGAAAGGAAGCCTAAGAGAGCAGGGTGCGTACAGGGAACGTCTTAGCTCGCCGACTGTAAAAAGGGACCAGAGACTTGGTAGCTTAAACAACGGAAATTTATTTCTCATAGTTTTGTAGCTGGAAAGGACAAGATCACTGTGCGGGCTGGGTTGGTTTCTGATGAGGGTCCACTCCCTGGCTCGCAGGTGGACAACTTCACGTGGGGAAGAGAGGGAGGCAGCATGTGTCCTCATGTCCCTTCTGACGGCAGTAATCCCACCATGAGCTCACCCTCAAGACCTCCAGAAGGCCTCAGGCACACATACCATCACATTGGGAATCAGGATTTCAAATTATGAATGTGGAAGACACAAAATTCATTCTACAACAGGTAATTACAAATCCTACAGTACAGCTAGTGTGAGGGGCACACATACAACAGTATTAGAAAATGATCAAAAATGAGAATGGAGACATAAAGGTGAGCTAAGTCAAAGGGGGTTTATTACTGTGTGTTTAAGGAAATATGGGTAACCCTTGGAAATATTTCAGTTTTGGTTCCAGATCACAGCAATAAAATAAGTCACATGAATCTTTTGGTTTCCCAGTACGTATTAAAGTTATCTTTATACTGCATTATAGTCTATTAAGCATGCAATAGCATTATGTCTAAAAACAATGTACATACCTTAATTAAAAATATTTTCATTAAAAATATGCTAATGATCATCTGAGTCTTCAAGGAGTCGTAATCCTTTTGGTGGAAGAGGGTCTTGCCTCGGCGCTGATGGCTGCTGACTGATCAGGACGGTGGTTGCTGAAGGTGAAGGTGGCTGTGGCAATTCCTTAAAGTAAGACAAAAATGAAGTTTGCTACATCTGTTCATTCTTCCTTTCACAAAAAAATTTCTCTGTAGCATGCAATACCTTTGATAGCATTTTACCCACAGTAGAACTTTCAGAATTGGGTCAATCTTCTCAAACCACGCCATTTCTGTATCAACTAAATTTATGTAATATTCTAAATCTTTGCTGTCATTTCAACAGTGTTCACAGAACCTTCACCAGAAGTATACTGCATCTGAATAAACTCCTTTTTTGATCATCCACAAGAAGCAACTCATCATTTGTTAAAGTTCTATCGTGAGATTGCAGCAAGTCAGTCACATCTTCCGGCTTTGCTTCTAACTCCAATTTTCTTGCTATTTCTGCCACTAAAATATCGAGCCCCTCAAAGTCATCCATTAGAGTTGAAATAAATTTCTTCCAAACTCCTGTTGATGTTGATATTTTGACTTCCTCCCATGAATCATGAATGTTCCTAATGGTATCTAAAATGGTGAATTTTTCCTAGAAGGATTTCAATTTTCTTTGCTCAGATCCATCAGAGGAATTACCCTAACTATGGCAGCTATAGCCTTATAAAATGTGGTTTTAAATAATAGATCCTGAAAGTCTAAAATTACTCCTTGAATCATGGGCTGCAGAATAGATATTGTGCTAGTAGGCGTAAAAACAACATTAATCTCATTCTGCATATTCATTAGAGCTCTTGGGTAACGAGGTATATTGTCAATGAGCAGTAATATTTCAAAAGAAATCTTTCCTTCTGAGCAGTAGGTCTCAACAGTGGGCTTAAAATGTTCAGCAATTTATGCTGTGAACTGGTGTGCTGACATTCAGGCTTTGTTGTTCCGTTTATAGAGCACAGGTGGAGTAGATTTAGCAAAACTCACAGGGGCTCTTGGAGTTTTGGAATGGTAAATGATCATCAGCTTCAACTTAAAGTCACCAGCTGCATTAATACCCTAATAAGAAAGTCAGCCTGTCCTTTGAAGCTTTGAAGCCAGGCATCGACTTCTCCTCCCTCGCTATGAAAGTTCTAGATAGCATCTTCTTCCAATATAAGGCTGTTTCCTTTACATGTAAAACCTGTTGTTTAGTGTAGCCACCTTCATCAATTATCTTAGTTAGATCTTCTGGATAACTTGCTGCAGCTTCTAAATCAGCACCTGCTGCTTCTCCATGCATGCTCAGGTTAAAGAGAAGCCTTCTTTCCTTAAACCTGATGGATCAATCTCTGCTAAGTTCTTGAAGAAAATTCGCTTCTAATTCTGCAGCTTCCTGAACCTTCCTCACCTCCCTCAGCTTTCAAAGAATTGAAGAGATTTAGGGCTTTGCTCTGTAGTAGGCTTTGGCTTAAGGGAATGTTGTGACTGGTTTGATCTCCTATGCAAACCACAAAAACTATCTCCGTATCAGAAGTAAGGCTGTTTGGCTGTCTTGTCATTTGTGTGTTCACTGGAGTAGCACTTTTAATTTTCTTCAAGAACTTTTCTTTGCATTCACAGCTTGGCTAACTGTTTGGCATGAGAGGCCCAGCTTTCAGCTGGTCTTGACCTTCAACATGCCTTCCTCACTAAGCTTAATCATTTCCAGCTTTTAACCTAAAGTGAGCGATATGTGACTCTTACTTTCACTTGAACACCTAGAGGCCACTGTATGTTTATTAATTGGCCTAATTTCATATTGTTGTGTCTCAGGGAATAGGGAGACCAGGAGAGAGGGAGAGAAACGGGGAAACGGCTGGTGAGTCGAGCAGTCAGAACACACAGGACATTCATCAATTAAGTTTGCCGTCTGATAAGGGCACGATTCCTGGCTTCCCAAAACAATTACAGTAGTAACATCAGTGATTACTGATCACAGATCACTATAAAAGATATAATAATGATGAAAAAAGTTTGAAATATTGTAAGAATTACCAAAATGTGACAGAGACACTAAGTGAGCACATGCTGTTGGAAAAATGGCACCAATAGACTTGCCCCATGCAGGGTTGCCACAAACCTTCAAAACACGATTATCTGTGAAATGCAATAAAGCAAAATGCAATAGACCAAGGTAACACCTGTATTTAAACCCTGAAGGCTAATGCTCTACTAAAGGATATGAAACAGTTTCTGGAAAAAAAAAATCCACAGGCAGCATTTCCATTTTAAGCCATGAAAAATGCACATTTTAGTGATAGCAATCCATTGGGTAGTGTTCAGAGTCTCTCTCTGACAACACCTTACATGTAACTGTCAGCAAGCAATTGCTAACTGAATATAGATTTTTTTTCTTTCAAAGTAAGGATAATTCAGTGCACTTATAACTGTCATTGTCTCCTCCTATCCTTAGATCTCTACTCACTGGCAGAAAACACAATCAAGGAGCTAAGGTTATTGATCAGAAATGTTTTCAAAAGCAGGAATTTGAGATTATTTTGCAGTGACCACCATTGTCCACCAGGTGGCAAACAGCAGTGAATAGTGGTCCACCTGGGCCGGCTCCCTATTCATTCCGGGGAAGTGCGACTTCATACCTGGGGAATTATGATGTTCTCCTTTCACATTTGACTCATTTACTTCATAAGAAGGCATTTGAGAGGGAAGAAAATAGATTTCTTTTTTGCAAGTGTGAAAGAGGCAACTTCACTTGAAGTTCAATTGTAATGGAGATTTAAAAAGAATAGTTTGAAAAGAATACTTTATCACACAATAATTGAAATTGGAAAAGGGAAATGTGACTTTCCAATGAGAGTTCAGAACAACAATGTCTACAAGAAGTCATTTAGAATCCGCTGCCTTGCAGCCTACACCTCCCCTACCTACTCCAATTTCCCAAAGAAAAAAATGAAACACACATGTTCAGAGCAGTCAGCTACATGAGAATCTTGCAGTCGACTCCAAGCGAGACCTGGTGGATTCTGGACCTGCCTATGCCGGGAACCGGCTGTGTGACTTAGTCAGCCTTTTACCTTCTCTGGGCCTTAGTTTTCTCATCGATAAAGTGAGGATACCGGATAACCGCTAATATTAATAGTTCTTATGTCATGACCACTAAGAACCAGATTCTGTGCTAAATGGCTTGTGGCAATGTCTCGTGTCTCGCTTCTCACAGCAGCCATGAGGCAGATGGTTACTTAGCCCAGCGCTGGTGACGGGACATAGGCAGGCACAAAGTGGGGTGGCGAGTCCGAGTCACGGGGGGACAAGGGAGGGGGATTAGAGCCCAGGTTTGGCCAACTCAACCCACCACACGGAATGCATTTAGGGATGATCTCTGAGCGACTGTTCTATTGAAGAAAGGTAACTGAGACAGGTTATTTCAAAAGTGTTAGAATAGCAGTTTTATAACTTGAAATAAAACTAGAAAGAACTTACTTCTTTTAAACAATCGTGTGTGTTTCTAATTGCTACTGTAACAAATTACCACAAACTTAGGAGTTTAAAACAACACACATTCATTATTTCACAGCTTTGACATTCAGAAGTCTGAAGTGGGTTTTGCTGGGCTAAAATCAAGGTTTCCACCGGCATGTGCTCCTTCTGGAGGCTCTCGGGGGGATTCCGCTTCCTTGCTTTTCCCAGCTCTCCGAGGCCTCCCGCATTCCTTGGCCCATGGACCCTTCTTTCTCCTTCCAAGTCTACATAAAGCAGCTTCGAAACTCTCTGGCCCTGACACTGACCCCCTGACTCCTTCCTTCATTTATATGGAAAGGCCCTTGTCATTTTGTGGGGACCATCCAAATAATCCAGGATAATCTCAGAATCCTGGACGTCTGTAAGGTGTCTTTCGCCACGGCTGGTGGCACGTTAGGAGGTGACGGTGAAGAGGACGTGGGTGCATGTGACCGGCTCCATCCAGTTTGCTGCAGTAGCTAACACGTGTTGAGTTCTCACTGTTTCAGGGCGGGTTCTAAGCACTTTACAAGATTAAATTTCTCGCCCCAGCAGCTCAATGAGGCAGTTACTACTGTTATCCCCATTTTTAAAATGAAGGAGCCCAGGCTCAGGGGTTTTATATAATACTTCAAGTTCGTCAGCTATTAAGTCTCTTTCTGCAGAGACTCTGTTATTATTTCATACATAACAGGGTCTCTGCTGTAGCAATTACCGAGCTTTCCAAGTGCGTTCGGGATGCCAACGTCTTTATGGTTAGCATGGCCTTTGTCAGTTTACTTTAGGCCTCAGGCTCTCTTAGAAGCAGCTAAAACTACATCACAGCACTGGAAAAACTGCACCCTTGGCAATCTCCCGTAGGTTGATATCTTTATTCTGTGCTCTAAAGAGACTCAAAATTCCACACCAGATGATACGGTTATTAGCTAACAGTGTATTTGTCATTAATGGATATATTTTTTCCTCTTTGTCTGCTATAACTTAGCTTTGCGTGTTTTTTAACCTTCCCACAATAAAGTTTTACATTTATATACAGTAAAAATGACTTTCTTTCTTGGCTAGGTAGTTCCAGGAGTTTTAACACATGTGTGGATTAGTGGACCTATACCATAACTGAGACACAGAGTAGTTCTCTGCTTCCCCAACGCCCTCATGCTCCTCTGTGTTGTCTATCTTCCCCCAAGTTTTAACTGCTGGTGACTAATCTGTCACCCAGAGTTTTGCCTTTTTTTCTATGTCAGCATATTACAGGGGTACAAATGTTTAGATTACATATATTGCCTTTGCCCCACCCGAGTCAGAGCTTCAAGCGTGTCCATCCCCCAGACGGTGAGCACCACACCCATTAGGTGTGAATACACCCATCCCCTCCTCCCCTCCCACCTGCCCGACACCCGATGAATGTTAGTACTATATGTGCACTTAACTGCTGATCAGTTAATACCAATTTGATGGTGAGTACATGTGATGCTTGTTTTTCCATTCTTGTGATTGTTCACTTAGTAGAATGGGCTCCAGCTCTATCCAGGATAATACAAGAGGTGCTATATCACCATTGCTTTTTGTGGCTGAGTAGAACTCCATGGTATACATATACCACATTTGCTTAATCCACTCATGTGTTGATGGGCACTTGGGTTGTTTCCACAACTTTGCAATTGCAAATTGTGCTGCTATAAACATTCTGAGTTTTACCTTTTCAAGAATGGCACATACATGGAATTGCATAGTACATAACCTTTTGCAACTTGTTTTCTTTCACTCAGCATAATTTCTTTGAGATCCATGTTTTGCATGAATCAACTGTTTGTTTTTATTTCTCAGTAGAATTCCATTGTAAATGTACCACATACATTACCCACTCAACTGCTGGTGGGCATTTGGTTTGTTTACAGTTTTTAAAGTTTATGAATGAAGCTGCTGTAGATAGTCACATACACTTTTTGTGTAAACATAATTTTTTATTTTAATATGAAAATACCTTGGAGTAAGATTATTGTTATATAATAAATATATGTTTAATTTTATAAAAAATAAAAGTGCTGAACTGTATTCAAGAGTGACTTACCATTTTGCATTTCCACCAGCAATGCATTAGAATTCCAGTTGGTCTACTTCCTGAGAACTTTTTATTATCAGCTTTTTGATTTTCTATTTAGTAATTTTAATAGACATGCAGTGGGATATCATTGTATTTAAATTTTGAATTTCCCTAATGGCTAGTGGCATTGAGGTTCTTTTCAGGTGCTTACTTGCAATCACAATATATACTTCGATAAAGTGTGCAATCTTTTTGCCTAATTTAATTTTTTTTCATTTTCTTACTATCCTGTATTGAGTTTATATATTGTTGATATTAGTCTTTTCTCAAATATATAATTTACAAATAATGCTTCCCAATCTGTATCATGTCTTTTCATTTTCTTAATTTTAAAACATACCAATTTTCAAGTATTTTTGATAAAGTCCAATCTATTAAATTTTGTATTTTATTGCTCATGCTTTTGGTGTTATAGCTGAGAATTATTTACTTACCCATGGTCACAGGGGGTTTCCCTTTCTACTTCATATACTTTCTTCTAAAAGTTGCATGTCTTTACATTTTACTTATAGATGCTTTTTGAGTTATTTCTGAATAAGTTATAGATTTAGTTCAAGGTTTACTTTTTCATATGAACTGAATTCTTCCAACACATTGGTTGAAAAGATTATGCTATCTCCATTAAATTTATTTTATACCTTTGTCAAAAACTAGTTGGGTTTATTTATGTGAGTCTACTTTTGGGTTCTTTATTTTGTTACATTGATATATGCACCTATATCTACACCAATGCCACACTGTATTGATTATTTTGGTTATATAGTAAGTCATAAATACAGGAAAGGTAACTCCTCCAACTTTATTCTTTTTTTTCCAAAATTGTTTTGGCTTTTTTGGATTTTTACCTTTCCATATAAATTTATAATCAGCTTCTCTACATCTATAAAATTTTCTGCTGGAATTTTGATTGTATTTGAATTAAAATTATAGATGGATTTGAAAGGAATTGACATCTGAACAATATCCTGTCTTCCAATATATGAACACAATATGACTCTCCATTTATTTATAAATCTTTAATTCTAATCTTTCATTAGCAATCTATAGTGTTTAGCACACAGGTCCTTCACAGTTTTTGTAAGATTTAAATATAAGCCTTTGATTTTTTTTTGAGATATTTTTAAGTTCTTTACTTTCAGCACTTTACAAATGATGTTTCACTGTCTTCTGCTCTCTCTGGCATTTGTTGAAAAATCCACAGTTATCTGAATTATGGTTCCCCAATAAATAATGCTTTGTTTTCCTCTCTTTTCAATATTTTCTCTTTTCTTCTTTTTTTTTTTTTAACAAAACGTCTTTAGAAGTTTGATTGTGATGTAGCAGAGCATGAATATGTTTGAATTTATTGTGTTTAGGGTTCACTGAGACTCTTGTGTCATTTAATTTATATATTTCACCAATTTTTTCATCCACTATTCTATCATTTTTTTTTCCCTGTGTCATACTCTTTCTCCTCTTCTTCCAGGTAACATGATGGTAGTTAGGCCTTTGACGTTACTTCACAGGTCTCTAAGGCTCTTTTATTTATTTCTTTGTTTGTTTGTTTGTTTGTTCTTTTTTTCACCTTTGTTTTCCAGGTTAGATAATTTATATTGATGTATCTTCATGTTTATTAACTCTTTTCTCTGCTATCTCCATTTTCTCTTGAGCCTACTTAGGAATTTTTTCTGTTTTGGAATTTTAGTATTATGTTTCCTATTTGTACATTTTCTTTTTTTTTCATATTTTCTACTAATTTTCTTCTAAAATCTTCTATTTTTTCATTTGTTTCAAAAGTATTCACCCTTACTTCTTGGACCATGTTAATAATCACTGCTCTAAAATTTTTGTCTGATAATTCCAACATCTCTATCATCTCAGAATTGTTTTAATTGATTTTCTTTCCTCTTGCAAGATATCATGATTTCATACACCTTCATATGTTTAGAAGTTATGGATCATATCTGGGAATTTGGGGTACTATGTTATAAATCTCCAGGTCTTGTTGAGAATGTTGATTTTTGTGTTTTAGGAGACAATTTACTGTACTATGTTCACCAGTCAAGTTCCTATACATCTGAGGGCTGTGGATCCAATGTCAAATCAGTTTTTAAAGCCTTTGCACCTCTATTCTGATCTTTCCTGAATCCACCACAATGACCAGTCTGAGAGGTGGGCAGTGGCCAGTACTTTAGTGTGGGTCTCAAAGTATTTGGTATCCTGTTTATATCCAGGCATGCTCAGACTTGGGAAGAGCTCAAAATTTTGTATACACTTCATGGGATCATTTTCTTGAGATCCCTTCCCTCTGTGTTCTCCCTGACACTTTCTTGAACCCAAGGGATCCTCTATCTGATCTTATGACTACAAAGCCAGGTCTTCATTTCTCTGTTCTGTCATAAACTTTTTGTGACTGTGTCTGTCTCTGGGGCCAAATGACAAGAAGATAGAAAGAAAACCAAACATGGGTATTTCCCTATGCTTTTGAGGCCACACAGATGCTTATTCCCTGGAATTTCAGGAATCTTCTAAATTTCTGCTGCTTCTGTGCCACCTTGAGACTGCCTGGGAGCAGAATTAGGAGAGAACAACAGCAGCAACATTAATGGGCTTTTTCTATTACCTCTACCCCATGATGCTCCCTTTTCCACTGTTTGTACCAGAAACAGAGGCATTCTTCTGAAGTTCTTTCTATCCATACCCAGTGCTTACTTCTGAATATTGTGCTATCTTTGAGTTTAAGGCAAAAAAAAAAAAAAAAACTCAAAGGAAAAAAAGGGAAGGAAGATTATTGCAATTGAGTAGTGGTTCAGATTTCATTTTCTTCCCCAATATTCTTGCCATCATTTGCTTTTTAGAGTCCTCAGTTTCTCCATGCATTCTGTCTAGATTTTTAGCTTCATTTAGTGGCAAAGACAAATTGGTATATGATTACTCGATCTCCAGAACTAGAACCGCTTAATGTGCTGTTAACTATTTTTTTTAATTATAACTGAAATGAGTTTCAACATAGCTTAAAAGCCTTGCACAGAAGAGACAGAAATATCCAATCCATTATATGTATTCTTTTGTTTTTGTTTTGCATTATTTTGTTTTATTTTTTCCCCCTCCAGCCAACTTTCTACCAGTTATGATATCTCAAGATAATAAAAATTAGAAATCAAAATTTGGTCTTACAATTGGGACAAGCTTTGTTGTTGTTGTAATACAGAAGTAATGATCTAGAACATCAGTATCAATAACCCAGAGTAAATCCTCATTAAAACTACCTCATAATAATTAAACAGCCTAAAGATTGAATTTTATCCATTAAGCCATAGGAGGCAGCAAGAAATAGCAAAAGACCACGGGGCTTGCATAAAAGAACACACCACCTTGGTTACTTAATATGTTTTAAGGCCTTCGGTAAGTTATTTAACTTATGTAGCCCTTCATAAGTGAATCTCGAAAATGGGTTATAAAACATTTCCACCTAGATTTTCCCCTGATACGCTGAGGGAAGATAAATGAAAGAAGTGCCCAGTAAATAGAGGCACTCAAAAGGGCAAGTGAGTGACGTATGATGCAAATGCAATTAAAAAAACACACATTAAGCATAGAAGACTAGAAAATTTAATATGAAATCAGAAAAAATATACTGTAGGGTAGTTATAGCTATCTTGAGAGGAAGAGAATTAGAAATAATATATGGACATACTCAAAAATAATGATAATAATGGTGTTTAACACGTGCCAACTGCTTACTATGTTTCAGGCACTGTTCTCAGTCCTTCACATGTTGTCTCATTCAATCTACATCCTCTGAAATAGATATCCTTTTTTCCCCATTTAACAGTTCAAAAAACTAAGAAAGAACAAGCACATATAGCTAGAAAGTGGCTGTGCTGAGATTCTAACCAAGCAGTTTGGGTCCAGGTCCCTTTCTATTGAATACTATGCTATTGTACGTATCTCAATAACATTGTAGCTAGTATTATTATTGTTATTATCATGCATTTTTATTGTTCTATTATTCTTGTCATTTCTAATCCTAGCATGTCTCTTAGATTAACAGTATCTGTTCTCCCATGTTCCTTAATTCATATCCCAGCCTGCATAGCTAAATCACTCCTTAGGGGACTGACACCTTCCTTAATGCTCTTTGGTTGCCAGTTATCCTAGGTAAGAACAGCGTTCCCTCGCTTTGCAGAGAATCAGTAAGAACAAGAGAGTTGGCAGAAGTCACATCTTTGAGAAGAACATAAATTTTTTTTTCATAAACCATAGCTGAGACCAAATTTTCTGGGGAATTATGCTACAGCCAAATCATCAAATAATAATGTATTTGTGGAGCCACTGTGGAAGAAAGATGAAGCTATATGATATCATTAAATAACTCCATGTAAGAAATTAAAAAAATAGTTCTCCAAACATGTGCAAAAATATTTATAGCAGCATTAACCGTAATAGAGAGAGAGGGAGAGAGAGAGGAAGTCAAACGTCTGTCAGTAGTAAAATGGATGGATGAATCATGTGTTCATACAATGGAGCAGTTTATTATCACAGTGAAAATAAATGTATCACAACCGCACTTTACAACACACTCAAATCTCATGGAAATAATGTTGAATGAAAAGACACACCACATGGCATTATTTTTTTGGAGTTCCAAAACAGGCGAAATCTATGGGTTTTGAAGACCAGAGAGCGCCTGTTACTTTGGCGGGAACGCAGGCATGGGGGCAGGGCAGGGTGATGGGCTCCTGAGTGCCGTCGGTATTTTGGTCTGTGTGCTGGTGACGTGAGTGCAAGCCTGTTGTGGACATCGCCTCACTATACACTGATGATCTGTGTGTGTCAGTCTGTGTGTGTCCCACTTAATATAAACTTACCTTAAAAAATGGAGTGAAAGGAGCAAAAAGGACTCAGGGGCATTGGGTTTGGCTCTTTTGACTTTAGTTTCAACATCTGTAAAATAAAGGAACATAAATAATCTATCTGTTCCACCCTGTTTTCGACATTCTATGATTTCTGTGCTCTGTCTGTGTTGGATTCTAAACCCGGGCCCATCAGTTAATCAAGAGTTATGCGTCTAGCAGAAGAGAGCAGCCGAGCTAGCAGGGGCTCCGCTCCGTTCTCCTCTCTGTGCAGTCCACACGCCTGTGTCCTTCACACTCCACACGCAACCCATCAGGTACCCTGTTGGTTCTGTTTTTAAAATATATCCAGATTCCAACCACATTTTATCATCTTCTTTGTGACCCTCTTGTTTTAAGCCACTATCAGCTCTCATCTGGACTGTCACAGAAGCATCTTAATTGGAATCAGATCTCTTACCCTTGCTGCCCTTGAATACAGCAGTCAAATGATCCTTTTAAAATAGAGGTTAGAGAGTGTCATTCTTCTCTGCGAAATAGGTCCCCATGTCACTCACAGTAAAACCAAACTCCCCAGGATGGCTGACACGTTTCTGTATATTTGGGGCCCTGGGATATGTCCAACCACATGTCCTGCCAACTTGCCCTCTGGCTCATCCTGCTGCAGTCACACTCACCTCCCTAGTGCTCCTGGGGTGGGTGAGCCTGGATGCCCGTGCCTCAGGGCCTTAGCACCTCTGCTTTCCTCTGCCTGGAATGTTCTTTCCTCAGATATTTAGGAAGCTAGCTCCTTATCAACTTCCAAATCTTTGCTCAAACATCATCTTCTCAAAGAGAGCTTCTCTGCTCATCCTACATCAGTTTGCAAACCATCTCATCTCTACAACACCTTATCTTCTTTTGATATTTTTGCAATTTCTCTCCTTAGCATTTATGTCTTCTAGCATACTATGCCATTTGCTCATTTAGTTTGCTTATTCTCTCTTCCTCAATCAACCACAGACTCCTTTATCTCAGAAAGATCAAGCCTTGGGGAAAAACCTGCTCAAGGGAGAAGAAATCATCATTAAAATTTTGAGAAATTTACTGGAAAGTTTCTGTTCCTACAACTAGGAAATAGTAAGAAAAATCGCAACCTGTTTTGAAAAGGATGGACCTGGGCCAGATTTAACACAATAAAATCAACCTAAAGTTCTTAAGCTACTTTTTACTTGAACTTTTATCAGTGTTTTAAAAGAGCTTTTATGGTTCCCTTAAAGAAACAACTTTTTAATCAAGTGAATAAAACAAACTATGAAAGAAGAGGACTTCAAGGATTGAACTCTGTGATATGGAAATACAAAGACCAGCACGAGAGAATATGTGGAACGATTATAAAAACATATTGTGAACCCAGAGGATAAAGTGATCAAAGTCTATTTACCAAACCCTTCAAAATATTGTCTTTCCTCTCTGCAGCCTGTACAACGGCACACTTGAATCTTGAAAGGCAAGTTAATAATCCCAGTAAAGGGAAGTGCAGGATAGAATACAATAGATGTCACAGGTAAATATACACATTTTTGAAAAGAGGTTTGGAGACATGTTTCATACAACCCAGTTTTTTAAAACAAAACACAGAATATAAGGGTAGAGAACTCAAAAGCTATGTCTTAAAATATCTACATGTTTATTCTTTATTCATGTAATACCTTCTTCCCTCCACTGTTTCTCATCAACTTTTTCAAATTCTTCTTTAATCGTATATTTTACTCACGGATTAAGAAAACAGTAAGGATGTTTTACAATGAGACAGAGTCAAAGACGGTGGGTGGAATGAAGGACCAGCACTGTGTTGTGAGCTGGCAGGAGCTCACAGCCTCCCCCGTCTCACTCCAGACGCGGGATCAGCTTCGCCGCCTCTCGCCTCGGTGACTTTAACAGTTTACCGTGACCACAAGGCTTACCTGTTTAGAACACTGATACGATTTCAGGTGTCCAGAACTTATCCCAGATACTAGAGAAGGGACATGACTGAAGATGTTTTTAACCAAAAAAGAAAAAGCTTAAAGAGTATTGTCACTTGAGGGAACAATGAAAAAGAAGGTAGATCTCTCTGTGGTTCTCCAGAGCCAAAATCCAGGGGTGGAAATTTTAGAAAGACATACAGTAATATAACAAGTATGTTCTTTCTAATAATTGGACTATCTAATAATGCTTTGGTCTGCTGCCAAGCACAAAGCACTTCTTGTCCCTAGATTCTTTAGGGTAAGAGAGGATGGGCTGGTCAGATGCCACAGAAACAATCTCTGCTGTCTCCAGGGGGAAGGTATCTAAGAGCTTCCTAATGTCTTTGCCAATTTTGAAAAGCAGTGATTTGAGAATGAAGGTTAGATGGCTCTAGTCTAAATGATCAATATCAGTTCTTTGTATGATTTCGATGAGAGATTTTCTAAGCAGATAATTCTAAACACATATTTTACTAGATTATAGAGATGTGCTGTGGTTGGTTTCGGTTGATTCTATTTAACCAGCTTCTCCAGGGGTGACGTCTCCCCTACAGTTAGATTAGCATCACAGGTGAGTCTTAGACACTCTCTCATGCTCCAGCAATTTATTCTGGCTGTGCTCTTACAAAGTGGGTAGCAGGGGCTGGCCAGTGCCATAGGCCAGAGACAGCCAGGGGTCGGATGACCGACTGACCGGGAGGGTCTCCGTTCAGAGACCGTTCTCAGAGTTTGGAGGATCCTTCCCCATTTCTTGTACCTGTATCTAATATGGTTCATTTACCAGCTGCTTGTTTTATAAAGGGAGTTTAAGCTATTCTTATAAGGGTGAGCTTTGTTTTAAGGTTTATGAAAGTTGCATTTATGCTGAGGTGGTCTTGTCTCCTGGAAATCCCTGGGCCAGGTTGCATCCTACTGCTGAGTGAAGCATAGTGTTAGCCCTTCCAGACCTGCGCGAGTGGGCCTCATGGCTACCATTAATCTCCTATAGTACTATGCTGTGTTATACATTGTTAGTTTATTTAATTCATGTATACACACACACACACAAACAGATGTAGTCAACTTGACACTGGCAAAACGAATAAAAGGCTTTAAACTTTTACTTTCAAGCAGAAAAAAACCCTCCCAATTATTTGGATGTTTTAAGAAATCTGTATGGTTTATAATGAGTGCAGGATGGTAGCATAATACTTTACTAATTCCACTAACATTAAAAGTAACTTCCTTCCTTTCTTCCTGCCTTTCTTCCTTCCTTCCCATCCTTCTTTCCTTCTCTCATGACAAAAATATGGAACTTATAGTCACATGCTACTGCAACAGAACTTAACATGCTCAGAAATGCAAACAACCTATGGTAAAGTTTCTCCAAGTTGATCATACGGATTGAAAGGAGAGGAGAGTAAAAACAAGTTAAAGTTTATGTATTTTTCAACTTCCTTAAAAAAAAGAAGAAAGAGATATTTCCAAATTGCCTTCCTTTCTCAGTGTATTTAGCTTTAAATTATGTTGGAAGGAAAACCTTCCCACCTTGGATATCTGGAGAACCTGCCAGCCACCTGTCCTCTTAGGCTGCTGAATGAAACTAAGCCTCGTCTCTCTTTTCAAGACCGGCTATCCAAGTTGTGCTTTTAGGTTTTTCTTTTTTTTTTTTTTTTTTTAATTTATTTTTAGATTGTCTTGAGATGTAGTTAGTGAATAGTAAATGGAGTTTAGAGACAGACGCATAAGTCCAGATTTATTTCTCTTCTCTAATAGTTGTGCCACTTGCCAACTGCTTCACAATACTGAGCCCCAGAGAACTCAGATTAAACTGGAAACTGGGATTGACTATTTAAGATTTAAATCATATAAGGTGTGTAAAGGGACTACCATAGTGCCAAGAAGATAGTAAGTATACTATAAATACTAGCTATTAATACTAAGAAGTCGCATAATTTGTCTCATTTAAATAATGATGTTCTATATTAGGGCTTATTTTAAGCTAATAACTATGAGCAGAGCAAACACACAGAAATAAAAATTCCATACATATGACTGAAACTGTTCTCCAATAATCAGCGTATTGGTAGAGAGTGCCTGAGTTGACACTTTCATTTACAACAGGGTTTTACTGCCTTCACCAAGGTCCTCATCATTGCACATGAACATCAAAGTGCAGTAACACGGTGTGTCTCTCCCAAGCCCTGCAAACCCTATTTGCGCCTTAATGATCTCTAGTACCTTCAGGCAAATAGGACAATTAAATCTAAATGCACGTAAAATCACCATTAATTTTAATACGTTTCTTAAGGCAGAGATCAGTGTTTTGAGGTCTAAATATGATCAGCTAGACCAATCTCAAGTCCTGAAGAAGTCGAAATTCTTCCCTAGGAATTCTTAGAATCCCTGTTGGCATCATGTCATGGTCTCCTGGGACTCAAGCTCCCTGCTATCTCGGAATTAAATCTCTGTATGTCTTGCTTTCTTCTATGTGCTGTTTCTTTCCTGTGCCACCTCACTCCAGATCTCTTTCCATATTTCATACAAGGTAAAACTAAAACAAAAATGAGCCCTCAATATAGCCTATATGTGTGCAGTAGGTTCTGTAGGAAGTGAGGTGGGGTAGGGCGAGGAAGGTGCGAGGATCCTATCTCAGCCACACAAACCCTCTGCATCCAATGTTAAACATCTGCTGGCCTATGGCCAGCCTTCCACGTGGCCCTTTCCTGGTTGCTTCTCCTGTTGGAGGTCCCCAGCTACAAATTCCCACTGCTTTGACCACTGTAGAGGTGGTTCTTTCCCAGCCTCCCTCCCTCTCTCCCCCTCTCCCTGAGCACAAGCCAAAGCTGCCAAGGTTGAGCAGCACAGCCCTTGAGCCTTTTCTATTCTTACTTGGTTCCTATCAACACTCACACCTTCGTGCTTCTCCCTTCTTCCTCAATCAGCTATCCAAGTGTTTTCCTAAACAAATCGTTTTTCTTTTCTAAAATCAATTATATTGCCAACAGATGAGAGAACTTCTCAAAATTCCCTCCCCACACGTTTATACTCTGCTGCCTCTGACACAGTCCTGGGTCTCTAACTTTCTTTATAATTTATTGAGTAAAAAAAAAAAATCAAATCTGGCTGTAGCATCTAATCTGTTTCATTAGGGGCTAGCAGAGCTGCATGTGAGCAACTTTCAGAATCTCTCTTCTCTTTTACCCCATAAGCCAAGGAGTGACATGAAATCCTCACTCTAGAAACTGGCCCTGATGGTGGTGGGTGGTGTTGAGGGACCAATGTCTCACATATGTTTAATATTCTATACTATCAGAGCTAGAGTTGGCAGGACCTTGCCTCCCCTCTGCCCTAGAACATAGTGTCACAGAGCTGGCTTTCTCACACATTTCATCCCTGGGACAAAGCCCTGGGTTCCAGGTAACCAGACACTACTGTGGTCCACAGGTGAATACATTGTCCAACATTTCCAGGACATGGGCTTCCAATTTTCTGTTCCAAACCCCTCCCTTCCCCTCTGGGTACAGGCTCCGGAAGATTTAAGTTAATTGGAGCAGCGCAGGAATCAAAGAGACTTAAGTCCAGGGTGGGGAAAAGAGAAATAGAAGTAATCTTCAGATGGCATTGGGTTTTTATTGCAGTTAATTACTGAGAGTTAGTGGAGCATGGTAGGAACATGTGTGCACTCCGTGGTCAGGATTTAAATCCCAGCTCTGCTGCTTGCTAAGCTGTGTCACCTTTGGCACGTTGCCTAATCTCTTCTTGCTTAATTTTTTCATAGCTGTTTGTCTCTAAATTATCACAGAATAAGTGTTCAGGAAGTTTTATCTATTATTAATGTTAGTGGAAGAATTCACACATTCATTTTCAAATATTTATAAATATAAATATTAATATAAATATTGACAGAACATAAATATACTGCTGAAGCACTATTCTATGCCTAGGAAGACAAAATAGACAAATTCCCTACTCTCAAAGAGCTTTCCTTCTGGTGGGGATGTCGGACGACACAATTACGAAGTGAGTACAATCCTCATCTACTACTTTAAGAAAGAAGGAAGCAAAACAAGGGGTGTAGTGCTAACTGATACTTGGAGGGCTTACCCTAGGTTGAAGAGAGGGAGGCACTCTCTAAAGAAGTGATATTGAATCTGAGCTCCAAAGGTGAGCTCGGTAGGATGAAGGCAGAGGATGAGGCCAGGGGTGAAGCTAAGATGAGAAAGACACATGTGCAGAAGTCCAAGAAGGGAAGGAGGTGGACTTGGTCCACCCTGTGAGATAGGGTTGGGTCAGCATGGTGGGAATATTCTCAGCTGGAGGCAGTATGGCTGGGGAGTCTGGATTTGGGGGCAAGGACTGGCTCATGTGGGATCTTTTGGGTCATATTAGAATTTTTACCTTGATTCTAAACAACCACTGGGAAGTCACTGAAGAGTTTTTATTTCTCATTTTTTTAAATAAAATATTTTGGGATATTTTTCTTTTCAAATATGGTACTGAGATATTGACTGAACCTGAAATTATATATGCTGGGCACATTTTTTAAAAATGGGTTTCTTTAACCCTGAGAAATATTCAAAGGGTGCTTCAAATATTTGCAGTCCTGCCTTGTGTGCGCAGGGCTAGAACAACCTGTGAGGCCAATGGTGGACATCAGTTGGCCCTGACTTCCCCTCCACCTCTTCCACATCCCTTAATTCATTCTCTTTTCAGACTTTTGTTCAGATTGTTCACCCGTTCCTAAATAGCAACCATCAGATTTAGGCAGGAGTCCCTGGAGACCCAGCTGGAGGAGCAGAATGTGAGAGGCTCTAAGAGTGTGTGTGTCCCACAGTACTACAGTATAGTGATGAGATGGGGAGAACACAGCCAATGACCCCAAGAAGACATTGGCAGGGGATTCTGGGAGTAGAAATCATTGACCTTGCTGTGATATTTGAAATAATTCTCTTTACTCTTTTTTTTAGAGCTCACTCAATTTATGATTCTTTCCTTCCTTCCTTCTTTCTCCCATCCTCCCTCCCTCCCTCTCCTTCCTTCTCCTTCCTTCTTACCTTTATTCCCTTCCCTTCTCTCTTACCTTTATTCTCTTCCCTTCCCTTTCCTATTCTTCCCTTCCCCTCCCATTCTATCTTCCTTCCTTTCTTTCCTCCCTTCCTTTCTTCCTTTCTCTCTCTCTTTCTGTTTTCTTTTCTTTTCTGTTCTTTTCTTCCCCTCCTTTCCTCCCTCCCTCCCCCCTTTCTTTCCTTCTTTCTTTCTTTCCTTTCTTCTTCTCTCTCTCTCTCTCCACTGTAGATGATAAATTCCGTGATATTAGTTCCCACAGATAATAACTAGGACAGGTGATTAGAAGCTACAGAGAGACCAACGTGGATCTTTATCAGATAGAAAGGAGAGAGAGAGACAGAAAGAGTGAACGAGCAATCATGCTTTAAGCTCCTGTACACAAAACTCCTCATGATTTTCTGAGTGCTTGCTCAAATTTTCAAGTTTAATCATGCTGCTTGCTCTGCCTAAAACAGCCCTTCTTTTCCTAGCACATTTGATTAATTCCTATTCTTTTGCAATACTCTGTTCAGGACCCTCTCTTTTGGGAAGGCTTCACCAAACCCCCAACTGTCTGAACTGGACTGAGAGCCCCTCTACACATAAAGAGATCCCAGCCTCATCATCTTTGTGTCTCCATCACTCAGCTGAATGCTGGACTCATTGTTTTCACTCTGGCAGATAGTGCTAAGAAACTGCAATTAACTGTCTCAAGGTAAAAGCACTGGGGGTATGCAAATATAAGTTATACCAGTGCTTTTATCATTTTTAGATAAGTCCCATCTATGTCTATTTTGTTAAGTATTTTTATCATAAATGGGTTCTGAATTTTGTCTAATGCATTTTCTGCATCTATTGAAAGGATCATGTAGTCTTTGTTTTTACTTCTATTTATGTGGTGAATTACATTTATAGATTTGCGTATATTGAACCACCCCAGTATCTCTGGGATGAAGCCCACTTGGTCGTGATGGATTACTTTTTTGATAAGCACCCGAATTCAGTTTACCAAGATTTTTTTGAGAATTTTTGCATCTATATTCATAAGGGATATTGGTCTATAGTTTTCTTTTTTTGTTGCGTCCTTTTCTAGTTTTGGTATCAGGGTGATATTCGCTTCATAAAACATGTTGGGGACAATTCCTTCCTTCTCAATGTTGTGGAATAATTTCTGCAGGATAGACACCAGTTGTCCTTTGTAGATCTGGTAAAATTCAGTGTGAAACCATCCACTCTGGGCCTTCTTTTGTTTTTAGGAAGGCTTTTTTTATTGCTGCTTCAATTTTTAGTACTTGATATTGGTAAGTTGAAGAATTCTATTTCTTCCTGATTTGGCCTAGGGAGGCTGTGTGTTTCTAAGAATTTGTCCATTTTCTCTATGTCTTCAAGATTATATGCATAGAGGTCCTAGCCAGAGCAATCAGGCAAGAGAAGTAAATCAAAGGCATACAAATAAGGAGGTCAAACTATTGCTCTTTTCTGAAGGTATGATCTTATAACTAGAAAACCCCAAAGATTCTGCCATGAGACTACTGGAATTAATAAACAAATATATCAGAGTCTCAGGTTACAAAATCAATGCACATAAGTCAGTAGCATTCCTATATGCCAACAGCAGTCAAACTGAGAACCAAATCAAAGACTCAATAACCTTCACAATAGCAACAAAGAAAATAAAATACTTGGGAATATATTTAACTAAGAAGGTGAAAGACCTCTATAGGTAGAACAATGAAACACTGAGGAAGGAAATAGTAGAGGACATCAACAGGTAGAAAACCATACCATGCTCATGAGTTGGCAGAATCAACATTGTTAAAATGTCTACACTACCCAAAGTGATCTACAGATTCAACGTAATCACTATTAAAATACCAATATCATTTTTCACATATCTAGAAAAAATAATTCTGCACTTTGTATGGAACCAGAGGAGACCCCATAAAGGCAATCTTAAGCAAAAAGAATGAATTGAGAGGCATTAATTTACCAGACTTCAAACTATACTACAAGGCTATAGTAACTAAAACAGCATGGTACTGCCACAAGAACAGAGACATAGACCAATGGAACAGAACTGAGAATCCAGATATAAAACCATCCTCATATAGCCATCTAATATTTGATAAAGCAGACAAAAACATACACTGAGGAAAAAGAATTCTTATTCAATAAATGGCTCTGGGAATATTGGATACCCACATGTAGAAGACTTATCTATGGATCTATGGATCTGCACCATTCACCTCTCACAAAAATCAACTCATGATGCATAACAGACTTCAACTTGAGGCATGAAACTATAAGAATTGTAGAATAAAATGGTGGAAAAGCTCTTAAAGACGTTAGCCTAGGGGAAAAATTTATGAAAAAGACACCTAAGGCCGTCACAGCAATAAGAAAAATAAATAAATCGGACCTGATCCAATTAAAAAGCTTCTGCACAGCCAAGGAAACTATCACGAGAGCAAACAGACAATCTACAGAATGGGAGAAAATATTTGCATGCTACACATCTGATAAAGGGCTGATAACTAGAATCTGTATAGACCTCAGGAGAATCATCAAGAAAAAATCAAACAACCCCATTAAAAAGTGGGAAAAGTACATGAACAGAAACTTTTCAAAAGAAGACAGACTAATGTCCAACAAACATATGAAAAAATGCTCAATATCTATAATCATCAGGGAAATGCAAATCAAAACTACAAGGAGATATCACTTAACTTCAATGAGAAAGCCTTTATCAAAAAGTCCCAAAATAATAAATATTGGCATGGCTGCAGAGAGATAGGAACACTCATACACTGCTGGTGGGACTGCAAACTAGTACAATCTCTGTGGAAAGCAATATGGAGATGCCTTAAAGAGATACAAGTAGAACTAGCATTTGATCCAGCAATCCCATTACTGGAAAAAAACGACATTGTTTAGAAAAGACATCTGCACTAGAATGTTTATAGTAGCACAATTCACAATTGCAAAGATGTGGAAGCAACCCAAGTGCCCATCAATACATGAGAGGATTAATAAAATGTGGTATATGCATACCATGGAGTACTAGCCATCCACAAAAAACAGCAGTGATCTAGCACCTCTTGTATTATCCTGGATAGAGCTGGAGCCCATTCTACTAAGTTAAGTATCCCAAGAATGGAAAAACAAGCACCACATGTACTCACCATCAAAGTGGTATTAACTGATCAACACTTAAGTGCATATATAATAATAAGATTTATTGCTGTCAGGCAGGTGGGTCGGGTGAGGAGGGAATTGGCACATTCACACCTAATAGGTGTGGTACACACTGTCTTAGGGATGGACACAATTGAAGGTCTGACTCAGGTGGGGCAAAGGCAGTATATGTAGCATAAACTTTTGTACCCCCATAGCTTGCTGAAATAAATAAAAAAAAGACCAGTGCTCTAAAGTTTTATTGCCAGTCTAAGTAGGAAAAATAAGCAAAATGTTTAGACAAAATTTTTTAAAGTAAAAATTAACACTATATCCAGGTTGTTTTATATGTTGTCATAAAAGTAGCAATCCACAAAGGATTGAAAATGTTTTTTATTTTTTTTTATTTAGTTTTTTTTTTAAACAGTGGTGTTTCTTCACCACACATAGTTTAATAGTTGTTTTGGGGTAATATGGTAGAATAAATTTAAATATCAGTTGAGGAGTCCTGTGAGATGGCCCACTGTGTGTCTCTTGTTTTATTGTAAAGAGAACAATAACAACAACAACAACAACAAAAACCTCACAAAAGTCTGTTCTTGACATTTGAAATGTTATGGAGCATGTATGGTTTCCTCGTGTCCTCATACCTAACCCATGTGTTCTTGCCAGTTGGTACTTGCGCTGCCTCTGGTCCACTGCTATGATGGAGAGCATCCTTTGTGACTTTAGTACTGTCCCATCTCAGAGACAATGTCCAGCCCAAGAGAAGAAGCCACTAAAGGTGGCTCTTCTTCCTTTAGGGATAGCACAATGGGGACATCGGGTGAAGCCAGAGTCCTTCCCGTTTATCCCTGTGAGCACATGCTTCCTATGCCAGTGTGGGAGCCAGGCTCTGGGGGCAGCTCTTAGGAACAAGACACAGGAGTTATTTTTATTTGGTATTTTCTCCCTAAATACTTTTCCACTATTACACTCTGCCCTACATCTAATTTTAGATTTTTCCCCCACAACTTCTCTATTTGACTTTTGGAGATTGGAAATAAAATATCTTTACATTTCATATTTCAGTGTCTGTGAGTTAATTGTGTATGTGTGTGTACTTGATTCAAGATGGGCATAGTTGTAAATGAGAGAAAGAAAAAAAAAATGCCCTATGTACTTCACATGACATTAAACTTGCCACATTAAGTAAACCATGCAGTTCTTCCCCTTTTTATTAAAACAGCCCTGATGAGCTACTGTATCACCACTGTGCAAGGAACACAGTCCTAATGATAGCATTGAGTTTTTGAAAATGCTTTAAAACAGCAGTTGTGCAAAACATCTTCAAAGCCAACAGCTTAACTGCATCTGCTCTCCCAATTCAATGAAAATCCAGTCACCCTCACAGGCAGGCATGAGCAATTTTGGGTAAAAGGTAGAAGCTCTTTCTTTAGTTCTCTGTGTGCTGCTTCACTGGGAACTCCTGCAGACTCATGAATACATCATTTGTCCTCTGGAGAAGACACAATGTTTTCCTGTATTTAATAGTTCTTGGATAGGCTTTACATTTGGGCAAACTAGGGTGGGAATTATGTGTACAATGCTGTGTACCTCTTGGATTTCAGTTAATTTATTTAACCTCTTTAAGTCAGTGTTTTCCAAACTGCAGGTCACACCTCATTAGTGGCTGTAAAATCAATTTAATGTTCACAGCAATATATGAAAAATGAAATAGAATAGCAAACATCACAGTTCATTACATGTTGCAAGAGTTAAAATTTGTTTTGTTTCTACACAATATGAAACATTCCTTTATATTTCAGAGCTTCTCAAAGACATTGCTCTAAGTCTCAGTTTTATTATACCCAACCACCATTGCACTATTTGAAACCTACCTAAAATCAAAGATTACTGTGTCCTTTTTGGTTTGCTGGGCAGGAGCCAATTCCTTTCCCAGGTGTTTGGCTCTCTGTTTGGGAAATACCCTGAGAAGCTGTGCAGTGAATGGAGGGTGGGGATTCTTTAGCGTATGGTCTGGGTGGAGACACCTGAGATGAGGCTCAATTTCTACACTTCAAAAGCAGGCTTTAGAAGGAACAGTGGTAAGTTAAAGACAGTAGCCAGATGGGGAGGAGAGAAAAAGAGAAGCAGTCCAATAACATGGTGAAAATCAGGGCTGTGCATGCGGGGACGGGATGGCTAGTGAGGAATTCGCAGGAGTTAGGATGGTCAAAGCTGCTTGAGAACACCTATGTCTAAGATTTAGTTAGAAGTATTGCTTGTTTGCTTATAGAGCTTGGCTCTCAAGTGCCAAAAATGGAAATAAAAAAGAAAAAAAATTCCAGCAAATATAAAATGATATTGTTTTCTAATGTGCTGGATTGCACTGACTCCTTATTTGTAATGTATATTTTCAGTAAAAGTATACAGCATTCCTGGATATCATAGAGTGGTGTTTGAGGCCGATACTGGAAAAGGATCTGGTCACTATATTTGGGATGGCAGGCATATCTGCAAGAAGTGAAAAAAAGAAAGAAAGAAAAAAACCCAAGGTAGAAATTTGGAAAAAGAAATTCCCTGGAAGAAATCCCTCAAAATATTTGGTGGTGTGCCAGATTTTTTACAGAGCCTAAGGTGAGACACTCCTTAAAAATATTAAAGGACAGACTGAAAATTTGAAGCTGTGAGGCAATTGATACCTGGTTGACATGAAGATGAAAAATCATGAATATTACATATAATTATATGTGCTTTTGAAAAGAATTAGAAGAAAATGAGAATAATATGCTTTTATGTGGATGAAAATTAGACAGATATATCCAATATTTCATTACCTTTGAATATCTGTAGATCAAATTGAAAAATCAATTTGTAATGCCCCTTAGCAGGATGTAACTAACAGCTCACAGACTAATTTGAATAACACAGTTTGATGTTAGAGTTATTGCACTTCAGACTGTAGAGATTTGACCTGCTGCATGTCCAAATTCATGTTTAGAAGAAAAGGCATCTTGTGTCAGTACTTTACCATCCAGGCCTCAGAGAACTAGCACAAAACAGATCCTCAATAAAGATCAGTTTGTTAGAAAGAAGGAAAGAAGGAAGGAAGGAAGGAGAGATGGAAGGAAAGAAGGGAGGGAGGGAGGAAGAAAGGAGGGAAAATATGGCTCCCTGAAATTTTCAGCTTGCTTCCATATGTTGGCATAACAAGCATGGAGGTTTAGAATGGGTGTGTGTGTACATACATGTGCAACCAAATATTGTTGCATATGCATGTGTGTTTAACACCTAGTGTTGAAGTTATAGGGCCCCTCACCAATATTCCAGTTATTCTCATTCCAGGAACATGGTGAATTTATATTTGCCAGTACCTTGAAGATAGGCATGGTTCTGTGACTTGCTTTGGCCAGTGAAATGTGGCCTGACTTAATATCTGTCATGTCTGGATGGCATTAAAGCCAGGGCTCTATTCCCCACATTCCCTTCTCATCTATTCAAGATGATGGAGGCCCTGAGTGAGGCAACTGCAGAGCAGATCCCCTACATGCCCTGAAATTGATATATGGTATGAGAAAGATTTTTTGTTTTAATCCACTGAGATTTTGAGCCTAATTGTTATTGAAGTATGAACTAAAATAAAATTTTAAGGCTCCCCCCACCAGCTGACTAAATGGACCCCCTCTTGGCCAAGGGAATATCCTAAAACTAAATTGCCTGCCAGGAGAAGGGAGGTCAGACATGCCTCATTATGCCCCCCTCACTTCTTGGGGACATCCTTTGTAACTCATTAGCAGCCTAAAGGTATGTAAGACAAACCTGCAGGTTCTCAATTTACACAACAAATATGTCTGGTGGCTTGTCTCCTGTTGAGCCTAAGAAATACTGATTTATAGAAATGCCCCCTGTATTTTTTGAGACAGAAATGATTTCAGAAGTCAAGCAAGGCTTTGCCCTAAAGGAAAATGTAAACGTGTTAGTTCACACATTGAAAGATGCCCTCAGGAGGGCATCTCAATGGTCAGTAGCAGCAGCATTCCAAGGCGAGGCTGTAATCTGGGTTTATGGCTCTCGCCTGTTTTGAAAGACAAAGCAGGTCTTGCCTAGAGCCATAGGTTGCTGGAGCTGATCAACAAAGACAGGCCACTAGGGAGGATAGCTAATCAAATAGATATGCTAAGAGCTGATCATAAGATATGCTGCCCGAGCCAGGCCCAGATGGAACCATGTGGTTAAAGTAAATAACATAAGGCACAGCTCATCTTAACTTCCAAAATCTCTGTTCTAACACACAATAACCAGAGCCACAATGTCTCTGTTTTTGCTAAAGTAATAGCCTTATCATAAAACCTAGAAGTTTACCCTAAGAAGATTTTATGACTCATTGTTTACCTACATAGAGTTAGTTGAATGATCTGTAGTAGCCTTTTAGAAGACTTTTGACCCTGAACCAAACTATCTATTATTATGTAAATCCCATTGCCCTTGGCAACTGAGAACCTGTATCTGCCCTATAAATACCTGTGTAAAACTTCAGTCATTGTTGCATTTCCGCAGGAAGAGATGTAACCTTCCGGGCACCCTCCTTTGTCTATCTTCATAAATCTTTACTTTATAAACTATGTCTTTGGCTCTGAGTATTATTTTTATTTCTATTTCCTACTATTTTTCCATCCTTTGTGATGACTCCTGCCTGAGGGACCCGAAACCCTTTGCGGGGAGAGTAGCTAACTCCCCGCAGTCTCCCATTAACAGATCTCCTTATCTTAAAGCATTCCAAGCCTTTAGACAAAGCTTCATGTTTTTAACCAATTACAAGTCAAAGAATCTTTAAACCCACGTATACCCTATATGCCCCCACTTCGAGATGGCCCACCTTTTTGGGCCAAACCAATGTATGCCTTCCATGTATTGACTTATGACTTTACCTGTAATCCCTGTCTCCCTGAAATGTATAAAACTGAACTGTAACTCAGCCACAGCAAGTCCACTTGCTCAAGGCTTCTTGGGCGTGGCTCAGGGTCATGGTCCTCAAATTTGGCTCAGAATAAATCTCTTTAAAATTATTTTACTGAGTTTGGCTTCTTTTCCATTGACAGAAACATAACTTCATCTGTCCTGATACAGATGGCAAGGTGGGTAGGAGGATCCACTGTTCAGTGTGAGGCCTGAGTTGTGATTCTGGCTCTGCCACTAACAACTGCGTGATGTTGGGCAAGTTAGGTAACCTATATGTGCTAATCCTGTATCATCTGAAAAATGAGGATAACAATAATGCCTGCCTCTTAGGATGGTTAGGTTGTTATGAAGACAAAAAGGGATAATACATGTAAAACACTTAAAGCAATGCCTAGCACCTAGTAAGTAATCAGAACTGTATTATTACTACTATTGTTATTTTTATTATTACTAATACATTTTCAAATGTAATCAATTTGGCTGAGGGTATTCAAACAACTTATTAGTTTTATTTCATTTAATCATCACTTACTTTAATGTATTTTAGCATGTACAGTGTATCAGGCAGGTTTACGTATCACATTTTATTAAATCTTTGAAACCATTTTGGGGGAGGATAATTATGTTTCTTTTAGTAGTTAAAAGCACTTACTTTAATCCAGTATAAGATCACATTATGATTTACTCTAATGTCACAGTTAGGGCCGCCTCCATTCTACCCCAGATCCAGAGATGGAATGCTGAAATTGTGAGATTAACATGATTTTATGGACATTCTGATAAGAATTTTACTTTAAACTGAATTAATTACTTAATTCAGTCAAATAGTAGTAAGTTTAAATATATGACATGATGAAAAAAAATAAAGTTTCAGATGAAAGGACATTAGTGGATATTATGAGGTCTCCTACTCAGGTACCATCCTGTAGCCATGGGATTTTAATTTGGTCTTCCAAGGCCATTGCTTTACCAAATAAAACAGCCAACTCATCAACATGTGGCATTTACAGGAAGCTTCACCATTGCGAATGGTGAGATTAGTGTCTGATATCCACCACCCCACCGTGATGGTGAGCCGGCTCTCTGAGACCTGATTTTCAATGGATTTCTTGTACTGACTCCATATCTTCAGCCCTAGTGGACTTACCACCTCTTTTGAGTCCTCATATACTGCCAATCTGACCTCTAAGCAAACAAAAATAAACAATTTCTGTTGTAAATCTGGATGTATTAACTTATTCTTTCACTAAATTGAACAGTGGTTTGACCGGAAATATAAAACTCAATGAGTTGTGGGTTGGATCTTAGACATACCTCTCTTTTCCTTCTCCCCTCTTTCATCATGAATCCTGTCTTTTCCTCTTTGACTTAGTCCAGACCTTCGAAATTTGAGAATGGCAGCTCACAATTAGTAAGAATGCATTTTCTCTTAAATATCAACGCTTAAGGTATTTTTACCCTGAATGGAGTTGGCTAGTGTTTACATCAATCACTCATTTATGTGGGTGTGAGATATTTATGTGTCTGTGTGAATAAATTTTCTCCAAACTGAATGTCTTTGGTTGTTATGAGTATACAGGAAGTTATGCAAAATTATCTGCCCTTCTGCAAGGGATACAGATTTAATGAAATAAGCCAAGAAATGGAAGCCAACAAGCACAGGTTCTAGACCACACCTTGTCATTTGTGTGTCACATTGTCTGTGTGACACTAGGAAATCCACCTACTGTCTGATCTTTTCTTATTCCACTGTAAAATGACAGCCTTAAATGTGCACGATGCTCATTAGAGTTTTCAAAAATTCTTGGGACCTTACAAAATAGTCTCAATTGTAAAAAGACATAATGTACAAAGATATCCATCATGTTGCTAGTTAAGTAATGCAAAAGCCCATGGAAGGAGAGGAAGAGGCATCAATGTGTGAGATAGGGTGTGGTTATTTTAATCCTCATAATAGTTATAATGACTGCTATTTATTGGAAAAATCCTATGAATCAGGCATCCTGCTAAGTGCTTTAAACATACTATTTCATTTAAATGTCCCAGGAATCCTACCAATTTTGAATTATATACCATTCACACCCTAGTCTGAGAAGAGTGGACTTCAAGAGTTAAACATAATGCATATTAATTAATAGAAAGTTGCACAGCCAGGATCTTACCCCAGGTTTGTTAATCACTGTGCCTTGTGGCATCCCACCCATTGTAATCACAAGCAGTACGTACAAAAAAAAAAAAAAAAGTGAAGATTTTGGGAAAAAAGAAAAACAGTAAATTAACTGAAAACATAGGATTAAAAAAATGTATATTGTGTGATCAGAACTATATAACACATATAAATATAGAAACAGACTGAAAAGAATTATGCCGAAATATTCACAGTGAAACTCTTCAGGTTGTGAGACTTTGTTTTTACAAATGTTATTTACATTTTTTTCTGTATTTTGTATTAAGCAGTTTATTTAATGATAAATATTATTCATAATCAAAATTGGCATTTAAACCCAAAATGTGACAGCAAAGTGATAGTCATATGGATGACATTTTATGCACTAAGTAAAAGGACCTCTTCGACCTTTTCTGAAAGAATACTAATGGCAGTGGAGAGCAAACCATGAGGACATTTAATGAATGTTTTACATGTGCCAGGGATTTTGCTAAATGCTCTATCTTTGTTTTCTGTTTAACACAACCACCTTATGCAGATTGTCCTATTCATCCTTCCAGGTTACAGATTAAGCAACTGAGATCCACAAGCATTAGTCAACTTCTCAACTTCACCCTGCAAGTAATTAGTAGAGCCAGAACTCCACTCAAAATTTGTCTAACTCCAGAGTGGGCATTCTTTACTCTTAAATAGCACTACCTATCAAGCCACAGTCATAAAGACCTGGAAGTCCAGAGCTTAGAGGAGGTAATCGTAATCACCCTTCCTATATTAGATCTGAGAAAATAGACTGTGAGGTCTGGATTTATAGTCGCAGGGAAAATTTGAAATTTTAGATTTGACACTTAATGAATTACTTCATCAATTTCTCATTTATAGTAATTTATTTGTTGGGGGGAAGAAAAAGCAACCATATCCCAGTTTATCCCCACAGGCTATTTCCCTAGTTTGGATACATCTGAGACAAAATACATGTCCTTTAATTATAAAAGCAATTCTGGTAAAAAAAAGTCAGCATTCTTATTCATTGATGGATTGATTTTTAGAATGCCCACAGCTAAGCAATCCAAGACTCCACAACAGGAGAATAAATTAACGTTCAGATACAACACAGAGTATAATGTCTCATATATGGATTCCTGCAGTTACCAGTAAGTCCAATGTTTTAGAAAAAGTAAACGCAGTGAGCAGTTTATCCTAGAAATTGTTCCATAATTGCATTCAGGAGCCCCACAGTAGTGCTTACCTATTGACACAGAGATGTAGCTGTGATGTGGTTGCCCCACTTGCCCCCAAACAACCCCCCTTTTTGGCAACCATTAGATAATGTCTCAGTTCTATTGATGACACATCCATCATTCATCAAGAGCCCGCCATGAGCCAGTCATTACTGCTAGCACTGCAGAGGCCAGCACTAGGGCAAAGTCTCTGTCCTTTGGGCCTACTGGCTCCCACTCGTAGGAGGCTTTATATCTCAGAGATTGGCTGAAGGATCTCCAAGTGCGTTTTATGCACCAATTGGATTTCCAAAATGTAGCCACTGCCCCAGTATTACTAAGTTCAAGTAAAATTTAAGCCTGGAGTGAAACAGCCAATGTCAAAGTTAATGGAAGTGTCCAGCAGAGTAGAGACACAAACAGGGGAGAGAAGCAAAGTGGACAGTTTTATCTATCCAACTCTTAGGGAGAAATAAGACTCAGCTCACAAGACCTCACTGATATTGCGGTCTGTTAAAGCATGATAAGGAGGTAATACAGACAAAGTTCAGATGGTGTGAGGGTACAGGTGCTTTTCTCAATAAAAGAAAAAAATGGGTAGAGCAGCCTGCAAGCCCTTCAGCAGGTTACAGAGCCTCTGACCAAGACTCTACCAAGAGCTCCTGAGCCAGGAGATCTCTGCAGCCCACTTAGATAGATCGGGGTTCCTCATTTCATGCAGCAAAATCCAAGAAGCCTATGCTATAAGCTTAAGTGCCACAAGTTAAAAAGCAGACACCCCGTTCTCAACCTCTGATCTTATCAATGATGATGAAGATCAAATACCCCTGAAGTGGATCAAAATGACACCTCCTAGGTACTCTCAACCCCTTCCCTCTTTGATTCTTCTGAACTGCAAAAGTCACCTGAATTCAAAGACTACACTAATCACATCAGTTAACTGAATATGCAATGGTTTAAGATAACTCCATTTGCTTGGGCCCTGCCTATATTCCCATCACAGCTATTTTTTAAAAACAGCTTTATTGAGATATAATTCACATGCCATACAATTCAACCATTTAAAAGGTACAATGCAATGATTTTTGAGTATGTTCACAGAGATGTGCAACCAGCATCATGATCAATTTTAGAAAATTTTTCATCACCTCAGAATGTACCCTTTAGCCATCATCCTCCTTATCCCACCCTACATTACCCCAAAGATATCACCAATGTAATTCATTTATCTATAGGTTTGCCTACTCTAGGCATTTGATATATTGTACTCTGGAATAATTCAGTATGTGGCATTTTCTGTCTGGCTTTTTTCACTTAGCCTAACATTTTCAAGGCTCATTCACATATCACATATGTCAGTACTGCATCATTGTTATGGTTAAATAATATTCTGTTGCATGGATATAACGCATTTTTTTTTGACCTATTCATTAGTTAATGGACATTTGGGTTGTATTCAACTTTTGGCTATTATTCATAATGCTGCTATAATCATGTGCATAAAGTTTGTTTGTGAGCATATGTTTTAATTTCTCTTGGGAGGAGAGCTCTCGAAGGGGAATTGCTGGGTCATATGGTAACTCTATGTTTCTTTGTTTGAGGAACTGCAACCAGCTTCCAAAAATGGCTGGATCCTTCTGTATTCACACCAGTGGTAAGGGTTTTGATATCTCCGCACGCTTGCCAAAACTTGTTAATACTGACCTTCTCATTCCAACCACCTTACAGAGAGTGAAATAGTAAGGCATTGTGTTTAATTATTTATTTATTTTTTATTTCAGCATATTATTGGGGTATAAATGTTTAGATTACATGATTGCTTTGCCCCACCCAAGTCAGAGCTTCAAGAGTATCCATTCCCCCAGATGGTGTGCATCACACCTATTAGGTGTCAATATGCCCATTTCCTCCTCACCCCTCCCACTTGCCCAACACCTGATGAATGTTACTTCCATTTGTGCATATAAGTGTTGATCAGTTAATACCAATTTGATGGTGAGTACATGTGGTGCTTGTTTTTCCATTCTTGGGATACTTAACTTAGTAGAATGGTCTCCAGCTCTATCCAGGATAATACAAGAGGTGCTAGATCACCGTTGTTTTTTGTGGATGACTAGTACTCCATGGTATGCATATACCACATTTTATTAATCCACTCATGTATTGATGGGCACTTGGGTTGTTTCCACATCTTTGCAATTATGAATTGTGCTGCTATAAACATTTGAGTGTAGATGTTTTTTTTACAGAATCTCTTTTTTTCCTTTGGGTAGATGCCCAGTAATGGGATTGCTGGATCAAATGGTAGTTCTACTTTTAGCTCTTTGAGGAATCTCTATATCACTTTCCACAGAGGTTGTACTAGTTTGCAGACCCACCATCAGTGTTTTAGCATTCCTAACTTTCTGCATCCAAGCCAACATTTATCGCCTGGGGACTTTTTGATAAAAGCCATTCTCAAAAGAGTTAAGTGATATCTCATTGTGGTTTTGATTTGCATTTCCATGATGATTAGAAATGTTGAGCATTTTTTCATATGTTTTTTGGCCATTAATCTGTCTTGTTTGAAAAGTTTATCTTCATGTCCTTTGGGGTTGTTTGATTTTTTTCTTGCCTATTTTACTCAGTTATATATAGATTCTAGTTATCACCTTTTATTAGATGTTTAGCATTCGAATATCTTCTCCCATTCTGCAGGTTGTCTGTTTGCTCTCGTGATCGTTTCCTTGGCTGTGCAGAAGCTTTTTAATTTGATCAGGTTCGATTTATATATATTTCTTGTTGCTGTGATTACCTTTAGAGTCTTCTCCATAAAGTCTTTCCCTAGGATATTGTCTGTAAGAGTTTTTCCAATATTTTATTCTAGAATTCTTATAGTTTCATGCCTTAAGTTTAAGTCTGTTATCCACCGTGAGTTGATTTTTGTGAGAGGTGAATGGTGCCGATCCTGTTTCAATTGTCTACATGTGGCTATCCGATTTTCCCAGCACCATTTATTGAATAAGGATTCTTTTCCCCAGTGAATGTTTTTTGTCTGCTTTGTCAAAGTTTACATGGCCATATGAGGATAGTTTTATATCTGGGTTCTCAGTTCTGTTCCATTGGTCTATGTCTTTGCTCTTGTGCCAGGACTCTGCTGTTTTAGTTACTATAGCCTTGTAGTATACCTTGAAGTCTGGTAAATTGATGCCTCTCAATTTGTTCTTTTTGCTTAAGATTGCTTTTGCTATATGGGGTCTTCTCTGGTTCCATATGAAGTGTAGAATTATTTTTACTAGAACTGGGAAAATGACATAAGTATTTTAATGCTGATTGCACTGAATCTGTAAATCACTTTGGGTAGTATAGAGATTTTAACAATGTCAATTCTGTTGGCCTATGAGCATGGTATGGTTTTCTACCTGTTTATATCCTCTGCTATATTCTTCCTCAGTTTTTTGTAGTTCTCCCTATAGAGGTCTTTCACTTCCTTAGTTAAATATATTCCTAGGTATTTTATTTTCTTTGTTGCTATTGTGAAGGGTATTTAGTCTTTGATTTGGTTCTCAGTATGACTGTTGTTGATGTATAGGAATGCTACTGATTTGTGTATATTGATCTGTAACATGAGACTTTGCTGAATTTGTTTATCAATTCCTGTAGTTTCCCAGCAGAATTGTTGGGGTTTTCTAGATATAAGATCATATTGTCTGCAAAGAGCAATAGTTTGACCACTTCTTCTCCCATTTGGATGCCCTTGATTTCTTTCTCTTGTCTGATGGCTCTGGCTATGACTTCCATCACTATGTTTAATAGAAGTGGTGATAGAGGACAATCTTGTCTGGTTCTAGTTATAAGCAAAAATGCTTTCAATTTCTCCCCATTCAGCATGATGTTGGCTGTGGGTTTGTCATACATGGCTTGTATAAATATTAGGTAAGTCTGATCTATGTCTATTATGTTAAGCATTCTTATCACAAAAGGGTGTTGAATTTTGTCAGATCCTCTTTCTGTGTCTATTGAGAGGATCATATGGTCTTTGTTTTTGCTTCTACTTATGTGGTGAATTACATTTATAGATTTGTTATGTTGAACCATCTCTGCATCTCTGGGATGAAGTACACTTGTTTGTGATGGATTTTTTTTTTTTTTGATAAGCACCTGAATTCGGTTTGCTAGAATTTTTTTGAGAATTTTTGCATCTATATTCATAAGGGATATTGGTCTATAGTTTTCTTTTGCTGTTGCATCATTTCCTGTTTTTGTTATCAGGGTGATGTTAGCTTCATAAAACATGTTGGGAAGGATTCCTTCCTTCTCGATGCTCTGGAATAATTTCTGCAGGAGAGGTACCAGTTCTTCTTTGTTGGTCTGGTAAAATTGTGGTGTGAAACCATCTGGTCTGGGACTTTTTTTTTTTTTTTAGGAAAGTTTCTTATTGATGTTTTAATTTTGTACTTGATATTGGTCTGTTCGGAAATTCTATTTCTTTCTGATTGAGCCTAGGGAGGCTGTGTGTTTCTAAGTATTTGTCCAATTCCTCCACGTTTTCAAGTTTATGTGCATAGAAGTTTTTATACTATTCATAGATGATATTTTGTATTTCTGTGCTATCATTTGTAATTTCTCCTTTTTCATTTCTAATTGAGCTTATTAGAGTCCTCTCTTTTTTGCTTCTCATTAATCTAGCAAGAGGCATGTCAATTATGTTTATTTTTTCAAACAACCAACTTTTTGTTTTATTAATGTTCCATATAGCTTTTTTTTAAATTATTTGTTACATTTAGTTTTCCTCTGATCTTTGTTATTTCTTTCCTTCTGCTCTGTTTGGGGTTGGTTTGCTCCTCCTTGCTAGTTCTTTGAGATCATTCATTAGATTGTTGATTTGTTATCTTTCTGTTTTTTGGATGTAGGCATTTTGTATATAAATTTTCCTCTCAAGACTGCTTTAGGTGTGTCCCACAGATTTTGATAACTTGTATCTCCTTTATCATTTAGTTCAAAGAGTCTTTTGATTTACATCGTAATTTCTTTCTTAATTCAATAATGATTCAGCTGAAGGTTGTTTAGTTTCCATGACTCTGTGTAGAGAAGAGAGTTTCTGTTGGAGTTGATTTCTAATTTTATTCCACTGTCTTCTGAGAAGATGCATGATATAATTTCAATTTTTTAAAAATTTTTGAGACATTCTTTGTAGCCATTCTTAGAGAATGTCCCATGAGCTGATGAGAAAAATATATATTCAGTGGTTCATGGGTAGAATGTTCTGTAAATTTCAGTTAGACCCAGTTGTCCTAGAGTTCTGTTTAAGTCCATTGTTTCTTTATTTATTTTCTCTTTGCAGGATCTCTCCTGTTATGTCAGAGGGGTGTTGAAGTCCCAATCTCTTACAGTGCTGCTGTTTATCATTTTGTTTAGATCAAGTAGGATTTGCTTTATGCATCTGGGTGCACCTGAGTCAGGTGGATAAATATTTAGAATTTTTATGTCATCTTGTTGAATTCACCATTATATGGTGACCATCTTTATCTTTAATTACTTTTGTTGATTTGAAGACTAAGTTATCTGAAATTGGAACGGCTACGCCAGCTTTCTTTTGGCCTCCAATTGCATGGAATATTGTTTTCCATCCATTCACCTGGAGTCTGAATGCATCCTTGTAGGTTAGATGTGTTTCCTGAACATAGCAGACTTGGCTTGTGTATATTTATGTATTTGACCAGCCTATGTCTTTTTAGTGGGCAGTTTAAGCCATTCATTTTTATTGGAAGAATTGATAATTGGGGAAGATTTCTGTCCATCCTGTTGCGTTGAACTTTATTGCTTTGTTTTCTCTGTTAAGCCATTGTGGTCTCTAGCCTTTGACCTTTATATTCTGTATGATTTTGCCCTGGTGAGTGTTTATTGTCCTGATCTGTGTGTAATGCTGTTGTGAGTACTTCCTGGAGGGTAGGTCTTGTCTTGATGAATTCTCTCAGTCTTTACTTGTCTGAGAATGTCTTTACTTCTCCTTTATGTCAGAAGCTTAGTTTTGCAGGATAAAAGAGTCTGGGCTGGGCATTATTCTGTTTGAGAAGAGTCAGAATGGGGCTCTGGTCTCTTATGGCTTATAATGTCTCAGTTTAGAAGTCTGTGGTTTATTTTGATGGGTTTTCTTTTATAGATTACTTGCTTCTTTTGCCTTATAGATTGTAGGAGGACCTTTTTGGGGGTTAATTTTGCCAGTCTGATGACTATATGTCATGGTGTCTTTCTGTTTGCAATGAATATCCCAGGAATCCTTTGAGCTTCTTGTACCTGCTTATCTACAGTTCTAGGAAGGCCAGAGAAATTTTCCTCCATTATATCCTCAAATAGTTTATCCAACTCTTGTGTATTTTTGTTTTCACCTTCAGAGATGGCTATCATCCTCATGGTAGGACTCTTCACATAATCCCACATTTCTTGTAGGCTTTGCTGTTTTCTCTTTTTTCTCTTTTCTATCTCTGCAACTGACTTATTTAAGTGAAAGGTGTTACCTTCAATCACTGAAATTCTTTCTTGTGTTTGATCTACCCTATTGTTGAAGCTTTCCATTGTGTTTTGTCATTCCTTGAATAAATTCTTCATTTTAGAAGTTCTGTTTGATTTTTCTTTAATATTTCAATTTCTTCAGTGAATTTTTCTTCCAAGTCCTAGATTTGTTTTTTGTGATTTCTTTATTGGGTATTCATTTTATCTTTCATATCATTGAGTTTTCTTACAATCCATGTTTTAAATCTTTCTTCTATCATTTTAGTGTTCTGAATTTGGCTGATGTCCATTGCTAGAGAGCTGGTGTTCCCCTTTGGGAGGGTGCTTTTCATTTGATTCCTTATATTTGCAGAGTTCTTTCACTGATTCCTTCCCATCTGGAGCAGCTGTTGCATCTTACCGTTGATTTTCATTTAGATAATGACACACCCTATTTAGTCCCTGAGCCAGTAGGTGGCCCTTGTGGGTGAGATTTGACTGCACCCTGTGTGATGTGTCAGTAGATGCAATAAAAGGGTGTGTAGAATGACTTCCTTGTTAGTAGGTGGTGCTTGCCGGGAGAAGCAGGCTGCAGTGTTGCTTTGGGTCTTGTAACCAGTTCTCATTCCTCTGGGGAGGCACTCTAGTGCCTCAACTGGTGGGTGGCACCCTGAGACTTCCAGTTGCATCCTTATTCTCCACCTCAGAGAGGAAAGGTGGGGGAGTGAGGCTTGGTGGGGCTGGGTTTAGTGAGCCTGTCCTCAAGCTCCACAAATGCTGTTAGCAGTGGTCAAAAGTCTGTTCTCTGCTTCTGGGAAAAGCTTCCAGGTAGGGGCTGAAATGGCTCCACTCAGCCAAAAAGTCTGTGTGGGGGGGGATGGGGCTGTTGAGACCTGCAGTCTGGAGCATTCCTCACTCCTTTCCACCTTCCCCTATTCTGCAGTTTCTCCTGATCCTCTGCTAGCAGGCAGGACCTCAAGCCAGGAGGTCTCCCCTGACTGTGATGCAGGCCAGGGGGTTCCCTTCCCAGGATCATGGCCTGTGCTGGGAGCACGGCTCTCCCATGGGAGGAGGGTTGCCCCTTGAGCATGCTGCAGGTTGGACCCACTCTGATCTGCCCCTGAGGGCACACACACCTCAGTAGACTTCTTCACAAATGTCCCCTCTGTGCCCCCTGGCAATGCAATTGAGACCTGGATGTGCAGGATCTGGCCTTCAGGCCTGTCTCCCGGATCCTGGAGATCAATCTTTAACCCTGCCAGGGGGAATAATGATGGTCTCAAGTCACCTATGGGGTGCCCAAGTTGGATCAATGTCTCTGTGTCTTCAGGTTTGCCCTGCTCTTCTGGAGTCACCAGGCAAGGAGCACTGGGGGAGGGGGCAGTGTGAAGGGAGGTCACAGTCTAAGTACCCCTCAGTTTGCTGCAGGGCCCCAAAAGGGAAGGTCCCATTCCCTGTGGATGCCTCCAGGTCATGGCTAAATTGTCGCTCTCAGCAGTCGCGGGGAGGGGAAGGGGAGAATGAACCAATGTGGGACCTGCTGATGGGTTCGGGTCTATGGGGCAGAAGGTTCCCCAAGGGAGCTCGGAGCCTGGTGCCCTGTCTACAAGAGGCTCACCACTTGCTGGCGGCAGCTGTCTCTGGGCTGGTGTTGGTAAGTCTCTCTAACTGCTCAAGAGTCCACAGTAGTCCACTATGCAAGGGAGGGGAAATTTAGCCGCTCCACCTACCCTTGTCACTGGTCGCCAAGTCTCTCGGGGTTTAGACCTGCCGATGCCTTTCTCCTTCCAGGTCTGCTCCACAGGCATTGTGGTTTTGATTTGCATTCCCCTGGTGACTAACAAAATTGAACATCTTTTCAAGCTCTTCTTGGTCATTCATTTCTCTTCTTTGGAGAAATATCTATTCATATCTTTTACATATTTTTAAAATAAGATTGTCTTTTATTATTTATATACATTATCAAATACATGATTTTGCAAATATTTTCTTACATTCTGTGGGTTATGATTATTTTTACTATCTTGGCAATGTCCTTTAAAACACAGAATTTTTTAATTTTAATGATTTTCAATTTATATTTTCTTTTACTTCTCAGTTTTTGCTGTCATATCTAAGAATTCATAGCCCAATTGAAGGTCATGATGATTAACCCCTACAATTTCTTCTGTTTTACAGTTTTATCTCTTACATTTGAGCTTTAAGCCATTTGAGTTAATTTTTTATGTGGTAGAAAGTAAGGGTCCAATTTCATTCATTTGCTTGTGGCTATCGAGTTGTCTCATTACCATTTGTTGAAAAGACTATTCCTTCCCCAGCAGCCTTGTCAAAAATAAGTTGTAAGACTTTATCTCTGGGCTTTTAATTTAATTGCTCGAAATGTCTATCTTTATGGCAACATCACACTGTTTTGACTAATGTAGCTTTGGAGTTAAGTTTTAAAATTGGAAAGTGTGAGCCATACAAAGATGTTTTTTTTTTTTTTTTTCAAATATTGTTTTGTCTATCCTATATCCCTTGCAATTCTATACAAATTTTAGAATTAGCTTATCAATTTCTACCAAGAAGGCAGTAGGATTCTAATGGGTATTGCATTGAATCTGTAGATTCATTAGGGAGTGTTGCCATCTTAACAATATTAAGTCTTCTAAAACATGGACAGGAGATATTTCAGTTTTTATTTAGATATTTTAAAATATCTTAAAACAAAATTTTATAGTTTTCAGAGTATATATTTTTCACTTCTATTTATCTTTAATATTCTTGTAAATGAAATTGTTTTCTTAATTTTTATTTCATATTATTCATTGCAAGTTTATACAAATATAATTGGTATTTGTGTATGATCTTATATGCTGCAACTTTTCTGAACTAAATTATTAGTTCTAATAGTTTTTTTAGTGGATTTCATAGGATTTTCTGCATACAAGATCCTGTCATCTATGAATAGAGATAGTTTTACTTCTTTCCCCTCTTCTAATCTGAATGCCTTTTAGTCTTTTTATTGCCTTATTTCCTTGGTTAAAAGCTCTAGTACAAAACTGTATTAAAATGGTGAGAGAAGATATCCTTGTCTTGCTTCTTAACTTTTGAGGGAAAGCATCTAGTCTTTCACCATTAAGTGTGATGCTCGCTGTGGGTTTTTGTCTTTTACATGCCCTTTGTCAGGTTAGAGAAATTTCCTTTTTCTTCCAGTTGGTTGAGAGATTTTATCATAAAAGGGTATTAATTTTTGTTAAATAGCTTTTCTGAATCTTCTGAGATGATCATGTGGCTTTTGTACATTACATAAGTGCTTTTTGGATGTTAAAGGAATCTTGCCTTTCTTGGATAAATTCTACTTGGTCATGCTTTATAATTCATTTTATATGCTGCCAGATCTGGTTTGCTAATACCTTGTAGAAGCAAAGTTTTACACCTAAACTCATAAGCTATAGTGGCTTGTTTTCTTTTCTTGTGGTGTCTTTGTTTGGTTTTAGTATGAAGGTAATACTAGCCTAATAGAATGACTTGGGAAGCATTTGCTCTGTTTTTTTTTTTTTTTTTGGAAGATATAATGAGAAATTTGTACTAATTCTCTTTAAGTGTTTAAAAGAATTTAGCAGTGAAACCATTTGAACTTGGGCTTCCTCCCACTCCATGGATTATTATTTTTTTTTAGTAGTTTATGTATTTCTAGGAATTTGTCCATTTCATATAAGTTATCTAAGTTATAAGCATATGATTTTATGCAGAATATTTCTTTATAATTCTTATTTTTTTATTTTTTATTTTTTTTTTAGAGGCAAGTTCTCACTATGTCACCCAGGCTGGAGTGCATGGGGTTCACAGGCACCCTCTTGGTACACTACATTCCGGGACTCCTGGACTCAAGTGGTTCTCCCCCCTCACCCTTCTGGGTACCTGCGACTACAGGTGCGTTCCATTGCGACCAGCTCTTTTTTTTTTTTTTTATAAGACTATTAGTAATTTTCCCTTTTTCATTTCTGATTCTAGTTACTTGAATCTTCTCTATTTATTCCAGATCAGTATAGCTAATGGTCTATCAATTATGTTCTTTTCAAAGAACCAGATTTTGTTTTATTGATCTTTTTCTTGGTTTTTCTATTCTCTATTTGATTAATTTTTGGTCTATTTTTTATTTTCTGCCCTCTGCTTGCTATAGATTTAGTTTATTCTTATTTTCTCCTGTGTCTTTGGGTGGGATGTTAGGTGATTGATTTAAGATCTTTCATACTTTTTACCATAGGCATTTATAGCTATACATTTCCCCCAAATGCTGATTTAGCTGTATCTTGTAAGTTTTGAGAGGTTGCACCATCATTTTCATTAACCTCAAAGTATTATACTTTTAATTTTCACTTTAATTGCTTCTTTGAACCATTGTTATCTAGGAGTATGTTTTAGAATTTCCAAATATTTGGGATTTTAAAATTTTCCCTTGTCTTGAATCAAATACCACAGACTCTTCTTGTTCTTACTGAATTTTAGTCAATTTTCTTAGATATTTGTTCCATTTTCTGCTTACACTCAGGATCATTCCAAGAGACCTTAAGTAGTTGATTTTTGATGAGTTTTACCAGTCTGGCTAGGGAGCAGGTCAGGGGAACTCTCCATGCTGTTGTTCTGGCAATCAGTTGCCACAACTGTTTTTTTATGTCAAACTTTATTCAAGGGTATGTAATGAAGTTAAATGAAATATCCTTACATTTATAGAATTATAGAGATAGAGAATAGTTTTGAAATATTTAATCCCAGTGGTCTGCTTTTTCAGAGGAAGAATTTGAGGTCAAGGACTGGCATATAACTTACCTATACACAGAGAACCTCTGTTGTTAGCAGCAGATCCTATCTCCAGGCTCTAGTCCATTATCTGAGGTTTACTAAAGATCTGGGCTATATCTGGTCATGCCTACGTGTTTACATATTGTCTATTGCTTCTTTCATGTGATAACAACAGAGTTGAATAGTTGTGACAGTGGCCTTATGGCCCACAAACCTAAAAAATATTTACTATTTGGCTCTTTACAGAAATAGTTTGCCTGGCTCTACATTAAACCAAACCCTAAATCCCACCTTTGGGGGGTGATTCCCTGGAACTACTCTTGTTACCAATTTCCCTATCCCGCAGGGTCCAGGCAGGAGATAGGCTGGCTAAACAAAGTGGAGAAAATGGATTATTTAAATTTAGAAGCCTGGTGTAAGGGCCCCACAGCACTGAAACTCAGATTTCTAAGAATGGGCTATGCTGAGGGTTGGTGTCTCCAAAGGGCCTCATGACAGGAAGGTATGAAATGATATTAGTTCTACAAATGTGAGAAAAACTGCAAATTGAATTGAACCACTATTCCTATTATGAACGACGGCTACCAAAGTGAAGAGGCAAGGCTGGTGTGAGCCTCACAGGCATAGGAAGCAGGTTCTCTCACATCCTTTATTGGCAGAGCCAGACACAGAGCCGCAGGCAAAGGAGCACCATGGTTTTGAGTCTCAGCTGTAGCATCAGACAGCAGAGAATAAAAGTGCAGGTTTGAAGGTGAAAGACAAGAACTTCACAACTGGCACTATATATATACATATATATATATAAGTATGTGTGTATTTTTTTAAATTAAATAGACCATAGGTTGGAAAGGAATTTCATCGAGAGAAAAAGGAGCAATTTGAAGGAAGACATAGTCTGTGCAGAAAGGCTGCCATGAACAGAACACACATATTTCAAAGTCATAATCATTAAAAAATGAAATTAAAGCTCATATGGAATGAAACATAAGCATTGGGAAAATGAAGTATGTCTGCCAGGAGGGAGGGGGAAGGCTGGCAGAAGGACTGATTGAAAACTGCAAGGATTTGAACATGGGCCAGCTATAAAATTACATAGGGCAAATGTGGGCTTTCAATATTTCTCTCAAAATTCTGCCTCTTGAATAAATAGTGTTGTGAAAAGCTGGGTATCAACATGGAAAAGAATGAATGTGGACCCTTATCTCATGCCATACACAAAAATCAACTCAAAATGAATTAAAGACTTAAAAATAAGACCTAAAACTGTAAAACAGAGAAGAAAACATCAGAAGTAAACTACATGACATTGGTCTGGGCAATGATTTTTTTTTGATAAAGGATTTATCAAAATGGTTATTATCAAAAAGACAAAAATAACAAGTGTTGGAAAGGATGTGAAGTAAAGGGAACCCCTGTACATTGTTGGTGGGAATGTAAATTACATGGCCATTATGAAAAACAGCATGGAGTTTTCTCAAAAAACTAAAAATACAATTACCATATGATCTAAAAACCCAACTTCTGGGTATTTACCCAAAATATTTGAAATCCATATGTCAGAAAGACGTCTGCATGCTCATTTTCATTGCAGCACTATTCACAATAGCCAAATTACGAAATCAACCGAAGTGTCCATTAAGGAAGAAATGGATAAAGAAAATATGGAATATATAAACAATGGATATGATTCAGCCTTACAAAAGGAAGAAATTCTGACATATGTGACAACATGGATGGAACTGGAGAACATTATGCTAAATGAAATGAGCCAAACACAGAAAAACAAATACCACCTGTTCTGTCTTATATGTGGAATTTAAAACAATTGGAATCATAGAAACAGAGAGTAGAATAGTGGTTACCAGAGGCTGGTTGTGGGCGTGAGGAATGGGGAGATGATAATCGAATGGGACTCAGTTAGATAGGAGGAATAAGTTTGATTTTTTTTAGATCAATTGCATAGCATGGTGAATGTAACTAATAATTGAGTTCTGTACATTTCATTATTGCTAAGAGAGTAAATTTCTAATGTTCTCATCACAAAGGCATGTTAAATATTAAGTTGCTGGAATATTAATTAGCTTAATTTAATCTTTCCACATTGTGTTCAAAATTATAGCATCACTTTGTACCCCCCAAATATATATGCAGCTATAATTTCTCGATATATAACAAATTAAACAAATTCCTCCATATCAATCAAAAAGTAGTTGTGTAGATTGAGACTTTAAATGTTTTTCTTTTGTTTCTTTTTTTTTTTTGGTAAATAATGAGAATAGTATGGGAATACCACAAGATTTATAATCAATCAGAAAGGAAACATAATTGATGATCATTGCATACATTTCTAGACAATCAGAATTACATGATGTCTGGCACTGTTTTAATTTAAAGTACAAGAAAATAGTGCAGACTTCACCTGGGATTATCCTTGCAGAGTCCATAAGAGATGTTGCATGCAGTGCAGCTATAAAGCATTATTGCAGACGTGCTATTCATCCTTGGGATGCTTTTGTAGCACTATAGATAGCATGGGTTGTAGAGAGTGAAAAAGAATGGAGTAACTTCTACATACTGCAGTAAGGATGAACTATTTCAGCAATATTATTATTATTATTATTATTTTGCTACTCACAATACCAGCATAACCCTACATTGGTATTGAACGCTGTGTCGTTTAAAAGAATTCCACTTCCATTGGCTCCTTTGCTCTTTGGCTTAACCATATATGTTGATCAAGGAAAACTGTTTATTCATTTGCAAAATGTTTTTCAGCATTTTCTATGTACATGGCCAAAGATGTAAATATATTTCAAGTAATTTCTGTCCTCATAAAGCTCACAATTGGATGGCAAATCTGATGAGTATTGCCTGGTGAGTCAAGGTGTTGAACAAAGGTGTGGGGGATGCTGTGACTCAGAGCGTGTCACAGAATTCACAGGGGACTAGCTCGCTAGGGGTGTTTGAAGGTCAAGGGGTGTCAGCCGGGGAAAAAATGGAGGGGGAAGCAAGGAGGTGTGGGAGGAGGAAGAGAAGTCTCAGAGAGCATGGAAGATTCACCACTTCCTCCAGAGGGCTACTGTTCCGTCTGAGAGCAAGTGAGTGGCAAGGAATGACCTGTGGACAAGGAGGAAGGGCCCGTCCATGGGGTCGCTTTTTGTCATACTTGAGACACTTAATTTTATGTTGTAAGAAAGGGGACAACTGAATAATTTTTTCCAGGGATTATCATAATAGGACTAGCATTTTAGAAAGATAATGCAAATACCAAGAAAATATATATTAAAATCACTAGAGAAAGATGTAGGTGAATATGTAGAGAAAGTTACTACCTCAGTAAGTCTTAAAACACTAAATAATGGTATATTGATAGTGGAAAGCTGTACATGGAGTAAAATTATTAAACATACATAGCAGTGATGGATATTAACTTCAAAAGCATGTTATCTATGAGCAACCTGGGAGGAAAATGGCAATTGGGATGGTTAGAAAGAGGACTTCAGTTGTGTATTTCTTTAAAAGAAAAATCTGAAGCATATATGACAAAATAAAAACCTGTATTATTTCTGCCTGATATTATTTCTATTTTCTAGTACTTTCTAGTAAGTTTATTTTTGAAACCATTTCCCAATTCTTTTTTTTTTTTTTTTTTTTAGGAAATTACTCTCTCAGAGAGGGTAGAAAGTAGATTGAGTTTAGAGCCGTAATAGTGAAATTTAAAGTAGAGCAATCAGGTAGGAGGCAATTATAGGAATTATCCCTTTTTGACAGAAGAAAAAAATGAAGACATAGAGAGATTACTCCCACAGTTACTGTTGCAATAATTCCTGTCTTCTGAATCCTAATCAGCTTCTCTGGTACCATTGACTGGACCCAGGCAGTCACACTTTCTGAGAAATGCCCCTCTCCCCACCCCATCTGCACATTTTGTGTTTCTATTGGAACAACACATAGACTTCATGCCTGGCCCAGCCTCAGCACACAGGAAGTGATTATTAATAATATAGTGGCATTGTAGCAACAATAATATCGATATCCTCTCATCCTATTGCCAGTAATCTTTGAAGGATGGCAACTTTGATTGCTAAGGGAAAGCAAAGAATCATGTACTCAACTCTTTGTCTGCCCCTGGAGACTCCTAAAAAGATTGTTGATTTGGTTTGTTAAATGTACACTAAAGAGTCCACCTCCCTCAGTCCAATCAAAGAACTCTGCTATGCTGCTGTATGCACTTGAGTGGTAGAGAGCTGTCATCACTCTGTTGAGCACGTCAGTGTGTCACCTTGTTGAAGAAAGTCATACGAATGATTTAAGGTGTGAGCTGTGGTTATTGGGAGGTTCAATTGAGAAAAGAGCTATGAGCCCCCTGTGAAAGGTTAAAGGTGCTATGAAAAAGTTGCCTGTTCATGGTTCCTGGTTCCCTAGTGTTGTGCCACCATGGGTGTCTGCTCCTGCCTTTTCCTTGTTCCCCGTAGAGCTTTGGAGAATATTGGCAGCTCACTTCTGGAAAACTTAACACATTGACTGCCACACTAGAAAAAAAAGTTTTTTTTTTCCCGGAGCCACAGTGTTTTCTTAAAACAAAACAATCCTTTCTTATTTGTTATTTTTTATTGTTTTCTGTGAATGAGTTATATACAATGCAATCCACGTTTTAAGAATTAAATTGTCAATATTAATTGTAACAATAAGAACATCAACAAGGAAGATTTTCACGAACCAAGTGCAGGATTTTGCTTCACGCGGACCGGGGGTCAAAATTAGCCTGAGTTAAATGCAACTCACGTGGCAGTCAATGTGTTAATTTGAAAAAAACCCTTTAATTAAGGCATGATAACATCTAACAAGTATCAAAGCAGTCATTCCACATGGAATCAAAATTGTTTGAGGCCAACAATTGTCCTGTTTTCATAGCCAGCATGTATCAGTGGCTTAAGAAGAAAAGCTTCAGGTGTGGATTCAATTAATGATCCTTCTAGAACCCACCATCAACAACATAATCTATGGCCAAAAGAACTTACCTGCTGCACACAGCCTGTTTTTGACTTACCCACTTTTTAGACAAGACTCAATATGACTTAAAAGCTCATTCCAAATGTAAATTTGCTTATATAAAGGAAAAAGATTTGTTCATTCACATATGTATGTAGCTGTGCGCTATTCTAGGTACTGGTGATACAGCACAAACATGCTCATTATAGCCCCTTCTCAGGAAGCTTCAGTCAAACTAAGCTCTTATAGGGGAAAATTTAGCCTGTTTCAGTCATTTCCATTCCAGCCAGGAAGTCAGACACTCCAGGAAATAGCAAGGATATTACCCCATTGTGGGGGAAATTCTGCACATCTAACCGAAAGACATCAAGGCAAGAGAAAGGTGGGTCTCAGGTGTTCAGAGCCTGCAAGAGCAGCATGTAGTTGTCTCTGGCAGTCAAGATTTCTTGGAAATTTACAGCGCTATTGTTGTAGATGTTTACCTCACTTGACTGCCCAGGTGTGTGTCAGCAGACAGGGATGGCCCCTGGAGAACTGGATCTCTCAGGTTTGAAGAGACTGTGATGGCCATTATATATATTAATGAGAGTTCTTTAGAGAAATAGAACCAATAGGACATATATGATATTTTATATATATGGTTCTGTATCTGTTTATGCGTATATATATATCGTTATATATTTGCCATATTTTTTATATGAAGAGATTTTTTATGAGGACTTGATTCATATAGTTATGGAGGCTAAGAAGTCCCGAGATCTGCGGAATGACTTGGCAAGCTGGAGACCTGGGAGATGAATGGTATAGCTCCAGTCCAAAGGCCAACAGGCAAGAAGAATTCTCTCTTATGCAGGGGAGTGTCATTCTTTTTGTTCTATTCCAGCCTTCCACTGAATGGATGAGGGCTACCTACATTATGGAGGGCAGTCTGCTTTACTCAAACTCTATAAATTTACCAATTTCCATGTTAATCTCATCTAAAAACACCCTCATAGACACACTACGAACAATGTTTGACCAAATAACTAAGCAGGCATGTCTCAGTCAAGTTGATACATAAAAGCATACCAACTATACCTACTTAAATTTTACTCATCTCAGTATCTTAAAAACTAATACCTCACTTGGCACAATTATTATATACTCGTTAAAAGCATAATTGAATAGAATGAATTCATTATAGCCCTAGTAAGTAACTGCAAGGCTCTTAATACAATGAGGATGGCAATGATGGTTCACATTTTTAAATTAAACTATTTATTTTGAGATACTTACAGATTTACATATAATTATAAGAAATAATACAGAAATAATAAAATATATATACACTTTTCACAGTGTTATGGGCAGAATTGTGTCTACTCAAAATGCATGCACTGAAGTCCTAACTCTAGTACCTCAATGTGACTGCATTTGGTGATAGGGCCCTTAAAAAGGCAATTCAGGTAATGAGATCATAGTCTTGGCCATAATCCAGTGTGACTCATCTCCTATAAGGACACAGACTCAGAGAAAAGACTTCTAGAAGACAGAAGGATAAGGCAGCCATCTGCAAGTCAAGGAGAGAGGACTCAGATGAAATCAAACTTGGCAACATCTTGATCTTGTGCTTGTAGCCCTCATAACTATGAGACAGTAAATATCTGTTGTGTAAGCCACCCAGTTTGTGGTCTTTTGTTATGACAGCCCTAGCCAACGAATACACCCAATTTCCTCCAATGGTAACATCTTGCAAAACTACAGTAAAATATCACAACCAGGATATTGACATTGGCACAAGACACAGAATAGTTAAATCACCACCAGGATCATCTCTATTACCTTTTTACCAATACAACCAACTATAGGGTTAGTGTATATATCCTATAAGGTTTTGTTTTTGTATTTAATTTTCTTTAGAGTGATTCTAAATGATGTCTTAATTTTGGTTTTCATGCATTCATTGCACTTCTATATACTGAAAATGAACATATATACTAATAATACTAACAATGAACAATGAATGAACAAGGTCATAGCAACTGACCTTGCTAAACTCACTTATTAGTCCTAGATTTTTGTTGTTGTCAGACTGCTGGAGATAATTATAGATTTGAAATAATAGATGTTAAATAATCCTGTTATCTGCAAATAGGAACAGTTTTACTTATTTCCAACCTGTGCTCCTTTTATATCTTTCTAGCTTTATGTTGAATTAGAGTGGTGAGCCTATATCCTTGCTCTGTTCTCAATCATGAAGGGGAAAAAATTTCAGGCTTTCACCATTAAGCATAATGTTAGCTGTAGTTTTTTTTGTAAATGATATTTATCAACTTGAAGTTCCCTTTTATGTCTAGTTTGCTGAGAGTTTTCAGATGAATGGGTTTTGGATTTTTTAACACACTTCCCCTGCATTAATTAAGATCATCATATGATTTCTCTTCTTTAGCCTGTTCATATAGTGGATCATATTGACTGGTATTTGCATGTTAAACTAACTTGGCCATAACTGGTATAAATCCCAACTGGTCATGGCACGCAGTGTTCTTTATACACTGCTGGATGGGATTTGCTAATATTTTGTTGATAATTTCTGTGTCTGTGAGGGATATTGATCTGTGATTTTTGTTTTTTTGTTTTATTGTTTTTTCTGGGACGGGGGTACTATCTTTTTCTGATTTTGTTGTCAAAGTAATAACAAACTCCTAAAATGACCTGGAGGTCCTTCCTCTTCTATTTCTGAAAGAGATTGTGTAAAACTGATATTACTTCTTCTTAAATGTTTAGTAAAATTCTGGAAAAGCATCTAGGCCAAAAGATTATTTTTCAGAAGCTTTAAATTTCAAATCAATTTCTTAAGTAGAGATAAGACTATTCAGGTTTTTTATTGCATTTTGGTTTGAGATTTGTCAGTTTGTGGTTTTTGCAGAATTGGTTCATTTCTTCTAAGTTGTTGACTCTATGAACTTGAAGTTGCTCATAATATTCTGTTATTATCTTTCTAGTGGCTATAGGATCTGTAGTGATATCCCTGTTCCATTCCTGATGTGGTAATTTCTCTCACTCTCTTTTTCCTTTTGGTCAGTTTTCAAAAGTTTATCAATTTCATTAATTTTTTGAAGAATCAGCTTTTGTTTTATTATCGTTCCATTCTTGTCCTTTTTTCTATCTCATTGATTTTTGCTCTTATCTTTGTCATTTCTTGCCTTATGATTGCTTTGGGTTTTTTTTTTTTTTTTTTTTTTTTTTTTTATTCCTAGTTCCTTGAGGTGGGAACTTAGATGATTGATGTAAAATTTTTTATGTTCTAATATAATCATTTAGTGCTATAAAACTATCCTTCAGGAATTTTTAACTATTTGAGTTTTAGCTATTTTGAGCCTCTGGCATGGTTTTGGAGTGTGTACATTTGGGATTTTTCTGTCTTCCTGTTACACTGGTACATTTTATCATTAGGTGATGTCTCTCTTTTTAGTAATTTTCTTTTCTCTGAGGTCTATTTTATCTGAAATTAATATATAGCACTTCTGCCTTTTAAAATAATGCTGTTTGTGTGCTATATCATTTCCCATTCTTTTATTTTCAACCTACCTATATCCTTTATTTGAAGTGAATTTCTTGTACACAATATAACCTTGGATTTTTTTTTTTTTAAGTCTACCACCAGTCTGTGATTTTTGATTGGCATATGCATGTATATACCTATAAATTATTGATATATTAGAATGTGAGGGCTTAATTTGGCCTTTTATTATCTGTCTTTGAATTATTTCCTACATTTTCAAATCTCTGATTCTCTCTCTTTTTTTTTTTTTTAAACCTTCCTGTGTGTTATATAGACTTTCTTTTTGGATTTCATCTTGATTTATTCATTGTTTTTTATTAGTATATTGCTTTATAGTTTTCTGAATGGTTGCCATATGTATAACAATATATGGTCTACCAGTATCGATGTTTTTGAATTCAATTATAGAAATCTTAATTTTATTTATGTATCTTTACTCTCTGCACTTTTGAAACATAAATGTCTTAAACATTTCTTCTGCATACATTCAGCTCCACATTAGATGAACTTATAATTTTTCCTTCAACCTTCAAATATAATTTAAGAAACTCATGCAAAGTAACAGTCTATTGTATTTACTCCTATTTTTACCCACTTACAAATTCTTCTTTCCTTTCTCGAGTTCCAAGCCATATTCTGTTATTTCCTTTTTCCTTGAGAGAACTTTCAGCCATTTGACCCTCACTCTCACCCTCACTGTCTCCAAGTGGAGGTGGAAGATTAACTTCCTGCTGGTCCTGCTGCCTGGGGTGGGAAAGAGGAACAGGCTCACTGTAGGGAGTGTCAGAAGCCTGGCTCCCCACTGCTTCCTGCTCACACCAGGGGGCTGGGAGTAGAATACCAGCTAGCCCTGACTCCTCCCCTCATTCCTCTTAATTCATGTGAGTTGGTGAAAGCATAGCTCCCCACTGGGTCTCTCTGATAGCAAGGAAGAGAAGAAAGTGAGGAGGAGCTCATTAGCCTGGACTTGCACTACCTTGTGCTGTCTCCCTGATGCTCTATGGGGTGGAGACTCAGCTCTGCACTTGGCACCACTGGGACAAGGTGAGGAGGGAAGGTGGGAGATCCTAGTGGTGCTAGCTCTGTCTTCTGCTGTCTCTTTCTGCTGGGTGGGGTGGAGGCTTTGCCCCCTGATGATACTATCCAGGCAGGAGATAGAAGATTAACTCCCAAGCTCTCCTCCTGGTGGAGGAATCTGAGGAGCACTCTGCTTAGGAGGGTTTGGGAAGGGAGGGCGAACAGGGGATAAGTTGGATGAACAACTATTTATTATCTGCTTGGTCCCCATGAAACTGTAATGTGAGGAGAGGTCAACACGCTGTTTGTCTGTTGATATGTAGCTGGAGTAGGAAGCAAATCGCCCCCCACCTCTGAACTGCCAAAAAACCCTTTTCTCTTGTTAGGCTATTCCTTTCTTGGCCCTGCAGCTAGAGGTAACAGGCTTTCTTGGGGCTTTTGCCTGTTGGAGACTCTGGACTAGAGGCCTCTGCAGCATCCTGCCTGGCAATGAAGGTGCCCAGGGAGCTCCCTGCCATGCCATTCCTCAAGTACACGGAGCTTTCAGCAGCATGCCTTCCTCTTTCCACCTTGCAGAGACTTCAAATGCATGTTTATTGTTTATTGCTCAGGGCTATTAGTCGTACAGGGGAAGACTTAGGACTGGGGCTATTCCCTCTTGGCAGGACTGGGCATCTGCCTACTTCACTACATTTTTTTGTGGGAGACTTAATAGGAAAATGTTCATAAGGATTAAATGATGTAATGCCTGACATATTTATAAGCACATAGTAAGTGTTAGAGATTATGGGTATCCTAAAGCCTCCCATGAGAAACAAGTTTAGAACACGGAGAAGAGATGGGGAAAATGGAGTGCAAGGAAAGCAACGGAGGACTCCCTATTGTGGTACCACACACAGTGCCGGAGGAGATCCGCTGACTCAAAGGTGCTGAGAAGGACTGGACAGTACTAGTCTCCTGCAGTGTAGCCTGACTCACTGCCCTGGCTTTAGGCATCTCTCAAAAGAACAGAGATAATATAATGGGGAGAAGTGATGATTAGTTTTTATTTTCATCTGAGGATGGGTAAAAATGAATTCTTTTAATGCCATCAAGAGAAACTCCAATTCAGAATAGCCACTATAATGAAGCAGTAAAAAATTCAACTTTAAAGCTAGGACAACAATCATCTAATAAATCATAGAATTATAAAAAGAAAACAGAATTGAAAATAGAATATTAATGTTTGGTGATTCAGAAATGCCACTAATAATGGATAGGTAAGATGAAGCAATGCCAGAAAGTGTAAACATAATTTCTGCATCAATATTTAATCATAATATTTTATCATTTTCTCATTCTTATAATTTATCTTGAATTTTGATTGAAGCTCTTCAGAGTCACAAAATCATCATCTGTCTTTTCAAAACTCCATTAATGTGCACAAATAAATCCAAACATGGATAGTAAAATGAATGTTGTGAGTTCATCAGGTAAATGTCAATGTGCTTTTTTTTTTTTTCTCTCCCCTACAGGATAGTGGGAATTTTTTTTTTTTTTTTTGCAATAGCTAATCTGACATGTTATAAATTCACTGTTAATAGCAGGCTGAGAAAGCTTCAAGCAACCTCAAAGAATCATCAAATTTAACTTCTCTTTTTAGAAAAGACCACATCCAGAGGCTTCTGAATGGATTGGCTTGCTTATTTATTTATTTATTTATTTCTACTTTTCTTTTGGATTTATGATAAGCCTTTTTATTTTCCAATCATTTTACTTAAATGTGACCCCCCCAAAGTACAAATAATTTCTTTATACCCTTCACTCAGATTTAGTAATTATCGACATTTTGCCGCATTTGATTTATTATTCTTTCCTTTTGAACCATTAGAGAGTAAGTAGAAAACCATGGACACTTTCTCACTAAATATTTCAATGTACAATTCCCCAAATTGTTACAAAACAGAAAATTTAACATTGATAGAATAGTACTGTCTAATGTACAGGTTTTATTTGAATTTTGCCAATCGTTCCAATAATGCCCTTTAGAGCAATTTATTTTTTATGCTCCCATGTTCAATCCAGAATGATGCTTCACATTTGGATTTAAAATTTATATATGATTTACCTTATAATTCACTCCTTTAAAGTGTAAAATTCTGTGGTTTGCGTTTTTCAAAAAGTAGTGCAACCATCACCACTATCTAATGTCTAGGACATTTTCATTACCCCAAAATGAAACTTCATATCTACTAGCAGTTATTCCTCATTCACCTCTACACCAGCTGGTGGCAACCACTAATCTGATTTCTGTTTCTTAGATTTGACTATGATGAACAAGTTATATAAATTAAATTCATATAAATAGAATTATAAAATATGTGGGCTTTTATACCAGGCTTCTTTCACTTAGCATAATGTTTAAAAATTAATCTACATTACACCACGTGTCCGTAGTTCATTTCTTTTTATGGCTGAATAACATTCTATTGTATGGACATACCACATCTTGTTTATCCATTTATTTCTCAGTCTATATATATAGTTGACCCTTGAACAATGTGGAGGTTAGGGGTGCTGACCCCTCATCCAGCAAAAAACCTGGATATAACATTGACCCCCCAAAAACTTAACTACTAACAGCCTACTATTGACTGGAATCCTTACTAATAACATAAAACATTTTTAACACATATTTGTATTATGTACTGTATTCTTACAATAAAGTAAGCTACAGAAAAGAAACTATTATTAAGAAAATTATAAGGAAGAAAAATGTATTTGCTAGTCATTAAGTGGTAGTGGATCATCATAAAGGTCTTCATCTTCATCATCTTCATGTTGAGTAGGCTGTGGAAGAAGAAGAGGAGGGGTTGGTCTTGCTGATTCAAGGATGGTTGGGGAGGAAGAGGTGGAGGTGGAAGGGGAGGCAGGAGGGGCAGGCATACTTGGCATAACATTACAAAAATACATCATAATTTCTGTCTGACTTTTTGTTCTTTCATTTCTCTAAAAATGTTTCTGTATGGTACCAATCCTTCTTCCATCATTTGCTTAAGTTTCAGTATCTGTATTATAGAAGGGCCCATGTGAAGTCCAAAAAAGTTCTGAATAATCAGAATCCTCTGCCGGAGCATTTGATGCCAATTTGTGTTTTGGGATTGCTTCTTGTTCATCTTCTCTCTCATCGTCTGGCACTGTTTCCATCACGTCTCCACCACACCCACTTCTGTTAATCCCTCCGGTGTGGTGTCTATTAAAGTTGCATTTTTCTGAGGCCCATATCTTGAAACCCTTCACCCCTCACCATTTTTGTCATATGCACAATCACTTTTCTGATTTCCTTGACTGGCGCTCTAGTAAATCCTACGAAGTCATGCTTAATATCTGGAATTAATTGTTTTGAGCTTGGTGGCTTTTCACAGCTTTTTCTACAACAATTATGGAACCTTCAATGCTGTAATTCTTCCAAACTTCATGATGCTCACTGTATTGGGGTTCTTTTTATAGTGTTGATAATCCTTTCCATAGAATACTGTGTGTAATGAGCCTTAAAAGTCCCGAGGGCCCCCAGTATGCAGTCTGAATTAGAGATGTTGTGTTTAGGGTCAAGGGGACCACTTCAGTAGTTGAGCTTCGTTGTTGAGCTTGTGGGGTTCTAGGTGGCCCATGGCATTGTCCAATATCAAAAGAACTTTAAAGAGCAGTCCTTTATTGGAAAGCACCTCCTGACTTCAGGGACAAACCATCATTGGAATTAACTCAGAAAAAGGATTCTTGTTGGCCAGGCCTTCTTGATGTACAGCCAAAAGACAGGGAGCTGGTGTTTATATTTTTTTCCTTCAAGGCTAGAGGTGTAGCAGCTTTATAGATAAGGGAAGTTCTATTCATAAACTTGATGACATTTGCACAAAATGGTAAAGTTAACCTATTCCTTCCTGCCTTAAATCCTGGTTCTCACTTCTTTTCTTTACTAATAAATGTCCTTTATGACTTTCTCTAACCCAGAATAGGACATTTTAGCCTTCATTAAAAACCTATTTAAGTAGATATCCTTTCTCCTTAACAATTTGTAATGGTGCCTGGGACCTTGTCTGCTCCCTCTTGGTGGGCAGAAGCTGCTTCTCCTGCTATCTTGCCATTATTTAAGCCAACCTCTTTCTAAAATTATCAAACCATCCTTTGCTGACATTACATTCTCCAGCTTTTGATCCTTAGCCTTCCTTTTACTTTAAGTTGTCATACAAGTCTTCACTTTTTCTCAAATTATGTTAGAATCTATAGGTATGCCTTACTGATAGCAATCCTACACCCACATAAAAGCTGTATTTTCAATATGATGTAAAAAGATTTTTCACAAAAAAATTTTTGTGTCTGCTGAAGTAGCTGTAGAGACAGCTTCACCAATTTCCTTTTCTTTTTTCTTTTTTGCAATTGCCTTATGCTGGATTCATTTGTCTTGAAATGGTAGGCAATCACAGCCAAAGACCTCAATCTATAGTATATATCAAGAAATTCTACTTTTTTCTTTTAATGTCATGACTTTTCTCTGCTTCTTGGGAGTGATTTCAGCATCACTAATGGCATGTTGTAATAGGTAGCATGGTATTATTCAAAGTTTATGATATTGCACTAAACATTATGAAAAATACACCAGAATGGCAAGAAATTACTTTTTACTGCTATAGCAATTTACTGGAGAGATGAACTCCTAGATGATTAATGTCACATGACGTTTTAAGTGAACATTCCCAACACTTGAGTTTACTGCAATAGCAACAGCAGATGACTACAAAATCATTATGGAAGTACAGTATGTACTACAGTTAATTTATGCATTATGATCTAATACTACATCTTCACATTTGTTTACATTTCTATTGACTGTGAATTGTGCCATATGTGGTCTGTAAGTGTTTCTGAGTGTAAGTTTTGAAAAATTTTAACTTTTATAAAAGATTAGTGTGTATTTTATGGTAGTAAATAATAAAATAGACTGGTATCCATATGCATTTTACACATTCGTGACATATTTAACATTTTCTTAATTTTTTAACTGTTTCTAGCCACATGGATTGTCGGTAAATTTTTCTAAATTTTTGTGAATTGCCAAAAAATATTTCAATACATTTATTGTAAAAATTTAACTGCACTTCTACATTTCAAACCTTTATTGTACAAGGGTCAATTGTGTATGTGTGTATGTATACATACATACACAAACTAACACATATATACACACATACAAACATATATGTAATGTGTATATATATCATTTGTGTGTGTGTATACACACACAAATGATATATATATGTGTGTGTATGTGTGTATATGAGCATATGTTTTCAGTTCTCTTGGATATATACCTAGGAGTAGAACTGTTGGATCATATGGTAATTTTATATTTAACTTTTTAAAAAATTGTCAAATTATTTTAAAAAGGGGCTATACCATCTTACAGTCTAGCAAGTAATAAATGAGGGTTGCAAATTTCTACATTCCTGGCAACTCTTGTTATTATCTGAATTATTGATTATAGTCAATTTAATTGGTATGAAATCAAATCTCATTGTGGTTTTAATTAGCATTTATTTAATGACTTGGGGTGTTGAGAATGTTGTCATGTTTATTTTTGCCCATTTTCATACCTTATTTGGAAAAATATCTATTCAAGTTCTTTGCCTACTTTTAAATTGGGTTGTTTGTTTCTTGGTCATTAAGCTCCAGATGTTCTTAATATATTCTGGATATTAGAATATTATCAGATATATGAATTGCAAACATTTTCTTCCATTCTTTGGTTTTCTTTAAAGTTCTGATATATGTCTTTCAATTTTGTTTCTGCTATTCCCTTGCATTTTCATCCAAATTTAGAATTAGCTTGTCAATTTCTATAAACATAAAAAGTTCAGCTATAACTTTTTATATAATTTTATAGAAATTGTGCTGAATATAAAGACCAGTATAGACAGAATTGTCATTTTGATAATATTATGTCTTCTAATGCATAAACATAGTACGTCTTTCCATCTATTTAATACTTTTTCAATGATATTTTGCAGTTTTCATTGTATAAGTCTTGCACTTTTTGTTTATGCCTATGCAATTTATCCTTTTCTGTTACTGTAAATTGAATTTTCTTAATTTATTTTAAGAAATTTCACTGCTAGTATATAAAATTATGATTGATTTTTGCACATTGATCTTATATCCTGCAATCTTGCTGAACTCATTGCTAAGCTCTACAGTTTTTGTGTATATTTTTTAGACCATGCCACAAGCAAACAGAAATAGCTTTATTTCTTCCTTTCCAATCTCAATGTATTTTATTTGCTTTTCTTTCATAATTGCTATGACTGGAACTTCCAGTAAAATGTTAAATAGAAATAGCAAGACTGGCCATCCTAATGTTCTTCTTAACTTTAGGAGGAAAACAGTCAGTCTTTCACCATTAAATGTGTTGTTAAGGTGTGCGTTTAACAAGTAGTTTCTATCCATGCATTGATACAATTACATTTTCTCCTCTAATACATTAATAAAATGTATTTCATTAATAAATTATCTATGTTGAAATACATTGTCTACTTGGAATAAACCATATTTTGTCATGGGTTGTATTTTTTTAAATATAATATTATGTTTGATTTACTATATTTTATTTAATATGCAGGCAAAATATAGTGGAATGAGCACTGACTAATGAGTGGACAAGCACCCATCATTTTGACCAGACCACCATTTGAGATCTGGTTCTTTCACAAGTAAGTGGGACCATAAACAAAGGTATTTAATCACTTTGTGACTCAGGATTTTTCTCTACAAAATGTGAAATAATCACACCAAACTCATTGTAGAGTTTTGAGGATTAAGTAAATTAATATAGGTAAAGTGCTATAAATGTTTGGTATTATTATAATTCATTTATTTTCAGAAAGAAAGTTTGTATAAAGTTTATATTTTTGTTGCCTTCTTATTATGTTTGATTTCAACATTATTATAACTTTATGAAGTTTGTTAGTTGTTTTCCTTCATTTATTAAATAAATATTCATTACTGGTTTCTCTGAAAAATTCTTATACTGTAAGGAGATATTGCTTTCTTGAAGGTTTACTAATATTTGCTTATAAAACATTCTTGAACTTATAATATTTTTGTGGTGATTTTATTGCTGGTTTATATTCTCTAATGGTTTTATAAATATTTAGATTTTATCTTTTTTGTTGAGTTTTTGCTGACAGGTAGAAACTGTCAAAAATGTCCATTTTTTTCCTTATGTATCGATTTGAAGTTGTTCATAATTTCATCTTCTGATTTCTTTTTTATTAACTAATTTTAATTGATGACTAGTAATTCTGTATGTTTATGGAGTGCAATGCGATGTTTTGATCTACACATAAATTGTAGAAACTTTGATAAAGAAATTGAAAAAGATAAAAATAAATGGAAAGATATTCCATGTTCATGAACTAGAATAATTAATATTACTTCCTTTTGCCTCGTTGCCCTCCTGAGAGCAAGATGGGTCACCAGCAGCTCTATTGGAGCCACCCGCGAAAATTCGGCCAGGGTTCTCGCTCTTGTCGTGTCTGCTCAAACCGCCATGGTCTGATCCGGAAATACGGCCTCAATATGTGCCACCAGTGTTTCCGTCAGAACGCGAAGGACATCGGTTTCATTAAGTTGAACCAAGTGATCTTCTTTGAATGGATTTTCCATGGCACCCACCAAGTGACAGAGACTGTGCTAGCTCTTTGTATATAAAATAAAATTTAAAAGAAACTTCAAAAAAAAATTAATATTACTAAAAGGCCCTTATTACTCAGGTGATCTACAGATTCAATGCAATCCCTATCAAAATTCCAGCGTCATTTTTTCACAGAAATAGAAAAAAATCCTATTTGGTTTCTAAATTTCAATTATATATAATTATTTTCACTTTCTTCACACCCAATATTGTTTGGCAGTTTCTGCACCTTTTTTCTTTAATCAGTTCTGATAGTTTTTCCTATGTTCATGACATCAGCCTTTTTTCTTTCTTTCTATTTCTATGATATCTTGTGCTCAATGGTTTGCATTTATATTTGTTTATATTTATATTGTACACACACACATGTGTGTATGTGATATGTATGTGTGTATGTGTGTAATTTCTATTCTGTTGTTAATGCTTAAACCTATTTCAAACTAGCTAGAAGAGAGAATTTTGAATGTTCTTACCAGGAAGAAATGATAAATGTATGAGGTGATGGATATGCTCAAAAACTCTGATCTGATTTTTACACAATGAATACATGTATTAAAACATCACACTGTATCCTATATGTATAATTGTTATGTATCAATTAAGAACAAAATAAAAGACAAATATATTAATTAAAAATAAACTCATTTTTCCTTACTAACTCTAATCCATATTTTCTTGTTAAACATCATAACATTTCAAAAATATGCACCATGTGACTCCACTTTTGTGATATATACTCTTTTATGTGTATGGAATAAATCTTACTTTAAGTACATCAAAGCATTAATAATCATTACGTCCATGTAGTTTAATTAGAGGTGATGTTATTTACATTATCCGAAATTTTACATTTCTATGTAACAACCATGTGTTACTGATTTCCACTTTAACAGAAAAAAAAATGAAAAGTCTTTGCATGCTACTGATGTTTCCTGAAATTATTCATTCTAATTATATCAATCATTTTCTCAAAATGCTTCAATGATTTTCTGTTGCCTAAAGGATAGAGTTTACATTCTTTACCTAATACTCAAAAGCCTCTGTCAGCTGGTACCCAGCTGCATTTCTAGTCTTACGTCCTAATTCTCACTCTCAAAACACCAGTTCCGACCAAATGCTTTGACCAGCTGTTCCCACACATTTCCCTCAGCCTCCTTCTTACTTTTTTTTTCCATTCTGTCTGTTTCAGTTACCCAACTAACAGTATCTCTCCGACTTTTCCCACCTATGCAAATCCTAGCCATCTCTCAAAATGCAATTACTCTTTCTCCCTCATTCATAAAGGCTTCTTGGGAAAAACAAAACAAAACAAAACAGCCTAGTGGGAACTTTTCTTCTTTGAATATCTTAAGGATTCCCTCTCTGGTACAAGGCTGCATTTACCCAGAGGAAGGGAGGACTTTTACTAAAAAAAGTTTCCATCCAGAAGAGAGATTATTTTGTAATTATAGTCTGCCCAGAGAGAGCATCTTTGGGACTCTACACAATGCTCTGTATAAATTAGTAATTTTATAATTCCTCATAATTAACATTTTAAGAGTTTATATCTGTTCCATCAAACTAGAATACAGATTATGTTCTGTAATATTTGGTCTCTATCAGATTACCTAGCACAATGCTACATAAATATGTTCATGAATAAATATGCACCATTCAGATATATCACAGAAGAAAATCAGATCTCAGATATCAAGGGCTTCCCTCAGACAGATTCTTACATTTAGGCAAATTGTAGCTACAGAGAATTTACCACATAGCCTTTTAAAAACGATGAAAAAGTTTGAAAGATAGAGGAGACATTGCATTCATAATCAACATAGACTTTGACTCTTATTTAGACCTAATATCTCCTATATTCTTTTTTTCCCATATATTCTATTTTTTAGTTAAAATATAGCATTTTCTCTGAGCAATAGCAACGATAAATACTACTTAGTGACTATTTTACAGGCTTCATGCATGTTATCACTAAATAATAAGTATATTCTTTCCATTTCTTATTTGATGCTTGGAACAGTAGTAATCCAATAAATATTTCTTAAATGGATGACTAAATTCAATATGAATCACCACTATGTCTACAAGTCAGACATCATTAACTTCATACTGATGAGCATGCTGAGATCAGACAGGTACAGGTCAGAGTCACAAGGCCAGCAGGTGGGATGCTCTTTCTATTACACCTTTCCTCCTAAAAGGGGGAGTGGAGGAAGTACATGTCCTACCAAGCATAGCTAATAAAGAGTAAGTTATAAAAGTTACTTAATTATATTCTCTTCAGTGTAGATAATGGTATTTATAATCAAATAATTTATTTTCCTCCAAATCAGAAATATTTTGCAGGTAGAAGGTATGCTCTCTGCAGCTATTTGACCAATAAACACATATTGCATTAATAGTTTTGGAGGCAGGGGGCCAGAGCAAATGACACAGCACCTTGATAAATAGCAATAACTAAAAATATCCTTGACTTCTTTTGGTCAGTACTGTTATAAATAGCCATTTTGAAAGTTTTGTTTCTAGTATATTGGTTGTAGAGATGTCATCAAGCTGCCACAAGTGTTTACGACAGTTGTAAAAGAAAGAGGTTGGGAGAGTTGTCCAGCAAGGTATGATGTGCGGTCGGACTCTGCGTCCGTGCTGTCACCAGAGCAATGTGTGTAGCCTCTCATCGGGTTATTACTCACATCTTCTGCTCCCAAGAACCTGAGAGGCACTTACATTTTTCACATTATAAAACTTGTGACCCCTAGTTTTTCTCATTTGGCATAAGCTCAACTAGGAAATTCTCAACCAAACTAAGTGCCCATCTTAAAGAACTGTGCAAGTCCTTGGTGCAAACACGCCCTTCTATGTGCTCACTTCAACTGTGGTTTCAGCTTAATACTGCCTTGGTTTTTAAAAATTTATTCTATTATTTATTTATTATCATTAAAATTTACTTTATCTTAATTTTCCACATTTTTAGGTAAGTCACCTAAAAATCTTTGGAAGATACTGGAGTTGATGAGAAAAATAGTTCTAAATCACAAGCTATAAAGCTAAAAGTACAATCAGAAAATTTTAGAGCCTATTTTCCAGATGAAGACCATGAGGTACTTGTAAGGCTGGTGGCAGGTACCCCTCCCTTCCCTAATGAAAAAAGAAGCAGCCCCTCCTATTCCTCAATACACGCCCCAAAACTGAAACAAAGAAATTCCTTACTCCTCGCGGGGACATCTCCTGGCCGAAGAAACTCCCATCCCCCAACCCTAAAAACGTATATAAACCCACTCAGACTTCTGGGCAGGGAGACTTCTCGAGTTCCACTCGTGGGACTGTGAGGCTCGCCCGGGTCCCTCTCTCGGGACTCGTTACCCCCACCCGGGAGCGCTCCAATAAAGCCTCTTTACTTATCCTTTTCAACTCTGCTCATCTTTCTTTCTCTGGCTCCGGCTACTCCAAAAAAACCTTACAGTACTGAGGTATAAAGAGACTTGTCTAAGGATAAAATGAGTATTCTGAAGCCATTGTTGCATGTTTTTTCATATTTCAATTCAGTTTTCTTCTTCTCACACAAACGTGTGGGGTGCATGTCAACTTGGCACAGCCTGCTTCTCCCGTCTCTTCCTTCAGGCAGGGCTGGGCTGTTTGGATGTTCCCTGTTCACTGGAATATTTAGAAGAGTAGGACTCATGGACCACACCTGAGATCTGACCTGGCTGTCTCATTCACAGAGGCCTCAAGGGCAAAGAAGAAGACTGTTGGCCCAGCTTAGACTGTGCCTCCAAACATGCAGGTTTTTCCCAGTTAGAAGATAAGATGAATTAGTTTTGAGCTTGGCTTTTCATTTTTTAGAGTTTTCATCTGGGAATCTTAAAACAGGCCAAATTTTCAATCTTTAATTTATAAACTTTTCTTGAATCGTATTGATAAGAATGTTTGGAACAGTGTTTACTTAATGGGAAATATTTTACTGTTAATATAATACCATAAGCCTGCATGTTAAAGTTACCTAGGTTGACCATTGTTAGAAAAAACAAAAAATGACATCTGTATCAGGGCAATGTCAGAAACTGCCAAGAAAGGTCTGATGTTAAAGACACAACCAGGCACCACAGGGCTAATTAGTGTGTTGAGTCTTTCTGTAGGAGGAAATTCGTTAGCATCACTCCCGGGTCTTAATTTGAGAGTGACCTCAGGTCACACTTCCCAAGGTGGTTTTAAGGAGATACCACTTTAAGGACTTTTGATAGTTGTTGAAAGGAAAATATATTATTTCCATGTATGAATAAGTTTGTTTCTTTACCTATTAAAGTTATGTGATTTATTTTTATTGCAGTTTTCTTAGGGTTTTCATATGCTAACAAACACTGTCAGTTTCAAAGAAAAAGATTTGATGGGCAGTCTTTCTTCAGCTCCTATGTCCAAAGGTGACTATTCCTGGAGAGCGTGCTCCATAAACCATGATTTGTGAAATATTAAGACACATAAAAGTAAATACAACACTTCACACGTTCCTATTCTACAGGATAAATACATGAGCATGCAGGTGGTCATACATGCATGGTTTTGTCCTTAAGGGTACGGAGTCATGCAGCCAGTGTGTGTCACTGGCTCCACTACTTACTAGCTATGTGAAGTGGGACAAATAATGTAACCTTTCTCTTCCTCAGTTTCCTTTTCAGTAAAACGAGGATAACGATAGAAGTTGTCCCACAGGTTTGTCACACAGACAATGTGCAACATGAGTGTGATTGGGAGGCACGACTGCATGCATTTTCACATCCACATTCCGTGTTCCTCTTACGGGAGCCTGCGACTGCTGTGCCCCCCAATCTGGCTCAGCCTGCTTTCCTTCCTCACCGCCCAGCCGTCTCTGCAGGCGGCCCGCCCGCCCTTCCGCCCCGCCAGGCAGAATCGGGCTATTGTGATGTCTCCCGTTCATTTGAGCACATAGAAGAGCCTGGCAAAATCCAGCAAATGTTAACTAATATGTAAATAATTCCTTTTTACAAATAATACAAAATGTGCCTTGAATTAATTTAGACTAAGATTGTTTCATAACTTCCTATATGTCTTATAGACATTTATCACTTCTACAAACCAATAAGTAAAAAATAGAGACTTTTATATTTAAAAATAAGCACATTCAAGCTTGTCCATTCCCCAGACAGTGCGCAATGCACTCATCATGTAGGTATACACCCATCGGGGGATGGGGGGTGGGGGGAGGGGATGCGGGTATAGCTACATGATGAGTGCGATGCGCACTGTCTGGGGAATGGACAAGCTTGCAGCTCTGATTCGGGGGGATGGGCAGGACATGGGCAATATATGTAATCTGAACTTTTGTACCCCCATGATAAGCTTTAATAAAAAAAAATAAGCACAAAATGTTAGTTCATATTTTCATTGTTGAATTCATCAACTATACGAAGAACATCTTATATTTTCAGTCCTGTAAAATCTCTCCAGCATGTCCCCAAGGATCAGGGGTCCCTCAAAAGTTGGAGAAGTATAACCAGAGTCTTCGCAAATTCAGTTTTCATGGACTCTTCTGAGACTAATTTCAAGCACAAGTCCCTTGGGAAAAATCCATCACAGCACACAGCATAAGCCGAGTCTCTGTTATGGACACTGTTTCTTACACTTGCTGTTTTCAATCCTCATAGTAGCCATATGAGGTCAATAACCTCACTTTTCAGATGAGGAAACTGAGGTTTAAAGAAGTTCCACAGCTGCCAACTTGTGGAACTCGGATCATGAGCCAGGACTGACTGATGCCAAAGCCTTGTGGCACCTGCTCACCTCACAGCCAGGTGAACCTTAAAATCAGATCCCACCAGCATCTCTCACATGCGGAGACTGGATCGATAAGCAATGCAGGCAGAGACGATCAAATTAAAGGCAGCAAAACACAGAGAAAGGGAGTTATCCTGATGAGTTCAAGTGGTTTGTGTTGTCCTATAGATTTACGTGAAGTTTGAGAAAAATTACTAAGATTATCTTCCTTCTCTTCCATTTCTCTACTAATTAGATTTCTGAAAAAAAGTCTAAGTTCTCCCTACAAATCAATTGTATATCTTGGTTTGAATATATGAGGATTGCTCACCTGGTTACTTGTTTCTGTAAGTGAGAATTGTGCAGACATATGCATAGTGCATTTCTCAGGAGCAAATAAAACACTTCAGACCATACCTCATTAATCTCCTTAGTATTCTTAGAATTTCTAAGGAAGTGTGTGTGTGTATGTGTGTGTGTATGTGTGTGTGTGTGTGTGTGTAACCCAGGTGGATAGGATTCAACAAAAGCAACGTTAGTAAAAGGTTTAATTTGTCAAGTTACAGTTTCTCTCTTCGTGATTCCTCATCCAAAACTCAGGCCTCCCACAGTGGTTGTAAATCACTACATATGTTATAATGAATAACCTATGGACTTGGAAGAGACTATCATGTTTTCAATTTTATGTCATTTTCTTGTGTTCACATTACAATATTTATTAAATGCTTAATATGTGCTAGCTTTGTTCTAGGTGTTGGCAATACATGAATGAACAAAACAGGCAGAAGTCCCTGCATATAGAAAACTTGCATTTCAGTGGGAAGGCAATAAAAATCAGTACAGAACATGCACACACACCCCCCACATATAACATACCACCTGTGTAAAGGGATAATAAATGCTATGGAGAGAAAGAGAGCGGGGAAGAAGGAGAGAATTATACCTTGGAAAAGGGGGAAGTGCAATTTTCAATAATGTGGCCATAAAAAGTTAGTGTGATAAGGTTAGTTCTTTGTCTCTTTCTTTCTCTCTTCTTTTTCTACAGGCTCTGTCTGGGTCCCTGGCAGGATTTGGATACAGTTGCCCATAGTGGTAATCAGTGGAATAACATGTCCTTGGATAAACTTCCTGCACATAAGCCTTTTTCTCAGTTCTTGCTTTTTCAGGAAACTTAGCAAAGACATCTGCCTTTATTACAAAACAATATGCATTAACTTTACATCTTCAAAGTTGTTTAATCAGCTATAAAACTATTTACCTTCATACAACATGGAATTATTTATTGAACTTATACTATGTCCAGAATTACGCTAGACGTGGATATAGCAGAGAACAAAACTAAAACAACCATCACAACAAACAGATTTGCTCTCAAAGAATTTATAGTCTAGTGACTATAGAAGTGGAGAAAGCATATATTTAACAAAGAATCACAGAAAACAAATAATAGCAAATGAATTAATGTTCAAAACAATGTAAGGTACTATCTGCTGGTAAATAGGGATAATCAATCTAGTCAGAGAGGCCAGGGGTGCCTCTCTGCAGAAATAGTGATTGGACCAAAAACTGAGGAAGAGCAGAGATTATCTGGGCCACGATTACAGGGACAGGGGAGGAAAGGACATTTCTTAGAAAACAACAGGCACAAAGACTTGGGGCCTGAGCATTCATTATACATATACCTTGAATAACAGGAAACGACAGAAACTAAAGCAAAGTATCTGGACAACAGATATTAGGAAGGAGCTTTGTGCAACGTAAGACTAAGGGAGTAACCAAAGATAAGGCCAGACAAGCCTGTGGGCCACGCTATCACACACACACACACATAGATGTATACACACACACATATGTACACACACACAAACAGAGTTGGTATCAATTTCATTGGATTTCTGTTTTCAAAAGGCCATTCTGGATACCATAACTAATAATCATTGACAGTTTATACCCTGTGCTGGACACTTTTCTGAGCACTATGTATTAATATGTGTTATTCATCTGATGCTCACACAGCCCTATGAGGTTTGTATCGTTGTCCCCGTCATAAGGGAGAAGAGTTGAGGAACAGGGCCATTAGTTATCTTGTGCAAAATCACACAGTGCAGGTGTGACAGGTTGGACCCCAGCTGACTTCAGCACTCAGTCCACAATGCAGGAAGGGTAGCAAGAGGAGTGTCCAGATGTGGGTGCCCAGTAAGAAGCTTATTTCATCCAACCAGGGCAGAAGACAGGAAAGCTCGGCCTATATGACCAAGATGAAATGGACAAAAATGGATCAATTGTGGTTCTTAACTGGAAGTGATTTTGCTTTCTACACCTACCCCAGGACATTTAGCAATGTCTAGATGAATTTTTGGTTGTAGAACGTGGGGAGAGAGTGCTACTGGCACAGGTAGAGGCCAAAGGTGATACAAAGCAGCTCCCCCCAACAAATAATTATGCAGCCCAACATGGAATCAACAAATTTAGAAAAGTCAGAATAACTAAGCTGACTGTCATGGCTCTCTGAGAATTAACTTCAGAAATTTGATAGAAAAGTTCTAAGGTAGCTGCTAAAACTTCACACCAGCAACTACAGAATGACTGTCAACATATTACATGTAACTAACAGATAAAAGCAAACATTGTTTGAGGTGATGCACATGCTCATTACTCTGATTTGATCATCACATATTGTATACATGCATGAAAATATCACACTCTTTTCTATAAATATTTACAATTATTATATGTCTAAAAATAATTTTAAAAAGTAAAAAAGAGAAATGTTTTAGGAGAGACATAGAGAAACTTGTGTGGAGTGTGTGGGATGAGAGAGCAGGAGGTGTCAAGGAGAACGTGTGATAGAAAAGACAGCGACAACACAGCAGGGATCTCAGGGAAAGCACCAGGTTTGGGAATAAACTGTCAGACTAGTCACTCGAAGAGTTGTCATGTTGTCACTTGGTATTAGTCATTCTCGAGCACAAGAGGGAATCTCGTGTTAGAGAGATACATTGCGAGTCATCTGGGTATGGATGATACTTGAAACCATGGCATAAATGCATTTTCTAGAGTTCTCGCACACAGTGGAAAAAATAGTGGCTTAGGACTAAGTCTTGAAGTGTCCAATGTTGAATGGCCTTTTACAGACAGAAAAAAAAAAGGGAAAAGTGAAAGAGAGGAAGAGGAGGAGAAAGGGAAAGGGAAGGAGGAGATCGGATCATTGAGGTAGGAATAAAGACAAAATGTGGTGTTAAAGAAGGGTAGACATTTTAGAAATGACAGAGTAGTGTGGAGAAGTCAAATAAGGTACAAAATTGGGGGGAGGTAGTTGCAAGAACATGGAAGTCATTCAGCCCAAATCAAGAGCTAAATTTGGAGTGAGGAGACCTTTCTGAGTTGGAGTGGGATCAGGTGCACACACACATACTCCATTCCAAAAATAATTCTACTAAATGTATTATAGAGTACTGTGTAACCTACCATGTTCTAGACCCTAAAAATGTGGAATGACCAGTCTTTACCCAAATACTATAAAGCATGTGTCATTGTCTTTATTTCACGGAGGTGAAATGAAAGCTTGGAGATCTTCAGTGATTTGACCAAGGCCACAAGACATCTGGCTTCCAAGGAAGTCGTGTAGGCTCCACTGCTCATATTCTTTCCCTTACACAGCACAATAAGTAAAAACCCTAAACTCCATGGCATATGCTTATGTTGACTTTAATCTTACTTATAAAATATGGATTCATCTCACTCAGATTCAAAATTGTTTTCACACATTTTCTCTCTTTTTATAAGCAAGGTTGGCCATGGGGTTATTAATCACTGCTGCAACAGATAAAGCTAGCTTGTAAAAACCAATCTCCATTATTCATTTGGAACCACATTGTGGGCTGAGATACTGTATCACCAAGGGAAACAGATGGTCTGTGTTCCTGGTAAAAACACTTTACAAAGGTATTCCTATCTGCAGCTCACAGGTTCCAAATCCATTCCATCAAACACGATACTCACAAGGTCATTGTATACAGTTGACCTTTAATTACTTTGCAATGGGAACTGTATTATATTTATAAATGACATTGGAAATAACACAATAAGTATAGTACAAATACATAATATAATTGAAAATGATGTATTTACGTTTCAGATCTAAAAATGAGTAAAAGCTAACTAGATGAATGAAATGTGTTCTATAACCCTCCTAACTGCTCTCTCTTAATCCCACTAGCCTGCTCTGGTCCAAGATACACCCTCCAGTCAGAAAGACTTTTCTAAAAGGCAGATCAGATGATTCTGCTGTCCCATTTAAAATCTTTAAATGGCACCCTGTCACCTACAGAGGGGTGACCTTGAGCAAGCCACCTAACCTCTCCCTAATTAGTTCAAGATCACACATCCAATGTAGTGGCTGAGTTGGGAGTTAACCCTGTGCAGTCAGACTCCTGCTCTAGCCATTAACTGTTGTTATTGCATAATGATTTTCTGAAACAGGGGTAGGCAAATTATGCCCTGGATGCCAAATCCCACTTGCTACCTGTCTTTATATGGCCTGCAAGCACACAAAAGACTTGTATAACAAAGATTTCTACATTTGCAAATAATTAAAAAAAAAAAAAACAAAGAAGAATATCTCATTAGCACATGGAAATCCCATGGAATTCAAATGTCTGTGTCCATGACTAAAGTGCTTTTGGAACACAGCCATGCCCACGTGCTTCCGCGTTGTCTGTGGCTGCTTCCGTGGAACTACAGAGTTGAGTGCTTGTGAGAGAGCCCACTCTGGCCACCAAACTTAAAATGTTTGCTGTTTGGCCCTCTGTGGAAAAATGTGCCAACACCTAACTGAAGACTGTGGTTGGGCAAGAGCGAGTATGAAGCTAGGAGGTAAAGAGGGGTCAAGTTGCTTCATCAGAGAATCTGGGCTTATAATAAATTTGGACTTTGTACATAAAACATATCCTTTTGAAGTTTTAACTCTGGTAAAATGATTTGTATAAAATATAAGGATACCTATTTATTATAGTGTTTTATATTGCATTTAAACATGTCTGAAATATGTATATATCAAAACTTGGATGCATTTTGTAGTTTTATGTATTTTGCCTTCAAAAGCATTATACGTTCTGCATGAAAACCTCTTCTTCTCCATTAGTGTGTCATTAACACTGTCTCTTTTTACAAAATTCACTTTAGTGTTGCATTGCCTCCTCTGGAAGGTGATTCTGGTCTTCCCCTTTCCTTAGGGGTAGGGGCCCTTTTCTGGGCTCTCAGAGCTTATACTTCTCTGTGAAACAAATAATGGGTATTTTCAGATTGTTCCATTGTGGTTGACTTTTGTAACTGAGTTCCTTAAACCTTGGACTTATTTTTATTTATTTTTTACCCCTTGTGCCTAAGAAATCGTTTAACATATAGTAGAAGGTTAATAATACAGGTTTGTGAATTAATATTCAAGAAACACTGCACGTATCTTCAACCCAGTTTGGTCCTGGTTTCACTCAGAGGCAAGGACTGGGATTTTTCTTTGATAAGAGAGCTGCAGATGTCAGAAAGTCCTAATGACCTGCTAGAATTTTTGGAAAACTGGAGCCTGTTGGGAAACTTACACACAGAATTTTGCCAAGGAATCTGAGCCTTGTTTAACCTAAATTACCCATAGATACAATAGGAAAACAAAAGTTGCTATTCATAGCGCGTTTTCCCTGCTCATTCACTCTCCTACCAGAGACCAGGGAGATAAAGGATAATACAGTCAGTGAGAGCTGACCACTCAGGGAGGGGAGCAAGCACCAGGAAGAGTATTTGCAATATCACGGACACCCAGTATATGTGACAAAGGGATATTTTAAATGAATAGACTGGTATATCAATGGGGGCTACGGAAGAGGTGTCACACAGTGGGAGGGAAATCCAGGCACAGAGTCACGGTGTCTTTGCAGAATTCTGTGTAGTTTTGCTATTCTAAGTAAAATGTATAATAGCGATTATTATTTTCTATTCTTTACTGACTATTTCTTAGGAGCCAGGCACCATTCTAAGTGTTTTATATGCATCAATTTCTTTAATTTTTGCAACACCTGTGAGGCAGGTGCATCGATCATACCCACATGCAGGTGATTTCTTGTAATTCACAGCACAAGTACTGCTGCCTTCCTCCGTGTCTTTCTGGCTTCTTCCTCCAACACCAAGTGCTTACTTCTCTCATTGCCTGACACTCAGACTCCTGAGAGAGACCTTTTTGGTTCATTTAAATGTGATGCTCTAGGGGCTGCCTTTGTAGGTCCAAGCTCCTCACATAGGGCCTCTTTGTAAGCACCTGGTCATTCCAAAGATTGGCTAGAGAGGTCTCCATGGAAGATATCGATGCACATGTTCTTTCATTTACCCATCCACTTATCCATTTATGTATTTCTTCAGCATATACTTAACTTTCATGTGCCAGGCATTGGGAATTCATAAATTAAAAAAATAAGTGAAGTATCCCAAGAATGAAAGAATAAGCACCACATGAACTCACCATCAAATTGGTTTCACTGATCATCACCTAAGAGCACATTTAGGAATAACACTAATCGGGTGTCGGGCAGATATGGGGGGAGGGGATGGGTGTATACACACATAATGAGTGTGATGCGCACCGTCTGGGGGATGGACACGCTTGAAGCTCTGACTGGGGAGGGGGGGCCCAAGGGCAATATATGTAACCTAAACTTTTGTACCCCCATAATATG
>CM052439.1:86502144-86536032 GCA_028533085.1 Varecia variegata | reverse complement strand
GTCCAATATTGTTGGCATAGTAACGTCCAATCTTGCTACTAATTCACGTGTAGGTTGAGATGGATTCGCTTCCACTACAGCTTTCAGCTCATCATTATCCACCGTGGTCTCAAGTCACCCACATGACTCATTTTCAAAATTAAAATTCCCAAAATGAAACTTCTCAAACCATTGACATACTAAGCTTTCTTTTCATTAGTCACACCCTTCCCAAATACTTCTTTGCTATTTCAAATGGTCTGGCTACATTGGTTCCATGATAGAACTTATATTCAAAAATAATATAAATTTTTGACTTATCCATGGTTTCACAAAAATTGCCCTAAAAAAAATTTGAAAGATAATCCCAAGCCAAGATATGTGTTTGCAAGACTGAGGAGGTACCTTTACAATAAAAGTAAAACAAGAAGTGTCAAAATGAAATGTAACAACTGTCAAACTTAGTGCTTAAGGAAATTTGACATTTCATACTTAATAACCTAATATTATGGAAGCCAGGGGGGTGAAGGCAGCACATCTATGATTACTTATTTACTTGAAATAAGTAATTTATATATATATAAATATATAAAATATATAAAATAGTAATTTATATATATATAAATAAAAGCAAAAGTGGTTATGTTCTAGCATTGCATTGATGGTCCACCTAAAAATATAAAATATATATTTCCATACAAACGTAATGCTCTTTGCAGGCTACATTGGACTATCTCTACTCTATATTGTTGTGGGATCCTTTATTCTCCTCTGCTCTTAAAGTTATGACCATATAAATGTTTGAGAAACTCTTAGGTAAAAAATAAAAAATAAATAACTTGAGTAAATTATGCATTTAACACAGAGTTGGTGCTTGCTAAATGCTATTATTATGTTCTAGGCTCTTGGTATTTGTTATCATGTTTAACTCCTACAAGTAGGTGTTGCATGCGGTTTCATTATTCCCAGTCTACATGGCAGAAAAGAGAGGCTCAAAGAAGCCAAGAAACTTCTCTAGGGTGGTACAGTTCATAAATGGGCTGCTGCCCTATGTGTGCTGATGCTACAGGCCTCGCCTTTTATCTAACACCATTTTCCCCTGGAAGAGTGACCTGGGCTTAAGGCTGGCATTGTGGGGAAAGTGGTTCCATGTGAATATAGACAAAAAGTTTCAGGGTGAATTTCTAAATTTATTTTGCTTGATATTGAGCTAGGCCATCATACACGATCCTTTTCCTAAAACTAACCTCACGAACCAGCAAAATAAAGTCATAAACTGAAAAATGATCTCTACAGACCTTGACAAGCAAGCACTATTAGCAAAAATGGCAATAATCCTAGGAAACAATTGTTTGTGATTCCACCACACAGCTACACTGGGGGCGTCACCACAGACAGAAGAGCACTGGGCTGCCACTTTCTCCAGAAGAGGACAGTTCCTGCCAGAGGCTGAGGGAACAACATGAGTCTCACTCCGGCAACAGTGTTAATTTCAAGCTCTGTTAAATACCTGAAATAAGAAATGTACAATATCTTATGCAGAACAAAATTACACCACCATTGACTGTTTCACCGACAGTAAATAAATTACCCTTTGACATGTAGTTTGCATTGATCAAGCGAAAAGAAAAAGAAAAGGAAGACTTTGGATCCACCCTGAGCAAGACCCCCAGGCCTCTGCCTTTTCGGCTGGTTTTCGTCCTTCCTTCCCTGGCTGGGTGTTACAGACTGCCTTGCTACCCCCACTTCCCCACTTACTCAAGCCAGCTATTACTAATCATTTGTTTACAGCTGATGTACTCCCTCTGAGACCAACTTTGCTTCCATGCCAGTGACTCTCTCACTTTGGGGTGCATTGTAATCCAAAAGAGAGTTTGCTAACGTCAAGATTGTGGGGCCCCATGAGAGTTTCTGTTTGGGGGGTCCCAGAATTTGCATTTCTAATAAGTTTCTAAGGGAGGCTGATGCTGCAGGTTTAGGGCACACTCTAAAAATCACTGCTCTAACCAAAAGGATCCTGGCTCAGAAGGCCTTTTGGCTCAGGGTCCAGCTGTTTGCTATGGGTAATCTGTTATTAGGCTGGTGGAAATGTAACTGTGGTTTTAGCATTGTTGTCATTTGCCATTTGATATTGGAATGCATTCTTAAATAAATGTGGTGATATTATATATCATTTTAATGCACATTTCTCGCTTTATAGTTTTTTTGCTAATGACTTACTATTTTCTGTTTATTTTATATTTATTTTAGACTATGGAAATGATGTTAGACAAAGAGCAAATTCTAGAGATTTTCTTATTCGATTTCAAAATGGGTCATAAAGCAGCGGAGACAACTCGCAGCATCAGGAACGCATTTGGCCCAGGAACTGCTAATGATAGTATAGGGCAGTGGTTGTTCAAGAAGTTTTGCAAAGGAGACGAGAGCCTTGAAGATGAGGAGCGCAGTGGCCGACCCTTGGAAGTTGACAACAACCAATTGAGAACAATCATCGAAGCTGATCCTCTTAAAACTACAGGAGAAGTTGCTGAAGAACTCAACGTTGACCATTCTACCGTTGTTTGGCAGTTGAAGCAAATTGGAAAGGAGAAAAAGCTCAGTAATGGGTGCCTCAGGAGCTGACCAAAAATCAAAAAAATTGTCATTTTGAAGTGTCGTCTTCTCTTCTTGTATACAACAACGAACCATTTTGATTGGACTGTGACGTGCAGGGGAAAGTGGATTTTATATGACAACAGGCAATGACCATCTCAGTAGTTGGACTGAGAAGAAGCCCCAAAGCACTTCCCAAAGCCAAACTTGCTCCAAGAAAAGGTCATGGTGACTGTTTGGTGGTTTGCTGCTGGTCTGATCCACGACAGCTTTCTGAATCCCTGTGAAACCATTATGTCTAAAAAGTCTGCTTAGCAAATTGATGAGATGCACCCAAAACTGCAATGCCTGCAGCGGCATTGGTCAACAGAAAGGGCCCAGTTCTTCTCCACAACAATACCCTGCCACACATCACACAACCAACTCTTCAAAAGTTGAACGCATTGAGCTACAAAGTTTTGCCTCATCTGCCATATTCACCTGACCTCTCGCCAATCCACTGCCACTTCTTCATGCATCTCGACAACTTTTGCAGGGAAAACGCTTCCACAACCAGCAGGATGCAGAAAATGCTTTCTAATAATTAGTGGAATCCTGAAGCACGGATTTTTACACTACAGGAATAAACAAACTTATTTCTCATGGGAAAAAATGTTTTGATTATAATGGTTCTGATTTTGATTAATAGAGATGTGTTTGACCCTAGTTATAATGATTTAAAATTCACGGTCCAAATGGCAATTACTTTTGCACCAACCTGAATATTTTCCAGCTCAGTACTTAGCTATTTGCCATAGATAACCAATTCTAATTGAACCCTTTGTCAGAATCTTAAACCTTTGCAACCACATTCTTCTCAACCTTGCCTAACCCCTGTTGCCTATCTGCAGACAACTCATGCCTTGCCTGATTGTGTAGACAATGCCCGTCTTCCTCTTATGTTCCTACCAGATTCCTATAGCACTTACTGGGAAACAGTGTGGGAAAAATCAGACAAGAAGCAAGGTGGGAAGTCAGATAGATCTGGGTGTGAATATCAATTCTGCTAATACCTCTCACAGGTTTCCTGATCTCTCAGGATTTGCCTCATTATCTTAAAAGAGAAGCTTAAGAATACTCAGGTTGCAGAGCTGTTGTGAAAATGACATATATTAACATTGAGGTTCTCAAATTTAGGGGCACATCAGAATCTTCTGATGATCTGTTAAAAAGCATATATTTCTGCACCTCACCCCCAGAAGTTCTGATTCTATGCCTGGGGTAGAGTCCAAGGATTTGCACTTATGCTAAGTGCCCAGGAAATGCTGAGCCGGCTGGTCCACAGACCACATTTTGAAAACCACTGAACCGATTAAAATGAAGGCTTAGCAGAGGCTCTAGCCAACTGTAGGGAGTCAAAATGTCATTTCCTTTCTTCCTTTTTGTTTTTGGTCCTCAGGGTCTTAATTATTTGAATAGATCCATAAAAACTTTCATGCCTCAAGGTATGCTTAACCTGACTTCTCTAAATCTGATGTTCCCATTTACCAATTCAAAAGTCCATTCTATTTTCATTCTTTTATCTTCATGACCAATCTAGTCATATTGCACCCCATTTCTTTGGTAATGCGGCATGTTTGTCCAGATTTCAACCTCTCAATATCCCTTCCATCTCTCCAATATTCAGTTACATTTGGTCGCTCCCCAGAAACTCTCTCCCATAATTAGTCACATGCTTTGGCAGCAATGGAAGTATGAGACTAGATTATTTTCTGCTCCAGGTAAAGGCAGAAGATCATCTGAACTCTTGCTGTTCGAGAGGCTTTGAATGCAGTGTTCTGTTAAAACAAACAGACTGTCTCCATGCAGACAGCTGCGTCTGCCCCCAGACACTTTCAACTTTTGAAAAGCAACAGGAAGATAAAAGAGCATCAAATCTATTCGGAAGTTTGTCCCTTGGCAATCTGCCTGTTGTTTGTTACTCTAGAAAGAAGCTTTTGAGCCTCCACTTTCTCTTCATCTCTCTGTGCCCACCTCCCTTCCCCACACTTGTGTGCTGGCAGCCTCCCACACTCCTCCCATCTTATCGTGCACAGCTTAAGGGATGCAAGAGGCAAAGATCACACTGTACTTTTAAGAGATGAAAGCCAGTGCACTCCATTTATAATGCCTTGCTCTTCTGCTATATGTTTCATCTAGGGATCTCCAACCACCACATAAGTGCTTTTAACTTGCTACTGTCCTTAGTTCCCAAAGGAGAAACTGAATGCAAGTCACTTTCTTTATGACATTGTATCTCATCAACAATGATGGACTGCAGAACTAATTTAAAGGGTCCATGTGCTTTCTGGAGCTGTTCCTTTTCCTCTAACATGTATTCATTGTTTAAAAGACAATGTAGTTTCTGGGCAAGAATGTTCTCTCAGAAAGAATTTTGTAGAATTAATATTAAGACCAGCTTCATGTGATAAATATTATATGCCAGATCAAGTGTTTACTTAAAAATCAGTTATAAATAGCACATCATAACAGAATCCACATTAGGGAGTTAGTAGACCTGAAATACACTAAGAATCATAAGCTCACCATAAAATTAAATAGACAGCTGCACTTTCAATGTGCCTCCCACACACACATTGGACACTTCAGAGAATGAAGAATAACTTTGAGAATGACATCTTTCTTGTATAATGTTTCAGCAGGTGTTAAATATCGGGTGTGAAATTCAAGTTACTTTGCCATCATAAGGTTGACAGAACGTTACAGAATGAATCTGGAAGGAAATACCTAACTCAAATCCCTGATGAAACTCAAATCCAATGAAACTCAAAAGTTTCTATGTATTTCGAAATATTTCCTCTAATCAACCAGACCTTTTCTTTTTTGCACAAACACAAATCTTAAGTAAAATCTCAAGCAGATTTTACTTCAAGTGATTCTGTTTTTCTATAATCTGTTAGAAGTTGATCAATCAACAAAATTTCTCCTGGACTTAGAGATGAAGCAATGGAAAACTCAATTCCTACAGTCAGAGACTGGAGGCCCATTTGCAGGAATGCCATCCAGCACTGGAAGTGCATTGACATTCACTGACCACTTGTGCTGAGGCATGATGGTGCATATATTATTTTATTTGTACTAAATAACAATGCTGTGTAGCAAATATCAACAACCTAGTGTTCCAAGTTCGGTTAGAGGTTTAGCGAGGTTGGGAAACTTGATTAAGTTTATTTAGTACTAGCTAGAAAATCAGGATTGCATCAAAAAAACTAGATTTCTCCATTTTTGGCAATTACTGCCACTGTCGTAGATAATGACAGAGAGGTCCACCTTGGCTTTATCAAATTTAGTCAATTTTTAAAAATGCATACATCATGGTTAATGTATTCGGTTTAATTTAACTGAGTAATTAGAAGTTGGTATTTGCTCAACATGGATAGTAACTGGTTAGTGACTTGTTAGATTAAGATGATTTAAATATACACAAAACAGTAATAACATGTTTAGATTTGATGTCAAGGATCATTTGGCCAAGAGAGTGGGTTTCCACATCCAGAGGACATTTTATTTGTTTAGGGGGGCACTGCTGGTATTCTGTGGGCAGAGGCAAATATAACAGAGCATGGGAGAATTCCACAAAATTAATTCATCTGCGTTTTGTATCATTTTCAAATATCTTGTTGGATATTCATGCAGGGGGGCAATATACATAACCTGAACTTTTGTTCTCCCATAATAAGCTGAAATAAAAAAAATTGACCCTAGAATCTAATTCTACTTTACATTTAAATAAAAAACATATTTTGGTGGGTTTTAATATTACTGAGTTTTCCAGAAAATGCAAGTAACCTTTAATTTGTGGAAAAGTTTTACTCATTTTATTAAGAATGCTGCCAAGAATTGTTCACTCTATTGGAAAAGCACATCATTAGCTTTGATGCTGTAATATTTAAATTGCTAATAAAATACACCTGTTTCAGGTTGCTTCTATAGCTGTTGCTTTCATTATGACTCTACTATGTACAGATGTAAGCATTTATTTCTTTGTGTCTTCTATTATATACTTGACTGGTAATTTACATATTGAGAGGCATATTATTTCTTTATAAATTACTTTCCATCTGTTTTCCCTTTATAACTCTTGAAACAACATTTTTAAAATATTGTATTGATAAATCAGATTACTTATAAAGTCCAAAGAATTAGAAAACATTGATTATCGAAGGAAAAACTGGCCATTATAGGGTTGAGAGCCATTGGGCTAAGCTCTCAGTTGCCTAAATGAGTTCTTTGACTTTTACTTTCTTGATTGTTCCAAACCCAACAAAAGCTAAATGCAGACTTATATCTTCATCTTGACTGGTGTAATCTGTGTTTGCTTTTTACTAATGGAAAGCATAGGTTTATAGTAACTTTTAAAGATGTAATCCACATAATTCATTTAAAAAGTATTATGACAGTTAAAATAATAATGTCTAAAAATAAAACAACTATTAAAGCACCAGGTTACACTTGTTAATCTGGCAAAGATTAGAAAGTTGAATAAAGCCAAGTGTTCACACGTAATGAAGGATATAGAAAATCTTCTTTTAATGCTACAGGGATATGAGCTGAAACAACTCTCCTGGAAGGGGACTGATGGTCACATTAAATACATGCATATATTTTAGCTTAGCAATCCCACTCTTGGGTATCTGAAATATATCCTTGTATAAATACCACACATAAGTTCTCACACAGGTCCATAAAAATATACAAGCATGTTCATTGTGGTGTTATGTACAGTAACTAAAAACTGGAAGCAACCTGGGTGGCCGGCACCAGGACAGGGGACAGTGGAAAATTTGAATTTTTATGCAATAGTTGAAAGCATTAGATTCAGTGCAAGCATAGGACCATGGATGAATGTCAAAACCTAAGTGATTAATAAAAATATCTCAGAAAAAAATTGCTATATAATAATATGCAGTGTTATTTACACAAATTTAAAAATATGCAAACAAAATATATATTTTTCAATAATATATAATAACAATACTTTTTAAGTATATTGAAAGAGTTGCCTATAGCAGACAGGTGGAATGGTAATGTATCAGGCTAAAGATAATAAAAATTAATTTTTATTATTTTTATTGTCTACATAACCAAATGTAATTTTAAAATTATAAGGCTTTTATTTGTATTTCTTCAGAGAAAAGGCACATAATTTCAATGCAACAACAAATAATGTTTTCTGTAAATCTTTAGGAATCAGATTACTTTGCCCTTAACATAGACCTGATACATGCTAAATGTCAAGTAAGTAGTTCTTACAGGGAATATAGTTTTTCCAGAGTTGCTTTCCTCAGTGACCCTGTAAAACTCCTCTCCAGTCCTGGTTTTCACACATCCTCACTGACCTGCTCCCTTCTGTATTTTCACTCTCTTCTTCACCACAAAAGTTCAAGAGTCAATTGAACAAAGTAAAAGCTACCCTACAGGGTGGAGAGAGGGAAGATGAACTATTGCAGGAAAACCTGTGTTCTCTTTAGTGACCTCAGAGATATGAGAGCCAGAAACAATTTCAACAGACACACTCAGACTGTATCCCTTTCCCCAAATAACTCTGTGGACCCCCACAAACTCCTTTCTGACAGAATAAGCTTCAGTCACTTGCAGAGGTAATCTGAAAGGACAAGTCAAAAAGAGGAAGATTTGGTTCTCAAAATCAAGTTTTGCAAGAATGTTTAAAAAGACAGTAAATACTCCTAAAATAATGTTATCATTAGAGAGGAAATGATTTGCAAAAACAAAGGGGATTGTTCTGACCTGGATATTAGATCGCTACAGTGGGATATCCTATTTGGGGGGAGACTTTTTAAAAAAAGCTTGCCTTACATTCATTCAATAAGCAATACCTGAAGGCTGTGCTTTCTCTTTTGCTTGAACATTTTGACAATGAATTCAATTTTCAGAGCCCCTGACCTCAAAAAGAAAGGGCCCTGAATGTGGAGGCAAATATCTCAGTCATGAGAAAGGAATAACCCCAATCATAAAAGACACCACTGGTGTATTGTTTATACAGCAGAGCAAAGTAAATTCACTTTATGTAGTTTTGGTAATCCAATCATTAGTTACTTTTATAAAGTCATTTTTGAAACTGTAATTGAAAGGCATAACTGGAATGTGGACACCCAACCCATTGTTGACTACAAGGGAGTCTTTGTCTGTATGGTCAGTTTCCCTTTATGGTTACCATCTCTGTCTTTCTTGTTCCTTCCATGGCAACTCAAAGGAACATCTAGTAACAAGCATGATTATTTATGAGCATAGTTGATAACTGTTTATATGTCTAAATAGTGACATTTCCTATGAATCTTATTTTATACATGAACGGATTATTTTATTTAACCATGAACTTCACTGCACTGAGCATGCTACCGTGTACTAATAAAAATTTGAAATGAATTAAAACCAAGAAGTCTGCCTGGCAGCAGACTTTTCAGAAGAAACCTTACAGGCCAGGAGGGAGTGGGACGATGTAGTCAAAGTGCTGAAGGGAAAAAAATAATTGACACAAATAATAGTTGACACAAATAATGCTCTGCCCAGAAAAGTTATTCTTCAGAAATAAAAGGGAGATAAAGAATTTCCCAGACAAATGAAAGCTGAGGGAATTTATTGCTACCAGATTTCTCCTACCTGAATTACTAAAGGGAATTCTTCAAACTGAAAAAAAAGTCACCAAATTAATAATCATTATACTAATATTGTAATCATTATGTTTATATCATTTATATCTTTAGTAAGAAGACTAAAAGACAAAACAATTTAAAATAATAAATATAATAATTTCTTAGCAGATAGACAATATAAGAATGTAAATTATGACATCAAAAACAAGCACCGCATGTACTTACCATCAAGTTGGTATTAACTAATCAACACTTAAGTACACATATAGTAATAACATTCACTGGGTGTTGGGCAGATGGGAGGAAGGAGGAGGGGATGGGTATATTCACACCTAATGGGTGCAGTGTGCACTGTCTGGGGGATGGACACTCTTGAAGCTGACTCAGGTGGGGCAAAGGCAATACACATAACCTCAACATTTGTACCCCCATAATATGCTGAAATAAAAAATATTTAAAAAAATTCAAAGTGTCGGGTAAGAAGGAAGTTAATATATATGCTTTTCTGTGGGTTGTTGGTTTCTTTCCACTTTTTGTGATCACAGTTAAGTTGGTATCAGTTTTAAATTCTTGTTATACCCATTTGTTATTACAGAATGACCTTCATTGCCTCCTTTTACAGTTTTTGACTTAAAGTGTGTCTGTTTTTATGCCAGTGCCATGCTGTGTTGGTTACCATAGCTTTGTATTAATAGTATAATTTGAAATCGAGTAGTGTGATGTATCCAGCTTTGTTGCTCTTGCTAAAGATTGTTATAGGTATTCAGGGTTGTGTGGTTCCATCCAAATTACAGGTATTTTTTTTCTATTTCTGTGAAGGATGTCATCGGTATTTTGATAGGGAATTAATTGACTCTATAGATTGCTTTGGATAGTACAGATATTTTAGCAATATTAACTCTTCTAATCCATGAGGATGAGCTATTTCTCTATTTTGTGTTTTCTAATTTTTTCACACTGTTTTATAGTTTTTCTTGTAGATTTTTTTTATTCTTTTGGATTAAATTTATTTCTAGATTTTTTTTGGTAGATATTGTTAATGGGATTGCTGTCTTTATTTTTTTAGATTAATCTTATAAGCTCTTTTAGTTTTTAGTAATGTCTTTACTTTTCTATAAATATAAGTTCACATCATCTCTAAACAATAATTTGACTTTTTCTATTCCAATTTGGATTTTTTTTTTCTCTTGCTTGGTTGCTCTGGCTAGGACTTCAAATACTACGCTGAATAAAAGTGGTGAAAGTGGGCATCCTTACCTTGTTCTAGATCTTAGTAGAAAGGTTTTCAATTTTTCCCCATTCAATATGATATTAGCTTTGGCCTTGTCATACATGGTCTTTATTATGTTGAGATATGTTCCTTCTATACCCAATTTACTGAGACTTTTTATCATTAACGGATGTTGAATTTTATCAAATGCTTTTGAGTACCTATTGAAATGATCATATGTTTTTTGTTCTTGCTTCTGTTAATGTGATTTATCACATTTACTGACGTTTGTATTAAACCATCCTTGTATCCCTGGGATTAATCCCAGTTGATCATGATGAATAATCTTTTCAATATGTTGTTGAATTTGGTTTGCTATTTTATTTTGAGTATTTTTGAACTATGCTCATCAGGATATTGGCCTGTATTTTTCTTTTTTATTGTATCTTTTTATAGTTTTTGTATCAAGGTAATATTGGACTTATGGAATGTGTTTGAATGAATTCCCTCCTCTTCAATTTCTTAAAGTAGCTTGGGTAGAATTGGTACTAGTTCTTTTTTTAATGTTTGTTAGAATTCAGCACTAAAGCCATTAATTCCTGGGCTTTTCTTACGTGGGAGAATTTTTATTACTGTTTTTATCTCATTACTCATTATTGGGCTGAGGTTTTTTATTTTTTCTTGGTTCAATCTTAGTAGATTGTATGTATCCAGGAATGTATTTATTTCTCCTAGGTTTTTCAATTTTTTAGTGTATAGTTGTTAATAGTTGTCTCTAATTTTCCTTTTCATTTCTGTGATATAAGTTGTAATGTTTTCTTTTTCATTTCTGATTTTGTTTAAGCTTTGTTAGTTTTATCTTTAAAAAAAATAAATTCTTGATTTTGTTGTTTTTTAGTCTCAATTTCTGCTCTGATATTTATCATTTATTTCTTTCTACTAGTTTTTAGTTGGTTTGTTCTTGCTTTTTTATTTAATTGAGGTGTATAATTAGATTGTTTTAGTGGTCTCTATTGTTTTTTTGTTTATTTTCTGTTTGGAAGATCTTTCCAGCTCTGTCAGTGGGATGTTGAAGTCCCCAGCTTTTACAGTGCTGCTGCCTGTCATTTTGTTTAGATCAAGTAGGATTTGCTTTATGAATCTGGGAGAACCTGTATTAGGTGTGTAAATATTTAGGATTGTTATGACTGCTTGTTGAATTGTTCCCTTTACCATTATACAATGACTATCATTGTCTTTCATAACTTTTGTTGATTTGCAGCCTAAGTTATCTGATAAGAGAAGTGCTATACCAGCTTTCTTTTGGTTCCCATTTGCATGGAATATTGTTTCCCAACCCTTCACCTAGAGTCTGGGTGATTCCTTGTGGGTGCAATGTATTTCCTGTATTTCCATTATTCCCTCAAATAAATCATCCAATCCTTGTATATTTCCATATTTACCCTCAGAGATGCCTATAATTTTTATGTTAGGCCTCTTTCTATAATCTGATATTTCTTGTAGGCTTTGATCATTCCTCTTATTTCTCTGCTCTCTGTGACTGATTTGTTTAAGTAAAAGATGTTGTCTTCAAGCTTTAAGATTCTTTCTTCTGCCTGATATAACCTGTTCTTAAGGCTTTCCGCTGTGTTTTGTAATTCCTTGAACAAACTTTTCATTTCCAGAAGCTCTGTTTGATTTTTCTTTAATATATCAATTTCTTTACTGAATTTTTTTGTTTGTTTCCTGGAATGTTCTTGTAGTTTCTTTGTATTGGGTTTTTATTTTGACTTGTATTTCATTGAGCTTCCTCACAATTCATGTCAAAAATTCTTCATCTGTCATTCCAATATCTGCTTTTCGTTGGTATCTATTGCTAGGGAGCTGGTGTTCCCTTTTGGGGGTGACCTTTTGCTCTGATTCTTCATATTTCCAGAGTTCTTTTACTGATACCTTCTCATATGGAGTGGTTGTTGTTTCTTACTTTTAGATTTTCTTTTGTTTAGATAATGACATGCCCAGTTTAATCTCTCAGTCAGTAGGTGGTGCTTGTGGATGAAAATCAAGCACACCCTCTATGATTGAGTCAGTAAAGCTGTAACAAGTGTGCAGATTGACCTCCCTGTCAGAAGATGGTGTTTTCTGCAGAGAACAAGCTGCGCTGTTGTTTTTGGATCCTGTGACCAGCTCTAGTTCCTCAGGAGAAGCCCTCTAATTCCCCAGGGGTAGGTGGGTAGGACCCTGGAACTTCCAGGTGAGTCCTTTGTTCTCCACCAAAGCAGAGGCAGGTGGGGGAATGATGCTGGGCTGCATTAGGTTGAGTAAGCCTGCCCTCAGTCTCCACGAATGCTGGCAAGGGATATGTGGGGGTGAAAGGTCCATTCTCCTCTTCTGGGCAAATCTTCCTAGGAGGAGGTGAAGTGTCCCCACTCATCCAGAAAGTCTGCATGTGGAGGTGGGGCTGTCTGAGCCCCACAATCTGTCTGGAGCAGGCCTCACTTTTTTCAATCCTCCCCTTTTTCTCTGTTTCTCCTTTGCCTCTGCCTGCAGGCAGGACCTCAAGTTAGCTGAGCTCCCCAGTGACTGTGATGCAGGCAAAGCTGGTCCCTGACCAGGATCCCAGCCTGAGCTGGGAGCATGACCCTTCCATAGGAGGAGGCCTTGGGGAGGACAACGGTGCCAGGTAGGTGGAGAAGTAATATGGCACCTGCTATGTGCCCTGCATCTGTGGGGTAGCAGGCAACCTGGGGGTGTTGGGAGCCTGGTGTTCCGTCCATAAGAAGCTCCCTGCTCACTGACTGCACCAGTCTCTGGACTCCTGTGAGAAGAAGGACTCTCCAGCTGCTTGGGAGCATGCAGATGGCAGTGCAACCTGACCTGGGGGATGGGTCAGGGCCAGGCAGGCAGGAGGAGGCTAGTACCTGGAGAGTGGGCTTGGGTGAATAGGCTGAATTCTGCTTCCTAGGCACAAGGGTGCCACATATGCATGTTAGATGCATGGAGAACACAGCTCTCCTCACCCCACCCAAAGCCCAGTGGGCCACCCTGCACTGTAATTGGAGGGCAGAGTCAGAGCCAGGCAGTCAGGAGGTGGCTGAAACCCAGAGGGTAGGCTCAGAGCCAAGCAGGCTGCAGGTTGCCTCCCAGGCACAAAGGTTCCATGGGTGCCAAGCCAGATGTGCAGAGGTCCATAACTGGTCCAGAGCCCATGCAGTGGCTGCCCTAGGTCTCTTGGGATGGAGTCTGCTGCACTGAAGCACCAGTGCCCTGCAAGCCAGGACTGGGGTTCAGCCAGAGACAGCTTTCAATCAGCTCCTCCAAGCAGAGCCCCTGAAGATGGTAACCAATGGGACCTGGAAGGCAGGGTCCAGGCCACGCAGGCAGGAGGTGGCCATCACCCAGGGCCCAGAAGCCTGCAGGCTGTCTACCAGGTACAAGGGTTTGCTGTGTGAGTGGGCAGGATGTCTGTGGGAGTGGTGGGTGTCCTCCTGAAGATCAGATCACACTGTACTGGCAAAGTGAGCCCAGCCCTCTCATACCCTTTTCTCTATTGTTTTACTCACACTCTCCAATCTTTGTATAAGTATCTCCCTGTCACTTTTTTTTCCCCACAGTGAGTATCCCACGTTGCTTCTCTGCAAATTCACAATGCTGTTTCTGGAATAAGCCATCTGCTTGTAGACAGCTGTCTGTGCTCTTCACCTCCTTCCCTGGGAGTGGTGAGCTGGCGGGCCACCTCTAGTCTGCCATTTTTTCCCAACAATCTCTTTAATAAATGCTGCTGGGAAAACAGGATATCTATATGCCAAAGAATGAAACTATATCCCCGTCTTTAGCTATATACAAAAATCAACTCAAAATGAATTTAAGACTTAAATGTAAGTCCTGAAGCTATAAAACTACTAGAAGAAAATATTGTAGAAGTGGAAGAGAACATTGGTCTGGGGAAGAATTTTGGACAAAACCTCAAAAGCACAGGCAACAGAACTAATAGGATTACATCAAACTGAAAAGCTTCTGTATAGCAAAGGAAACAATTAACAAAATGAAGAGACAACCTACAGAATGGGAGAAAATATTCGGAAATTATTCATCCAATAAGAGATTAATAACCAGAATATATAAAGAATCCAAACAACTCAATAAAAAAAGACAAATAATCTGATTTTTAAAAATGGGAAAAAAGATCTAAATAGACATATCTCAACAGAAGACACATGGCCACAGGTATATAAAAATGATCAACATCACTAATTATTAGGAAAATGAAAATCAAAACCAAAAAGAGATATGATTTCACCCCCATTAGAATGGCTATTATCAAAAAGGCAAAAAATAACAAATGCTAGCAAGGATGTAGAGAAAGGGAAATGCTCACATAATGTTGGTGGGAATGTAAAGTAGTACAGCAATTTTGGAAAATAGTATGGAAATTTCTATAAAAACTAAGAATAGAACTACCATATGATCCAGTAATACCAATGCTGGGTATATATCTAAAAGAAAGGAAATAAATATACCAAAAAATATCTGTACTCCTATATTTATTGCAGCACTACTTACAATAGGAAAGATATGGAATCAACCTAAGTGTCTATCAATGGATGAATGAATAAAGAAAATGTGTTATGCATACATAATGAATATTATGCATCATAAAAAATAATAAATCCTGTCATTCACAGCAACATGGGTGGAACTAAAAGTCATTATGTTACTTAAAATTAGCCAGGCACAGAAAGAGAAATACCACATGTTCTCATGTGTATATGGGAGCTAAAAAAGTGGATCTCATAGAGGTAGAGAGTAGAATGGTGGTTACTAGAGCCTGGAAAGGGAAGTGAGAGGAAGGGTGAAGAGGAGTTGGTTAATGAGTAAAAAAGTTCAGTTGGATAGAGGTAATAACTTCTAGTATTCAATAGTACAGTAGGAAAATTATAGTTTACAATAATTTATTGTATATTTTAAATAGCTAGAAGAGAAGAATTATAATGTTTCCAGCACAAAGAAAATATAAATGTCTGAAGTTATGATACCCCAATTACCCTGATTTTATCATTATATATTGTATGCATGTATCAAAATATCACATGTATCCCCAAAATATGTACAACTATGGCATATCAATAAACGTGCAAAAAAAGTTTAAGTACAAAAGTTTTCATAATTGATTCCTTGAAAAAAAGGACTATGTTTTCAACTTTGTATCATGTTCAACATTCAAGAAAATCCACTTCCTATTGTAGATTAAAGGAATTTTGAAAGTACTTACTTTAAAGAAAAAGAAATAAAATGAGCAGTTATAGGGTATTCTAAAGATGTTCTCCTTAGTACTTTCTCCCTTACACTTTATGCAGTTCTTGATTTCCCTTTTTGAAACTATCTGAGATAATCCTAGCTTGGAATGAATTTGATTTAACATATTTCTCTCCTCAAATGGAAGAATCGTAGGTGGGTTGAGGGTAGCAGGTGCTCACCAGACATTGAATGAGACACACTTTTTGGAACACAGGTTGCCCTCCATGAAATAGTAGGTAATTAAGCTGAATCACAGTTTGGGTTCAGGTTGTGAATGATTCAGAAATGTGACCTTTATCTAGGAAGCAACGGGAGTTAGTGAAGGGTATTTGATTGGAAAATTATATGACAAACAAAGCAAAATGATGTTTTAATAACCATATTATTGCAGTGTTATGTACTGCAAAAACTGTGTCTAAGTCACAAAGACCTGAATTTAAAGCCTAGTTCTGCCACTTTCTAGCTGTGTAATATCTGACATATTATGTAAACTTTTGAGCCTCAATTTTCTCTTCATAAAATAGACATAATAATCTTTCAAGGTTGTTATAAGGATTGAATATGTTAATGTATATAAATCACTTAACACATCGCCTCACATAGGGGTATTTTTAGAAACTGTAAGATATTAAATGGAAGCATTGATGTTCAAGGTGTAAGCTGAGTTAAAACGGGTGAGAAATTATAAGCAGGGAGAACACATGGCACAATCGATGCTTTACTCTTCATCCAAATTGTTTTTGAGGTTTGGGGCTTGAAATGGAGATTTGTCTAGTTGAATCTGAGCCAGTATACATAACTTATTTGGATTAGATGAGTAAACCATATTGATGACTGTTTTGTGTCATCAACAACTGTGCAATCGTAATCATGTGTGCTTCATGCAAAAAGAAATTGAGTGTGCTTTTGAGTGCTCGGTACTCAGGGGCAGAATATGAAATCACAGTTAGTTAGAATATAACTGAGAATGTCAGCCAAATAAGCTGTGAGCAAATGTTCTACCTAAGAAATAACAGCATGTGCCAATAACAGTACATCTGCTAATGAAATGAAGATGCTAATAAAAAATGTTAAAATGTGTAAGGACTTTAAAATGTCAATTTATACATCCCTTTTTGAGGCAAAACTTTCCAAATATTTTCTGCAGTCAATTACAACAGTAGCTGCCACTTATAAGCACTTACCGTATCACAAGCTCTTTGCATACATTGCCTCATATCATCATTGCAACCTCTCAGTGCAATAGGTGTTATTACCGTATCGCTACACATGAAACTGCAACACAGAAGGTGAGTTTCTTGTTCAGTTAAGGAGGTCACATAACCACTGAATGGTAGAATTGCTGTTTGAATTTGAATTCAGTTTTTTTTTTTTCTCTCTCCCCAAAGCCCATGCTTTCTCCACCACATGGTGCTGTCATTTGTTGCCATTATTTTGGGGGTCAAAATTAATAAACATCATGAAATATAGCAAACTGTTAAACTGGAGTGATAAAGGAAGCAATGCAGAAAAAACAGTTACCTCTTTTAATAATTATTCTGAGTCTGTCATTTTTTCCTAGTAAATATGAACTGTCAGTCAACACTCAAGAATGCCTGAAACTCCTGCATATATGATACTTAATGAAATGAAATATACATTCATCCCTTTCTCTTTGATTATCATAACACCAATCTACAAAGCTTGAAAGAAATATTAAAACTATTATACACAACACTACAGGAAGAAGAACAATAGCTGAATATTTAAAATTTCTGGTAAAAATATATTTAACAATTACTCCCCATGGTGTTTATTTATAAGTGGTAATTATACACCTTTATTCCATATTGTATGAACAACTACAAATCACAGATAATCACTAGCATGCACATATGTTGCAGCCCTCTAATGTCCATGGAAGAGAAGCTACTAGCTAGGAAATACTGAGGTCCTGTGATGCTTGCCCATGCTGGTCACCTTTGCAGACCCCCTCTACTCCACCCACCCCCACACACCATGTCAGTTTCTTTGGAGAGTCCTCTGCTCTCATAATGTCTAATTGACAGTGCCAGCCATGAACACCCACCCAACCCTGCACTTTCTATTTCCACATGACAGTCATTTACTTCTCTACCACCACCTCAAGTTCATTGGATCAGAACCTTGCATGTCCTTTCTTTCTTTTCTGTCAATATTAGCTCATCTCCTGAATCCTATTTTGTTTTTAAAAAATAAATGAAAGAGAGCTATGTGCTCACTTAAGAGTACTTGCATTCTAAATTTACCAACTCGATGCAGATTGACACGTCTCAGTGCCTAGAGATGGGTTTGACAGCCTTGCCTTCGAGTTTGGAAGGCTACTTTAGCTCCACACTGAGGATGGTGGAGGGAAATTAAAAACTTGCTAAGAAAATGAACTGGATTTTAGGGGGAATGAATACTAAAAGCCTGTATTCGCTTTGTGTGTGTGTTTTTAAAATTTATTTTACAACAAACATATTATTTTTAATAAAAATTAAGATAATATAGTTTTGTTAAGGTGACCTCCTGTTCCTTATTTAAAAATATTTTAAAGCTATAGAAAAGTACAAAAAGAGAGAGAAAAAATCTCATCTACTACAAATCTATTAATATTCCAAATTTTTATGTATAAAAACTGAAAGAAATTTGTTTGCATAAATTGCTTTATAAGCATTTAGAAATAATTTTATAAAATAGAATCAAATTATACCACTCAGTATAAGTCATTTTATTTAATTTAACTTAAATATAACAATAAGAAAATAAATATAAAATTCAAAAAATGAGTAAACATCAGATGAGTATTTAATCAAAGCTAGAAATACTTATTTTTAAAATATCCTTTCAATTAAAGAAAATTATTGTGAAAAACATTAATGGTTTATATTTACAATGATTTCACATTTACTACCTGTTTCAATTTAACATATAGCAATTTTCTCTCTACTTCAATCCTTGGTCATTTATTGTGGTTTAATTATTTCCTAGTTCAGTTCATCACAACATTGTAAAAATGAGTCTTGTGGAGTATTCCCTGAGCTCTTGCATTCTTGATATTGTCTATAGATTGTTTTTATATTTAAAGGAAAACTTGGCTGAAGATAAATATCTTGGGCCATTTAAAACTACACATATATTTGGAAATGTGGCTTCATGTAGTCTGTACTTATGAGAGTACTTTTTCTACAGCCATTTAGTTTCTTCGAATTTGGTCAGTTTTCTTTCTTTCCCTCCCTCGCCCCTCCCTTCCTTTATTCCTTCCTTCCTCTCTTTATTTTTCTTTCTTTCTCTCTCCTTCCTTCCTTCCTTCCTTTTCTTTCTCAAAGACAAGGGCATGCATGCAGTCTACATTTCCAGGTCACGTATTTGATCATATCTTCCATATCCTTTGTCAATGCAAGATTGACTAGGAGTGTTATTTGCCCACAATTGTTTTTCTTGCATCCTTGTCACTTTCTTCTGGCAAAGCATACATGTATTTTCTCAGGTAAGTGTTGTAATTTTTATAACTAAATGATTTGAACATTCTTCTATTATTTTGGAAGTTCAACAATTCGTAAAGATTGCCGGGCACTTGCTGTTTTCACTTCTCATCCTTTCACGTTGCCTTTCAGCCAGGCATCCTTTGCACCCTGTTGCATGGAACAGCTCCAATCCTTAAGAACTACCACCATCACTTCCCAGGGTTCATCTTCGGTGCTTATTTTATTAAAATTGCCAGAAGCTGAGCATGTAGTTGATCATTTATTCTTCCTTGCTCTCCACATCTAGTATATACTGCCCCTTTCCATTAATCTCTTTGTCTCTTTTGTCTGCATTTACTTTATTACCTCAAGCTTCTTTTCTACTCCAACTTTTTTCATTTTTAGTACACCTATTTTTCCCTTACTGTTTTTTCACTTCTATTCTTCTTGTAATAATATATATATATATTTCACTTTCTATCACCTCCACCAAAAGGAAGCTACTTCTTAAAACTTAGTATGCATTTTTTAATGTTAAGTTCTTGTTTACTGAATTTATGTTACCAATTTCTTCTAAAGCACACACACACACACACACACACAAATAAATGTAAAAAAAAAAAAGAAAGATAAAGCAGGACAATAATGTAGCATCAAAATACACAAAGCAAAATGTGACAGAGTTTGAAGTGGAAATTAACAAACCCATAATTAATAACACTGTTAGCAATATTAATTTTAATGTGACAATAACCTAGTAAGGCTGTATAAGATTAGAAAACCCTATCATAAAGCTTAATATCACATAGATAGAGGCCTATAACCAACTGTTATACATCACACATTCTTTTCAAGTGAAGAAAGAACATTAATCATATACTAGATCACAAATAAAATGTCAAAAAATAACAGAATCAATATCATACAGATCTTATTTTCTCATCATGATGAAATAAAATTAGAAATCAACAAAAAGTTTTCCCAAATATCTAGAAATTTAAAGCCACTCTAAATACTTCTGGATAAAATGAAGTATTTATTTTAACACTTTCAACTAATGCTATAAATTTTTCTCTAAGTACTATTTTAGCTGTTTATCATAAGCACAGTTCACAGTGTGTGCCTCATTATTGAGATCTATGAAGGTTTTCTAAGTATCCATTAGGAGGAGAACAAAAAAGTGGTATTTTGGTCTGATAACCAAATCAAGGTTTCAAATCTCAGTGGGAAAAGGAATTAAGAAGAGCAGAGGCTCTCAAACATGATCATGCCTTGATATCCACTGGGAGGGCTTATCAAACACAGAGGGCTGGGCCCCTTTCCAGAAGTAATAATCCATTAGTTCTTGGGTGAGCACCAAGAATTTGCATTTTTAACCAGTCTACGGGGATGTCAATGATGTCCATCTGGGAACCACACTCTGAGAACCACTGGAGTAGAATGAAGAATTATAGGTAATAAATTAGGCAACAAATACAGCTTATTTTCCCAAGAAATGAAGGACATTTTAAATTATTATCAGAGTCAAGAAAAATGCATTTTTAAAGGAGGAAGAGTAAGCATATTTGTAGCTAAAAGATTGTAGGAGAGGGGATATTCAAGGCAGTAAATAATTTATTCAGCAAGATCTTGGAAAAAAATAGAGAGGGATCAGAAACAAAGTGTGAAAGTGTGTGTGTGTGTGTTTGCGTGTCTGTGCACATGTTCAGTGATTGCAAAAATATTTATTAAGAACTTGCTATATGCCTAATGCTATGCAAAGCACCAGAATGACCAAAGGCAGCCATCTGCTTCAAAGAGGTGAGCAGGAAGTGAAGCCAGCAGTGGAACATTGACAGCAATGACATCCAGTGGAGATTGCTAAGAGGAGAGGTTAGCACTTGGTCTCAGATTGCACAGAAACGAGAATCCAAGTCCCCCTGGGAGGTCAGAGAGCACTTCTCAGAAGAAATGACACCTGTTTTGAGCCTTTAAGTCTCACCTTAGGGAGAAGAAATGCACTTCCTGTGAGACAAGAGGAAATTTGCATTAGATTTTAAATTACCTGGATTGATAGGCACAGAGTAGGTGCTTACTAAATTTAAATTTAAAATGGAGGGAAGCAAAAAGGGAAAACAGAGAAGGGGGAGAAAAAAGAAGGATGGAAAGAAGGATAAAACGAATAAAAATGATTTTGAAATAGAAAAGTTATTTAAAAAGGTCTACATAATGTTAGGGAAGACTAGATAATGTCATCTGCTGAGACTAACAGAATTTCAGCATTGGGAGAGGGAAGCACCTTTGCCAGAGGTATGTTGAGAAGCCAACTGGTAATGAATAAAAGGGGCACTGAAGCTCAGAGGGGCCCAGCTGTGGTTAGTGCATTTTTATGGGATACCAGTTGTGGATGACATAGTCCAGAATAATCCAATAGCCTGAGGTTCTCAGTGAACTTTCCATGGCAGCCAACCCTGCTTAGCGGTTGCCAAATGAAAGCCTTGTAAATGATATTGGGTGCTTTTATGAGGTCAGTGGGCAGTGCATGATGTTGCTCATTAAACTTCAGTATCTCAAATGGAACAACCATCTATTCTCCTGATAAATTTGGCAGCTCTGACAGCGTTGGGATACTGTGTCTCTAACATTGTTTAGAGGATAGAGGATTCTGGCCACAGAAGGCAACATCTAAGAATGAAAGTAAGTGATAAAGGAAATATTGTTGCCATTTCTCCAAAGTATTTCTAATTCTTAATACCTAAGAAGAGCCAGAGCATTTCTTGAATGGACAGAAACAGCTGCTTTGCTGTGGCTTAAATGGTAAAGTTTACCCAACTAGAGAAAGAATGTATCTATAGCAGCAAGAAACATTAAAAACAAAGCAACAAAGAGATCAAAAGCAGCACAATGTCCAATGTCCAAGAGAGATGCTAAATATCGCAGATATGAACATTCAAGTTAAGAGAGAGGCATTTCCTAAACAGTTTTCATGATCCCTTAGACAACAGCTCGTATGAAATTTTCCTGAACACTAACCATTTCTTCCTCTCCCAGGAGGTATAGTCTTAGACAGAGGCAGAGCAATTTGGAAACTCATCATACGCATGCAATGCAAATGTACAAGGGCTGTCCAGAAAGTATCCAGCCAAATAGAGACACATATTATATTATTATTTAATAATAACAATGACTGGATACTTTCCAGACAGCCCTTACATATCTTTCTTTTGCCTGTATTGTTGGGAAAGGCACACTAAGCATAGACTCAGAGAAGAATTGTTTTCCTTTGTCTAACATGCAGAGTTACTCAACCTCTTCACACTGCAGGATAACCTCACCAGCACGTAGCAGTGCAAAATGGACACCTCTCTAAACCATGGCCCCTGCACTACTGGGGTCAGCTTCTTGCCCCCTATTAGCAGTACAGGCTGATATGTAAACTTCTTCCATCTATCCCAAGCCTGAATTACAAAACAGTTTAGTTTCCTACTCTGCTATCCACTTCTCCTCCTTTCCCTTAATCTCCAGTGCTCTCAGTGACACCCCAAAGAGTTATCCCAATTTAGCTTCAGTGACGTGGAAGCATGGCCCTGAGTCTGAACTGACTTTAACTCAGATCCTCTATTAAGTGTCTAACATGCACATTCACACTCACACTTCAAATAGCAACAGGATAACCAAGTCCCTTGGCCCCCTTTCTAACAAAGTGACAGAACTTCCAGGAAGGTAGAAAGTTACAGTAGGTAGTACGGAACAATAAAATTTGCAAGGGTGTCTCTATATTGAGCACTAAAATTGAATTTGCTGTAGGAATTATGATGTGTGTGAGGCCAACTGCATTTAAGAAAGGGAAAATATATGCCATACTAAGATATCCATTTACAGCAAAACTAGTTATAACTTTATGTGTCACTCTCTGTTTAATTTCAGCAACTTCTATCCCAAAATAAAGCAAAACATTTTATGGATAATGAACAAGAGATTTAATATTACATGGGTGACTGGTTTGGTTACTTAAGAAAAAAAATCAGAAATGAACTGAATGTTCTTAACTGGATTAGTGTTTCTGACATAAAGATGCAGCATTAGTTTGACGATGATTGAAACTCAGCTCATTATTTTTGTATGGCTTCCCCATTAGCTATACTTCTTAGAGTTTCACTGCTGTGTTAGAATTGTTCATTTCTGCTTCTTGAAGAAATTTTGCTTATTGAAGCCTGTTATGGGAAGCCCAAATAAAACACAACTGAAACAATTATGTGGATCATTCTGGACCCAAATTCCTCTCTCTCTCTCTCTCTCTCTCCTTTCAAAGTTACCTCAAATTTCATATCAACTATAAAGACCTGGACAAAAGAGGAACACTTTAAAAAATAATACAATTCATTAATACACTTCAAAGAATACTAGGCAGGCAGGTACTTTCTGCCACCTTCCCAAATGAAATTCTTATTACCATTATCATTGCCAGAAATGTTCTCATTAAGATGCAATACCTATTGGTGCATCAAATGAGTTATGAGTCATTCACATCTTAACATAAACAAGTTTAATCATCTATATTTTTTTATCCCCATACCAAAGAAATCAGCACTTGAAACAGGAAAGGAGGAAGAAAAATTTTAAAACATTCCCATCAATGAAGATAAGATACCTGAGTAGGCCCCTACCATCAAAGGAGAGGGATGTAGGGAGCTGGGGGCCGACAGCCACCCCGTAGCCCTGCCCTGCTGTGGGCAGGGCATATAGCGACAGGAAGAGAGAATGGCCCAAATGCATTACTCTTAATATCGATTTTGGCAACATAGCAACAGACTTCTCCAGTTGCCACTATTTGTTGATATAGTAACATGCCGTGAAAAAAGAAAACTGGGAGGTGCATAGAAAGATCTTCTGGTCCCCTGCTCTGATGGAAGCAGAACAATTTCCCAAAAATAAGCTGGTTGATAAGAATTCTTCAAATGACTAGTTACTATATAATCTCTTTAGTGTACAGTGTGTATCAAGGGCAGTTTGGGTCAGTTTGCCGCTTGATACACACAGGATTCTACCCAAAGGACCAGCAACAGACTCCTAGTTTGGCTTTAAAGAGTGTGTGTGTGTGTGTGTGTGTGTGTCTCTGTGTGTGAGTATGTGTGCATGTGTCTGTGTGCATGTGTGTATATGTGTGTGTGTGTCTGTGTCTGTGTGTGCATATGTGTGTGCGTGTGTGTGTGCACATGCATGTGTGTATGTGAGTGGCCAGGACCTAGGGAGGAAGAGCAGAGACCAGCCTCCTTATCTTTGCCTTCACCATCCTCACTTTGGGCTTAAATTCTCAAAGTTTAGAGCCCATTGTTCTGTACTCAGTTTGACTTTCTCCTTTCTTCTGACAGGTTGCCAGACATCAGCCATGGGGCTGATTGATATGTTCGTCAAATCAATCTCAGCAAATTGACCTTGGGGTATTGACCTAGAACTTTCTGAGTCCACTTTTGTCCCCTACTTCAAGGTCTGCCCCAGGCATGAGGCCACGTGATGTGACTCCTTTGTGACGAGTAGTCAGTAAACCAGGGTCTTCACACCGGGTCAGCCCCTGTGGATCACACACTGATCATCTTCACTCATTTCAGTAAACAGACAACAGCTTCTCCTAGCTCTGAAACCCATGAACATTGCTACATTTTTACAAAACCATTTCTCTATTTTCATTTACCAGTTTCCCTAACTTGGGGTCACAGCTCTGTAGGACTGAGGGTGTGGGCTGAGGAGAATGCAGCTTCCTTCCTGCTCCTAAACTGCTATGTGCAGTCCTCTTTGGGACTACACTTTCCTGCTCATGTCTTTGCTCCTGAATCTGCTTCTTACCCACCTGACGCCCACCTCTGGACTTGGGTTCCTCTCCACTGGTTTTCCAGAGGCAGATGTCTGGGAGTTGGTGCAGAGCTCTCAGCAAGGCAGCCCTTGATGTCCACTGTCACCTGTTCATTGCTGCCTCACACGTACTCCCCAGTATTGACGGCAGCAGAAAGAGGAGGAAATGATTGTGGAGCTTAAGCCAACTGCCAGGCACTGACCTGTGGTCTTTACATGCATTATTTAAATTAAACCTCATCACAACTTCAGCTGTTAACTGTTTGTGTCTCCTAATTGTTGTGAGTTGCTGAGAGATTATATTCTCTGCAGTAACCTCAGAGTCTACCAGCGTGCATGGAACATAGTAGGATCAATGAGTCCAGGCAGTGTGATAAGTTTATAACTCATAGTTCTTGAGAAAAAAATACTTGAGTAACCCCTGAAAGAGTGAACTGGTATGGCACTTGTATATACTCAAGCAAACCTGCTGACACGTACAGTCAGAGTTACTGTAAACTAAGCTAGGAACAACAGTGCTTCCTAGGTGTGTTTTATGATACCCAGTTTCACTGCAGTGTTGTGTGACCAAATGGTCCCATGGTATAATGATTTTGGTATCATCAGGTTAAACAAAATCAAACACATTTGTTTATCACAGGATGTCTCAGACATATCATTTTGCTAAAGTATATGGTATAATCAAAGAGAGAACATGTTCCCTATACTCTCCTGACCTCAGAGCATCATCAGGAACTGGTGTCTTTCAGAACACACATTAGAAAAGGCTACCTTCGGAAATAAATGAACATTTAGCTCAGTGGAAAGATGATGCATAGGGAAGGACTTAAATTTTTCTTGATCCTGATCTAGAAGAGACCACACTCACAAACTGCACTCAAAATTTCTACGTTCAACTGCCATTAAAGGATTTTTATGAAACTCCTAACTTTATCAAAACTATCTGGATTGTTTGCAGTGCTAAATCTGCAGCCAGAGTAGGCCTGTGTTTTTCTAATTCTAACAATGAGTGAGCATGGTGGGTGGTAGACAGGGAGTGATTAACAAAACTGAATAACAGAAGTAAATATAGTTCCTCTGTTTTTATTTTATTTAAGTAATAATTACCTTCTGTTTCTTTATTGTGAATTCTGTTTTTTCCAAAAGTTAATTCTGATGTAATTTAAAATGAAAATGCATGTCTGCTCCTGGGTTGAAATTAGTGATAAGTTTTAGTTGTTTCAAATTTTTATAAAACTACTAATTTTACCCTATTAAGTACTGGTTAATAAAGAATGATGTCAATAACAGATATTACTTGTGGACTTAAACATTTTTCCTTCGAAAGAAGAATTTATTATCTGGTAAGCCAATTAATTTTCTCATCTGTAGAAGTGTGGTTTGAATGCTTCGCATATAATTCTCTCCACAAGCCTGGTATATACTATTCCTACTTATCTGGGGAGAAATCGGACATATCTGTATTGAAACAGCTTGTTTGGGGTAAAGTAAGGAGCTATGTGCAGATCTGTTGTATAGACTTATGTATTCAAATATTAATAAAATAATGGCTAGAACTATAACAATAATGGGATACAATTATAGTTACAATGGAGGATATGTCCAGTCTATCATTTTATTCCTTTTTAACTATCAATCTGTCAACCAGATATGCTTTGGAGTAGTCATTAGAAAATTCTAGTATACATTAGAAACATCATATATCCTTGTTAAAAATTCAGATTCCTAGGGCTCAAAATAAGAAATTCTGATTCTGTATATCTGAGGTGCATTTTAATAACAGTATCGTGTGCTTTGGATGCCAGAGATCACAGACCATCTCACTGGAAGGTGTAGACAGGCTACTCAGAGCCTTGAGTTTTTTCTAATAATAAAACCAGTGCCACAGCACCCTTAAAACACTGAATGAAATAATCCATGTGAAGTGCCTAACATAACACAGTATGTTGACACAGAGTCTACGACAAAGGTCAGTCACTTTTCTGTTTGAGTATTTACTGACTGCTGCAGCAAGAGACTAAGTTCCTAGCCGACCTGTGGGAGAGACACGTGGGAGGGAGACAGGGCATGGCCTTGCTGAACTTACCGTTTTCTTGGGGAGGCGTGAGGCTGTGGGAGGGCGTGGTTGCTCCTTCCACTGTGTTCTGTGCGCTTCTTGCAGCAACTCCATTCTTGCAGTGATGTAGACCACGGACCTTTCATCATTCTCAATGCTGCTCTTTCTTTCACACTCCACGTCCTATATGTCTGTGACAGGTCCAGAGTCCAACCCAGTTCCATCATTCCACTCCCACGCCCAGGTCCTGACTGCTCCTGCTCCCATGTGGTCTCTTTTTAGGGCTGCCCCAACTAACTTATTAAAAAGAAATGTCAGCTGTCAGATCACATCATCTCTCTGCTCAATTCCTTCCGTTTTTCTCAAATTACACAGAAATAAATAAAGCCAAAGTCATTCCCTTTTTTAGTGGCTGCCCCCTTCCCTCCTGAGTCCATCTTCAGGTGGCTTCCTGGGCTCCACCTGTGAGTTTCCCCAGCTGGCCTTGGACCAGGCCTGCCAGCTCCACCGTGGGGCCGTGGTGCTTGCTCCGTCCTCTGACAGGAAGGAAATGCTCTCTCAGACACGTAAATGGCTCACTCCTTCATCCTCTTAAAAGTTTGGGCATAGTGTCACTTGTCATTGAGTCTTTTCTTCACTGCCTCACTGACAATTGTAACTCCTCTGCCTCGGACATTCCCCGTTGCTGTCCTTGTTTTATCACTCTCCCCAGGAGTTGCCATTTATATTAGATAGTACAGAGTTTACCTCTTTATTTAACTGACTGTTTTTCTTCTCTCTCTCTCTCCCTAGCAAAATATAAATATTAGAGTGGGGTTTTTTGTTTGTTTAATTCACTGATGTATCACAGCACATATAATAGAAACAAACACTTATAGTTATTACAAAAGGAATATTTAAGTGAATAAATGAATCAATGCCAATAAATAAAAGAAATATAACAAATAATAACATTTAGTGGTGTTCAATATATTTCAGATACTATACTCAAAACTTCATATGAATTATTTCTTCCAATCTCAATCTTAACAGCAATCCTTTGAGATAGGTATTGCAAGGTAGGTATTTACAGATGAAAAATCACGCTCAAAAATGTTAAATATCTTCTGTGATAATAGTTATAAAGCAGATATTTGGCAGGAGACTCATCTGGTTCTATGGCCGGTGTTGGCTTTTCCGGAGGATGTTTCTTCTCATATCCTTAGAGACGTCCTAGTCGGATAGCAGAGTCCTGGATAGGCAAGATCTGAATCTTCCAGTTTAATAAATTTATTTAATTGACTTTAACAGAAATTACATGTTGAGCTAAAATGTCAGTGATTAATTAAGTCATGTTCACAAGACCTTATGTATTTTCAGATATTGCCAAAGAAATCTTATAAACTGCTATTTTTGTACATAGCTAAGTCTTGTTGAGTGTGAAAGTTCCATCATTAATGAACTTGTATCTCCATTTAGCATTTATTGGAAAAGTAAAACATTCACAAGATATGAAAATTTCTGTAGAAGCTTGCCATTGCTTCATAGGCAGGGAGTGTGCTGGACTGACTGAAGTTGTGATATATCAGTGTTTACTTGATATTTCTTGTCATGTGCCTTCAAAAGCCTGTGTTATGGCTTGTGAGTCTTGTGTAGGTTTGACTGGACTTCCCCACCCTCATGGCAATATTCTAATCAAACTCTCCTTAAACATGCTAGATTTATTCTTATTAATATGTCTTTACTACCCAAAATTATCTTGTATTCTAAGCTTCTGCCCCCATCTTTTCTCTGTATCGAAAATTCAATCTTCCGAGGCCTAGCAGACACCTTCTCATTATCTACAAACTTTCTTTCTTTTCCTTTATTTTAGTTAACACCAATATCTTCCTTTTTTATTGTTAGTCACATGTAGTATTTTCCCCTCAATTTACTGTATATTCATGCAGGTTTACCGATTGAGTTCCTACGCTGTGCCATGCTCAGAACTCTCGTGGATATACACGTGAATACGGCATAATCCCACCCATATGAAATGTTCAGATGGTGGAATGCGTTTAATTTTCTTCATTTCCATGTTGCTCGGGCATCCACAATGTTCTATATTCTTTTATTTAGAATGTGAAGATAAATAAAACATGGTCAGTCACCTTCAAAAGTCTGTAATGTGATGGGGGAGAAAGGCACGTAAGCCTATGCTCATAGCATGAAGCTATCAGTGCTGTAACTGCAATAATTGCCAAGAAATGTCACAGCAAAGAGGAAAAGCACATGACCCATTTGGGGAAGGTCAGGCCCAGAAAGGAGGAGATGACACCTGAGCTAAACTGTAAAGGAGTCGCAAGACAGGGCTGACCAGTGTGGGAGGACTGACAAGAGGTTGTTTCCTTTATTCTTTCTCTCTCCAACCTTAAGAGGCGTGAAGTTCTCAGTGAACAAGAACATGGTCTCTCTCAAATGGTAGCATTATGTAAAACACTTACAGTAATTACTCAATTACTATTTTCTGAGAGAATGCATTAACTGATTAATAGAAGTGCTTTTTAGGTAAGGGACCATTGTGCACTATTCAAGGAACTTGCCTTAGCTAGTTTGAAGACACAGCTAACAAAATGAAGACTGTAGTTCCAGTTCTTATGTGAGCCCCTTAGGTACAAACTAGAAAAGGAAAAAGAAAAAGCAATTTTCTTTCATGTTTCTCTATTGTGCTAACACACACTATGCAAAGAATGACTGAAAAAACTAGCAAGTCAAGATAAAATACTTGTTGCCCAAGTTTCTGTCCTTTTAAAAAAATCATTCAACCTTGATTTACAGTTTTGTTTCCTCTATTGAGAAACTCCGTAGGTGAGCTGACATCTTTGCAGCGATAGTTCCCGCACCTGTGGGCTTTTCCTAGTGGGGTCAATTGCAGCATAACCTGCTGAGGATACATGGGGACACAGAACTGAATCTATTTCTAAACACATTTGGCAGCACAAAGTCTTAAAAAAGACTCCAGTATGAGAACATGTCCCTAAAATACCTCCCCGTTATGTTACAGCACTTTCACTTCTGCTGCGCGGCTCTGGTTCCTGCCACATGCCATGGCGCTGGGAGGCAGAGAACCTGGCTCTGGCTGAGGAACTAATTAGTTGTGTGTCCCATAGCAAGTCACCTGGCTTCTGCCAATCTCAGCAAACTCTTAGACATCAGGTGAAGAACCAGTCGCTATCTAGCTCTGAGATCATGATTATGAAATTACATAAAAGTTTCTCTAAAAGATATCCCAGGTCTCCTCATTTTCATGTACCCTCAGCCTGCCTTTCTTGCTTAGGTGTTAGATGTGTCAAGAATCTCAGGGTGAGTAATTCCATTTAATTTTCTAAGGTTGCTTTCAAGTCTTTTCCTTTAGAAAGCCTATTGGCACCCTTCTCCTTGCATGTAATTTCCCTCCTTGGTGTCTCCCCAAGATCCTGTCTGTGCAGCCGTCCCCGTGTTGCAACCACGCATCTCTTTGTGCTGCAGATGTGCTGCAGCGCCCCCAGCTGTGCTGTACGGGCACCAGCAAAGGAAATCTGACTCTTTATTACATCTGATGGACGCATAGCTTAGTAGATGCTCAGTAAATGTTTCATAGATGAACAAATGGATGAATATGGTGTAATCAGAGCACTGAACATATGTGGCATGCATTGTAATGTCTCTTCAGTATGTTAGAAGAGGAAGCATTTTATTCTATTTCCAGTTAGTTTCATCTTAGTACTATAATATGTATTATCACTAACTTAGATATTTTTGTTTTAGAACATACTTAACTTGGGTTATAGGCTGCTAATTGGTATAAATGTGCCTTTGCTATCAAATAATGTCATATCAAAACTATACCATTTGAAGAGAGTTCTGAAGATTTTTAAAAATATATACATGTTCTATAGCTTTCCTTGTTACAATAAAAAAAGTTTTTTTGCAGAAGACTATGGGTGATGAGAGAGTCAGCAAAGCTCCTTGCTACTCTCCAGGCTGCTGTCTACCCAGGACAGTGAGAGTCCCTCTCCCCACCACTGGACTCCTGTTCTCCCTTCAGATCTCAGCTCAAGTGCCACCTGCAGGGAAGCTCTCCTTGACCCACCAAACTATGTCAGAAATCCTTGTTATATAGTTAATGAATCTTCTTTGTAGCCATTTTCACAGATGTCAGTTTAGATATATTTGTCTGATTATTTGATATTTTTTTCTTTCCCCACTGATTTTGAGTTCCATGAGAGTCTGTGTCCTTATTACATCTTCAAAAATAATAAATATAACAATATTAAGTTCCAACAAGAAAGCAAATATTGACAGTTTTTCATAAATAAACCATGTAACTATCGATCAATATAATCCCTTTTCAGAAATCTAGCTAAGAGAAAAGGTAAGGTTAGACTTGCTTCATGGCAAAGCAAGAATCTCATGCTCTCAACACCTCCCTGAATTATGCTGCTTGTTTAAAATATGGTGCATTAACAGAAAATACGAGGTATAGGAATGTCAACAGGTCAGGCGACAACTCCTATTGAACAGATAGTTTGTTACAGTTCCCAAGAAGAGATGGTTTGTTACACCACACCACACACGGCCCACTGGGGGAGTACCAGGGTGGTCCAGGAGGCAGAGGGTGGGCGGGAAGCTGGGCGACAGCTTTCGTTATGTTTGTTACAGGAAGGAACAGGCAAGGCAGGGTCTGTAGTGTTGGCATTGGCTCCTGTGAACAATTGTGATGGGCTCTGGAGTACAGAGACAGTCTCTAGTTTTCTGGAACCTGTACCTGGTCCTGGGGAGATTGGGGCAGGAGGATGGTGGCTGTAATGTGGCAGCCTGATAAGAGAGGTGGTTGGGGGTGTGGACTTGGGATTTGAAAAGTGTGTCCCTGGAAGGACAACTGCTCCCAAAGAGGGCAAAGATGATGAAGGAGGCGAGAGGTCAAGGCACCATGACTTAGGCATGTTATTAGTTTGTCCCGGAACGAGGCGTGTCTGTCATGTGCATGCAGGGCAGGTGTTCAAGCATCAGGTTTACAGAGGCTAAACACATGGTCAATACACTGTGGCCCATTGGGCATGAAGCCTAGTAGGCCAAAGGACAAACGAGAGCCAACACCCAGACTCTCAGTCAGCTGAAAGTTTGCCTTTCTTCCCATTTGAATCATGGGTGTGGAGAGCACTTAAAACTTTTTATTCTGTACTTTTTTTTTCTTTTTGTACTCACAAGACTGTATACTGTGGAGAGGAGGAAGAAACATAATTGTATTTTGATTTCTTACCTCATTTAATTCTCACAACATTCCTGTGATATACGAACTCAGTTTGGCAGATGAAGACACTGAAGCTCAGAACAGTTAAATGATTTACCCCGAATCCATATAGTAAGCGGCTAGCCATAAAGCCTGTTTTTTTTCCCTAAAATACACCTCCTACATTCTGCTGTTTCAACAAAAGCAACAACATATGCTCACTTAGCATGTGGAACATTCTCTGCCTTATATGAGTAGTATGTTTGGAGTACTACATTAAATGAAATAGGAGATCAAAAGCAATTTAAAATATGAATCTCATTCACAAGGACTCTAGAGTCCATCTGGGAGACAAGATATTAATATACATGTGACTTCTATCATTGAATCATCTGCTTATTCCCATATGGTAGAAGAGTGAAACCATATATCATCCTGAAATTAGTGCCCAGAATTCCTGTTTCTTTTACAAATATCATCATATGACTCTTGGGGGAAGCGGTGCAACTTTAGGTGCCCAAATTATCTCCTGCCTATCCAAGGAACCAAGGAAAGATTAGTGTGCAAATAAATGGTCTGCGTTAGGAATAAACAGATACTGGAGCATGGGGGTTAAGTGAGAAGATCGTGACTTGGAAGAGAGAGGAGGCCATGGACGAATCTGAAGTCGGCATTTAGGAAGGGAGAGTAACTTTTAACTGTAGAAACTTCTAATATTGAATTTGAAGTCAATCGCATTGCTTCCCTTTAATCTCTCCACATCTCCAAAAGTTCTGTGGAATTTGGTGGCAGGAAAGAGCTGAAGAGCAGTGCTGATTGGAAAGGGGCCCACTGGGAAGATAACCCTAGGATGACACATAAGCTATGGAATCAGCAGAAACACAAACTATTCTAATCCAGGAATGAATATGGAACCATAACATTGCTTAGAATATACGGAAATTGGGAACAGAGTGTGGCAATGCTATCTAGACTATAACATTGAGGACACTGGCATCAGAGTTACCCTATTTCTCTATAATTGCGGCAACATATTCCACAAGTTCTATAGTGTATTGTAAGTGCTTATCAGAGGAATCAGTTTCTCAGTTGCCATCTGTTATGCCAAATTTGTCGAAGACCTAAATATAAGACCCAAGTACAGGAGGAAAGTGAAGATTAATATTACAACACAGAACGCTAGGTCCTCTCAGCAGCCCACTCTGACTCCAGAGCTAGTCAACAAATATTTCTATCTTCCTTCACTAAAGCAAGTATCAGGCAGAAGGAAAATCTTCATACTTATTTTTACCATACTAGAGGTTCTCCTGACCAGGTTGTCTGCTTCTTGAGGACAGTAATTACGTCTTATTCATTGCTGCATCCTCACTGCTGAGCAGAACAGCAGGTGCTGAACAGAAGAGCCAATAGTGGATGATGGTTGGACTGAATTCTATTGCTGCTGGGTAGACTTGATCAATTGTTCAGAGAATTACATAGGTAAAGTTACTAAAGAATTTTTGGAAAATACTTCTGATTTTTGTAAGTATGCATATCCAAAACTTGATCTTTTCCCCAGACACTTTTATTTTATTTTATTATTTTTATTTTTTTTT
>CM052439.1:86472720-86496395 GCA_028533085.1 Varecia variegata | reverse complement strand
AGGTACAAAACACAGTGGAAAGTCTCAAGAGTAGGGTAAATGAAACAGAAGAAAGAATCTCAGAGATCGAAGACCACACTTCCCAATTAAATAAGTTAGCCACAGAGATAGAGCAAAGAAATAAGAGAAAAGACCAGAGTCTACAAGAAATGTGGGATTATGTGAAGAAGCCTAAGGTGAGAGTTATCGGCATTCCTGAGGGTGAAGAAGACAACAAGCAAGGGTTGGATAAGCCATTTGAAAATATAATTGAGGAAAATTTCCCAGGCCTTGCCAAAACCCTAGATATACAGGTTCAAGAAGCTCAGAGAACCCCTGGGAGATTCATACCAAATATGACTACACCACGTCATGTAGTCATCAGACTGACCAAAACATCCACTAAAGAGGCCCTTCTTCAAGCTGTAAGGAGAAAGAAAAATTGGAACATTTCTTAAACTGCCTTCCCAAGTTGTGATATTTCTCTACATTCTTCCCCAGTTGTCATATTTCTTTACATTCTTCCAAATGTGACCAAAAATTAAAAGTAGATTTTTTAAAAGATTAATTCTGGATACTTCTATTTATGGAAGAATATTTCTGCCAAAGTAGAAATGATACTTTGGTTCTCACAGACATGAGGTTATTAGAATAAGAACACTTGTACTTTTCTAAAATGTAAGCAGATGCTGAGCTGATATTTCACTGTACTATATATATATATATATATATATATATATTTATTTATTTATTTATTATGGGAGTACAAACATTTTGGTTACAAGTTATGGCTTTGCCTCACTCAAGCCAGGGGTAGATGTGTGCCCTTCCCCCATACAATGCTCACCACATCCATTAGTTGTGAGTTTACCCACCCCCATACCCCCAACGCCCAGTGGATATTACTACTGTGTGAGCACCTTAGTGTTGATCAGTTAGTACCAATTTGATGGCAAGTACATGTGGTGCTTATTTTTCCATTCTTATGATGCCTCACTTCAAAGGATGAGCACAAGCTCTACCCAGGAAAATATAAGAGGTGCTAGATCACAACGGTTTTTTGTAATTGAGTAGTATTCCATAGTATACATATGCCATATTTTATTAATCCACTCATTGATTGAAGGGCACTGGGGTTGTTTCCATATCTTTCCAATAGTGAATTGTGTTGCCATAAACATTCAAGTGTAGATGCCTTTAGTATAGAATGTCTTTTGTTCCTTTGGGTAGATGCCTAGTAGTGGGATTGCTGGATCAAATGGTATTTCTATTTTTTGGTCTTTCAGTTATCTCCAAATTATTTTCCACAGGTTTTGTACTAATTTGAAGTCCCACCAGCAGTGTAAGAGTGTTCCTATCTCTCCACATCCTCGCCAGCATTTGTTGTTTTGGGAATTTTTGATAAAAGCCATTCTCCCTGGAGTTAGGTGATATCTCATTGTGGTTTTGATTTTCATTTCCCTAATATTACAGATGTTGAGCATTTTTTATATGTTTGCTGGCCATTATTCTGTCTTCTTTTGAAAAGTTTCTGTTCATGTCCTTTGCCCATTTATTGATGGGGTTGTTTGATTCTTTCTTGTTGATTTTTTTTGTGTTCTATATAGATTCTTGTTATCAGCCCTTTATTGGATGTGTAGAAAGCAAATATTTTTTCCCATTCTGTAGCTTGTTTATTCTCTCTACTGGTAGTTTCCTTGTCTGTGCAGAAGCTTTTTAATTTGAGTAATCATAAGCAAAAAGAACAAACTGGAAGGTATCAGTCTACCAGACTTCAAGCTTTACTACAAGGCTATAGTAACCAAAACAGCATGATACTGGCACAAGAACAGAGATAAAGACCTTTGGAACAGGACTGAGAACCCAGAAATGAAACCATCCTCATATTGTCATCTAATCTTTGACAAAGCAGACAAAAATGTACACTGGAGAAAAGAATCTCTTTTCAACAAATGGTGCTGGTAAAACTGGATAAGTACATGCAGAAGATTGAAACTAGATCCCCATCTCTCACCTCTTACAAAAATTAATTCATGATGGATAAGAGACTTAAACCTAAGGCATGAAACCTTAAGAATCCTAGAAGAAAATGTAGGGAAGACTCTTTCAGACATTCGCCTAGGCAAAGAATTTATGAAAAAGACCCCCAAAGCAATCACAGCAGCAACAAAAAAAAAAAAAAAAATAAAAGGGACTTGATCATTGTACAATTATATTAAGAGTGATCAGTCCAAAATATTTAATCATTGGATTTCACCCCATTTCATCATAGCAAAAAGCAGCTACTGAATTTGGTTTCTCATCTTTTAAAGTAATTTTTGCTCAGAGAAAGATTTTGTACAATCCAAAACCAACCAATCCCTATCCTTTATATACAATCTAGACACTATGACAACAGTTTCAATATAAGAAACTGTTTTTTTTTTTTTTTGTACCAAGTTAATTCAAATAAGGTAATGAATTCACTAGAGGCATGATCTACTAAGAAATCATAGTAAAAGTCAGATGAATGGCAACACATGGAACAGAATCTAGAAACTATAGAGCTCTAGAACACATTAGTGCTGCTAGAAGTTATATACACTAATAAAAGAAAGCTCAGTAAGGAAAATCATGGAGTCATTAACATTTTGTTTCACAATGAGACAATTAAATTTACATTAGGGAGATTTTTAGAAAACTCTATCACACTCTACCCAATGCTGTTAATAACCCAAAGTTATCATTTCACTAATCACTCAAGAAGTGAAATGAAGAAAGGGAGTAATACTGATGTATGGAAACATAATGTTCAGAAGAAGGGCTCTGGTGGCTTGGCCTTACTTTGTCTTTGTTGCTCATATTTTTAGTACCTTCATCAGGAAGCGAGACAGACATCTAAGAAGCCTGCAAAGGAACACACATGGATAAAGACTGCTTCAAAAATCAGACTGGACTATAAGAACAGATGTAAGTCAACTCAGTGAATTACTTTGGATTATAATGAAGTACGTCACTAAGAAAGTAATTTGTTTCATTAGTATGAAAATTGGATGAGATACAGAAAAATTTTAAAAAATAAATATATATATAAAACTGATAAAATCAGGGAACAAATGTAGACTTAGGGAAAGCTTGGGCCAAAGTATATGGCTCCCCTTCCTTCCATTCCTGCAACATCAACAAAGAGAATTTGAACCTAAAGATCCCTGCTCACTACCACCACCTTTGAAGAAGGGCAGGACTAATACTTACTTTCTATAAAGGCAACTTAGTCCTGCAGGAAGTAACTTAAAGCAATCCTAGGTTCCATGATTCCATTCTAACATTTGGGATAGAGAGAGGAGGTAGAGGCATCTGGAGAATGTGCCATTTGGATCCAGTGGACAGAAGAGGTATAAGGATGGTGGGTGTGGACCAGAGCATTTTCCTGCAATAGAGTTGTGCTCCCATAATGAGCAGGCTGCAGCCCTTGGACCAAGGTCAGTCAGATTTGAGCGGATTGTACCTTGGATGCCCAAGGAGTGGTGGCTACACTTAGAAGGAAAACACCAGCCATGGCTCATGAAGGAGAAAAAGTAAGATGTCCTTATTTATATGTCAGTTGTAAGTGTCAGAAATGGAGTTAGAAAAATTCATGAAAATAACCCAGGAGACCCTGGATTCAAGAAGTCACACCATGGAATGGTCCCATGTGGCGTCACTGGGGACATGAGAGTATTATTCCCCATTGAGACAGGTGGTAGCAGGGGGAGGAATCCACCAACTAAGTTGGTCACAAGGGTGGAGAGATGACACGAGGTTCTTCATAAAAAGTAAATGTCATTCCCGGACACAGAAGGTGACAGTAGCAAGAAAGCAGGTATGCCTCATGAGATTTGGTACTTAACAGAGTCATGAATTTCCTCTACTGAATTCCCCATGACCCTGGCCCTTTGCACATGTGTTGCATCAACCCTCCAGCTACAAATTCAAGAGAAGACATCTAAATGTAAATGCGACCGGTCAAAGACAATTATCCTCACTTCCTTTTAGGAATAAACACTAAAACTTACAGTTGTCTCATTTTATATGGAAAGAGCAGGAAAAATAATATTAAAGCCAAAGAAACCCATTATGTCAAAGAAACAAAACATAACAAAGTCAGAAGGACATATTTTTCCAACAGTTTCACTGTAGGGAAGAGAAGTAAACTTTAAACAGCATCTGCTATTATCTTAGCCAAATTTATGGAGCATGGATTGTATAAAATGAGATAAGATAGAATAACAGTGTGAAGTAAAATGTTAATTGGCAGGCAAGTGGAAATTTAAAACAAAGAAGCTGAATAGCATAAAGGAAGAATGTTATAAAATCAAATATGCATCAACATAATTATAAAAAATACACATTAAACAAAGAAAAAGCATAATTTAAAAAGCAGATTCTTGAGGTAGTGGACATTTGTTGTGTGCATTTGGTGTCTAACCAAAAAGCACCCTTTAAATATGAGAGCATTTCAAAATAAACAGGAGGCAAAGCATTTGTCCTTATGAAAAAGCTGGAGAAGTATGTATATTTGCCCCTTTTACCCTCTGGAAAGTAGTACAGTAACGTGGCCTAAGGCTGGCCAAGTAGGTAGCACAAACCAGGGATTTGAATCTTGAGAGACAGAAAAGTAAGGGGAATTTAGAGAAATGTCTAGTAGCTTCAGCATTCAGCAGTGTAGCCACAAGGATTCTAGAGAATAGAGCCCCAAAGACACTGCTAAGTGTCCAGTAGTGATGGCAAGAGTGACACAGGTGAGTTCCAGGAGTGGTGCTGCCCACATAGTGTCCGAGGCAGAAGTTCCCAGTGATGCTCTTGCCTGTGCCTTGCTACCATCTGGTCCTGCCAACTCTTGGAGTCTAGTGCTAAAGACCACTCGCGCATTTAGGAGTGATCTGAGTATTTGATTATGCTTTCTGCAAATGCATTTTCTGCTTACTTCAGTAAGAGTTAGTTTTTGTTTTGTAAAACCAGCAAATTTGACTGAATCAAATGATTCGAGGAATAAACTTTGTCAGAAAGTTATGGAAACATATGAATATAAAATGATGTTGTAAATAAAGGAGAGAAAATATGTATCAGATGTTTCTAAAGAGATAGGAAAAACAGAAATAGAAGCAATAATCGATAATGCAATGGTACAAAGCTTTTCTAGACTGATAAATAATGTAAGAATATACATAAAAGGCTTACTAGTTACCAGAAAAAAACTACTTAGAAGGTCCCAATATTTAATTTACAAAATTCCCAAAAGCTTGGTTTGCACATGGATGTGGCTAGCAGTGACAGGAAGCAAGTGTTTGAATATTAAAGTGAGTTTGGAAAGCTTTTGATGGAGAATTCAACAGCCTTCTTGACTATAAGCCTTGTCAGATTTGTGATACACTAGTGTGCCTGGCGATTCCTCAAGGATGGTACAGATATTCCACTTACCAAATTATTGGACCACGGAGACTTTTTAAAAAATATGTAACTTGAGTCTACTCTTTCTAACACATCAGCAAATGCTAAAACAAATATATCCTCGTGAATACCATGACCTTCAAAGTGAAATAATGAATTCTTTAAGCACCAGGCACAGAAAAATTAATACCACACAGAAAAAAAAAATCACAGTGGCATTAGACTTATCTATAACATCCCTGTCAGGAAAGCAATTAAGCCATTTGTGAATTTTGAGAGGAAAATGATGTCTCAAAAATCTTCTCACTAGCCAAGTTGTCACTTATATGAGAAAGTTACATAAGGACATTCTCAGATCAGAGTGGCTTCTGAAAATATAATACCCAACTACTGTCCCATATTTCACCTATCTGTGAAAGGTATGTACAACTCATTCTTGATAATCAAAGACAGTCTTTATGTGATTGAAGAAAATCACAGTATGTTGTGGAAATCAGTATAGACCATGTTGATAGGGAAATTGCAGAAGTCATGAAAAAAGCAGAGGGAGCCACGTATACCTTGTGTTACACTTTGTGTTTCATGTGGCCTCAGAAAACCTGGACGATGGTTTGATCACATGGTCATGGCTAAGAGATGAATAATGTGAACATACATTATTAGTAACCTTTGCATAACTTTAAACATCCTTAGGAAGCAGAGAAGAGGGCTCCTGAGGATTAATACATGCATTAGGGGTTTGCTAGTGCCAAGCATGTAAGCAACACTGTGCTAGGAGCTATGGAAAATATAAAATAAATTGAAAGTAATTCAGGTCTATCCTCCCGAAACCTTTTAAATTTGGGAGGAGTCAACATCTCCATACAATCATTTAAGATACTTTCTTATATTAATGCCATTTTTTAACAATTTAAAATGATATGAAAATACATAAGGATCTTTTAAATTAATAGAGTAACAAGGTTGCAAGCTGGGGACTGCCAGTTTGTAAGCAGATGGCTCAAGCACAATGTTGTGGGCTGTTCTCGTTTCTAGTTAGCACATGCTTTCACAATCTCCTGACCATATTGCAGTGGTATCCTCAACTCTGTTTTTATCTTCCTTTAACAAGACATGACAGTCATAACAGACTTGTTTATTCAAACTGCTTCATCAGAGTCATGATTGATTATAACAAGGTTAGGCAGAATTTGGTGTTATCAACCAAATTAAAAGTTAACAATAATCTGGTGCTAGATTGTAAAGTATACATATATAATTCTTTTTCTCTGATTGAAGTGAATTTAATTAGATATTTTGATTTCATCCCTTGCTCTGATTTGGATAGTAATGTTATTAAATTCTTATAATTAACTAGGTGAAGGGCACACTTAAAACTGTGACTCAGATTACAAAAACAAATTATGTAACCAAAATGTGTGTAAGTCCACAAAATTCTGAAATAAAAATAAAAAGAGAAAAAATAAATTCTTACATAGAACACAGCATCACAATCTTTTATATGAAACTCCTAGGACAAGAAGTATTTCATAATTGACAAATATGTATTTGAATTAAAAGTGGTTACCATTATACAATATATGTATGTAACAAAACTTCACTTTTAACCCCTAAATTTATAAGATAAAAAGAGTAGTACTATATATATGATTTTTTAATAATACATCTCCTTGTGTTAAAAAATAAAACACACATATATGAATATTACCTAAATGGGAAAACTTAAAATGATAAATACTGCATATCAATTCCAGTCAATTTTTGCTACAAATGAGTTCAGGTAGGGTGAGCTTCTTCCATTCCCCACCCCAACCCCTGCCAAAAAAAAAAGAAGAAGAAAAGGAAAGCTCTTATTTTTTTTTCTGAGTTTCATAGATTTTAGAATTTTGTATAAATGTTTGTGGGCCAGTAGTGCATCTTATACAAGTCTTTCATATTCATGAGTGTACACATGTACCTCATTTTATGCGGCAACTATGTTACTAAGGAATAGTATCCATATAAAAAAATCTTTTATTATACATTAAAATGTCAAGTCTTTGTTCTCAGTTGCAACCAGCACCATCCAACCAGTTGCCAGGGTATAGAGATTCTCTCTCTGAGGATCTTTTAAAACTCCTGTAACTGTGTTGACAGAGTTTTCATAAAACACAAATCTATGCACAGCATCAAACTACATAAAATATGTCAATTACTCCCCATTAATTCCCATTAATTCTCCTCAAGCACAATGTACTTTTGTCCCTTTCCCTCCTTTCTGATCCTCCTCTGTTGGTGAATCATGACCCTCCTGCCTCAGTTTCCATCGTGGTGCCTTTCCACAGACTTGGTTTTCTTTCTGGAATCCATGGAAACATTTATCTTTCCAACCATCTCTACTCATCCTTTTAGAGTCATTTTCTCAATCTTGCTAGCATGCTTCATTTCTGAGCTTCCACAGAATCCTGAAAATGCATTTTTCAGCACATTTAAACATTCATCTGGAATTTTGTTTTTGCTCTTTCTCATCTACCTCCAGTTTCATGCATAATGTTACACAAGCACAGCTAGCGAAGGTTACTACATGCCAGAAACTATCCTACAGACTTTTTCATTTAATCTGTGAGGTTGGTTTCTGTTATTACCTTCCCCATCCCATTGTACAAATAAGAATTTGAGACTTCAAGAGTAATACTCCAAGTCATGCAGCAAGCAAATAGCCAACCCCAAACTGGAATCCAGGTCTTCCATCTCTAAAGTCTGTGACTCTAATTACCATGCTGTACTTCTCCACAAATATTCTATAAGTGATTAGGATATTTAAAATCATATATGCTTCCTAAAGAACCATAAAATGTCCTTTGCTCTAGGGTGATGCCATGGATTTCCATAAAACTGGCATCAGTGAATCCCATCATGCTAAGTTACCCCCTTGTATGGTTTCTTCCATGCAGAGTCTAGGCTGACCTTATCACTTATTTAGACGAGTATAATGCAAGAGCTTCATGGTGACAGTCATAACGCTTGGCCCTAAGAGGCATTGAACCCTCTGTTTTGGCCTCTTGCTGCTCTGAAATCCCATTTAAAGGTGTCTAGGCTAGTGCCCTTGAGGATGAGAGGCCACATGAAAAGACAGGCCCTGGAAAATAAAAACGCAGAAGAATAAAGAGAGGTCCAGTTAGATACAAGCCATTCTAGTCACACCATGGAGACAGTAGATTTATGAATGAGGCTGTTCCGGATGTTCTAGATAATGATGAGAATGTGTGGGTGAGCCCAGGGAGGCCAAGGTAAGAACCTAGCTGAGCCCAAGACTGAATGATGTAACATTGCGGAGACACAAATGGTGGTTGTGGTCTTAAGCCACTGCATTTTGAAGTGGTTTTCATGTACTGTTACAGTAATTGGTACCAGGAAATGAGGTTCTGTCTTAACAGAAACCTAAAATGTGGCACTGGCTAAGGACCAGGAGGTCGGTAAAGGAGGGAAGAACGGTGAGGAGACTGTTAGAGACTTATAAAGGGGTCACCAGTGTAGCATAACAACTGGCAAATTGTTTCGTGTGGTAGCTTAGTAGATGGAATATGTATTTAATTGATGTGTGAAATGAGCTGAAAAGATTTCCAGACAGTATTCTAAAAATGGCAGTTTTTTTTTTTTTGGCAGCATATGCACATGTGGAACAGAAATGAACTTATGAAGAAACTGTTTCGTTTTCTGAATCTCTTCTATATTTCTGAAATATGGGGGACAAAACCCCCAAAAGGTCCAGGATCTATTAAGTTGGAAATACAACTGCTTCTCTTCTCCAGTCTTTCAGAAAATATTCCCAAAGTAGGAAGTAGCCCATAGATAAAAAATAAATAAACAAATATTAAAAGAAGCAAACAACTATTTTTTAAGATCTCTGAAAAATGTAAGAAATGTTCATTAGACTTTTACAGCTAAAAAAACAAGAAAAAATAAAAGAAGCTTTGTAAGAACAGGATCATAGCATGTCATCCCACAGCAATAGCACACATGACCCAAAGTAGAGAGCTGGCTGTTTCCAAAACAATGATAGCTGTGTCTATGGAGGAATGGAGGAAACATCAATCAGATTCCTAGGAAACCCACATACTTCAAAGGACAGTTGCATTAGTAGAAATAGTGTGAGTCTAGATTTAAAAAACTCAGAACATTCAGAATGGAAAAAAAGACCTCTTTTCACCAAATGCATATAGTCAGAAAGCAGGCTAAGAAAACAATGCAGCAATCAACTTAGGCCATTTTTCATATTTTGTGTGTGTGTGTTTTTTTTTAACAGTCTTAGAAAATAGAACCAAAATTTAAGAGGGCAGAGCCAAGAGCCATTTACACTAAGGGATTAGGAAAACACAAGGAACAAAAATAGGTCTTCTCAGGACTGTACCCTGCTTTCCAGGTTGGGACATCTGGCAATGCATGCCTGGCTGAATTTCAGAATTGCTACAAATTAGTTATTGTTGTGTACTCCCAATCTTCCCCTTTTTGAGTGGGAATCTCATGATTGTCTTGTCCCTGTCCCACCATTGTGTGTTGTGTAGAGAGATGGGGCAGATAACTCATTTTTCTAATGCACAAGTCGCTGAATTAAGAGGACCTGTACTCATAAAGCTTCATGTGTACGTGGATTAGACTCAGATCATGAGGTACTGATTTTGAGCCTGATGCCATAATTTAATAAAACTTTTAGGGTCCTTGGAGTGAGTGAGTTTTTAATGAAGGAGGAATGTATTTAATAAATAATTCTGCTTAGAGAGGGTTTAAGGTATACTTCAAAATTTGGTCTCAAATTCTTCCCAATTTGGTATGCCTGGCCTTTGCATTGTGAATTTACCACTCCTTCAATTCAGATATGGAATCTGTTTCCCTACTCCTTGGAGGTGGGCTGGGTTTTGTGACTTATTTTGACCACCACAGTTTAACAAAAGTGGTATTAGGAAACTTCTGAGACTAGACCTTAAATGGTCTTTCTTGCATATTCAGTTCTCGATTTCTTGGAATACTAAGGTCCCAAGACCTAAGGCCTTCATCTCTGGCCTATTGACATATGAAAGGTCTCACAAGGGAGAAACCCAGGCTCAGCAGCCAGCAGCCAGGGACTGCCGGCTGTGTGGTGAGGTCGTTCCTCCAACTGGCCTTCCAGCAGCTGCATGAGTGAGCACAGTAGAAACCAACAGAGGATCCACCCAGCCAACTGATAGAATTATAAGAGTTTTGTTTTTGCTTTTAGGTTTTGTTTGTTTGCTTGTTTGTTTGTTTGTGGTGGGAGGAAGATATTATGAAGAAGAGCCTATTACCTGAAAAAGGTGGTGTCATTTTCTGGCTAAGAATCAATGAGAGTTACCAGAGATACTGCTGGTGGGAAAATGACAGAAATGTGAGCCAATTGTCAAGGTAGAGAAAGAAAGTTGATGACCATTGAATTTTGGTGTCTGTGTCAAAGCAGCATATACTGTCTTCTAACTAATACTGTTTCAAAATTATTATAAAACTTAAATGTGATAATTTCTGCAAAATTCTTGGCAAGTAGGCAGATTTAATCCCATTACCATGCATCCCACAATTTTTCAGGACTTAGCTTGTTCTTTTATTGTTATATAGGATTTCATATAGGAAGTGTCAGCATTATCAGAAATGTCAGAAAATTGCTTACATGTGAGGAAACAAAACAAGTAACACCTGAGATCAGAAGTATTAGCTTTATTTTCCTGGTTACTTCTCATAAGAAAATAAAAATACCAGCCAGAATATGGAGAACAGATAGGAGGGAATTCCCCAATTAAAGGACCAGATCTGGACTTTCAGAGATAGACAATTACATTGTCACATGATAGCTCTAAAAGAAGGTGTTTAGAATGTATTGGGCATAAAGGTATCAAAAAGTTGACACTATAAATCCAAGAAGGTGGACATTAAAAACATGCTTTGGTGCTGGTGATGATTTCATTAAAAGGACATCCTCATAATTGAGGAAATCTAAGATTAAAAATTGCTTCAGAAAACAATTATTAATATATAACAAGGCCTAACATTCCATAATTTAAAATTTTGATTTTTGACCTTTATAAATATGATTTTAGATAATTTCAATTTTGTTTTCTGCCTTATTTGCAAATATGTCTGTTACAATGTTAGGTATAATAGGAAAAAAATCAGATCCAATACAAATCCCAAAAGCAGTAGAATGACTCCTTAAAACATGGTATACTAATATCAGTACATTCCATGCAAATATTACAGATAATGTTCACAAGCATTTTTTTCATATTATATCCTAATTTTAAAAGGATATATTTCATTTTTAATATAAGTCAAACTATATTATATTTGCACAGGAGAAAGGAACTCTAAAGACATGCCTGCAAACATTAACGGGAGAGATGCTTCTGAATTACGAGATCAGTGAGAATTACTGTTCTTCTTTACACAAATATAACTACAATTAATATATGTCCCTTCCATAATCATATTTTATTGAATTAACTCAATTGGAAATAACAACAATAAAATGTGCTTAAAAACAGCACACTCCTAAGAATCTGAGTAAATGGCCAAACATAAGGAAACATAGAACCAAAAATTTTATGAGAAATAAAATTCCTCTTTTGAAGAAGGAGTATGTTATGTAGGAAGTGAGCATAAAGATTTCATAAAAATAACTAATATCCTAGTTTGGAAGTACAAGAGCTGTGGTCAAGTATGATGTATTGGGGAAATCTAGTGTCAAAGGAGAAATCTTGTGGATCCAGAAAATAATTTAGAAGAAACTACTTTTATAACCATAGAGTAAGAGCAGCAAGGTTTACTATATGCAGAACAATATATGCCATCCTCAAAGCAGAAAGGCCAGAGAGTATCTGATTTTTCCCTGACTCAACTTCTCAGCAGTATGACTGTCTCATACCAATGTAGGGAATCAATACCTGGGGGATTTGGATGCTCCTTAATATCAGAAAAACCGCCCCGTAGTGGGTTTAACAAAGATTACTATAGAATGGCCATAAATAAGGACTTCTAAATCTTAGATTCCTCTCAACTAACACCCAAGCTGATGAATGTATTTATAGCATGAAATGGTTGATTCTACCAAAATTCCACGTTTGGATCCAACGGCAGGGCATTAACTGAGACATGACTGCCCATCAAGGAACTACATTTTCCTGTTCCCTTCCTATCTGAATGCTACCATGTGACTAGCATTTGCTAGTGTTGTATGAACAGAAATGATGTGTTAATATCACCTGTGTCAATTATTAATTTATTGCCTTTAAAGTATAAATTCATGCTTTTTGTCTGCTTTGTCAAAACAGAGATGGCTCCTGAAAATATTTCTTCCTGCCAGCGGTATGATGTCAAGCCTTGTGGTAGAAAGTGCAAGAGGAACACTGAAGGAGAGAAGGGTCTTCTCTTCATGGTTCTAGAGTAGCTGAACCTGGGCTGCTGTAGGGCATGCTCTTCCTCCATGGCACAGTCTCCAGTTCTAGTGGTTCTACACTCTGTAGGCCACAGCTTTCTCTGGCCTTTGGATACTACATTTTTTTTCCAGCTTCTGACCCAGCTAATGAGAGAATATCCAGGAGCCTCAGGTAATGGGGCCTCTACCCCAGTTAAAGTCACTGTTCTTCATACCTTCTCCTGGGAAATGAGAAAATAATCACAGATGCTAGATTTGGAGGCCTGTTATAATAAAGAGGTAAAATATTTGCCTACTATAACTTGGAAGGCATGTCAGATTAAAGGGATTGCCTTCTTACTATGACCTATTTATTTTAGATAACCCTGTGATAGCACCTATTAATGAAGCCCCATGAGATGAAGAAGGAAAAAATGTTTAAGAACTTTGTTTAGGCCTAAGTGGTAATTTCCAGTGTGGTTAGTGGGATTTTAAATGGATTGAATGCAAATAGATGAGAAGGCTTCATTGCTCCTGAGGCAAATAGATTGTTGAAGAGAACATGTGTCCAATGTAGAAATGTGCAATTTAATTTGGGCATTCTGCCATGCTCTGAGAATGAGTACTCTAAGTATACATTAAGAAACTGGAGAAAGAACCACAGAAAGGATCTGCAGACCTACTAGGCTCACTCTCAACTGGGCTTGGATCAAAACTCTACCATAAGCCCCATTTTAACTTGTGGACCACAGTGCCCAGGGCCCAGTAGCCAGGGATTAGTGACATACAACCATTGTCCAATAGTTTCCAGAAGATGTACATATTACTTTTCTCCTGGGCACACTCACACAAGTGAGTCACAGGCTCCTTAGGATGATTTACAATGACATAGCTGCAAGGACAGGGGAATTGTCCTCTCCTCAAGTCAAGAGGCTCTTGTCTGTAGAGTGGCTTAGCTTTGAAAAATAGGGTGAGCAGGTGTAATTCTCTGTTGTAGTGGATCTATGTTTCCGAATACCAGACTGGAGTTTCCCCTGTTACATCAGGAAATACCCATCTATTGCATTCCTAGGATCACTGTTAAAAAGTGGCTACTGCCAGAGACCCTGCAGTTCAAAACATTCTGTTAGCTCTTTACGCTATGCTGATCTTTAAGATGAATGCATCAGCCATTTTCTTTACAACACTGTCATCTGGGCTCTGTACGCAGAGATTTTACCATTCCCATTGAAATGAGGAAGTTCACTGGTAGCTTCTGATGTCATCACACCTGGCCAGGACAGGCCAGCACCATAAAGCTTTCTGGCCGTATTGATGGTCCCATCACTAAAGGATTTTTCAATGCCTTAGTGAAAGGAATGGTCTCTGGGCTGTTTTGGGGAATGAGGCAGAGGATGCATCTGATCAATCCTCTCCGTGTTTCATAAGGTGATAGATTCTTCCTCTATGTTTTCTAAAGGAAGTTTTGACATTTTAGCTTCATTAATTATCAGTCATTGTTAAGCCCGATTTCAGTCAACTATCCAATTAAAATGCTGGAACCATTTTCAGAGTCTCTAGTAAGTACACACACATCAATAAAATAGACATGATCTGGTGTGATATTCTGTTCCTTCAGTCTAACAGCCTTTGAATGCATTGGATACATATTCCTCAGGTTTCTGCTCACTTAAATTAATAAGATATTGCAATTCTTTGGATGAGAAAATTACTTCCTACCACATCAGACCTTGTCCTTGACCCCTGGCACAGGCTAATATCTGGTCCTGGCTGTAGGTCCAGCGGCAACACAGGGTGGTTTGGGTGGGATCCTGGAGGGAAATTTATATCCTTGTATTAAAAAACTAACCTATATAAATTTATTACAGGATTTTCAAGAAATAGAGAACTAGTGTTCTCAGACTGGTGAGGGGAAAGCTGATTTAATATGCAAAGGAAACTCAGAGTGACTTGGAATTTCAAGATTCTTAGCTTCACATGAATCCAACCAAAAGTTGCTGTTCCAAGTTTCAGAAATGCTCTAATTTCTACAGGAAATATTGGTGAGGCTGTGAATTTATCCTCACCATGTAATTCTATAACCCACACAATTAAATTTTGGTTTTGATTTTCAGTGAAAAATATGTCTCTGGCTATAAGAAATTAGAGAACATTTAGGGTTTCCCTAGAAGAACTCTGGTTCTCTGTGACATGAGCTGACAATTTAATGACCTGAGCTTGTTAATTTCTTTCTGTCCACATTCCAGAGAAATCAGCAGTATCCACCCCATACCACAGTGTTGTGGTCATTACAACACACAGGGGTCAAGAACAGCAGCCCATCAACTACCCAAGACTTCAGTTGTACATTAGTACAGCAAAACACAGGCGAAATTTGGGTTAGGGAGGATCCCATTACCCATCGTCAAGGAGACAGTGTTGTGTTCAAACCCAGAGAAATAGCCCCACCACTATCCACAAACCGCATTTTAGAGGTTTTACTTCGTAGTATCTCCTCGGGTACACATTGTCTGTATCAACTAGGATCCAGACAGGAGATGAAAATCACAAGGGTTATTTCACTACATAAAGTATAATATAAAGAATCATTAATCAGACATGAAGTTGTCAACTAGCTCACTAAAAAGTCTAAAAAGAGAGCAAGACTGTGGTGTTGCAGAGGTAGTCACTTCTGGAAGCAGCTCCTGTCTCTAAAGATGGGAGATTAAAGGGAGAGTTTGAAGTTTTTAAACCTCAGAAGTTTTGCAAAGGGGATCCATTGAGCTGTAACACTCAGACCTGTGAGCCTGAGGAGCGGCTCGGCTGGTGTTTGTGTCTCCGAGGGCTGTGCAACCTCGGCAGTCTGGTGGTGTTAGGTAAATCCCAAATGGATTCAGCTGCTGTGTAAGAAGGAACTACCGCAGCTGCAATGAAGCACCACTGCTGGGGTCAGGTGGGAAAGAGCAAGTCTATTCTCTTTCCTTTGGCCTAGCAGCTTCTCTTTAGGGTCTCTGTTGGCAAAGGCTTACAGGGACCCAGCTGGCATAACAGAAGTATGGTTTGCATAGTTCCAACATCAGTATCACATGCAGGGTGATTGAAGGGTGGGATCGGACTGAGAAACAATTTCTGCACAGTTGGACAAGGAAGGAACAGTGTATGCTCCGTGGAGTGCATACCCCCAGTGACCACCTCAGAGACGGCTAGAGGAGAAACAGGGAGGCATATCCCAGGAGGCAGGGCCAAGGACATATGGAGAACCCTGGACAAGGTAGTTGTTCCCAGGAAATAGAACCAGCAGCTAAACAAGGAACTCCCTCATTTCCCCATTGCCAGGGCAGGGGGCTCTTTATGAAACCAGTCCAGCTGGTATTTATCTGCACTATGGGCACATGATACTTATGTTTCCTATGCTTCCCTTTTCTGAATGGGACTTTTTATTGCACTTAACTTGTTTTGTTTCTGCTGTTAGAGTGGGGAATGAGGTTACTCATCAAGACCACAAATAGTCATGTCCAGACCTGAAAACAAGGACTGCACCTCGCCCAGACAGCCCAAACCCTGGAATGGATGCAGGGACTAAATGGAACTTTGGGTGGTCTTCCTTGGACAGGGGTAAGGAGGTACTATATGTGAGAAGGCTCTTCACTGGTAATTAGTGGTCCGAGGGACAGAATATGAGAGATGGCAGCCGTTGGTCAATATGTGCTCTCTCCTTCCATTATGTAGAGACATACATTTGTCAATCAGTAGCCATGGAGGATTGATCCCAGGACCCCTGTTTATATCAAAATCTGTGTGTACTCCAGTCCCACAGTAGGCCCTTTGAAACTATCATGGAAGAAAAGTCCCTCCATATACAGGTTTGCATCCCCTGAATACTGTATTTTCAATCCATGTTTGCTGAAAAGAGTCTGTGTCTAAGTGGACCCGTGCAGTTCAAACCCATGTTGTTCAAGGCTCAGCAGTACTTATAAAGGGGTTGCCCTGGCAGACATCACATTTAGCCCCCTGCACCACCCCCATTTCCAGGTGTGATTACGGGACTAATTGTTTCAATAAAATGTTAAAGAATTCAATGATTGTCACTCTGGGACAGGGCATTTTTAGTAGCATGTGAGTTTCCACATCTCTTTCTCCTTCACTGACTGGATGGAAGGAAATAATAGCATTTTAAACAGAAACTATTTTACTCTTTAGAGGAAAATAATTAAAATGTCAATGGAATGAAACAAAATATAAAAGTATGTTAAAATGTAGACTAAATATATATCTGTATGAGCTAATGGAGGCATTCACATGTACAGATAATGTGAACACTGGATTAAACATGGCATCAGAACTTGGCATGGACCTCAGGGAAGACAAATAATGGCATGCTAACTTTCTAAAGTTGGAGCTTCTTAAACAGAGAATATAATAATAAAAAGGGCAATTTTCTAAAATAAAATAGGACAAAAAAATTCCTGTGTTGAAGGAATTTGTAGATAAACATTATTGAGTAGGTACCCAAGATAGGTGGGGGTAAGAGGCAGGAAGTTATATTGTTGAGCAGTTAATTTTAAGCATAAAATCCAAAAACCCTACAAATATCTAGACTTGACTCAAGCATTAAAAAAAAAAAATTAGGCTGTTTTCAGACTTCTAGTCAGCAACATTATATTCATATTCCAGAATAAAATAGAATAGAATCTATAGATTTGGAGAGAAATCTGTGTTGATTTTTAAATATCAGCATCTGGCTAAGTTGTTGTACAAGTGTGAATCCAAAGCAAAAACACCTGAGATATGAAAAGTTTCAATAGCTTCATTACCACTAATTTGTCATGAGGACAAAAAATAAAAATAAGCACTTCAAGTTGTGGTTAAAAAATAAAACCTATTCAGAGAAAACTTAGAATTTTGCATATGAATGAATTTACAGAAGACATGTTTTCATTTAAAAAATGGAATCAACTTTATATAACTATAATACACTACATAGTATAAATGTTGCAATTCTTAAAATAATATTTATATAACTAAAATACTTAACAATTATTGCTGTGGAAAAAAATCCCATTTGATGCCCATAAAACCAGGAGGTGTGGGGGTGGCCCAAGTGGGAGGAGCTGTAAATCCACTAATTTCCTCATTGTTCCTAAGCAGGAGGCAACCACTGCTGTTCCATTTCTGAAACTGATAAATGTAGAGACATAAACTTAAACCCTTTTCATCAAAAAAGAATATCTCTTTTAAGTTTGAAAAAAAAATGAATGATTTGGTTACATAGTTGGCAGACTTGGGAGAAATATTGAAATATCTTCTTTTAGGAATCAGTTTGGACAAATGAAATGACAGAAATTCTCATTTTGACTTCATTTATTTGGATAAGGTCAGTTGATAACAATAAAATGCATTATGGCTAAATTGCTTCATTTTTACAGTTGCTTGTGAAACTCTTAAAGTTCTTTTTGAACAATTATGCAGGAGAAAAGATAATGTTTCTGGCAAGTATTAGGCAACTATACTTTTTTGGTGATTCTTCTTCATTTATTGGCAAATTTAATTTTTCAAGATTTTGTACCTGGCTTCATAGAAGTCCGATCTCATATCATAGATATTGGGAAGATGTTAAAAATATAGACATTGCCTGTATAACTTGCCTGCACCTTTGAACTTGGCTCTTGAATTTTAAACCAATTCAGTGTACTAAAGTATCACATCTTTGTCATTTCATCAGTCTCAGAAATCACTTGTGTTTTGAACTCTCAGTCTCATTTTCTGGCTTTGATCAACAATTCACTCTTATCTTTCTCTACATATGTTCCAGTTGCTGTCTGTCTTTCTTTCTTGGTAAACCCTAGACTTTTTGAATGAGTTTAATCTCTGTGTGACTTTTTTAGTCCTGGAAACTACACTTTCAAAAGACCTGACTTTTGCAAGACCATCTGTTCTAAAGAACTCCATTCCCACCGAAATCAAAGAATGAATAAAAAAAGAAAAAAAGAAAGAAGGAAGGAAGGAGAAAGGGAAGAAAGGGCGAAAAGAAAGAAAGAAAAGAGATAAAAAAAGGAAAAAGACAGGAAGAAAGAATCCATCTTTTGATTAAACAAACACAATCATTTTTATAAGAATTTTTGGTCTGTAGGGTTCCAAAATTCATTTTCATAGATAATTACACAGTATGTACCCATTAATCATCCCCTGATTTATTTAATCATTTCTTGCTAAAATATAGATTAGTGATTGGATCCCATGATTTGGTTTCAGAGAGATGGGGATATAAGGTGAAATATACATAACATAAAATTAAGATAAATTTTTTTTTTTTTTTTTGAGACAGAGTCTTGCTTTGTTGCCTGGGCTAAAGTGAGTGCCGTGACGTCAGCCTAGCTCACAGCAACCTCAAACTCCTGGGCTTAAGCAATCCTACTGCCTCAGCCTCCTGGTAGCTGAGACTACAGGCATGCACCACCATGCCCGGCTAAATTTTTTTTATATATATTTTTAGTTGGCCAGATAATTTCTTTCTATTTTTAGTAGAGACTGGGTCTCGCTCTTGCTCAGGCTGGTCTTGAACTCCTGACCTCAAGCAATCCACCCGCCTCGGCCTCCCAAGTGCTAGGATTACAGGCGTGAGCCACCGCGCCCGGCCAAGATAAAATTTTAAAAGGAACAATTCAGAGGCATTAGTACATGTACAATGTTGTGCAACCACCACCTCAATCTGGTTCCAAAAACTTGCATCACACCGAAAGGAAACTCTACATACATTAAGCAGCTACTTGATATTCCACCATATCTCAGCCTCTGGCAATCACCAACGCATGTTGTGTCGCTACAGATTTACCTATCGTAGGCATGCTATGTAAATGGCATTGTACAACATGTGGTCTTTTGTGTCTGGATTCATTCACTTAGCATAATGTTTTTGAGGTTTATCCATGTCATAGCACATGTCAATACTTTACTCCTTTTGTGGCTGAATAATATCCCATTGTATGTATATATTATACCACAATTTGTTTGTTTGTTTGTTCATAAATTTTAGAGACATTTAGCTGTTTCCACTTTTTGGCTATTGTGAATAGTTCTTCTATGAACATGTGTGTACATATGCTTCTTTGAGTTTCTGTTTCAATTCTTCTGGGTACACACTGAGGCATGGAATTGCTAGACAGTAAACAGGTAATTCTATGTTTAACTTTTTGAGAAAATGACAAATTGTTTTCCACAGAGTTGAATCAATTTACATTTCCAAAAGCAATGGGATTCTGAATTCTCTACATTTTCACAAAATTTGTTACTTTCAAGAATATCAATATATAACCAGCCTAGTGGGTGTGAAGTAGTACTTCATTATGGTTTTGATTTGCACTTCCATACTGATTAATGAGGTTCAACATTTTTTCATATACTTGTTGGCTATCTGCATATCTTCACTGGTGAAATGTATATCCAAATATTTTCCAACTGGGTTTTTTAAAATCTTTTTTTTTGAGCTATAAGGGTTCTTTGTATATTCTGGATACTAAACCTGCCTTAGTAAATTTGCTGTAACAAAATACCACAGATCCCAATCAGCTTAAACAACAAACATTTACTTGTCATAGTTCTGGAGTTTAGGAGGTACAAGACCAAGGTGCCAGCACATTCAGTGTCTAGTGAGGACCCTTCCTCTTGGCTTACAGAGAGCCACCTTCTTGCTGACAGAGAGAGAGGGCTCCGGTCTCTTTCTTTTCTTAAAAGGGCACTAATCCCACCAACAGAATTTTACTCTGATGACTTTATCTAAACCTAATTACCTCCCAAAGGCCTCACTTCCAAAGACCACCACACTGGAGATTAGGGCTTCAACATATGAATGGGGGGGGAGGACAATAACTTTCACTCCATAGCAAGACCTTTATTAAATATGTGATTTGCAAATATCTTCTCCCATGTTGTAGATTATCTTTTCTCTTTTTTAATAATATCCTTTATGACTAAAAGTGAATTTTTATAGAATTTTTTAAAAAATTAAACAAATTTAACACATTTTATTTCAGCCCAGTAATTCATGAATTGGGCAGCAATGAAAACAAAAAGATGTTCAGAGAACTCCACTCTTTAATGTGGGCAGATGATGTAGCCTGGATGCAGAATAAAGTGCACAAATAGCCTGACTAGCTACAGCTTATTTGTGCATGGGCTGATACATTGGTTTCCTGAGATTGGGTGAAGCTTAGCTGCTTATGATGGGCTGAGACACAGCCATCTGTTACAAAAAAAAGAAAAAGAAAAAAAAAACACTTTTAAATTAGGTTGAAGTTTTTCTTTAATATGGGAACTCAAATATAGAGGTAGCCTCAAACCAATGACCTACTGATTATTTAACATGACTAATTTAGTTTTATTCTCATTTTTTATTTATGCTTTTGGTGTCAAATCTAAGACTCTATTGAAAAATATGATGTCATAAATATTTACCCCAATAATTTCTTCAAATAATTTTCTTGTTTTAAGTTCTTATATTTAGGTTGTTGATCCATTTTGCATTTTTATTTTGACTTCTTTTGTTCTATTTTATATATATATATATATATATATATATATATATATATTGTATGAGGTAAGAGTCCAACTGCATTTTGTATATGTGGATATTCCATTATCCCAGCATAATTTCTTGTAAATACTGTTCCTTCCCCATTGAATGGCTTTGGCATCCTTTCAGAAAATCAATTAGTCATAGATGCATAGGTTTATTTCTGAAAACTCAATTTTATTTCATTGTTGTATATAGCTATCATAGTATCAGAACCATACTGTTGTGTTTTCTATAGCTTTGTAGTAAATTTTGAAATTAGGAAGTGTGTATTATCCAGCTTTGTTCTTCTTTTTCAAAATTATTTTGACTCTCCAGAGCTCTTTGAAATAAGAACACATTTGAGAGTAATCTTTTCCATTTCTGCAAAACAGCCTTTAGAATTCTTTTAAATATTGCATTAAGTCTATAGATTATCTTGTGTACTATTACCATTTCAACATTATTAAGTTGTTCAATTTATGAACAGAAGATGCCTTTTTATTTATTTGTGTCTTTTAAAAATTTCTATCAGTGATATTTTATCATCTTCTCTGTACAAATCTTTTATCTCCATGGTTACATTCTTAAGTATTTTATTCTTTTAGGTGCTATTATACATAAAATTATTTTCTTAGATTCCTTTATGGTTTGTTTATTATTGGGATATAGAAACACAAGTGATGTTCTTTGCATGTTGATTTTGCACCCTGAAACTTTGCTGAACTTGTTTGTAAGCTCTAGCAGTTATTTCATAAATTCTTTGAGATTTTCTATAAATAGGACCATGTAATCTGAGAAAAGACATAGTTTTTAATTCTTTATTCTCCATTCAGATTTTTTTTTTTAATTTCAGTTTTTACCCAATTTCTCTGGTTAGAATTTTCTGTGCAGTGTTGAATGGCAGCAGTGAGCGCAGGCATCCTTGCCTAATGTCTGTCTTTAGGAACAGAGTTTTGCATCTCTCATCATTGCATATGCTGTGAGGTGGTAATATTCATAATGCCCTTTTTCATCCTGAGAAAGTTCCTGTCCATCCTAGTTTTGCAAGCTTTCTTACCAACACAGGTTGTTTGATATGTGAAATGGTTTTCTGCATTATTTGAGATGATCGTGTATCATATTCTCTTTCATTAATAGAATTCATTTTTGAAACTATACGTTAATCCTAAGAACTTTGTCCGTTTTCTGTTGCTGTTGGTTTGGTTTGCCATATCTGCTTGAGTAAAATATCATATGTATTTCCTTATTATCTTTTATAATTTATCCTATTTTCAAAGAAGTGTAATAAATTGGTATAAAGTATTTTTAAATGACTTTCTTCTTTGTATTTGTAACATTCTCACTGAGTCAGTTTTGTTTTTTCTCTATATTTTCTAGTGTTGGAACAATCTAGAGGTTGCAAATGTTGTCTTTCTCAGAGACAACTTTCAAGAACTTTCTCAGTTCTTGAATTACTTCTATTGTTTTGTGCTATTTTAAAATATTTATTTACCTCTCTAAATTCTTTCCATTTTTCTACATTTATTTTTTATAAAACTTTCTATTTGAAAATAATTGTAGTTTTTCCTTCAGCAAGAAATAATATGCAGAGATCCTGTGAACTCTTTCATCCAGTTTTTCCAAATGCTACCTAATATCTTGCAAAATTACAAAACCAAGACAAAAGCAAGATGGCTGACTGACTACATGTGCCTGGCACTGTGTTACCCACAAAAATCGACCAAAATAACAAATAAACAACTGAAATTTAACTAGAGTGTCTGAAGGAGAGTGCCGGAGTACAGCAATGGCATGGCAAGATTCTTTCAGGGCACAGAAACCCAAGATGCAGCATAGAGAAGTGCGCAAATCACTGTGCCTCTGCCATTCAGTCTCCCCTGTTGAGATTGACTCAGTGCCAGGAAAAGCTTCCCTTTGTGGGAGAAAAAGTAAGAAAGTGGCCCCCAGCAGTTCTCACTGCCACTGCAGACTTCCACAGACCTACTACAACAGAATCCTCCAGTTTTCACAGGCCCTGAGTCCAGTTTAGGGATCTGCTTTGAGTTTACACAGGTGCATTGTTCTCAGGTAGATGCCAACCTTCTGCACCACTCACCCACTGTGAACAAAGCTGCTACCACATGGTATCATCTTCAACCCTGAACCACTGTTAGAGTTTGCTGTGCTCTGGTTGTTAGGAATTATTTTGTCTCCTCATTCCTAAGGCTCTGCCATTATTCCACCCCACTCACATAGGTGTCTGCAGGACCATGACACAAGCTATTCAGAGCCTTGGCCCATAGAAGCAGCCATGACTCTGGTGCTTGAGCCCACATGATGCTCTCTCTGCCCACTAGTAACAAACTGACCTGCAAAATGATA
>CM052439.1:86453935-86472220 GCA_028533085.1 Varecia variegata | reverse complement strand
TGTGAAAATTTTTTCCCACTCTGTGGGTTGTCTGTTTACTCTCATGACTATTTCTTTGGCTGTGCAGAAGCTTTTTAATTTAATCAGGTCCCATTTATTTATTTTTGTTGTTGCTGTGATTGCCTTAGGGGTCTTCTTCATAAATTCTTTACCTAGGCCAATGTCTGTGAGAGCCTTTCCTACGTATTCTTCTAGAATTCTAATAGTTTCACACCTAAGGTTTAAGTCTGTTAACCACCATGATTTAATTTTTGTGAGAGGTGAAAGCTGTGGGTCCTGTTTCAGTCTTCTACATGTGGTTAACCAGTTTTCCCAGCACCATTTATTGAATAAGGAATCTTTTCCCCAGAGTATATTTTTGTCTGCTTTGTCAAAGATTAGATGGCCATATGAGGATGGTTTTATATTTGGATTTTCTGTTCTGTTCCACTGGTCTGTGTCCCTGCACTTGTGCCAATACCAAGCAGTTTTAATAACCACAGCCTTGTAGTATAGCTTGAAGTCTGGCAAATTAATACCTCCCATTTTTTTTTTATTGTGTAAAATTGCTTTTGCTAAGTGGGGTCTTCTTCTAGTTCCATACAAAGGGTAAAATTATTTTTTCTATACCTGTGAAAAATGATGTTGGTAATTTAATAGGGATTGCATTGAATTTGTATATCACCTGAAAATTTTGAAATCTTAAATAATTTTGAACTCCTTAGGGTCTCTAAAACATCCCCTGTATTTATCCAAGTGGTAGGGGAAATGAACACTATGACAAGTTAATACATAATCAAATAAGCAATACCTGAATGAATGAAAAGTGTGGGGTTGCAGTTTCAAAATCTAACTCAAAAGGTTGGGGTATCAGAATAAATTATAAAATAGGGGCTCAGTAAGCCAGACAGAAAACCTTGCTCAGAATAGTATTACTGAGCAATATGATTTATCAGCTTTGGCAAGAGCCTGTGCTACTTGCCTAAAAGCAATCCATGCATCTGTAATGAATAGAGAGGAGAAAACAATAAACATGCAAATGTACTCCCACTTTTTAGAAATACATTTTATACATTTTCAGTAAAAGAATGGAGAAACTAGGAACAGAGAGACAAAACCAAAGTTTAATCCTTTCAAGAATGAAAAAAGAAAACATAGAAATCTACATATTATATTCTGAAGTATTGCCTAAAATTATTACACTCTCAGGATAACAAATGTATCCTATCTTATAATCAGCTATTAATCATTTGCATCATATTATAAATTTTATGCAATAATAGTGCCCTCATTCTTGAAAGTTTTTTTTAATAAAAAAACTAAGCAAACATAATAAAAATGGCTAATAAGTTTACCTTGTAAAACTTATCCAAATTCAAAACCTTCAATATATAAAGTGGCAAGTTCAAAAACAAAGTACCTACAAAAGAGAAAATATGCCTCCTTGGAAAATTTATGCAACATGTAGAGTATCACTGGCAATCAAAAAAATAACAATTTTGACATGTCATTATCTACCAATCTAAACAAACATTCAAAAAAATGTTTTAAAAATAGATGCAATTGGGGAGTGACATCAGCTAAATGGCAGACTTGGAGCACCAAACTCCACAAGACAGAAACACTGAAGACATAGTCAGGAGCTGCCTGAACACATTTTGTAAGAGGTCTAGAAAGTAGCCAAAGGTTTATGTCAACCAAGCAAATGCTCAATCAAGAAAAAGCAGTTTTCAAAACAGTCATAAAGTTTTGTGGCATTTTAATCCACCTTTGCTCTGCCCTCTTCTCAGTGCAGCAGCAATTGAGGTCTTGAACAATGGTAGCTGGTTCCTATTTTGTTTTTCCCTTGAACTGGAGGGAGCAGAGCAGGCCTTATTTGTAAATCATTGTGCAACTCTGTTCTAGCCAGGCTGGAGGATACCTACAGGACTGAGGTAAAGTGACTACCTCTGTTTGCTTAACTCCTACAGCAGCAGGAAAAAGGTCAGGCACTGTTTGCAGGAGCTACAAGGTGATACAGATGCCAGGGTTAAGTGATTCCGGGTGGAGACACATACAATAGGACACGTAAGGCCTAGAGGAGAAACTGGAATGAGACTTTCTGGGAAATTTGGATGTTTAAAAACAGCCACATAAAGTACTGAGAAGAACTTAAGCTTTCACCTCGGGTTGATTTTTAAGCTCGGATAAAGCCTGGCTAAAAAGTGAAGGACATCCCCAGTGCAGAATGTGCTCTGTGCCCCAATACAAAGAATGGGGATGTTTTTTGTTCTTTACATTTTTAAACATATTTTTATTTTGTTTTGTTTCAATTCCCAGTACTCCAAAAATCTGTGTCCAAACATTAGCTGAACATGAGCTAAAGGAACAGAGACTTCAGAGATCACACTCAGCAAGAATAGCCTTTGCAGTGTCTCAAAGCAAAAGATATACTACAATCTTTAATAAAATATTTTTTAAAAAATAGAAATAAAACCCTTATGAAGGGGGAGAATAAGATTTCAATGGTTACTACATTGTAATGGTCAAAGGCCTTATTTTCAACACCATTCATAAGGCATACAAATAACAGGAAAACATAGCTAGTAAAAAGGAACAAAAATAAGTGAATAGAAACCTTCAAAAATGAGTGATATTAAGGTATCTGTAGAAAAACGAAACTTAGGAAGTTCATCAACACTAGACATAGCCTGTGAGAAATGCTACCAGAAGTCTTCCACGCTGAAATGCAAGAACGCTAGATGGTAATTGGAAGCCAAATGGAGATACGTAATTCTCCAGTAAACAAAAATACATGGGCAAATATTAATGTCAATATTATTGTAATTTTGCCTTTTAACTCCACTTTAAACTTTCTACATAATTTAAAAGACAAACACATAAAAATAATTATAAAACTATGCTATTGAGCATAACGTATAAAGATATAATTTTTGACATCAATAACATAAAGAAGGGTAGAGCTGTGTGAGTGCAGTGTTTGTGTGTGATAAAAGTTAAGTTGGTATCAATTCAAAATAGATCTTTGTAACTTTACCATGTTTTGTAAATCCTGTGTTAATCAGAAAGAAAATATTTATAGAGATTATAAAAGAGGGAATGAGAAGGGAAATAAAATATGACACTATAAAATCCCCAACTACATACAAAAGAGGGCATAATACAGAAAACGAGGGTGAAAAAACTAAAGAACATACAGAAAACAAATAACAAAATGGCAGAAGTAAATTCTTCCTTATAGGAGATTACATTAAATACAAATGGATTAAACTCTCTAGTTATAAATTAGAGATCTGCAGAATACATAAATAACACAGGATCCAGCTATATGCTTGCTGCCTATTTATAAATGACCTGCTTTAGGTCTAAAGATACAAATAGGTTGAAACTGACATAATGAGAAAACATATTTAATGCAAATAGTAAACAAAAGAAAACAAGAATGACTATACCAATATCAGACAAACTAGACATTAAGGTAAAAGCTGTTGTAAGACAAAGCAGCACATTATATGTTAGTTAAAGGTTCAATTAACCAAGAAGATATAACAATTAAGAACATATATTCACCAAACATCACAGCTTCAAAATATATGAAGCAAGTATTTCCAGAATTGAAGGGAGACATAGACAGCTTTATAATAACAGTTGGAGCCTTCAAATTTCCAATTTCAATTATGTACAGAACATCTAGACAGAAGATTTATAAAGAAACAGAGAACTTCCTATAAGCTAATTAGGCCTAAGAAAATTTGACCCAATAACAGCAGAATACACATTTTTCTTAAGTGCACTAAAACATTCCTTAGGATTGACTATATTTGAGGCCACAAAAAAAATCTCAATAAATGTATAAATGTTAAAATCATGTAAAGTATTTTTTCTACTCAGAATGAGATGAAGCTAAAAATAAATAACAAATACCCAAAGAATTGAGAATAGGGACTCAAACAGATACTTGCACACCAATGTTCCCGTCAGCATTATTCACAGTAGCCTAAAGGTGGAAACAATCTATGAACAGATACGTGGATAAGTGAAAGAAATGTGGTATATGGATACACTAGAATACTATTTAGCCTTAAAAAGGGATGAAATTCTAGTATATGCTATGACATGGATAGACTTTGATAGATTTCTTTGTCAATTTATTTATTTGGATTTTTATGAGGTCTGAACATCACATATTATATGGTGGCTTGCTTTATATCCTGGGGTCAGAAAAACCCTATTTTTAAAGAAATGGAGTAACATTTCAAGTAAATAAGTATCAAAGGTGATCCTAAATATTGTTACTAAATGGAAGAGTCAAGGAATGCCTAGGTCTTGGATTAGTACCTATTCGATTGCTGGCCTTAAAAACTTCCCTCAGTCTCATTTTCTTCTGTCCTGCCCCTACATTTATTGCCCATGTACTATGCTCTGAAGCACGCCCAACACTGCCTCTTTCCCCAGCTCTGTCCTCATCTGACAGCCAACCCCTGCTTTCCATCAAACCTGTCGGCTTGTGAGAGAAGTTCATGTACTGATCACACCCCAATCTGGGCTGAATCTAAACAATAGACATGTTTTGTTTTTGCTTGAATATTTTAGTTTGCAAAAGAATTTTGCATTTGAATTAATTACCTAAAAATAAGGCAAATTCACATTAAATAAAGTTTTCATGCTTCTCTTAAAAAATGGGAAAGGCTGGCAACAGAGGGCCCTTGTGGCAACAATTAGCCAGGGCTGAGTGGAGGTCTCCCCTTATAAAGGTGGAGCATACACTTTCCAGCTCATCACATTTTCCTTATTTTAACCGATCTGCTAAATTTAGTTGGGTTATCTGCCTCCCTGTGAGTATTTGATTTTAGGGTATGGCTCAGAAACTGTCTCTGAGGGGTCTTTAAAGAAAAATCTCATAATTACTGGAATGCTTATGGTAGCACTGCATTATGCATGGATTTTTCAAAAGGAAAAGCAACGACACTAATTTGAAGTTGTAATTTTTGCTACATTTTTGTAAAAAAATACACTGGGACATATACACATATACACCTCCACAGTCTCATTATTGTATAGTTCCACTGCATTTACTTTTATGGTGTTTATGCTGTTGCACATGTAAGATTATTGCATATTCTCATGCTTTCTGAAAGTTGTATGAAGAATTAACTTTGGTCTGTGATAATAAGCTACACAATGAGTTCAATTAGAATGCATTATTGTTTTACTCACTTCTTTATGCATTTATTATTATCTGGGCTCTAGCAATTTCAGTTTATCTGCCCTTGGTATGAACATCACTTTGCTGTGCTGATAGCTATTAAGGCACAGTTGGAAACCTCTCACTTTAAACCTTGTGTGGTCTCTGCCTCCTGTTCTGAGAAGAAATTAGTGTATTGAATTATTTGCTTAGATGGCTATACTTATATGGTTTAGATTTCCATTTCTCAGCTCTACTTTAACTAACAAGTTTGGAGTAATGATAAAAAATCAGATTGGATTGTTAAAATACACATTTCTTTAAAGTATATTGTGTTAGGGAAGTTTCACAGGCACCTTCCCCTTCTCTTTGTGCTATTTTACTATTTTCTATTGTTTCTATTGTATTTTTATGTCTTTTCAGAGATGCCAAGTTGATGGCTTTTGAATCTCCTTAATTGAAGACACTGAATGTTATCCCCTGGACAGTTTGAGAGGAAGGACAAAATACTGCCACTACCCGTAGGTGATGACAATAAGAATAAATGCCATTAAATCATTCTGGGATAAATTGAATTAGTCCTGAAATGTTGTTATTAAAAGATATTATGATTTTGCATTGCATGATCTTCACAATATAAATCAGTCCCGATGGCTGAGATGAGTCAGACCCTGGAAAAGATTGAGAGGTGGACGTGAGGCTGGATATTAAATGGGGTTATAAGCATCTGCTTAAACACAAATGGATGCATTTTTGAAAGATTGTTATTTGCTTGATTTTTCTGTTTCTAGTGAAAATTAGAATTTCCTAAGTCTCTGATACTCCTAATTCTTGTGAGATATGAGAGTTATTTTATATCCAGTCTCCGTTTTTATTTCTGAGGGTCTGCAACTAATTTCAACACCCACGGATGTGTCTGTTTCAGCAATATGTACCTACATTGGACCAGGTCTGTCCAAATCCTGCAATGTGATGAGATTGCTTAAGGGAGGTGTATATGCGAAAAACAAACAACCAAAATTCAATAAAGTGTAAAACTCCCATAGCACGATGTGTTAGGCTTCTCTTGCTATGTAACTGATTGCCAAAATGTAGTGGTTTGAAACAAGAGCATTTATTGTCTCACAGTTTCTGTATACCTGCAGTCTGGTTTTGGTTATCCTCTGCATCAGGGTCCCAGGGGCTGTGATCAAGGTGTCAGCAGGGGCTGTGGTTTCATCACAAGGCTTGATTTGAGAAGAATCTTCTTTCAGGTGTATTCATGCAGTCATTGGCAGGGTGTTGTTTCTTGTAAGCTGTTGGGATGAGGGTCTTATATCTTTGGCTCTTGAGCAAAGGCTGCCCTCAGATACTGCCACGTGGGTCTCTCCTCACAGCCGCCGTGAGTGTCATTGGAGTTGGCAAGCTAAGGAGGTCAGAAGAGGGTAACAGGAGCCACAGTCTTCAATCATCAAATAATGGCATCCCATCATTTTTGCCCTATTTTTTCTTCATTTTTTAATTTTATTTTTAGCTGACAATTACAAATTGTATGTATTCATGGGGTGCAGAGTGATATTTTAATACATATACACATTATGAAATGATCAAAGCAGAGAACTAATGTACCCATCACCTCAGATAAATATTATTTGTTTGTGGTAAAAACATTTAAAATCCTCCCTTTTAGCTATTTATTTATGCACCAAAATGCTGATTGGGATATACTCTGTAATGATTTTATTATTTTTCCCTTTTTTAAAAATAAATATATAACATCAAAATATCCTTTAACTACCTTTTACTTCAATAAAATGTCTTGTTCTCCTCCTTTCCCTGTGCAACACATGCCGGAGTTTGCCATTCCCTCAAAGGTATTTATACCTAAAATAACCTAGGTCTCTTTTCTTCTTTTAAGAGACAACATCTCATGGAGAAAAAAAGATTATGAGTCCCAAACCTGGCTGCCGTGCCCCACACTAGCTGTGTGAGGCGGGTCTCAGTTTCCTGATCTGTGCAATGATGACACACAATATCACCATGCAGTGTTGTGAACATTGAGTGAGATACGTCACACAGAATACCTACATCCACTCCCAGTGCCTGGCAAACAGTAGGAATCTCCCTTCATCATCTGTTAAGTTCCATATCCCACAGGGTTCCCTGATTTCCCCAGCCTACAATCCTCTCTCTTTGGAGCACATAGAACATGCTCTGACTGCATCATAAATTTGGCCCTTATTGTATATTTTCTTGAGTATTTATTCAAACTTTTTGTACATAATTCTTAAGTATAAGTCTCTAAAGAGATTATTTTATTTGTGTTTGTGTATCCCTGTATAGCCCCTCCTGGAAGGACCACTTACAACTATTTTACATAGAGTAGATTGATTCTTTTTGTCTGTCTTCATAGAGAAATGGATATATAAAGAGATGGAAAATAAAACAATGGACAAATCATAGGTACATAATTAAATACTTAGGTAGTTTATTTTTTATAACCACATATATGTAGAGAGGGAGATATACATAAAATGATGAACTATGTACAAGACATTGTTAAAGCACTTAAATTCCTGTAAATGTGTCTATTGTTTTATTGTCTTTCATTATCTGAGGAATCCGACAGAAATTAACTAATTCATCCTATGGCATAATGACAGCCAATTTTTAATACTAAAATGAAATTTCCCCTTTAAAAATGATCTGATGCCTGAGCTCAGTGAGTGCACCCAAGGCACTGACATTTTGTATGTAATTTTCACAACATTCCAAGGTAGGTATCATTTATCTTCTTTTATAGATAGATGGAATTATAGATTGAAGAAGGGAAAAGATCAATTCTTTTCCCACAATTTTGTACCTCTGTTCACCCATCTGAACCATCAGGCCTGGACCAAGAAAGAGTGTGACTGCAGAGGCGGCCCCAGACTTGTGGGGTTAGGGAGGAGCGAGGCGAGGTGGCACGCGGGGGTGAAGGGCGCTGGGCTGCTCACAGCTGGTGTTTAGTGTCTGTGGCAAGGCCAACTCCTGAGCACTCTATGTCATGTGATCCAATTGATCAGCGTGGGCTTGGTATCGAAATAAAGATCATGCATTTGGTTCAAGGGTTCACATATATTCATGATGTATTCTGTTTACCTAATTTACGATTATCATTAGAACAAGGCACAGACACAGTCAAATCAAGACAAATGCTAATGAGGAATAAATTAACATGTGGGCAGTGAGAGAGGTGAAACTCATAATATTCTAAGAATTCAGATGATGGAAAGTTCAGAAACTGACCAGGAAACACAACTGGGAATTATTATTGGATAAGAGCCCCTGGCAAAGCCGTCCTATCGTATAGTAGCCTGTGAATAATATTTGTTGAATTTAAATACAAGTCAGGGCCAAGCACAACCCTCTGGGTTTGTTTGTGTGTGCATGCTTAGGGGAAGGCAGGGCAGGGGGAGGGGGTGAAACAAATAAACAAGTAAACAAAACAGTGTAAATCCTATCACCTCCAGGAATTTGGGCTCAGAAAAATCACCTAGATTTAAATTCAAATTCTCTTGCATTTTGGTTGTTTGACTTTTGGCTGTTTTTTTTTTTTTCAATAAAAAATGTGATACTAATATATGTTGCTTGGAAATTGCTACAGCGATACCTATTTTGCAGGGTTATGTGCGTTAAATGACATGGAAGATGCAAATGCCTTGCACAGCATGGGGCACAGGCTACCTGTTCTGTAAGGATTTGCCTTCAGTCCCTTCTCCCTGCGCCTCTTCGCTTCCACCCATGGCTACCAGCTGGATAACTGAGGAGTTTAACTGACATAGAAACTGGACAAGCTCAGGTGTGTCAGTAGGTGGAGTTCTCTTGCAGTCCCCAAGCCCTGGGCCACGGCCCGGTACCAGTCCGTGGCCTGTTAGGAAGCAGGCCGGGCATCACGGCCTGAGCTCTGCACCCCTCACCCACGACACCCCATCCTCCACCCCCATCCATGGAAAAATTACCTTCCATGAAACTGGTACCTGATGCCAAAAAGATTGGGGACCCCTGGCAGGCCTTAATGATCTCATTTAGTGGTGGTAGCATGATAAAGATTGTGTTAACAGCATCTGAAATTAGGATGCAGACAGCTCTAGCTTCCTTGGAAGTGTGACCCTCTGTGCTTCTGCCTCCTTTGGAGAGAGGAGGGTTGGTGGAAGTAGTGAGGCTTTCTGTGGTCATTTGTTAAAATGACTTTTTAATGATGGCTCAAACTGTTTTCACATCTTAGGCACACAGCAGAAATAAAAACATAAACAAATCACATTCTTGAGCTCTTGGCACAAAATCACAAAAAAAAAAAAGCTTTCTAAAAATATAGAACTAGAAATACTTAAAAACAAGAGGAGGAAAAGATGTAAAATTTACATTTAAATATGCTCACTGATTTTTCATTTGCATACACTGAGTTAACTGAAGAATGAAGGTTTCCAAAGGTCAGGAGGCACCTTTTTACAAATGCAAAATTCCATTTTTCTGGTAATTGCAATTTTTAAAAAAAACAAATTAGTGATTAATATAAGATTGGCTTTGTATATTCTAAAATGAGACTTGGTGACTTCCAAAAAGTTTGGGAGTAAAAAAGAAAGCCTTTTTCATTATTTAAAGATGTTACAACAGATCATTTAAATATGTTTCACACATAAAAAGTACTTAAATAAGGTAGATATTTCTGAAACATGGCTTTATCTACCACATTTAGGAAAGAGTCTGACCCTGCCTGCCTTCATGACAGCTTGCCTGACTCAGACGTGGGTGTCACATTGAGACTTGTCTGTAATTCTTCTACGTGCCTCAGTCATGCTGTCTCAATTAGGGACACCACTGGCACCAACCTCATCTTCTCCCTCCTTTTCCTATTCTCAACTGTGCTTGGCAATAACTCAAAATTGTCTTCCTAAGCTATAGCAGTGCTGCATAGATATTAATTCATTTGGAAAGAGAGTAGGCAAAATAACCATGTGGGGTTTTTATCCTTGTGGGGTTTTCCGTGGCAACCCCAATTCCTGTGCACAATCCTTATGAAGAGACACCTGGGCTTATCAAGGTAATTTTTCTCCCTTGTAGGAAGCCAGAGACACTCGTACTCCCTGAGGTCAGAGCAACATCAGTTATCTTCCCAGTGCTTCTTACAATTGCCACTTAGTAATGAGGAAACACGGATAATTGTGCAGGGGGACTTTAGAGCAAGTGATTTACCTCCTTCCTCCTCAATTTGTTCCCTTGCAAAATGGTAATATTCATGCCAACCGCAAAAAGTCCTGGCTGGGACTGACGACATGTGGTCTTGTATGCAAAAGGCAGAGTGCCTGGTTGACAGTAGCTGCGTAGTACATTTGGTCTAATTCTCTTTCTCTGATGGCCTGGGAAACCCTGACCTTCATGCCAGGAGAAGTGTGTGGCCTGGGGACCAGGGCACAGACACCAGTTACTGTAGATAGAAATTGCAAGGACAGTCAGGAACTAAAAAGGAGTGCAGTTATATGGACAGTCTTTAGAAAACCAGAGATATGTTAAATGGGTTAAAACAATAAAATTTTAGCTAGTATTCAAGTTTCTGTTTTCTGGTAGTTGGTTCTCTTGCCTTTTCAGCAGTTTAGAGAACTTTGCTAATAAAACCACATGCCTTTTTAGCCAATCTCAAGACATGAAATCAATATTTTCCACTAATCCAAGGAAGCACCTATTTGAAAACCACTGAATTAAGGGGTTGGGCTGGCTTCTAAAATATCCAGATGCTTGAAGCTATTCTGGATACCTCAGCTTTCATTGGATCAGACAGATTTCTTGCTCTGGCAAATTTCTCCATCCCAGCCCCTGCCTCAGGGGAACCAGCTTGAGACAGGCTGCAAACAACCAGCTGAGTCATATCATTTAGGGTCAACAGTGAGGTTTTGACTAAAATAAAGAAGATGATCTGTTCATGGATTTCATCTGACTGGAGTTATTCAAGAAGAGGAGTTTCAGAACATTTTCATCCTTGACAGAAATCTTACACTAATAGTTCAGTCCTCTACTGTGACTATTTGAAGAGCACTGCATGGCACAGGTAGGGCGTCTCAGTAAACACTATTCTCAGTCACTGGAGTCAAATGTCAGAGGAGGATGAGCTGCAGGAAGGAATCGATGAGGATTGAGTGGGCTGTTGATAGTTCACTAAGACACCGTAGGCTCAGTGGAGGTAGCCTTCCCACCTTTGAAGCCAGCAACAGGGAATCTCCTTCTTCAGGAAGAGCCCAGTGCTGTTGAAGGGCTCATCTGGTGGGGTCATGTGAACTCAGCATAATCTCCCTTTTGACCTCAGCTATGCCGTACAGCATGACTTCCTCATGGGCATGACTGCGCGTCATACTCACAGGCCCTGCGGATCACCCGGGGCATGTATTTCACGAAGTGGCATCTTGGAAGCTAGCTTACAATGCTGCCCCCGCAGATGAGACACCTGGGACAGTCTGCAGTAGACACTGCCATCCTCATCCTCATGGGGTGGGTGGCTATAGAACCAGGAATAGAAACTGGGGTTGGGAACTGTCTCAATGCTAGTTACACAACAATGACTGATTTATTTTTTTAAAGGCAAAGTGCTTTTCTTTTTATTAGGTTTTTGGGATATGGGATTTAGAAATATTTTAAGCATGAGAACATTTTTGAGAATCTTCAGATTATGCAAAAAGAAATGGACAAAGAAAGTGGTTCTTAAGAGCCAGGAATGCTCATGAACAAAAGAAAGAAGGATGACAATCAAGGACTTACTGCTGGAGCTACAGAAACGAACGCTGAAAGCAAACAGAGCAATTTCATGAAGCCGAGGTTACTTGTGCAGCACAGAATGTATGTACACAGTAGTACTAAAGGAGAGCTACTAATAAAACACAAGGAGACTTACTGTAAGGCGGAGTTTGACCCCACTTTTTGATGTCTGACTGCTGGCAGCTTTTAAGTCCCTGCACTTTCCCTTCCCCTTGTGCCCCACATTGGGGCGAGCTGATGAGAAGGCCTGGGTGCTCCCCGCTTGGGGTCAGTGAGAGACTAACACCATCCAAGCCCCTGACTGCACTGAGAACTCTCCCACCCCAGCCACAGCAAACACCAGGCCTTTCTTTGCTCTCTCAAGCCATTTCAAAACTGCTTGAGAGACCTTTCCTGCTCTCCTCGAACCTCAATTATGTAAGTAAAAACCCTTTTCATAGTCCCTTGTTGTAGGCATGGTGTCATCAGACTGGGTAAACTAGGTGCACGTAACTTCCTGCACCTGACATTTATTCAAAGGACTCTTACATGCTAGCAAGAAGCACTCTTCAGTTGAACCCTGGGGCCCATGATTGGCTTTTTTATGCCTGAAACTCCTTCCTTTCATTCCTCCTTTCCTGAAATCTACAACAGAGACTGTCTGTCAAAATTTTAAGTGTTGCTGAAGGAAATTAAACCAATGATACAGATTAACATTATAGGGTAGCATAATTTTAATCTGATTGATTAGGCAAACTTTAAAGAGTAGGATAAAACCTAGTTGGTATAAATATGGGCATATTTACACAATACTGGTGGAGGTTTAAAATGTTGCAGAAGTTCTGGGATATAGCTTAAAATATGCATTAAAAGCCCGAAACAGTGTATGACACTTTGTTCCAGAAACTTCAAATCTATGGATTTTTAAAAAGGCAATAATAAAAAGTGCAAAAATATTAAAGACTATATTATATTGATTAAATAATGTAGGCATGTAGTTATGTATTTATTAGCTAGTAGGTTAATATGGTTAATACTAGCAGAGACAGAATAGAGGAGCTATATGCTATAGTCTCCCATTCAGACGGGAGGTATGACAGCTAATTTTATGTGTCCACCTGACTGGATCACAGGATGCCCAGATTTCTGGTTAAATGTTATTTCTGGGTGTGTCTGTGAGAGTGTTTCCAAGAGAGATTAGCATTTGAATTGGTGGATTTGGTAAAACAGATTGCAGTTGTCCTCCCCAGTGTGAATCAGCACCATTCAATTCCTGGATCTCCTGTATAAAACAAAAAAGTGGAGGAAGGCTGAATTTGCTCTCTAAGGGCTTGAACTGGGACCTCAATCATATGCCCTCAGCACCTCTGGTTCTCAGACCTTCAGACATGGCCTGGGATCTACACCATCAGTTCTCTGACTCTCAGGCTTTTGAACTACAGGCCTGACTTTCCGGGGTTTCCAGCTGGCAGACTGCGGACTGTGGCACTTCTCAGCCCTCAGCCTCCATAATCATGTAAACCAGTTCCTTATAATAATGCACGTGCGCTCTCTGTCTGTCTGTCTGTCTGTCTCTCTCTTTCTCTCTCTCTCTCTCTCTCTCTCTCTCTCGTGTGTGTCCTATTGATTCTTTTTTTCTGGAGAGCCCTGACTAATACAATGTCTTCATATTTGCTTCAAATACACATGCTCAAAGAAAATACTAAAATAAATATATTCCCAGGAAAGACCTCCACTAGTTAAATGCAAATATTGTAAGTGTATAAATCAGTTAAAACACTATCTTAATTAATGTATTGGAACCTAAGAAAAAGGTATTATCATGGTCTCTTCCTATATTTGAGAAGTATGCTTGACTAAAATTATATTGACAGTGTGGTATGTTATAAAATAAAACAGCAATTTATACTATAGTATGTATATATGTTGATATAGACCAGTTCTGTGCAAAGAACGTCAACAATGATGGAAATACTCTGTATCTGAACTTCCCAGTGAAATAGGCACTGGACACACGAGGCTCTTGAGAACTAAAATGTGGCTGCAGTGACTGAGAAATTGAAGTTCTAAGTTTATTTAATTTTCTTAATATTAATTTAGGTTTAAATAGCCACATATGGCTAGCCACTATCATTTTAGAGGGTGCAGATCCAGGATGTATGCTGCGTGTGTGTGTGTGTGTGTGTGTGTGTGTGTTCCTTATACAAAAAGTCAATGAATACTTATGACTGTCTACTATACATCTGTCACTGTGTTAGGCATTTGATATTTAAAAAAATCTGAAAAACTATGCACCAAAATGTCAATACTGGATGACTGAGGTTGTGATTTTTATTTTATGTTTTTTATTCCGCTGAAAAATATATTGGATAAATTAGTAGTTCTCAAAGTGTGATTTAAAGACTCTTTGTAGTGTCCAAGATACTTTTAGGCCATCTGCAAAGTCAAAATTATTTTTATAATAAAGCTGAGGTGATGTGGTCTTTGTCACCGTGTTGCCATTTGCACTGATGGTGCAACAGTGTTGGGCAAAGGTGCTGGGGCTTGGCACAGATCAGGGCAGAGACGCTAAACTCCATACTGGTCGTTACCAACTTCACCACCATGCACTTGCAGAAAAAATAAAATGCCAGTTTTCACTTAAGAATATTCTTGATGAAGAGGTAAAGATGATTAATTAACTTTAATAAAATAATTATGACTCATTAGTACACATCATTTTACATTTTCTGTAAAAAAAAAAAAATCAGGAAGTCATATGAAGCATTTCTGCTGCATATTGACATACAATGGTTGCCTTAAGGAAAAGCACGTGTGATAGACTCGAAGTTAAACTTGTTCCTTTTTTCGTGGTACAAATTTTTACTGGAAACAATGACTGAAAGACAAACTATGATTATTCAGATTAGGGTATTTGTCAGACATTTGATAAATATATTTGAAGTGAGCTTGTCACCTCAACAAAAAGAACTGAAAGTATATTTTCCAATGAAAAATTCCAAGCTTTCAAATGAAAATTGGATTTTGGAAAACATGGACTGGCGACCGGGAGTATGACAACTTCTCAATATCAAACATTTTTCTGATGAGATTGGTGATGCTGTTAGGAATGTTTTTGATATTGTATAATAAAATGTTTTATTGTATAATAAAATCAAAGTTTGGGAGACTCGCATAAGTTAGTGTATTGATTATTTTTATAACAACAGAAATGTATTTCTCACAGTTCTGGAGCATGGAAGTCCACAAAGTGTTGGCACATTTTGTTTTTCCTGAGGTCTCTTTCCTTGCCTTGCAGATGCTGTCTTCCGTGTCTTCACATGGCCTTGTACCTGTTTGTGTGAATCCTGCTGTATCATCTTCTTCTTACAAGAACACTAGTCATTTTGAATTGATATTTTCTAAAATACAAAATCACAATGTTTTAAAATCATGTATGGATAAAATGTATGATAGATGAATTCATTTTAGTGCAACAGAGTTGAAAAGTTTTTAAAAACATTTTCAGGTGCGGGTGTCTTGCACAATTCACAATTGCTAAGATATGGAAACAACCCAGATGTCCATCAATTCATGAATGGATTAGTAAAATATGGTATTTGTACACCATGGAGTATTACTCAGCTATAAGGGGGAGAGGATGGGTGTATACCTACATGATGAGTGCGATGTGCACTGTCTGGGGAATGGACACTCTTGAAGCTCAGACTCGGGGGGGGTTGGGAGGGGCATGGGCAATATATTTAACCAGAACTGTTGTACCCCCATAATAAGCTGTAATAAATTTAAAAAAAAGAAAGAAATAACAGTGATACAACATCTCTTTGGTTCTCCTGGAGAGAGTTGGAACCCATTCTATTAAGTGAAGTATCCCAAGAATGGAAAAATAAGCACCACATGTACTCACCAGAAAATTGGTTTCCCTGATCATCACCTAAGTACACATTTGGAAATAACAGCAATTGGGTATCGGACAGAGGTGGGGGGGTGGGGGGAGGGGATGGGTGTATACCTACATGATGAGTGCGATGTACACTGTCTGGGGAATGGACACACTTGAAGCTCAGACTTGGGGGGATGGAGGGGCATGGGCAATATATCTAACTAGAACTTTTGTACCCCCATAATAAGCTGAAATAAAGAAAACAACAACAACAAAAAAAGAGAATTTGACAAAAAGAATAAAATCTTCTGAAACTTCAAAAAAAAAAAAAAGAAGTAAAACACATTGTTCTGAGAAGGATCAGTACATCTCAATATATTTACTAGATTTAATTATAGACCAGAGCTTATTTAGACTGATCCCTGCATCTTTCAGCTGTCTAGGGAGTTGAGTGCCTTGTCCAAGCAGAGCCCAAACCACCTGATTTATGCTCTTTAAACTACATTGTTCTGTATTAAATTCATGTCAAAAACTGAAAAAAAAAAAAAAAACATTTTCAGATTCTACATTGCAACTAGTCTTAAGAAAGTACCACTTACTGAATTCTGGTATAGTATCAAAGTAAACTATCTACCATAATATGAAGTGGCCATTCAAATAAATTGTCATTTATCCAACTACATATCTATATAGGCTAAAGTTTCTTCATGTACTTAAACCAAAAGAACAAATTGCAATTGACTGTAGATGAAGATATGAAAATATGGCTGACTTCTATTAAGTCAGACATCAAAGAGATACAAAAATGTAAGCCAATGACACTCACTTCAATAAATTGTTATTTTAATGATATAGTTTTTTGGTGAAAAAATTAATAATATACATAAATTTTCTATAACTTTTAAATTAATTAAAGAAAAATTTCTAGATTTTAATTTCTAATAATAATATTAATAGATATAACTTAAATAAATACTTTTCAGAGTCCTCAAAAACTTCAGAGTGGAAAAGGATCTTGAGACAATAAAATAAAATAAAATTAGAGAAATACTATTTTATATAACTAAGAAGTAAAGGATATAAGATCATCTATAAAACTCCTCCTTTATGAAACTTTCTTTTACAACATCTTGGATGTAGGTTTTCCTGTTTTCCTTCTTTATTTCTCATATGTATATGTGCATTAATGTCCCTATGTCAACTACATTATTAGCTGTCTGACAACAGATCCCTTATCTGCCTCCTCACTTATCAGTGTGGTTAGCAATGCCTGGCACTGTGCCTGGCCCGAAGGCTTTGCTTATTGAAGATTTGTTAAACTCAGTTAAACTAGGTCACTTTTTTTTCAGACTTACTTTAATCATTTACCATTCAATAGACATAACCTCAGAGAATAAGTTCACAGTGAGAAAAAACTCACTTTATCATCCAGAGTTAACTCCCTTTTGTACTACCCTTAAAGCGAAAGATTGCATACTCAGGCCACCTCTTCAACAAGTATTTATTTGAGGTAATGACAGTAGCTGCAGGGTCTGCTGGTTTTTGTGTCTCTCTGGCACCACACCGTAACTCAAGCAGAGCCCTCTCCCGTTCTATCAGCTCTTGCCTGTGAGGCTACAACGCACAGCCTGTCCAGTTGTCGATGTCGTTATAAACATGACTCACGTGAATCACCACAGACAGGTGCACACACGCTGCTGAGATAGCAGGAACCGCCATTAGTACACAGTCCTCGGCATGGCTGTGTAGGGGACAGTGGGGAGAAGGTCCTCTTTCGGGTTCAACTCTATAAAGAATTAGACTCAGGAGACTGGTGAGTTTATTTTCTATACATGCTCAATGTTAGAGAGAATGATGAATATAGTGTAAGACATTGTTTGCTTTATGTCTTGTCTATGATTTTATTGATGAAATAGAATCATTTCAATGCATTCATTATAGGCTTGAGCACCCATGGCGAACACTTTCTAAAGCTTCAAGAGTTTAAAAAATATATATAGCAAAAAGAGATTGAACTCTCATTTTATTCATCGGTAGGTATTTGCCAAATATTTCTTCTGCATGCAGTTCAGTTTTAGACACTGTAGGAAACATGGAAGACAGCATACAAATTATACATATACATTACATACACGTGCATTTACTCATATAGCCATGTTTGCATCTATATCTATTTGTGCCTCTCTCTCTCCCCCTTCTTATAAAGTAGAGATTTATTGTTGGTATCTAACAAAAAGCTTTTCCCACATGATAAACAGGAAAATATTTGTTGATAAAAAAAAAGACCTTTCATTTGATCCAGCAATCCCATTATTGGGCATCTACCCAGAAGAACAAAAGTCATTCTATAATAAAGACACCTGCACCCGAATGTTTATAGCAGCACAATTCACAATTGCTAAGATGTGGAAACAACCCAAATGTCCATCAATTCATGAATGGATTAGTAAAATGTGGTATTTGTATACCATGGAGTATTACTCAGCTATAAGAA
>CM052439.1:86421645-86453435 GCA_028533085.1 Varecia variegata | reverse complement strand
TGATACGACATCTCTTTGGTTCTCCTGGAGAGAGTTGGAACCCATTCTATTAAGTGAAGTATCCCAAGAATGGAAAAATAAGCACGACGTGTACTCACCAGCAAATTGGTTTCCCTGATCACACCTAAGTACACATTTGGGAATAACACCAATTGGGTATCAGACAGAGATGGAGGGTGGGGGGAGGGGATGGGTGTATATCTACATGATGAGTGTGATGTGCACTGTCTGGGGAATGGACATGCTTGAAGCTCAGACTCAGGGGGATGGGAGGGGCATGGGAAATATATCTAACCAGAACTTTTTTACCCCCATAATAAGCTGAAATAAAAAAAAAAAGAAATAAAACAAAAATTCTGCACACGTTAAATTCTCTCTGTGGTAGGAAGAATATTGTTCTCCCAAAGATGTCCACAACTAACCCTAGGAACCTGTGAATATGGTACCTTACATGGCAAAAGAGATATGTCAAATATGGTTAAAGTTAAGACCTTGAGATGGGAAGATTATCATGGATTATCCAAGCCAGGTCAATGTCATCTCTTCAGTCTTTAAAAGTAAAGAAACTTTTCTGTCTGTCATAAGAGAAAACTGTGAGGACAGGGAAAAGTCAAATATTTGGTGGTTTTGAAGATGCAGGAACGGCACCAGGAGCCAATGAATCCAAGGGAAAAAGGCAAGGAAACAATTGGATTGTCCTCTAGAGCCTTCAGAAAGGAGGCCAGGCATGGTGGCTCACGCCTATAATCCTAGCACTTTGAGAAGCTGAGGTGGAAGGATGGCTTGAGGTCAAGAATTCAAGAGCAGCCTGCGCAATAGCAAGACCCCATCTCTGCAATAAATTAAAAAAATATTAGCCAGGTATGGTGGCCAGTGCCTGCAGTCCTAGCTACTTGAGAGGCTGAGGCCAGAGGATCCTTTGAGCTCAGAAGTTCAAGGTTGCAGTGAGCTATGATGATATGATGATGCCACCGCATTCCAGCCTGGACAACAGAACGAGACTCTGTCTCAAAAAAAAAAAAAAAAAAAAAAAAAAACAGAAAAAACAGAATGCAGCCCTGCCTACACTTTGATTTTAGCCCATTAAGACCCATGTTGTTCTTCTCTTGGATGGTAAGACAGGGTATGTGCATAGTTTTAAGGCTCTAAATTTGTGGTAATTTGTTACAGCCCCATTAGGAAACTAATATACCCTCATTATTTGCAGTTTAGGCAAATCCTATTACACCCTGGCCCTACTCAACAGGGGCCTAGGGAATGCATCCATTAATACATTTCTAGTCCCTAATCACCTCACACAAATCCTAATTAATCCTCCCTTTTGATCACCTCATGTTTGCATCATGCCTTTGTAATTTTAACTTTTTTCTAAGTCTAGCAATATTTGCTTGCATGGCAATTACCTCTATTAAAGCCTTTGATGCAGGAACTGACTCTTGTCCATCATTTTATTACACACAGCACAGTGGCTAGAACACAGAAAGTTTCCTGGCAATTAACTTAGGTAAAATGAGCTATCTCATTATTTAAGTTTGACATAATTCAGAGCTTTTTAATGAAATAATCTATTTATATTATTATATTACTTATCAATATAATTTATTTTATTCCTGTCCATACATACTTCTCTTTAAATTTCCTATAGCATTTATTGTTTGTGCTGTTTAGTGTCAATATTATTTGTAGCTTTTTCTTTCTCTAATTGGCTCGAAGATTTTGATTCTGCAGATGAAGAAACAAACATCTGGAAGATAATGACGTGTTTTACTACTCTTAAATTTTCTCACTTAAATGTTTGCAGATGGATAAATAAATTTGAAGATTTGTAACTGAAAGCATAATTCAAAGGTACTCTACTCCTTATCAAATCCAACATAAATGTATACAATAGTTGATGTTTTTCAGAGGATTCCTCATACTATTGATCCACGGTTTTTGAGAAATAGCTACAATTTAGTGAATGCTTACATGTCCAGTAATATAATGGCAATTCCTTAAGGACAGATGTTTGAAATATTAACTGACACTAAAGGAGGTAATCACATAATAAATTATGTAAATTACTGAGTGAAAACAGTTACAATCATAGGGAAAAATATAGCATTTAAAACTAAAGAAAAGAATGACCTTTGTATTTATAAAGCATCTTTATTGAAGGTGCTCTAAGTGCCTTGCAAGTCAAAAGTAGGAGACACAGAAATCGATTAAAATTTCAAGAGGAAAATATGTCACATAGATGCCAGCTTACATTATAACTACCAAGTAAATTGAAGAAACACATTGAAGCAGCTGCCTCAACTCCTTAAAGGGTGTGATCATTAGCCTCCTAAGGAGTACTTGTAAATTATGCAAATATTCTGCATTATTCATAGAACTTAGTCACTTTAGTAGATTTTGATAACATGTCAAACATCTTGCACCTCTTCTATCCTAAGAGCCCAAATCAATGCTCTTTTTCAGTGTATGCATTGCTCCTTGGCTCCATAAAGCTGATAATGACTGAAGTTTTTGCATCACAGTTAAGCCCCTCCACAGCCAGTCAGCCATCTCTCTCCCTGGGCGAGTCCTCCTTACGAGAAAGGGGTCTTTGAGAAGGAAGAGTGCTCAGGGGTGACACTCAGGAAAGCGAGGCTCACAGGTTCTAGATCAAGCATGAAACTGTTTAGGGTGGTCCTTGAATGGACAGTATCTCCAGGGATGCACTGTTCACATAGGATGTTTGTGTTTTGTGGGGGAATTCAAACTGTTTGGGTTCTTCTCTCCATAATCAGTAAATATGTTCCTTCAGCATACAGCACATACATTCGCTTAATATGTTTTAAGCTCTGAGATTGCTTAAATAGCATTAATACTTTATATATAGGAAACAATCAATAAACACCTGTTATGTGACTTATTTTGTCTGTCTATATACATTATTCTCCATGTATCATTTTAACAGGATATTTGTAGTGAAACTGATCTGTTTATATGTTCATCTCTTTCAGTATGCATTTCATCTGGAAATAGTGCATGGGAGATAAAGGTTGTGTTAGTGAACTGAATTAAAAGTTTATCCAGGGGAAAAGCATTGTTGATTTTATTTAATATGGCATAATTAGGAGCAGAGGAGAATAAAGCACTTTGTTAAATGACACAGTGACACCTCACAGGGTAACATGCTGAGTAAACTTTGGTGATTGGTTTAACCTCCCTGATTCTCACTTTTACAAATGAACCAATGAAAAGCTAAAAATCAATCTGATGGCACCAGAAAAGGGAGGTGCGCGTGGTGACCATTGCCTGGAGAAGGGATGTGCAAAGATCTGCCTCAGGTTAATATTCCTTTTGTGCTGTGTGGATCTGTAACCCTGGGGAGGAGAAAGTGCTGATTATTGTCTTGAAGTAGCTTAGAAGGGACAACACAGTTTAAAGAGAAACAGCTGGAGTGTGATCTAATCTCCATGTTCCAATTTACTTATGTATAAAACATGCATAAAAAATTAAACCTCGCTGAACAATTTGTCTGCTCTCTGTTCCTGGCATGCCTCAGCTCTGCCAGAGCAGCGGTCCTGCCTTGAGAGAACACAGGGATGCCTTTAAATAATAAATAGATTGTTTAGAGAATACAGCTTTTATAAATCTAATGTTAATTTGACTACACCATAATAATTATATCTGAACCATAAATATGTCCTCATGTTCAGGCCTCCTTTGTCGTTGCCACTTGACCTCCCTTTACTGTGACAGCAGGAGTGGCACAGCTCCTAACCAGCTTTGGGGAGTGACATCAGATTAAATTAAGCACTCATGCATTTATGGATCAGCATAGCAAAGCAGGGAGACATCCACCAGGGATGAATAATGCATCAGGAAGTTGCTGTGTAGTTCTTGGTCATGTGTAAATAATGTGAACTAGAGGCCCTGCATGGAACTTCCAGTGTGTTCATAACAACAAGGGAACATCTCTTCAAAGTTCATCTTATATGTTTCAATCTTTTTGTCCAAATTAATTATCAGCAGAGGAACATTTACTCCCCTAGTGTAATTGTCTTGCAAAGATTAGCTGCCTTAGTTTTCCCAGACTCTTAGCTCCATCTCCGTAACCCAGGTAAACCACCTGCTCTCTCTGGGTTACTAACTCCCTGTGCCATGTCCTAGATAGAACCTTAACCACTGGACCCAAGGTTAGTGGACATGTATGGAAGTGGAGGAAGAGGGAGTTTTCAGATTCAACCTACACAAGTAGGTTTTATCAGGTAGCAATCTTTTTTTTCAGAGTTTTTTTTTTTTAACTCTAATTTGTTAAAGAGCCTATCTAATCCTCTGATATACAAAAAATTTTAAACATGCATTCTTCACTTTACTATATTCTGGTTTATAGAGACTACATGTGAGTCACGCAACCTTACATAAGTAGGGAAGTGAGACAAAAAGAAAAATGATCGTGCAGTGTAAGATTATTCACAGACTCTCAACTTAAAAGTACATCGGTTCAAATAGAGGAAGAATTAGGGTTGTGAATGTTATTATTTTTCAACATTTATTGTTAATTCCATAATTATATCAAGCCTCTATGATATCAATAATATTAGACTGCAATGAATATAATATGGTACATGATAAAATAGAGAAATGAACACAAATTTCTGGAAGAAAAGAGGCAGAAGTAATGGATTCTTTATGGAACATAGAAGTATTTGAAGGCTTTTAGAAATGTCTTTTCATCAGGGCTTTGGAGGACAACTGAGGCTTTAGTAAGCAGAAACAGTGGGCACAGACATTCCAGTCGCAAACAGAAAGAGCATGAAGTGAGGAAAGTGTGCCACGGTGCACATCACAAAATTTATTGAAATAAAGTTGTCTTCTGGTTTCTCCCAATGATAATTAAATATATGCAGCCACATTGATTTCTCGCATGTAACTTTGAGTGATAGATATCCTTTTGTCCATAATGCTTCTTATATATCTTTCATTCACAGGTATAATGTCCCTGTATGAGAGTCCTTTAAGTAAACATTCAGTACCATAGATCCTCAAAGGCATGAATTTAGGCCTGAACCATCAGCCTCATTATCATTCAGTCTGGTACTGGCATAGCCCGTGGGCCTGAGAGCAAAACAATCTGATAAAATTTCTGTAAGTACCGTATTATTTAATGAATTATCTTAATATTTGCTGAGTACTTTCACATGGAAGGCACGTGCTAGGCTTGGAATGCAGAACCGAACAAGGCGGACTCGTGGTCTGCCTTTGTGGAGCTCCTGGGGGTACTGAGTACTTACTTTACAGGCCGTGTGTAATGATATAACACAAGACATACAAGGTGACAGGGAACTTATTAAAGGAACCCTGAAGCATCATATCCTGATGGTTAAAAGTACATATGGTAGAATCATACAGCTCAGGTCTAAATCAGAGCTCTGCCAATTTACTTAACTTTTCTGTGCCTCAGTTTCCAAGAAGGCAGAGCCTAAATCAAAACATATGTCCTAAAAATTAAGTGGAAGAGATAATCCCAGAAAAACTAAGGGATAGGGAAAATAAATGAGGTTGGGAAGGATGGAAAATGAATACAAGATCGTGCATGTCTGAGGTAGCCACATTTCTCAAGAAAACACCATTGATTTCTCAGTCTATGGCACATTCACGGAGATAGTGCACTGAATCTCTGCATCTATACAACAATTTTCAGAAGCAGGGCTGGGAAAAGAGTTTATCTGCCAAATCCGTGCTCTAGGATTTATCTCATAAGGAGTTAAACATGTTAAACTTCCATATTGTATTGCCTGGCCCCTTTAGAAGTGCTGGAAAATTAGAACTAATGCCCTGAGCTGTGACACTTTATCTGAGTCCACAAGTAGCTGGAGGAGCCAGACTCTGCTAACAGTGGTCTTATGCAAAGCTGTGAATATGCAAGAGCAATGAAGAGGCTTCTGCAGCAACAGTAGCAAGAGGATGGACCTGGTTAATAAGAGTGACAATACTTGTGAGGACTCAGAGTCCTGCAGCTGAGCATTGGAGATGTTCACACTAGGAGCTGCAGGTAAGTAGGAGATAGCCTGGGGTGAGAGTAAGATAGTTCTTTGCAGAAGAAATAACTGTACTGAGGCCAGCAGCCTTAGCTCTGGTGAGTTCTTGGAACTGAATTCAATTCTGTACAGCATAACACAGTTCAAGGGAATTTGAAGAGCACAAAGAAGTAATATTGGAGAGAAAAGCTGAGTCTATATCCGAAACAGATAATTGAGTTATGATGAAGCTAAAAAATGCTGTGAGGTGACCTAATTATCCACAGATGCCTGGGACAAAACAAAATATGGCCAGTACATGCAACAAGCTACCTAAAGCCAAAGGAAGAAAAGCTGGGAGAGATTTAATGGTGAATTAAGACATTCACAAGTGCCCCTCTGTAATAGGGAATTTAGAAAGTCACGTGCATGCCCAGGGACAGATGTATCCTCAGAAATACCTGGTATATAGTAAAGTAATTAAATTGTGTATATTAAACTTTTACCCTATGACTGTGCTATAATACACACTTATTAATTCTAGGAGTATTTTTGCATATTTTTGTGGTTTTCCACATAATCATGTCATATTTAAATAAGACTCTAAATAAATTTTGAAACTTTAAACCATACATTGTTGATATTTTCAAATTTTTACTTAATGTGAAGATATAGTATTAGTAGTAGTGTTGGTAGTGATAATAATTATAATAGTCAGAACATACAACTCTTATCATGTTCCAGGCACTATTCTAAACACTCTTCAGATATTGCTTTTTCATATAATTTCTTTCATTCATCTCTCTTATTTGTATTGTGATATATAATCAAGTATCAGGCTGGAAGAAAGCAATATATATGTTACCACTTGCAAGTGAAAAATAATCTGCATTTGCCTAACTATAATTCTGAAGAAAGTCCATTTATTAAACCTCCATAACACTTCAATTCTCAAACATGTATCTTAAATATTAACTCATTTTTATTAATATATATTCATTTTATTCATTCAATAGACATTTTTCATGCCTACCATTTTCCAGGCTTATTAAAATATATATTATTTTCAGACTGTTTCCAAACAAAGGTGGATTATCAGCTATAAATGTGGACATTATTAACATTCTTATTTTAGCCTGGTTTGATCAAAGTCCTTGCACTTTTTGTTTACTTAAATGCTTTGAAACTTCAGAGATTTTGAAAACCTCTGTTCTTCACAACTAAGATAACATATAACTGTAGTTTTTTTAATGGAAAGGCACAAGGGATATGACCTTAAAAGTTTTCAAGAACACTGCAGATTGATGTATGTGCTGCTGAACCTACAAGTGATGTGTGGAAAATGCCATTTAAAACAAGGTGCTAAAGAACGTTGTTAATTAAAAATAAATTCAGACCCAAGAAGCACTGTAAAATATCCTTGAAAAAATATGACTATAGAATCACACTTCTAAGTTTTTTCATTAGCATGTAAACTGTCTTTCTGAATAGATTTCCAGGTTTAAAGCAAATGTGGCTTTTCATTTTGTAGTTACTAATACTATGTTCATTAAAAAGAGGGACTCCATAAATATTGATTATCTGGCTGTCAAGAGAAGACACAAGAATGTCACCAGCAACTATTTGTAACTAGGATGAATCTCATTCCACTCGCTCAGATATACAAGGAATATAGTTTTCTTTATCCATCTATTAACCTCAATTTTATTTCTATTTTCAGCTCTAACTGCCAGGGTAGCAGAGATCTGCCCATAATTAATCCTGTATTCTCTCTCATTTCCCATTTCTTTCATTCATCATGTTTTTGAATTCTGGTAATCTTAAGTAGAGCCAAGGTGGTGGGCATAGTGATCAGGGCACATCTGGTTTTGAATCTGCTGGGAATAATTTGTCAATCCTATCCTGTCTTCCAGGATTGTTCTACCTGGGCTGTTGTTGAGTTATTGGTCTTCAACTCTGCAATTTGGGCCCAGGGGTCTTACTCTGCTACTGACAGGTTCACTTAGTCATATATTTGAAGAACTAAATCCAGAAATACCAAGATAACAGAGAAGAAAACAACAAAGAAAATAAAAGTATAATATCATTAGTTTCACTGTCCTTTTAAAATGGAATATATAAATTAAAGAGAGACATTGGTCTTCTAAATTACAAGGTAATCATAAAAAGATAAAAGGGACCTAAAATGACATGCCAAAGGTTAAAAATAAAACAGAAAAACTATTTACTAATTATGTATATATACACATACACACATATAGATACCTACATATGTATACACACATTATTATTCTGCATATATTTACTGATTATTCACTAGACAGCAGGTCAGAGATACAAAGATGAACAATGCATGACTTTGTCCTCAAAGAGGGTAAGACATATGTTTACCAAGTATCGTAATGAGATTAGTTTGGAAAGACAAACAGACAAATTAGGGATTAAGAGAGCAGTATTAGTCAAATAGACCTAGATTCCAATTCTAATTCTGATATTTACATTTACTAAGTATTTGATTTATATTTAAAAATTATATATATGTACACACGTACACAATCTGCAGATATTTATCAATTAAAGCTATGTCTTATTATTTACAAACAGACAAGCTATGAAGAAAAACTATAATTGACCTTAAAATCCTCAGTGAGACTGAAGTTTCCCGTCTTCGGAATTCTGGCACGCTGTCCAGGCAGGGAGACACAACCTGCGGCCCACGGAATTGCAGATGCAGAATTCCTGTGTAGGGGCTGGCTTGAGCATGACTTATTGGGGGACAGCTGCTCCTCCCATTTCAAACAGTGCTGAAGTTTTCACAATCTTTTTCTGTTTCTTCTGGGGCTGGCCGTAGCTCAGGAATGCACGGCAGGCTGCCCAAATTCATCATCTGTATCTGCCTCCTCAAATTCAGGGAGGGAGCCCACCGGCTAGCTATCAAATTACAGCTTTGTATTTCCCATTCTTGAGTCTTTAGGTTATTAGAAACCTCTTTTACCTTGAGAAATAGGTCTCCTGTCACCATTCTTATGTCTGCTTCTTTCTGTGTCACTTGCTTTCCTCTGAGTCTTAGTGCTTTGGCTTTTTAAGGTGGTTGTTTCAAGCAACTTCCAAGGGGGATAAAAACTTCTTGATGCAGCTGAACAGCATCCTTCTCTTTCTTGACACTGCTAGACAGTCATTTCTTTTTTGTGTCATCCCTTGAGAGTGGCCTTTGGTTTTTTCTTTGGAAAGGGGTCATGTGATTCTCTCTGATCAAAGCAGAGGACTAATCAGCTTTGAGGCCCACCAGGCATTTTTCCTTGTGGGAAGATTTGTGCTCCTTGCTTTGACTCACAACCTCTTTCTCCTGGGGTTCCCTGAGCATTCTTCGTGACCAAACCCTGGTCTGTCCTGAAGGGAACCAGTGTGGTCTTTTCCAGGCCTTCCGGTGTGGAACAATGGGTGCTTCTCTGGGAATCTGTAAATGGTTCACAGACATCTGAAGAGGAATGTTGGATAATGAAGGGGTGTGAACATAGTAATAATCAGAAGATTCCTGGTCTAAAGAACAAGCTAGTGATGCTCTGTGGCACCTCTTTCTCTCATCTTGCTTCTCATGACTTTCTGAAGTCAAACAGCTTAGCCCCGAGCAGTTATAGCCCATGTGTCCTGTTGTCTCCTAAAGCAATGTCTGCTATATAGGCACCAAGTGAATTCTCCTTCAGTGAATGAATGGATGGATGAATAACCATTTGCTCTGATGACCTGCCCATCAGCAGTAGGGCTTGAGTCAGACCAACCCAACACACTACACTTTGGGACACTTACTTGCTTGCTAAAGGGCTAAATTGTGCTATTAGTATTGTTACTATTAAAGAGAACAACTATATAGTCTTAATTTATAATTTCAGCATTGATTGTATCTCATTTGATTGTATCAGATTAGGTTAGATCCTGGCCAGATATCTAGAAGCAGCAGTGTACCTGTCCAGTCCTCTTGCCTAAAGCAAGAAAACCCAGTGGTTAGTCTTTCTTTCTTTTATTTTTCCTTTTAAATAAAGCAGTTTTAGGTTTACATCAAAATTGAGAGGAAGGTACAGAGATATTCCATATACCTGCTGCCTTCATGCAGGCACAGCCTGCCCCGCTGTCCACATTCCCCACTAGGGTGGTGCAGTTATTACAACTGACGAACCCACATCAACATTATCCGAAGACCATGGTTTACACTAGGGCTCACTTTGGGTGTTGTACAGTCTATAAGTCTTGGCAAGTGTAGGATGACATATATCTGTATCATGGTATTACACAGAATAATTTTTCTACTCTAAACATTCTCTGTGGTTTGCTTATTCATCCACTTTCAAACACTACACTGCTTCATAGTTAGTGCATCTACCCGATTCCTCCCTCCTGTCCCTTGTGTAATTGTTGTTATTCATTCCACTTATTCTTACTTTTATACAAGCATATACATATGTATTATTGTGGGAAAAAAACTGTTAATTGCAAAATAAATTAAGAATAAGAAAAGCAAAAGATTTCATTAACCCTCGCTTATTTCTTCTCTAATGCTCTTCCTTTCCTTATTTGGATCTGCATTTCTGACCTATATCGATTTCATTCTTTCTGAGGAATTTTTAACATTTCATGCAAGGAAATCTACCATCAACAAATTCCCTCAATGTTTGTTTATCTAAGAAAGCCTTTGTTTCTCTTTCACTTTTGGTGGCTATGTTTTCAGGATACAGAGTCCTAGGTAGGTGGGATATTTTTCTCCACACTTAAAATGTTTCACTCCACTCTCATCTTGCTTGTGTGGTTTCTGAGCAATAGATGGATGTCATTCTAAATTTTACTCCTCTGTAGGTAGGTGTTGCTTGCCTCTGGTTTCTTTTAAGATTTTTTTTCTTTATCTTTGATGTTCTGCAGTTTGAATATGATATGCTTAGGTGTAGGTTTTTGTGTGTTTGTCTATCTATCCACTTATCCTGTTTTGTGTTCTCAGAGCTTCCTGGATGTGTGGTTTGGTGTCTGACAGTGATTCAGGGAAATGCTCAGTCATTATTGCTTCAAATATTTCTTCTGTTCCTTTCTTTATTCTTCTTCTATTTTCCCATTACATGTATGTTATACCTTTTTCCCACAGTTATTGGATATTCTATTGTATTTTCTTTTTTATGCAGTCTTTTTCTCTTTGCTTTTAGGTTTTGAAAGTTTCTAAGGGCATATCCTCAATTTCAGAGAGTCTTTATTTAGCCATGTTTAACCTATTAATAAGCCCATAACAGGCATTCTTCATGTCTGTTACGGTGCTTTTGATCTCTAGTGATTCTGGGGTTTTTTTTTTTTCTCCTTAGAATTTTCATCTGTCTGCTTACACTACCCATTTGTTCTTGTATGTTACCTACTTTTTTCCATGAAAGCCCTCAGCATACTGATCATAGTTATTTTAAATTCATGGTCTAATAATTCCAATGTGGCTGCCATGTCTGAGTCTGGTTCTTATGTTTGCTTTGTCTCTTCAAATTGACTTTTGTTTTTTTTCTTTCCTGTTTAGTATGCCTTTTCTTTGTTGTTGTTGTTGTTGTTGACAGCTAGCTGGACATGTTGTACTGGATCAAAGGAACTGTGAAAAATATGCCTTTAATAATGCAGTGTTGAGGTTTGTGAGGACGTTGTATGATTAAGTTCCAGTCTTTAGTGAGCCTGTGCTCCTTGGCTGTTAACTTCACAAATGCCTTAAAATTTTTTTCAAAGCCTTAGGTGTGCCAGGGTGGCCTGAGGGGTTGAAGTTGGCTGTCTTCCCTTCCCCAGACTAGTTAGGTTTAGACGACGCCCCATAGGGAAGTCAGTGGTGAAACAGTTTCTATTGAGGGAAGGCTTTGCTAAGAACCAACTGCTCTGGTGTATTTCAAAATGGACAATTATTTCCCCTCATCCCTTCTAGAAGCATGAGGAGATTTTTCACTGATCTTCACTGTGAGAACCTAGTAGAACTCCAGAAAGTAAAACTCACAAAATGTGGCCTCCCACACCCCCACGCCCAGAGTTACTAACACACGGACCAGTCCGCAACCAACTTCCAGCCATTTGTCAATTACAGTTTAGGTTTTCCTACCCTAGCACTTCCTCAATGGACAGATACTACGTCACAGTCTGACATCTGTGACCCATGTTCCCAGGATGCCCAGCTGTGCTGCATTTCTTTGAGAGTCCTTGCATAATAGAGTCCCATTTTATTCGGGTTAAGAAGTTTAGATCAGTTTATCTCGTGTGGTACCTGACAAAGACTGCCTAGGTGAGGAAGGAAGAAATCGAACAACAGCCCCTGAGAATTGCCCACATGTTGTCAGCGAGGCTGAAAGGTGCATGGCATGCTCAGTACAAAATCCAGAAAGACCAGGACGTGCATGTTTGGTGGGTAGCAGGAATGGGTGTTGTGGAAAGGAGGGAGAGAAAACGGAAATAATTGGCCAGAGTTCTGGAAAGCTAGGCTAGGGCCACAGTGTGGAGGAATTTGGGCCAGCCAAACAACGGGAAGCTGTCGAGGTCTGTCTGCCTACTACTGCCCCACATAAGTACCAAAGGTAGGATAAGAATCCGTATTTTCCAACTATCAAACTACGAGCATTTCTGATACTCTGTATTGCCTCAAAAATTGTTGACTTTAGCTTTTTATCCCATGTTTAGTGGCAATAGCATTCCCTACAAGAGCTGCCCATTTGCCTAAATTTGCGATATTTTCAGCTCTGGTGAGTATGTTGGCTTGTATACATCTACGTGAGAGCCTAACTTTTTCAGTTCCTCAGCTACCAATTAGTGAGCTCAGATTCAGAATGTTCTGGAACACCAAACAGACATATGAAAAAGCTTAGCTTGCAAATGGGATTAGATTATGTTGGTGGCAATTGGTAGGGTTGGTGCATCAGGTATGGCTGATACCAGAAGTTGGAATGAAATCCTGAAATGGATTGTATTTACAGTAAGAGAATTATATCCTGGAATCAAATTCCAGCTCCACTGTCTACTAGTTACTTCTAAAAAACAACAACAGAACAAACAAAAAAACAAAAACATAAAAGTGAGCTGCTCCTTTGAATCTACTTGATATCAATAAAAAATATTTACCTTTGGTTTCCAGGGCCATGAATCTAAGTAATGTACAGACCACAAACCAGATTCATTTCTCACAATTTCTGATCTGAATAGATAAAAATAGGATTTTTCTCTCAGCTGGCTGCAGACCTTGAGTGCAAAGGCCTTCCCAATAATTCAGTTTTCCCAAACATATTTCATCATCATAATCTAAATGGTCTCAAGAACAGGGGCCCTGTACTGCTCACTCTGTGTGGCACAGTTCTAGACACCCACAAAGTGCTCAGCAAATATTTATTTCTGTCCAAAATAAATTTAACTTAAGATATAGAGGCAGGGATGGTAGAGTATTGATAATTCTGTTACTGAGAGAAAATGGAGTTATCTATTACTGATGGATGGGCCAATAGTGCCAGAGAGAAGCAAAAGAAAAAGTCCTAGTAAAGCTAATCTAACAAGCCAAAGCATATTTATTTATTAGGAGTCTTTGGTGTCATTCTTCCAACAAGCTCCAGATGCTGTGCATGATATTTTTACAGCATGAAATATTCGAAAATAGCACTGAAATGGTTGGGGAAGAGATGTTGGGGAAAAAATCAGTGATGCTTAAAAAAAGTTGGGAAGAGCAGGCCACAGCAACTTTTTAAAATTGACTTTACATTGAGAACTTTAACTCACATGGAAAATTTTATGAACATATGTATTAATATAACTCAGTAAACTGCTCTAAAGTTATATAACTACCCCATCAAAGGAAAGGGCATTGCCAACACTCCCAGCTGCCCTGAGCACCCTGTCGAGGTAATCAGCCTCTCCTCCCAGGGAGGTAACCTTATCCTGTCTGGTATGAAAACCACATTTTTGCTTTGTTTTACAGACTTACCATCTTATGAATCATCAACAGATAAAACTACTTAGCTTTGCATGTTCTTGAGTTTTCTATAATTTGAATCATACTACATGGATATTTACATATATTTAATCAATAATTTTTTAAGTATCACCATGAACTCATGGTACATTTTGTTTTTTAAAAATAATATATATTGATTAGCTTTGTCCATTGACAAGGCCTGAAAATAACAAACAAGCCAGTAACAAAGAGCACCCTTTGCACACAGATAATATAATATTCTACCTAAAGGAACCAAGGCCTCTTGGATAAATAAAGGGCCAATTCCCAGTCTGAAGCAAGAAATTCACCAGAGGAGCCTGAAATAACTTGTTAGCTCTGAAAATGCGAATGCTGTGAAACACTACAGAAAGGGAACACACGTGCAGGTCTTGGAGATAAGGAGGAGCTTGTTACTTACTGTAGGTGAATTCAGCAGGAGATGAATGATAGATGCATGAGTGGATGAATAAATGGATGTAATGTCAGATGGATGAATAGTTGAATTAATGTATACTACGGTAAACAGCATTCTAATCTTCCTTTGGGCCTGCTTTACCTATGCAGGTTTTAAGGTTGAGTTGAGATTTTATTAATACCTGCTCCATAGAAATCTTCCTGATTCCACGACTGCAGTCATCTGGCTGACAGCTATCAATTTCATTGACATGATCAGAGCAGCAGATACATGAAAACTAAAAAATCATAAAAAAGTAAAATTATAGCATAGAGCATGTTCCTATTTTTTAATGGTTATTTGAGGAAGTTTTGGTCATTAGTCATTGTTTTGTTTCAGCAAAAAAAATTACTTCTTATAACCCAGTGATATAATTTCCCTGGTAAATTTTTCAACAACACTGCATTACCCACAGGATAAAATGCAAGCTCCCTGTATAGCTCGAATTCTCTGGCTCCTTCCCACCTCTCCTGCCTTATCTTCTCCTACCTATCACTTCACTGGCCGGCACACAAAAGCACTTTATTAGTTCCCTGTGTATGCTGTGCAATTTTTCTTTGGGATGGCTTTGCTGGGGATAGTGTCTCTTGCCCTTTAGCCCTGGCTTTTGCCTTGGTTGGTTAACTCCTTTAATAACTTTAATTAACTCTTTAATAGGCAAGACTCACTTCTGAAGTCAACTTTGCCTGGCCCTGTTAGTTACAACTACTTGATGTCAAATGTGGTATTTGTAGGACTTAGCAATAGTCTGTAAGAGAGCAGGAGTTCAGCCAATATTTATTACATTTTGTAGTTAATGGTATATAGCTGCCTTCTTTTTTAAAAAAAATTCAAAACAAGCAACGTTTTATTATTTCAATCAGTTTGGTTGACTATAAGACATACTTAGAGTAATTATATATATATATATATGTGTGTGTGTGTGTTTATATATATACATGCAAAACTATACCTGTATTCCATAGATTAATATATTTAAAATCTAACTCAGACAAGGTTTTTTTAAACAAAAATGATTGTATCTAGAAACGGCCAAGGTCTCTGATTAAGGCAAAAAAGTCTTGTTTACAAGAGCAGAACTATAAACAAGCACCTGCATTAGGAGCAGGCTAACATTTGGCCACTAGTTTTATACAGGAACCTAGGGAGAGTCTTTAGCAAGAAGAGGTGCATTTATATACAACCATTTAGACAATCGCCAGAAACTTCCGCAAAATATTTGCTTTGTCTAGCACAAATGAGTAAACTGGCTTGAAAATGTGTCTGGAGATGAAGTAAATTAACCATATTTTTTGGCATCCTGTAGAAATAGCTTATGATGCTTTTTCTTTGCCCTTAATTTCATACCTTTTTAAGCCCAGTGGGAAATCTCAGTTGAACTAGTTCTTTTCTCCTTTCTGGTAGAATTTATTATAATTATTTTTATTGAAATTTGTTTTACCTCCTGAAGTGCTGAGATATTGGCTATGTGTATCAGTCAAAATTTTATTGCATTACCTTGTAACCTTTTAAGATAATTGATTGGACAATAAAAATAAAAATGGACATTAATTATGTTGAGGAAAGTTTTACTTCCTTTTCAGCTTGATATGCTTTTCTTCCCCAAATGCTTTAAAATTGCTGCGAATAATTTGATGGTGCCAATAACAAATTTGAGGAACTAAGTCAAGTAGATATAAAATGACAAACTTAACTGCATTTCTCTTAAAGCATTTTCCTACTCATCAGAATGAGATGAGAAAATTAATATGTAAACCATTAAGTTATACCCAGATGCATTGTGTTCTGCAACTGAAATAAATATTTGGCAATGTTATCACCAATATTTTATTTAAATCTCAAAGGAAATGCTTTAGCAAAATTACTTGACTACATTCAAAGATTTTCATTAAAATATTATATATTTTGAAAGATATAACATAAATTATATATTACTTTTTTCTATGTACTTTTTCCTATCTTTCACATGTTTTTTCACATATATTTTTTCTTTTCTTGACTGTTTTGTTACAACATTTCCATTTATAGTACAGAAGTCTGTGTAAACTGATTCATCAGGAAATTTTTGATTATTCTCATAATTTTCTTTTTAATTCTTGGCTACCCTGCAAGTAAAATTAACTTCCATAACTAAATTTTATGCTTTCTTTAATAATTTAAAATGTAAATTGCAATTTGTTAATTCCTTGGAGGATTTTATGTTAAAATCAGATAGATGGGAGTTCTACATAATTGAGGAACTTGTGGGACATTTCTGTGCTTAAGGTTTTCCATTTATAAAATTAAGATCTATAAATACCTATAATAAAGAAACATCATTATGAGATTATTTGGGCAGCTTATGATTCACCAATTTGTGAAGTATTATTTCTGGTAATATTACAAAACACAATGCTCTGGGATCCCATTTTTCTTGACTGGTGGCAAATTAGTTTTCTGTAATACCAGATGTTTCTGGGTACACCCTGGAGATGGTCAGACAGGAAATTGAGGTATTGCATACACCTTGACCATCCATCTGCTCTGGAGGTCTTTTTCCTTTTGGAAGTCTTCAGTTCGCTTCGCTGTGATCACCTCTAGGCACATTCCTGAAGTGAGCTGCCCTCAGCATATGTTGTGGGTGTTTTTTTCCCTATACTCTTTCCAAGCTTAGATGGACAGTGTTTGATTAATTCTCCACAATAGTTGCTGAGATCAAGTTATACCTTTTTGATAAATATTTAGTGATAATAGAAAAGAAGTAAAACTTGCACAGCAGCTTCTAACTAGATTTGGCATCTCTCAGGACCCACATGCCCAGGCATGACATCAAGTAAGGTATGACATAGTAGTTTATTACACGGCAAGATCCACTCAACTTTCAATATGAAGATTATGGAGACCCTCCTAAGGGCTAGGCACTGTCATGTCATGATTGCTGGAAACACATTGCTAAGTGAACAGATAAAAAACTGCCAACGGAAAAAAAAGCCAAAGTCTGTAAAATAATTTTAAAGAGATTTACTCTGAGCCAAATGTGAGGACCATGACCCAGAGTCATGCTCAAGAAGCCTTGAGCAAGTGGACTCACTGTGGCTGGGTTACAGTTTGGTTTTATACATTTCAGAGAGACAGGGGTTACAGGTAAACTCATAAATCAATATGTGGGAGGCATACATTGGTTTGGCCCGAAAAGGTGGGATATCTTGAAGGGGGGGGCGCTTACAGGTTACAGGTGGTTTTAAAGATTCTTTGACTTGTAATTGGTTAAAGACATGAAGCTTTGTCTAAAGGCTTGAAATGTTTTAACATCAGGAGCTGTTTATCAGAGATAAGCCAGGAGACATAGATTTGTTGTATAAATTGAGGACCTGCAGGTTTGTCTTGCATACCCCTAGACCTGTTAATGGGTTACAAAGGATGTCTCCAAGAAGAGAGGGGGGCCATGATGAGACATGTCTGACCCCCCTCCTCCTGGGATGCAATTTAGTTTTAGGATATTCCTTTGGCCACAGGAGGGTCCATTCAGTCAGCCAGTGTAGGAGTGAGCCTTAAAATTTTATTTTAGTTCACAAAAGAAAACAAAACTCTAAAAGACTTTGTGTTGATATCTTGCCTGGTCATTTTTTTTTAATTGTGCTAAAATATACCTAGCATGAAATTTACTATTTTAACCATTTTTACATCTATGGTGTAGTAACATTAAGTGCATTCACATTGTTGTGCAAACATCACCACCATCCATCTCCAGAACATGTTGTTTTTCATTTTGCCAAACGGAAACTCCCAAACTGAAACTCAGTATTCCTCAGCCCCCAGAAGCCACAATTCTACTTTCTGTCTCTATAAATTCAAGTGCTGGGTACCTCATATAAATGGAGTCATACAGTGTATGTCCTTTTGTGACTGGCTTATTGCATTAGCATAATGTCTTCAAGGTTCATCTATGTTAGAGTGTGAATAGCAATGTTCTTCATTTTTAAGGCTGAATAATATTCCAATTATATATATTTATTGTATCTTGTTTATCCATTCATCCATTTGTGGACACCTGGGTTGCTTCTAACATTTGGCTGTTATAAATAATGCTTCTATTAAACATGGGTGTACAAATACATGTTTGAGTCCCTGTTGTCAATTCTTTTGTTACACACCTAGAAGTGGAATTGTTGGATTGTATGGTGACTTTATTTTCATTTATTTTAAGAACTACCATAATGTTTCCCACAGCAGTTGCAGCATTTGACATTCTGTCCAGCAGTGCACAAGGATTCCTATTTTCACACATCCTCACCAACACTTTTTTTTTTTTTAATTCTTAAAACTTTATTGTTTTAGAGCAGTTTTAGATTTACAACATTAAAAGGAAGGTTGCAGAGCCTTTCAATACATCCCTTGCCCCACACGTGGGCAGCCTCCCTCATTATAAATGCCACTTTCCAGAGTGGGACGTTTGTTACAACTGATGAACCTGCACTGACACATTATAGTCACCCAAAGCTCACAGTCTCTATATTAGGGCTCACTCTTTGTGTAGTGTAGTTCTAGTGGTAATGAACTTCTCAGTCATTTTTTTTTTTTTACATATGGTAATGCCTTAATTTCTCCTTTGCTTTTAAAGGACATTCTTGCTAAATACAGAATTCTACATTGAGACTGCTTTTGTTGTTGTTGTTTGCTAGTTTTGTTTCAGCAGTTTAAATATATCATCCCGTTGCCTTGTGGTCTGCAAAACTTCTGCTGAGAAATCTGTTGATTATCTTATTGAGGATTGTCTTACACATAAAGAGTCAATTTTTTTGTTACCTTTAAGATTCTCTCTTTGGTTTTTGCTTTCTGATTATAATGGCTCTTGGAGTGTGTCTCCTTAGTGTTATTCTAATAAAGAATACTATAGACTGGGTAATTTATAATAAACAGACATTTATTGGCTCACAGCCGAGAAGTCCGACATCAAGGTGTCACCATCTTATGAGGGTCTTCTTGCTACATCATCACATAGTGGAAGGGATGGGCAAAAAGAGAGAGTCCACTACTAAAAGCCCTTTTATTTTTATTTTTATTTTCTATTTTTAGAGATGAGGTCTCACTCTGTAACCCAAGCTGGGGTACAGAGGAGTAATAATAGCTCACTACAGCTTTGAACTCCTAGGCTCAAGTGATCCTCCCACCTCAGCCTCCCAAGTAGCTGGAATTACAGGCACCAGTCACCACACCTGGCTCTAAAAGCCATTTTATTAAGGCATTAAACCCACCCTCATAGCTTAATCATCTCTTAAAGGCTTTACCTCCCAGTGCTATTATATTGGCAATTAAATTTCAACATGAGTTTTAGAGAAGGCAAACATTCAAACCAAAGTGTTGACCATTTGAAAAGACAACCACCCCTCTCAGTGTTGGCAGACTGGCTGTATGCAAGGGAAGATATTTACTAATCAGCTTGGCATGAAGGTTTAAAATATTTTCAGGCCTTTGTGGGGCATATTTCTTTGCTAAGCCTGTATGGATCTGTTTTATTTTTGTTTTTGTCAGTTTATTGGTTGTTTTTTTTTTTCCAATTCCCTGGTATACACAGTTGCTTTTAAATATCTTAATTTTCTTAGGAGTCTCATACCTGTCTCCTGCTTCTTTTTAATGCCTTAGCTATTCTACTGCATTTCTCTTCCTAAAGTCTCTTGTCCCCATGCATCTGTAGGTCTATAGTCTACTTGCATGCAGTTTTCACAACCTACCCCCATTGCTTCTGATGGCTTTGGCCTCCTGAGCTCTGAGTTAGGTGGGATTTAGAGACAAATCCCTTAGGCAGCCTTTACACAAGGTAGAAATGGCAAAGTCGACCTACTCCATTTTCTGTGCTTCGTAGATGGGGACTGGAGGCCAACTTACTACTTTCCCAAAACTCTTACACATCATACTGATGAGGAGAGGGGACAAGGTTAAGGAAAATCACAAAGACATTTCCTACTGTTTTGATTGTGACTTTTTTTAAATTGGCATTCTCTTGGTTGCTGTAGATTTTTGACTGATTTTCATAGCTTCTACAAAGTTATTTTAGTCATTTTCCAGTTGTTCATTTAGTGTCTCTGTAGGGGAGCAAGGGCCTGAAGACTGGATCTGTGATGTGAGTAAAGGAAAGGGACCCAGGATGGCTCCAAGGCTACTGGGCTGAGCAACTGCAAGGATTAACCACCACCGATTCCAAGTGTGATTTAAGGCAGGGAATACCTCGGATAGTTTTAGATCAGTTATTTTCATTTTGTGGGGGATTAACTAATGCCCGCCAATGTGAATCATTTTGAAAATACTCACACTCTAGGATTTCAACTATCTTTACATTTCTAAGAGAAATGTAATTAGCCTTCATCTAACTTAAGACTGGCTCCCTCAGTTTTCATGTCTCATCCAAAGTTAAGCCACATCTCAGGATATTTATGTTGGAAATATAATTTTCCTTCATGGCAAACCTCATCAACGAGTCATGTCTTCCCATACTAACTCACTATAACAGTGACATCAAAATACTCTAGTCTGACACCATTACTTTCATAAATAATGTTGTGTGTCGGACGTTTCATTTTCTATCCATATTGAACTGTGGCAAGCTCTTTACAGCACCTTGTCACAACTTGCATGCATTTTGCACAGCCTTTTCCAGCCCTTTCCATGTCAGCTTCTCATTTCCCAGGAGTGTCTGCTCCAACAAGAGCACACAGATATCTCAAGCTCCTTCAATAGTGCGTGGGTCACAGTGCACACTACGCATGTCCATCAGACCAAAGAAAATCTCAACTAAGTGGAACCAGACTTAGCTGTGATAGCTAAAACATGCATAAAATCAAACACTGTATCAAACCACATCTGACTTGTCAACAACATACATCCAAGGTTACTGCATTTGTTTTCTCCAAGAACAATAAGTAGGTGAGTACTTGTTTGACATTTTTCTGCTACTAAAAAATCCATTTCCAGCATGGCCCAACCTCAGATTAAGGACGATTACTTGAAGTTTAGATTTTTTATTGCTTGCTAGGTAGAACTGACTATAGCTTTTATGTATTATAGTATTGTATCCCTCACCATAATCCACCAGAGTATATTTAAATTTAAATTTAAGGGCTTAGTTTCGGGCCAGTAACTTTTTATACAATAATTAGCAACACTATTGAAAAGTTCATAACACAATTTTTTTGGTTAATAAGAGGTACTTATTGAATAATATGATGGCAGACATTATAATTACATTTTGTTTTAAATAAGAGGTCTGTTTGTTATTTGGCCTTCTTTTAATTTGATGAAATAAGAATTGGCAGATGTGTTTTAATCTTCAGTAGAAATTGAACCTTTCTATGTGCTCTTGGGGAGGGTTTAAGCCTGGGAAGCTATTTTTTGGTTACAGATTTTAAGAAAAAGGAGTGTGGGGCAGGGGATCCTACAGCAAGCTCTGGCAGATCAGGTTGAGGATCAGCCCCAAACACATGGGTTTGCACCGAGAACAAGGTTAGTGCTAGAGGAAATCCTGGGCAATGGGGGCACAGTCATTCCTTCGTCAGCTAAACCACAGAATGCAACTAGAAAAGATGGCAGACCAAAAGGGCTGTGAGAACTTGGGTGAGGGCAACAGGGAGGAAGGCAGGTGTGAATGGCGCCAACTTAGGAGAAAGGAATGCAGGCCCGAGTCAACAGAAGCACGCGGTGATTTCTGAACTGGAGTTTCCTCCTTGGTGAGTGTAGGCTTAAGAGTCCGGGAGAACTATGCAGGTCCCAAGAAGATGAGGGTCTAGACCCTGGGAAATTCCTAAGGCCACAGACTCTTACCTCAGTTCAGTTGTGACTTACTTTCCCGAGGCCTCTACATTTCAATTCCTAACCTCTTGTAGAATTTTTTTTTTCCTTAAACCTGGCTTAAATTATAATGTAGAATTATTTTAACATTGTTTTTCTACTATTACAGTGTATAAAGTACTTTGTAAAATAATTTCTAAGACAGATCTTGAACAAAATAAAGCTTCAGATCTGGTACTATTACTGTCACATAAAAAGTGAATGATGGAAAAATGTTATAAACCATATATTTTTATGGTGTGTGTATTTAAATGCTTATATTTAATCTCCCAGTGGAGTAAAGTTAAGCCGTTTGCTTTGATTTAGATTTGATTAATGATCTTCAGTCTTTCATTTAGATGGTATGTTACCATTGATCTGACAAAGTATTTGTGCTATTTAAGTGTTTCATGGGGAAAAACAAGACAATTTAGCAGGATATGTTGCAACCACCTCTCAAATTGCTTGCCAAATTGCCTTATTCACATGTAAAGACTTGAATGAAAGAAACTCTGAAGCCTGTGTTAAACAGAGATAACTGAAGAGTCTCACACATAGTATGAATCACATGGAAGCAATCTGAGATTTTTTAATGCTGTTCTCTTTTGCTTTACAGTATGTTTAAATATATTTATATACCTCTTAATCAGTGTTCCTGTTTCCATTTTTGCTACTTTCTAATTTCTGCAGTGGTTAGGCAGTGCCATATCTTCTGCATGTCATGTTTTTTTTGAGTGTTTTGCATAAATGCTTGGTGATTTAAAATATATGTATTATAATATTAATGATGTAATTATATATTCACATTTGGACTTCTCGGTGTCTACAAAATAATGCTTTTTGGTAAATGTATTTTATAGGCTTAAGTGAATTATGAAAGCTTTGAATTTACATGTAATGCAAACAGTTTTATTTTTTAAAAAATTGGATATCAATTTTCAAAGGTCTGTTAAAAAAACTCCATTTTTTTCTTGTCTATTTAAGGTCTTATTATTATTCTTCCACTTGAATTTCAGTGGACATTGTTATTTTCTTGCATAATTATAGACATGGTGATAATACTTGTCATGTATTTAACACTGTTTAGTATAATCATGTGCCACACAATAATGTTTTGGCTAACAATGGACATCATATATGACAGTTGGTCCCATAAGATTATAATACCATATTTTTACTTCACTTTTTCTATGTTTAGATAATTAGATATGTCTAGGTACTCAAATACTTACCATTTTGTTACAATTGTCTACAGTATTCAGTACAATAATATACTGTGCTGGTTTGTAGCCCAGGAGCAATAGGCTATACCATGTAGCCTAGGTGTGTAGTGCTCTACCATCTAGGTTTGTATAAGCACATTCTATGATGTTTACACCATGACACAATTGCCTGGAGGTACATTTCTCAGATTGTATTCACGTTGTTAAGCTATGAGTTACTGTATATAAAATGTTTTCATGTCATCTATTAATTTCTTTAATCCACACCGGATGCATATGAGTCAAAGATTGTGGCTTGTTGGCATGTATGTCATTGTCTGATACAGAAGGCTCTCTCTCCATTTATATATATATAAATGTGTGTGTTTACATAAAATCTGTGTATATTTACAAATGTATACACATAATTCATATCTCAATATCTTGCATAAGGGCAGTGAAATTCTTTGATTTTGTTCCAATTAATTGTGTACCTTCAAGTTTTTTTCTAGACTAAACTTGGATACGTTAAGAAATTTCCAGGTATTATTCAGCTCTATTTTTCTGACACCAAAAAACAGTATCTCAACCCTCCCTTCATTCCTTTCAAATTCAAATAGCTTATAATTTATTTTTATCAGTCTTTTGTTGTTTTTGTTTGTTTGTTTGCTTTTATAGGATGTTGGGCATTGTAATGAGTATTTTTACTGAGATGGAAACATCTTTATCAATAACAAAAAAAACCTATAAGATTTTTGGTGTTTCTTTTGGCTTTTGTAGGTCACTTATTTGTTTTTTCCAGGTAGATTTCAGAATATGAGCTAGACCTGCTAGATTCCATAATACAGACTTGGTATGTGTATCGCTGAGAACTCTTTCTATTTCAATTGGTAGGAAAAGTGAACAAAAATAGACATAAGTGAAAAATGGAATTTATTTTCTTAGGGAAAAAAATCTGAGTGGTAGACTTCAGGAATGGTTCATTCAGATGCCCACAGGATGTCAACAGAATCCAGTTTCTCTCTGTCCCTCTCTCTCTCTCCTCTCTCAGCTCCACCTTCTCAGTGTCAATTTTACTTTTACACAAATCCATCCTTTTTATTTTAGATAAAATCTCCAGACACAAAAACAGCATTTTCACACTATATAATTTCTCAGCTTGAAAATCAATGAAAAAAAAAGGAACACTTCTACCATCTGCAAAAGTCAAATAAAACCTCCTGGCCTGACTCCCGTTGGCCTGAAATCAGGTATATGATCATTCTTGACCAATTGCAATTACCTGGAGGATGGGCTATGTCAATTGGCTTCTGCCAGTTAGGCTCTACCCTGCAGACCGGGGGAGCATCTGCTTACCCCCACTCTGCCTTGAGAGAAAGAATGTTGGAACGCTCTTTTCCCAGGTTACAAAAGTAGCAAATGCTTCTTATAATCATACAATCCTTTTTTTCCTTTTTTGACTAACTTTTTAACATTGACAGATAAAGTATTAATTAGGGGATACAGACTTTCAAACAGAAATCTATTAAAAGATGAAGTCAAAGGAAATATTATCACCTAGTATGTAACTATGCCAACAATGGTTAACATTTGTGCTTTCTCTTTTGTGACATGGAGTTGCCCCTGGGAAGAAGATTCACAGTCACAAGGTTAATTTTCCATCTCTCCTCTTCTTATAGGTTTCGCCCTGTTACTAGGTCTAACCAATGAAATAGGACACATCATATTATTACATGCTACTGTAATGTTGGTTTTTTAGGAAGAGTTTATGCTGTCTCCACCCTGTCTCCCTTTATTTGCCATCTGGTTGTAGAGAACTCTGAGACACTAAAATATTTCAGGGCCATAAAATGGAGGTAACCAGGGTCCCTGAATCACCATGTGGAGGCAAACCACTGCAACCAGAAGCACCTGCAATGGACTGTTACATAAGGGACAAATAAGTTCCTAAAAAATGGGGTTTTAATTATTGAGTAGCTGCTGGTACTCTAATTAATACAAAGTCAAGTGATGAAGGAATAATTTCTATACCAGCTATCTCTAATTGTCACTGTTAATTCTATTAGTAACACATCACTGGGAGGATGAACAAGTAGATAGACTTTATTTCTTTTTATAATATTTATTTCTTTGGAAATGAAAATGAATCTAATTTTTAAAACTATGTTTCTGGATGACAAAAAATATAACTTTTATTTTACCATGCAGTGCATTATAAATAGAAATTACTGTTTAGAATAATTACCTCAGCATCATGCCCACTAGTAACTTAAACTTTTCTTATCTCACTTTAAAGGGACTTTTAGAACGATGGCAGAGGCCTAGAAGTGAACAGGACTTGTATATGTGCAGGGAATTGTGAATAGTTATGATTCCAAATGTCTCAAGCCAAAAATATGAAAGGAGAGTTTTGAGCAATGGAACAGGGGAATTAGCAGGGGTTAGGTCATGAAGGGCGTTGAAGGAAGACTTAAGGAGTTGAAGAGAATAGAGACACCGAAGGATTTTAAGCAAAGGAGTCAGGATTGTGTTTTAGAAAGTTTACTCTGGACTTCCAGTGGAAAAAAGCTAAGTAAAGGCTCTTCTCTCTGAAACCAAATGAAAACAAAAAGGACAAGAAATGGAAAATACCATCTACAAACCTATGAAAAACTGCCCAGTTGCAGACTTTCATCTACGCAGTTCTGCCAGTTGCAGTGAACACAGGTCAGGTACGGAAGCTGAGAACAAGCACTTGCTGAAGAGACCTCGACAGCAAAGACCTCCAAAGGTGATATGCTTATTAGGAATGCCTTGCTAAGATCAACAGGTCCTGGGCTAGTGGAAATATTTCCAGAGCCATACGCAACTGCCTTTGGTGCTACAGAGTAGCAAGGTAAAGGTGGGTGAGTAAAGAAATAGGTGGGCACTACATTTTTATAAGATTAAAATTAGCAGGATGGAAGATGGAAGTCACTGCTTCCACTGAGTTCTTTATTTTAGCTAAAAAGAAGTAAACGGCAAATGGATTCATAAAGGACCTAAGACATAGAGGCATCATTTCTACTCAAGTGATTTCCTGCTGGTCTAGAGAAGACCAGAGTTCATGGGGTTGACTCTTACTGCCAAGGGTTCAGAGACAGTGGAATGAAGTCCAGCTCTCGGGCCTCAGTCCACTTCCTTGGCCGCTCGTCTTCACTGTCATCAAATGAGGAAGGCATAGAGGGACCTAAAATGCATAATAAACAGAAATGTATCAGTAGGGGACCCATGGAAAGAAGTGCAAAAGGGGTTTGGGCAAAAAGACCACCAGAAACGAAACATAAAAAAAAAAAAAAATTGTATAATGAAGTCAAAGCAAAGTCCAAACTGGCTGTAACAAAGAGAATTTCTTTGAAAGAGGCCATGCTAGAAACAAAAAGCCCAGTTAGGACACCGTTTAAATAATCTGGCCCCATCCTAAACCAGAATACCAGCAGTAAAGAGAATTAAAGAGTGCAGACCACTGTTGTCTGCCTTCATTTTTGTGTGCACAAGACTTGGGCTTATATTTTCCATATGCTAAGAATCAGTTTTCTGAAGAGTACAATAATAGTGAAAAAACTTAGCTCTTTGCTTAGACAGCTAATGTAAAACTTAATTATTACTAGACACTTAAAATTATAAACCAAACGAAATTTAGGATTTTTGTAAATATGGGAAATTCTCCAATGTGATTGTCTTACTTAAGACAAGAAGAAGTACAAGAAGATATCCATGTCCTGTCCTTACTCAAATACACTGTCCACATATTTAAGAGTGTGTCTCTTTTAAAGAAGGATGTTTCGCTCCCAAAATGTACTCCACACTTTTTTTTTTTAATATTTCCTTTATCCAGCACTTGTTGGGCCAGTGATGTTTGGAGCAGCATCTCGTACTGATTTTGTTACTATTTTTTTCCATAAAAAAAAAAAAAAAAACATGCACTCTAAGTGAAATAAATAAGGACTATAGATAGCTTGCATTCTTTCATATATGATTTTATCATCAAATGAGCTTGTGGCAAATGTTTCTTCAGATTTTTAAAAATTACTTATTTGCGAATTTGTGAATCTGAGTAGGGAAGGTACTACAGAGCTGTTTCCTCTAAATCCAATGTGGCCATGCCAACTCCCCTGCTTCTAATACTTCAGTGGCTGTCCAGTCACTGCATGGTAAGTTTCAAAACTCCTAAAATGGTAGAAAAGATCTTCTGTGATCAGATTCCACCTTACTGAGCCAGGATTAGTTTTGGCCAATTCTCGCTCTGAAGTTTATGTTACAGCAAAACAGAACCTACAATTTTCTTATATGAGTTCACTCCTTCTATTTCCCAGGAATTATTACACTTTTTGTCACTTCCTTTGATTGGCTGTATCTGTACTGTCCATCTTATTTCTCGTGTTTCCTTTGTCTACATAACTCCATCACATATTTATATTATATATATATATTTTGATTTTTATTTTTTAAATTTATTTTTTTAATTCACGTACATATTTTAAAACTTAGCCCAGGGCTCCAGTAAGCCTGCCTGGACAGAATATCTTGCCATTCGACCATGCACCTCACTACTCCTTCTCCACCTTCTTCTCTACATACATACTACACACTCCTATACACACAGAAGTCCAACTGAGTTCCACTTATTCAGTGTCCCTGTCCCTATTCTGTGGTCCTATACTATTTTATTATATCTCTATCAGTACATTCATCACATTGTATCATATATTTTTGTTTATATTTTTACTTTTCTGCCCAGATTGAGTCTTTAAGGAAAGTCATTATACTGTTTTCATCTTCGAATACCTAAGTTAAAAAAATATATATATAGGCCATGGGGCTTAAAAGATGTTCATTGCTGAGGTATTAAAAAAACACATATGAATGAATAAATGAGCTAATGAAAGAATGAATTAGTGAATGAGTTGACAGTAATGAGAAACCTGTGATTCTCTCTGTGGCTATGAGGGAACATGGAGAGCAGCAGTCCCCTTGCTATTGCTAGCAAAAGTCGCAGTACTCCCAGAATTCTGGAGCCATTTGGACAATGTTAATTACCGACTTTATGATGTACTCATCAATAAGTTACCTGCTCCCAGTATCCAGTATAATGCCAGCAAGATCCAGAGTCATCCATGTGTTTATGTTTTTTAAAGTAGCTTATATTAGCAGTAACTGTCTTGCAGAAGATATTTCTTTACAACAAATGGCCAGCTGGTGTTAATGCGATTCTGCTACCTGAAACCATCAGCACCACCCAGGAAGTCATCTGTCTCCCCAAATGCCCTGCAGAACAACTGTCATTATTTAAATGCAGTGCATTTTAAATAATTAAGTTTTAATTTCAATGGAGTTCACTGGAAAATAGATCAATATGACTACACAGAGCCAGGGCAATGGGAACTGGTTATAAGCACTTCCAGTCTATGTTCTCACTTGGTTTACAGTCGGCAAAGAGAGTGAGGCCTGAGCTGTTTTTCAAGGGAATGTTTGGTTATGGAGAATGTTCAAGATTTAAAACACTACAGTTGTGTTTATTTTATCTCTCATTAAGGATTATGCTTAGTTCTCCTTGGCAGCTATGGCTAAAGATTGGTTGACAGAACCTATGGCTAGAAGGCTATTAAAGGGTAGAGGGTGAGTGTTTGGATTATAGACACCTACTCTGCTCATTGCTAGCCTAACGACCCTGAGGAAGTTATTTAATGACTCAGCTTCCTTCCTTCCTTCCTTCCTTCCTTCCTTCCTTCCTTCCTTCCTTCCTTCCTTCCTTCCTTCCCTTGCTCCCTTTCTTCTTTTATTCAAAAAATATTTTTGAACTCCATTATGTACCAGCACTGAAATACTAGGATTCCAAAGTCAAATATAATATTGTTTCTGCTCTACAATAACATATTAGAAAAGTAGGGATAATCTTACCTACCTTACAGGATGTGTTGAAATATGATAAAAACACTCGGCCCCTGTAAGAGGTACTCCCAAGTGGTAGCTATTTGTTTCTCTCTCTGTCTGTCTGTCTGTCTGTCTCTCTCTGTTTCTCTCTCTCTCTCACACACCCACACTCCTTTATATTTTGCAGGGGATGGGGCATTTGACTATTTGGCACTCCAGTAGTTTTTCAATATCTTTTATACCTGGGAAGAGAAAAGATATTATTCATACTTGCCGATGTTTCTGGTAATTAGCTGTTTGGTGGAGAAAAATAATGGGTTGAGGAGAAAATGATACCTGAGTTTAACATAATGATTTTGTATCAAAGAGAGGTTTGGTTACAGGAAAGATGGCTGACTGGAGGCAGCTGGGATGTGTCTCTTCTGCAGAAAGCAATCAGATATTCATGAAATACCCATATTTCCATTAAATTTTCAGATAAGAAAATGCTTGAAGATAACAGGTAGGTGACAGGGAAACACTGCAGGTGAAGGTAGAAGCTGGACTGTCTGTCTGGGGCCTCTGAGAGTCTTGAGTGGTGCCCAGACACAGACTTTGGGGAGGGGTAAGCAGGAGACCTTTGGAACACTGCACTCCTACCTTGGACCTTGCAATTTTGGCTACAGGGCAACTCCTCGACCTCCACAGGTGTGCAGAGCATCCTGGGAAGCTGCCGGGTGATCACACTGAGGTCCAGCTTGAGCTTGCATGGAACTCCACAGACTTCCCAAACCTGGGCAGCTGCACTCAGAGCCAACTGGGGAGCCCTTTTCCAGTGCTCTAAACCTTGACCTGAGGATGCTTCTGCCCCACTTCTGGGTCTGTGAGGGAGATGAGAACCTGGATGATCTCCCATGACCCAAGGTCAAGTTTCACCACAGGAGCTGTGGGCTACTGCAGGACAGAGAGGTGTCTGAACCAAAAACTTTCTGCTCCCCCAGAGCATGGCATATCCCACCCACCCCACAGCTGAACCACAGTAGAAGGACAGTTGGCCTGCTCGAGTGTTCTGTGGGCAGCTAGGCCTCTCACTGTCACAACCAGAGCTTGAACTGAGGGGACCTAAGGACATGTCCCAGGCCTGATCCCATATTCCCAGAACTCAATTGCATCATTCAGGGACTTGGAGGAGAGATCTGTGAACTGATGTTGAATTGTGGGGGAGACTGTGCATGCAAAGCTGAGAGGAGAATGTGGTGTGGGTTCAAGTTGCAGCACAGGCATGGAGCATCCCTCCCTCCATGGGAATGGCTGGGGAGGCCACACCTTTGATCCTGCATGGTACACTGGGCAGAAGGGCTGGCAACCTGCAGTGGCATTGCTGCCTGAGCGTAGTCACCTTTTCACTTGCCTGGTTTGTTTGGCCTGCTACTGGCAGCCAGATGATAGAGAGAGACACACTAGACAATGGGAGTGGCAGCAGAGCAAACCCCACCCACACGGGCTGAAATGTGAATTCTGGACACCCTCTCCCCCACAAAAAGGTTCTCTGGCATGGTAGGGGCGTATCCACCCCTCCCTGGGTTTCTCCAGCAGCCTGGGAGCCAACCCTCAATCACGGTTGAGACAGAGCTTGAGATAGCCTTTGGGGAGCCTGGATGCAGGCTCACCTGACCCAGCCCCATCTCACACCCCCCATCCACCTTGGCAGTGGTAGAGCACAAGAAGGGAGAGGGGGTGCCTGCGAATCCTGGGTCCTGCCCAATGTCTGGGACATCTAAGTGCTTCTCCCAATTGAAGAGGGCAGGGCATAGGTCCCACAAACACCATCACAGCTGGCTCTTTCCTGTAAGCACCACCCACTGACAGGGAGGACAATTTGCAAAGCACCTTGCAGTATTTACTGATTTAGTCACACAAGGCTTTGCTGACTTTTACCCTCAAGCAATACTTACTGACCTGGAGATTAAACGAAATGTCCCAAGATAATTCATACTGTTAGAAGTTCATAGGACTTAGGAAAGAGATAAGATTTCAGAGACGTTCATCTCCCTTCTCAACAGGAGGCAGGGAATCTGTGCATACACATAGTACACCACTAATACAGCCTACAAATAAGTGGCAACTAAGAAAAACACCACAATAATGCTATCTATAACAAAGGTTTTCCTTCATAACCTAGGCCCCCCAAAAGCACCCAAAAGCAAAGCCAAAGTTCCTTTCCCAACATATGCTATAATCACACCTTTAAGAGAGAGAAAAAATATAATCCCGTATAAACAAAAGACATTTCAAAAGCAAGAAGTGACATCCTTCCTAGAGGAGAAGAAATCAGTGAAAGAACTTGAAAGTATGGATCAAATGGAAGGTCTACTTGAATCTGTTTAAGGAATCTCCATATTGCTTTCCATAAGGGCTGTACTAGTTTACAGTCCCACCAGCAGTGTAAGAGAGTTCCTGTCTCTCCGCATCCACGCCAACATGTATTGATTTGGGACTTT
>CM052439.1:86382350-86421145 GCA_028533085.1 Varecia variegata | reverse complement strand
GGACGGGGGTGGGGGCGGGGATGGGTGTATACCTACAGGAGGAGTGCGATGTACACTGTTTGGGGAATGGACACGCTTGAGGCTCGGACTCGGGGGATTGGGAGGGACATGGGCAATATATCTATGCAGAACTTTTGTACCCCCATAATAAGCTGAAATAAAAAAAAAAAAAGAACTTGAAAGTATGAAAAACAGTGTAATGACCCCACATAGGATCATATTGGCTCTCTAGCAATGGATCTAGACCAAAACAAATATACTGAAATGACAGATAAAGAATTCAAAATATGGATTAGAAGGAAGCTCAATAAGATCCAAGAGAAAATGGAAAACCAACTAGAAGAGACCAGAAAAATAGTTCAGTATATGCACTAAAAATTACTAAAGAGATAGATATATTAAATAATAAAACCAAACAGAACTTCTGGAAATGAAAATGTATTTAGGTAAATATAAAATATAGTGGAAAGTTTCAAGAATATACTAGATCCAGAAGAAGAAAAAATTTAAGAGCTTGAAGACAAGTTTTTCAAATTTACACAATCAGTCAAAAATAAAGAAAAAAAAAACCAAACGAAGTGAGCAAAGTCTTTGAGAAATATGGGATAATGTAAAGTACCCAAACATAAGAATCACAGATGTCAGTGAGGGAGAAGAGGAAAAAGCAAAAAGCTTGGGAAACCTATTTGAGGGGATAACTGAGAAAAAATTCTCAGGCCCTGCTAGAGATTTAGACATCCAAATAAAAGAATCTCAAGTAATTCCTGGGAGATTTGTTGCAAAAAAGAAATCACCAAGGCACATAATCATCAGAATAGCCAAAGTCAACATAAAAGAGGAACTCTTATGAGTCATGAGATGAAAACGTCAAGTTACTTACAAAGGAAAACCCATCTTACTAACAGCAGACTTCTCAGCAGAAATGTTACAAGCCAGAAAGGGTTGGGGTACTATCTTTAAACAGAATAACTCTCAGCCAAGAATTTTGTATTCTGCAAAACTAAGTTTCATAAATGAAGGAGAAATAAACAGACAAGCAAACACTAAGGGAATCTATCATAACTAGTCTAGTCCTATAAGAAATGTTTGAAGATGCTCTAAACACCAAAAATAAGGGTTGATACTCACCAGTATAAAAACACTTGAAAGTAAAAGCTCATAGCTTTTGTAAAACAATAACACAAGGAAGAACAGAAAGCAAATAGGTAACAGTATCTTACATATCAATATAACATTGAATATAAGCTTTCTAAATGGGCCACCTAAAAGATATAGGTTGGCAGAGTGGGTAACAAAAACAAAATTCAAACATTGATGTCTCCAAGAATCCCATTTAACTTGCAAAAATTCTCATAGACTCAAGGTAAAGGGGTGGGAAAAATATTCCATGCAAATGGAAACCAAAAGTGAGCAGGGGTAGCTACTCTCAAAATAGATAAAATAGATTTTAAATCAACAACAGTAAAAAAAAAAAAAAGACAATGATGGTCATTGTATAATCATAAAAGGATGATTCAACAAGAAGATATAACAATCCTAAATACGTTGTGTCACCAGAGTTCCCAGATTCATAAGGCAAACACTACTAGACCTTAAAAAAGAAGTAAATAGCAACACAATAATAGTGAGGGAATTTAACACTCCACTGACAGAACTAGACAGACCATTGAGGCAGAAAATCAACAAACATTGGACTTAAACAGGACACTGGACCAAATGGACCTAACGGATATTTACAGAACATTCTACCTAAATACTGCAGAATATACATTCTTCTCATCAACACATGGAATATTTTCCAAGATAGATCATAGATGAGACCACAAAACAAGTCTCGGCAATTTTCAAAAATCAAAATCGTATGTATCTTCTCAGACCACAGTGGAATAAAACTAGAAACTAATTCCAAGAGGAACTCCCAAAACTATACAAATACATGAATATTAAACAACCTGGTGCTGAATGATCTTTGAATTAATGATGAAATAAAAGATGGAAATTTAAGAAATTTAATTGAACGATAATGATGACACAATTTACCAAACTCTCTGGGAGACAGTAAAAGTAGTGCTAAAAGAGAAATTTATAACACTAAATGGTTATGTAAAAGAGACAGAAAGATCACAACTTAACAACCTAATGTCACACCTCAAGGAACTAGAAAAACAGGAACAAACTAAACCCAAAGCTAGTAGAATAAAAGGAAAAGCAAAGGTCAGAGCACAACTAAACAAAATTAAAACAAAAAAATACAAAGGAAACAAAAAGTTGATTCTTTGAAAAGATAAACAAAATCAATAGACCATTAGCTACGTTAACCAAGAAATGAAGACACAGGATTCAAATAAACTCATTCAGAAATGAAATCCAAAAACAAACCAAATCCAAATGCACATCAAAAAGATAATTCACAGCAATCAAATCAGTTTCATCCCAAGGATACAAGCATAGTTCAACATATGCAAATAAATAAATATGATTCACCATATAATCAAAATTAAAAACAAAAACCGTATGATCATCTCAACAGATGCAGAAAAAGCATTTGACAAAATCCAGCATCACTTCATGATAAAAACCTTCAACAAAGTAGGCATAGAAGGACCATATCTCAAAATAATAAAAGCCATATATTACAAACCCACAGCCAACATCATACTGAATGAGAAAAAGTTTAAAGTATTCCCCCTAAGAACAAGACAAGGATGGCCACTTCTATTCAACATAGTACTGGAAGTCCTAGCCAGAGCAAGGGAAATAATTAAAAAGCATCCAAATCAGAAAAGAGAAAATCAATCTATGCCTTTTTACTGATAATATGATCTTGTATCTAGGAAACCCTAAAGATTCTTCCAAAATACAACTAGAATTGTTAAATGAATTCAGTAAAGTCTTAGGTTACAAAAGCAACATATGCAAGACTGTAGCATTTCTATATGCTAATAACAGCCAAGCTGAGAATAAAATTAAGAATTCAATCCCATTTATGATAGCTGCAATAAAAGAAAAGAAAAGAAGAGAAAAGAAAAGGAAAAAAAGAAAACACCTACCAAAATACTTAACCAAGGAGGTGAAAGAGCTCTACAAGAAGAAATGAAAACACTGATGAAATTAATCATAGATGACACAAACAAATGTAAAAACAATCAATGCTCATGGATTGGAAGAATCAATATTGTTAAAATGTCCATACTGCCCAAAGTGATTTACAGATTCAATGCAATTCTCATCAAAATACCAATGCTATTTTAAACAGAATTAGAAAAAAATTCCTAAATTTTATATAGAATCAAAAAAGGACCCAGATAGCCACAGCAATCTTAATCAAAAAGAACAAACCCGGAGAGATCACATTACCTGACCTCAAATTACTACAAGTCTACAGTAACCAAAAACAGCAAGGTACTGGTATATGCAGAAGGGAATAGGTAGCACAGAAATAAAACCATATATCTACAACCAACTGCTCTTCAACAAAGCAGACAAAAACATACACTGGGTAAAGAACACCCTACTTAATAAATGGTCCTGGGAAAATTGCATGGGCACATTCAGAAGAATGAAAATGAATCCCTCTCTCTCACCATATACAAAAGTAACTCAAGATGAATTAAAGACTTAACTGTAAGACCTGAAACCATAAAAATTCTAAAAGAAAATTTATAAAAAACTATTCTTTATCTAGGCAAATAATTTATGACTAAGACTGCAAATACAACAAAAGCAATAATAAAGAAATGAAACTTAATTAAACTAAAAAGCTTTTGTACAGCAAAATAAATAATTGACAGTAAATAGATAACCTACAAATTGGGAGAAAATATTTGCAAATTATATATCAAACAAAGGATCCAGAATCTGTAAGGAACTCAAAGGAATCAGCAAGGATAAAAACTGATAACCCTATTAAATTGTGGGCAAAAACCTGAACAGACATTTTTCAAAAGAAGAGATACAAATGGCTAACAAACATACAAAAATATGATCAGCATCACTAATCATCATGAATTGCAAGAATCCATGAGTGGAAGAAACCACAATGAGATACTACCTTACACCTGTCAGAATAGTCATTATTACAAAGTCAAAACACAATAGATGTTGGTATAGATATGGTGAAAAGGGAACACTTATGCACTGTTTGTGGCAATGTAAATTAGTACAACCTCTATGGAAAATGGTATGGGGATTCCTCAAAGAACTAAAAGTAGACCTACCATTCAATCCAGCAATCCCACTACTGACTATCTACCCAAAGGAAAAGAAGTTATTACATCAAAAAGACAAATGCACCCAAACACTTATGGCAGCACAATTCATAATTGCAAAACTATGAAATCAACCTAGGTGCCCATCAACTGATGAGTGGATAAAGAAAAGGTGGTGTACACACACACACACACACACACACACACCATGGAATACTACTCAGCCATAAAAAAGAATGAAATCATATCTTTTTCAGCAACTTGGATAGAATTGGAGGCCATTATTCTAAGTGAAGTATCTCAGAATCAGAAAACCATCTGCCACATGTTCTCACTTAGCTATGGGGATGCAGGGGCACACAGAGTGACATAATGGACACTGGAGACTCAGAAGAGGGGAGAGTGGGAGGAGGGTGAGGGATGAAAAAATACCTACTGCGTACAGTGTACACTATTGGGGTGGCAGGTACATTAAAAGCTCAGACTTCACCACTCTATATTTCATCCATGTAACAAAAATACATTTGTACCCCCTAAATTTATTGAAAAAAAATGGAAAAAAAAACAGATAGACTTGTTACCTCCAGACATTTACTTTTCATTCAGTGTATTTAGATCCAAATTTTTATTTCATAGGATCTCAAAACTGAATGGATTTAACAGACTCTTACAAAGGAAGAACTTGAGGCCCGCAGAGGGCTTATGAGGCAGAGGAAACGAGAGAGTCACAACAGACCACAGCCTGCTTCCTCCCTGCTCGGTGCCTCCAGACTATGCTATGGCATCTGAGCGTCAGTGAGGGGAACTGAGAGAGGAAGGAGCAGGTGTGTGACAAGGACTGGTTACAGAAAATTTGAAGCCCGCTAGATAAGAATCTGTTAGAGTCACTAACACCAGGTGGCAGGTGACACTTTAGTTAGCGCTGACTTCAGAAGAGAGAATACCCCTCTCTTTAATTATCACACTGGCCATGAGTTGCAAGTCCCTGGGCCTGCAGGGAATTTATTAGCCAAACAGAGGCCAGGGTCAATTAAATGATTCGAACAGGGCTCAATATTTACTTTTTTTCTCAAAGTACTGTTGAGTCCAATAAAATTTTAATTGGGTTGTTTCTGTAATAGCAGCATTTAGAAAACAAGTGACAATTTAAACAGCTGCACTATGCTGAAATACAGTGAACAGGCAGCCCTCTGGGGGAGGTCAGGATTTAGAGCTTTGTAGGTAAGGCGCAGACATTGCCTTCATGGTCTGAAACCTGCTCAGCACATCGTTCTTATTTTTTTTTTTTTCCTTAATCCTTAAAGTCGGCTTTATGGGCTTCCAATTCTTCTTCCAGTCAAACTCAAAAACACAAAAATATTTATGTGAATATTAGGTAATCTGAAAGATATTTGAGCTTCACATAAGTCTATCTGTGGGTAAGAAGATAATTGTTGTGAGTTTAACTTTCTAAGTTTGAAGATGTCTGAAAGCAGAATGGAAGCCACAAAAGTCAATTGTAAAGTGATTTAAGATATATGAAATTCCAGCACCCTTTTTCTGCCCACTAAGCTTTACAGGCAATATTGATGCACAGTTTCAAGCTGTAAAGAAGAGCAATATTCAAGGGTTTGTTCTTACTTGGCAAAAAATTGTATTTTCTTGTCATTACCATTTTTCTTCAAACAGAATTGATCAAGAACACACACACTTCTTTTTTTTTTTTTTTTTTCATAAGAAGTCTGTTCCTTCCTATATGTGTATTTGTGTGGGCTGTTTCCTCAATCTGGAATCCTCTGGTCTCTTCCTCTCCAAATTTACCATTCTAAGCCCTATATCATCAGGACTTGATGCTGCCTCCTGTTTGTTATTTCTCCTCTCTTTCTGTGATTTCTTCTTCATTTGACTTCAATATCATTTGTGAAGAGGGTTTTACTGCTTTAAGAACTTATTCCTTGACCACTTTGAGTTATCTTTATAGAGACAATGAAAACGGCATATGATATAAAACCATGAGATATTTGGTACATTATGATTCTACCTCTAATTAGCTTTTTCGAGCCTAAGTGTTTCATCTCCAAGATAGGGAAATTATATGAAGGCTATGGTTTGAATGCCCCTGAAATATACATGTTGAAACTTAATTGTTAATGTGATAGCATTAAGAGGTGAGACCTTTAGGAGATTATTAAGTCAGGATGGCAGAGCTCACGTGGATGGGCTTTGGGCCCTTATGGAAGAGATTGAGAGAGGGAGTGGGTTCCTTCCCTTCAGTCCCCTCCACCATGTGAGGACACAGTGTTGATCCCCTCAGGAGGGGGCAGCCACAAGGCGCCATCTTGGAAACAGAAAGACCAGGTTCTCAGCAGACACTAAACCTACTGATGCCTTGATCTTGGACTTCCTAGCCTCCAGAATTGAGAGCAAGTAAATTTCTGTTCTTTATGGGGTATTTTTAAATAATAATAAAAATGAACTAAGATACTACATTAAATGTAGATTATATAGAATAAGTGAGATAATGTTTATCTGTGTATATCCTAGTTTTATTTTTTATTTCACATGTGTTATTTTTGAGGGAAAAAAGGGTTTCTCTCAGCCATTTAGAATGTAACTGTAGTTCTCAGAATTGAATGCTCAAAAATATTTAAATAATGTATTTAACTATGCCAGCCCCTGTGTAAAACTACAAAGGTTTCCTTGTACGACTTTATACAACCTCAGATATGAATGTAGAGGTCAGAAAATGAGACTCATGTCCATCATAACTGTGCCTTTCTCACAGCTATTCTCTCTTCACAGGGAAGAGTAGTGGAAGATGCATGTTCTTGCCCTTCCCCTCCATCCTAATGCTAGAATGCAAGGTGAATGGATCTAGGCTGTGTAATTTGCTTTGGATAACAAATTGCAATCACATGCATATATCCAGTAAGTGCCTGTGGATGATAATGGCATTGATGATCACTCACACCAAAAAAATGATGGAGTAGAAGCTGGAAGGTTCCAGTTTATGAAATAAAACTGAAAGAATTGACATGTTTACCATGACCTAGCAATAGCTAGGGGCAAACTATCCTTAAGCATTCTTATTCCATTCCATTTCTGCATGTATCTGGTACTTGTCATAACAGCCCCAGGCAAGTTACAATAAAGAGAGCAACATATGGCATTTGAAGAGTGTCAACACCAAGGAGAGAGTGTGATTTACAGGGGTGCTATCAGAGGAAGTAACGGAGCAAACATTCATGCTAAGATTAAATTGGTTCTAGTAGATTGATGTTATTTCTGTGTTCTGTGAAGTTTATCCTTCTCTTATTATTTTCTTCATCTTCTTTTTCTTTCTTTCTTTCTTTTCAAAGAGACTGACCACTGTGAGTATTATCCAAGAATAATGGCTGAATTACAAACTGAAATTCTGTAACTTCCTGCAAGACAGATTTTGATGAGATGTAAAAAAGCACAGACTCAGTTTAAGTCCCTTGAGGTATTTCTCATAATAACCAAAGAGGAGACAAGTTACAAATGATCAGTCCTAGTTAAGTAAACTATTTGCTGTTATATAGAAAAGCAAAATATATTTGGCTCTTTTTTTAACATTTAGATCAATTCATTTAAATACTTGGTCATGATAACCAGAAAATGTTGATAGTGATTGTATATTCCTTGCAGAACCCTAAAACTAAATTAGACAACTATTGCTTTGCTATATATTGAGACAATGCCTGCTTTCGACATTTTTCCAGACCACACTTTTTGTTAGGAAAATTAAAAGTTTTAGGCTGAACCCAAATTTTTAGAAATATATATATTTCTAGTGAGAGATATATATATTTCTTAGGGTCAATCTGCCCCCTTACACATGGTCTTCAATCTGGCCTCTCTCTTCATATGTAACCCTATTTGCTAAGCCTGTGATATTTACTAGGGCACTCCCCCACCCTATGCCAATGTAAGCATTATTAGTAGCTTGAGTCCAGATCCAGATATTGCTTATAGAATTCCAGAACATACACATAACATGACCACATCGCTTGACCACATCCTCTGGTCTAACTTTACAATGATTCACCCCACCTTGGCCCAGACCTGCTTTCATAAACACTCAAACGCCACCTATTCATGCAAGGCCCTGAGCCAGCTGCTGCAACTTGCAAAGATAAAGAAAATTTGATTACTGCTCCTCAGGGGACAGACAAATAGAACTAACAACGTGTTAAGTGCAGGGTTAGGAATTAGACAGACTGGTGGAGGTACTACAATGGGGAAATTAACTGACTCTGCCTGTGGGAGCTGTGGAGATTAAAACAGGACCTGGTAGTTGATCCAGGTTCAGAAACAAGCATAATATATCAACTATGAGAAGGCAGAGAGAAGGAATTTTGAACAGAAGAAACAACATGAGCCAAAGCTAGGAGGTACCGGTATGGATAATATTTGGGAAAGAGTAAGTGATTGATTCAGAGTAGTCCAATATAGGGTGTCGGGGGGTGGGGGTGCCGGTGGAGACAGTGGCAAGAGATGATGCCAGAAAAGTAATTTGGGACCAATTTTGAACAGTGTCAAATGACATCCTCAGGAGTATTACTCTATTGTAGACGGCGGTCAGTCATCGAACTTTTTTTAGCAGCAGGGTGATGTGACTAAAATAAGGTCTGAGAAAGACTACCTTGTGGTGTTGGGGAAGAATAAATGCGATTAGGGACAACTGAACCATCTGGAAAGCTGCAGCATCAGGTGGATGCTGCTATTTGGTCAAGGTGTTAAGTGAGGAAGTGGCAGAGGGAACAGTGTTCTGGTTCTAAAGGTATTTTCAAAGTAGGTCCTATCATTCTGGGGACTGGCTGGACCTGAGGGGTTAAATAAAAGGAAGAGTTTTAGATGATTCAAGGGTTTCATGACAGAAGATACTTCTGGTCTTAAGTTTTGAAAATAAACTAAATACTGAAATAAATATATATATATTTTTTCTTCTATTAGAAAAAAATTATTTTTGATCCATTTCTTGGCAAAAACAGCAATGCGTCAGTGTATCCTATACAATTCAAATAACAGGCTTGCCTATTTAAAACCTCTTGCCAACTGAAAGAGTTCAACAAGATTAACATTTTAACTGACAGCACAGAATCTAGTACATCACAATTTAGTACCAATTTGTTGGCTGAAAACTATTGTAACCAATAATAGATGTTCCTCCAAAAACTAGTCATGAATGTACAAGATCTAAATATGCATGAGGTCATTTTATTTCAAGAGTCATAACTCAGACTGGCATCTACATTCTTCATGGAGATTATCTTTCATTTGTAAAAGCTTGTGGGACACAAGTCCAGTTCTAGTCAGAACCAATGAATATTTTATATTAGCTCATCCACAAATTGTAAAAGATTTACATCTTAAGGACACTAAAATTAGCTTAAGATATTAATGCACAGTAAAACAAAAAAAAAAGTAGCTTCACTTTAAAGTTAAAATCAAGGGAAAGCCATGTTCTGGATTGGCAACCTGCCACCAAAGACACAACGCTGTTCAAGGCTGCTCTGCCATGATATTGTTCTCAGATCATAGAGTAACAGAATTTTATTGTATTTATTTGAGTAATTATTCTGACAATTGTTTCTGTGATGGAATAGCTATTTCTGAAATGTACCCTGGGGCAGAAATGAGGAGGCCTGAGACAAACTCATCTTCCATAATTACAAAGGACGGTGGAGATGAGAAAATCTCGACATTCAGAGTTCAAATTAAGGTATGTATTCCAAAGACAGCTTTCTTTTTTCAAAATATCAGAATCACTAATATATTTAAGAGCCCAATTACAATAAAAGTTTTAAAAGCAAAGTTGTTTGATTCTTCATGCTGAATTTGGCCCTGTAGTTTGTTCAAAGGAAGAATTTATTTTAGAATTTCAAATGACTGGACCAGGTTGAGAATAGTTTAGAAGACTCAAGACCATCTAAATGCTTTCAGTGAAGTGGAAACAGCACAAGAAAGCAACATTTATTTCGGCAGAAATTTCAAAGTTACGTCTAGAGCTAGGAGACCTTTAATCACGAGAAGCAATGATGCAAGGCCTCAATCAAAGGACCCAAATTCAAATCTAGGCATGGCTCTGAGAAAATTGTTTTGACTTGGTGAACTCAGTTTCCTCCTCTGAACAGGGATGATAATATTTACTGGGCCAGATTTACAAGTAAGGCACAGAATAGGTTCTTCATTGCTAATGCACACATGGTCAAGGCAACTGGCTAACAGTAAAATATTAGGATTGATTTCAGGAGCACATTATCTTTGCAGATGTTAATGTTATTGTGCGTGAGAGTGCCTACTGCTGAGTGGCTGAGTGTGAACGTGTATGAGAGAACGCCAAAAACTGAAAGAAAAAAAGAACAGAATAAGAGAGAGAATGTAGGAGCAAGAAGTTCTTCTTGGTAGAGAAAATGATGCGCTATCAATATCTGTGGTCAAGCAGGAAAGAAATATGAGCTGGCTTTTTCCTCCAGCTCCTCCCAGCTTCAGGCTTCCCAAGGGAGATGGAGGAAATCAGTGATAGAAAAACCATTAATGTCTTCATAGCCATTCTACACTGCAGCCTAGTCACAGGCCAGGATTGTTTCTTATTCCTATCCCCTGAGATAGTTTTGAAGTTTTTGGTCCTTGTGACTACAGAGTAAATTCTACCATAAATTCAAATCCTGGTATACTTTAAAGTCCTAAATTACAGTGCAAAAGGACATGCCAGAAACACCTTCAGTTTTCAAATTAATGATAATATAATGCTGAAGGAGAAGCCAGGGCCCACATACTGACTGAGAGAGATTCCCAGCTGAATAGAAGGGGGACCCCAACCTTCCCGGGAACCCAGGGAGGCTCCGCAGTGACAGCTCACTTGCTCCTGCCTGCAGCTCTCGCCTGCTGACGGCCCAGCTTTGCAGCTCCTGCTCTGGCTTCTGCGTGTCCCCTGGGGCTGCCATGGAGAGACACAGCCGTGAACGTCTGTACCAAGGGTGTGCTGCTCGACCCCCTCAAGCTTCCAACCCTTGATGGGAGCTGTAGATGGAGATGGGGTTTGGGGAAAAAAGTTCTGCTGTCTTCTCTGCTGGGAGAGCTGAGTGGTAAGGCAGTTTTGATACATTTTGTATCTTGTGCCCAAAAGTATTTCTTTATCCCAGAGACTTTTACACTTCTCCTAATATGTTCTCCAATTCTCTCTAACCAAGGAATTCAAAACCAATCCAGATCTTAAAGATAAAAACCTTTAAGAGGTAGACTCTAATACCTACCTCACCAGGTTTCTGTTGAGATAAATTGTAATACTTGACAGCAAACTTCTGGAACAGGGCATAGCACACGGTGAAGACTCCATAAATGAGTGATATGTCCCCATTACTGTTACTAGGATTGTCATTGCCCCCGAGAAATGCATTTATGTTTTTTGCTTGCTTGTTTATGAGAAACCAAAGCATAGTCAAGAATCCTGAGGAGAGAATTTGTCTGTCACTGCTTGGGGATGTTCCTAAGGCATCTAGAGAAACTCTTTAGGGTTATGATCTCATCTTCCAAGATTTTTCTCCTTGTGAACCTTTTCAAGATTACATTTCTGAAAGGGAGGCTTGTTAGAAATGTGCTTTGAAGAAGTGAGAATCTTCACAGTGAATTATTAAGATTTCTTGAGAATATGAGATAAGAGAATAGTGGCAGAAGAGCTGTTAGGTTAATGATATCCTGTCTTTTGCATATACAATGAGTGCAGCTCACCTCCCATAAATTGGATTTTTATGTCAGATGTCAGAAACATGTTCAGTTTCACTCGATGTTTGATCCCTATGAGAAGCCTCACATCAGTGTAAAATTCGGGGTCATTGTTATCCTGAAATCTCAGCTCAGGCACTTCACAACTTTGTGTCCCACCACACAGAATATAATTTTCTTTTATTTTTCTAATTTTTTGTGTATATTTGTGGGGAAATGTCCTTATTCTCTTAACATCAAGCAGTGACCAGAACAATGGACCTGCCTATTTGATTGCAAAATGATTTTATGCATGCACGTTTATAACTATTTTCGGATTTGTTTCTCAGCACGCAGTGATTCTCAAACAGTGGTCCTCATGCTCTGTGAATGTGTGTGAGAATCCTCTGGAGGGCTTGTTCAAACAGACATTGCTGTCCTTGATTTCAGAATGTCTGATTTGGTAGGTCTGGGATGGGGCTCAAGAATTTGCATTTCTAGCATGTTCCCAAGTAGTGCTTACATTGTTATTCCACAGACACTTCGAATACTGCTGTCCTGGGGGCTTCTGAAAACAGAAGGTAAAGAGTTAAGTCTTCCTTTCCTGATATTAGGTCATTAAATATGAAATGTCTGATTTTGAATCAAAAGTGTAGTTTATTATATCGCAAACAAGATGCAGCACAATTAATCAAACCATGCACCTGAGCTCCTGACACGGTTTTGCCATCTTAACAATAGCTTGTTTATGCCAGAGTGAAGAAGCCTGGAGAGCTAGTGGCAGTGAAATGGCAAAAGACGTTTTCCACAGCTTGTGATGAATGGAATATTTTTTCTCAAAAGAAGTGGTCCAGTTCCTGGAAGAAGTGGTAGTCAGTTGGTGCAGGGTCTGGTGAATACGGTGGATGACAGAGAGTTTCCAAGTCCAGCCTCTGTAGTTTGAGCAGCATTGTTTCTGTGACCTGTGGTCGAGCATTGTCTTGCAAGAGGATTGGCCTGTCTCTGTTGATCAATCTTGGCTGCTTAATCACAAGCATCCTCATTATTTCATCCAGTTGGTTGCAGTAGACATCAGCTGTCATCGACTGATCAGGTTTCATGAAGCTATAGTGGATACTACTAGTGCTGGACTATCAAACAGACACCATTAGCTTTTTTGATGAATATCCAGTTTTGTACTGTGTTTTGACACTTCATCTTTATCCAACCATTGTACTGAACACTTGTGTCAAAAAGAATCCATTTTTCATCACATGTAACAATATGGTGTGGAAATGATTCGCCTTTGTGCCGTGACAGCAAAGAAAGGCAAGCTTCGAGATTGTTTCTCTTTAATTTTTGTTTAAGTTTCATTTAATTCATGAGGCACCCATCTATCCATCTTCTTTACCTGGCCAATTTATTTTAAATGATCCAATATTGTTAGAATAGTAACGTCAAACCTTGCTGCTAATTCACACATAGATTGAGATGGCTTCACTTTCACTACAGCTTTCATCTCATCATTATCCACCTTGGTCTCAGGTTGCCCGCATGGCTCATTTCCAAAATAAAATCACCAGAATGGAACTTCTCAAACCATCGATGTACTGTGTGTTCATCAGCCACATCCTTCCCAAACACTTCATTGATATTTCAAGCTGTCTGCGCTATATTGGTTCCACGATGGAACTCAAATTTGAAAATAACACAAATTTTTGACTTATCCATAGTTTCACAAAAATTGCTCTACAAAATTTGATAGATAATCACAAGCCAAAATTTGTGTTTGAAAGACTGAGGATGTACTTTCACCATAAACATAAAACAAGAAGTGTCAAAGTGAAATGTCAGAGGTATCAACAGTCAAACTTAGTACTTAAGGAAATCAGACATTTCATACTTAATAACCCAATAGACAACACACACCATACTGGATTTTAAGTGCATTTGCACTTTCTGTTTCTCACTAAAGTGCTTTGACAAAGCATGTCCTTTGGTCTTTCTTTTCAACGTAGAGGTTGTCAGTAAACCTTCTCTGTAAAGAGTTGGATATTAAATATTTTCAGCTTTCTGGTTCACATACAATCTCTGTAGCACATATACAACTCTGTCATTGTAGCATGAATACAGCCATTGGCAATATGTAAACAAATGGCTGCAGCTGTGTTCTAATAAAATTTTATTTAAAGACACTGACATTTGAATTTCATATAAATCTTGAATGTTATGAAATATTGTCCTTTTGAATTTCTTCAAACATGTAAATATATATATAAAGAAATCTTCACTCTAAACATATGAAAGCAGGGAGCAGGACCAGGAGTGGCCCACAGATGTTACCTCAGTCACCCCAGGACAGATCCTTAGACCCCATTCATCAAAGGATCAATAAGATGCGTTCGTGTTACCAGCATAGCACATGATAGTGAGGAAACTTGTTTTTTTTTTTTTTGTCCTATACAACATGAGCTTCCATGGACAAGGATTCTTATGGTGGCATCAGAATCACCTAAGATTATCATATTTATAAATTCCATCTTTGCCACCCCTGCAGTATAGATTCTGATTTATTGAGGCTGGAAGAAGTTGTAACATCTGTTCTGCAAATAAGTAAGCAATCAAACAAAAATCTAAAAGCAAGCATGATTTTAATACTCAGCAGGTTTGGGGAGTTGCTATCCTTACAGTACCTGGCATGTCTGGCATAGTGTGGGACAGACTAGGTCCTGGATGACTATTAGACATTAGGATATTCTCATTGATCAATCAATTAATAACAGCATTCTCTTTTTATATAAAAGATGATTAAGTCCATTACTCTATTCACAAGAATGTTTTTATTATCATCTTTTTAACTTAAAATTTTTATAAAATCTTGAATTTCATTTTTTACTCCTCCCAGTCATTGCATCATCTCTGTAGATAAATATATCTCAGTGTAAACTTAAAGCTCCCAAGAGATTTGTCTTCCTAGTCACTTTGTTGGACAGTGATGAAACATTTTATATTTTTAGTCAGATTTTTTGCTTGGACTCTGCATTACAGTATCTTAGAATACACAGACAAGAATAGAAAATAAAGTACAGTTAGTTAATGTGAACACAGGAATTCTGCAGGCAGAGCTGATGGAGCAGGTCACTATTCACATCTCAGTGGAATTAAACTTAATCTACCCATTGACTTTTAATCTCCAATTAAAAGTAAGCTACTGAAAATAGATTTAGAAAAAATGCTAAACTAAGCTGAGTATTCAACAAATTCTCTGACATTTGAGGCAAATGCTGCTAGACATGAGTTAACCTAACCCCATGCTTTGAGTCATGCTGTTTGTACCAAGAAGGATGGCTCTGCTGAGATATTTTCTTTATTTCTGTTTATGCTGCAAGAGACAGGTAGACTGAAGAAACCTGCAGCATGGAGATGCATGTTCTTGAGAGAATGCTTTAATTAATAATGGCAAAGCAATCTCACCCTAAAGTACTGCATTATTGTCAAATGTATTATTGTAATTGAATTAAATTACTTGTTCTGTGGGGGAGGAAAAGAGCTTTCTCTGAACGTACAATTAATTGTTATTTTATAATTCTCTGACAACGTCACCAATCCTGGAACTCTTAATGAATATAAGTTGCCAAAGACAATGGCATTTTTTTCCCACAAAAGTCCCCAAATCCACTAAAAGGATGAGTTAGCAGTGGCAATTCTAATTTCTTTGGCAGCCTTTAATCATGGAAATAGTTATGATTTGGATACTAGGAGTTTGGTCTCAGTCACTTCATAGCCATAAATGTTGCTCCATCTCTATACCATAATTTTTTTCCTACAGAAGATGGATGGAGCTAACCCATTTGCTTCTCCTACTAATGGGAATTGAGAGTGAAATAAAAATCTAAGATTTTTATAATTATCATTAAAGTTTGTGTAATCTACGTCTGTTCTGAAGCTTGAGTCCTCAGTGCCAGATTGGAATGTGGCATCCTTCCTGAGAGATGGGAAAATACAAAAGCTAAGAATCAAATTCCTCACGTGAAGCTCAAGTCTGGTCAAGCAAGGCAAACCACTGTTAGTTGTTTATCTCCATAGGATTGGCACAGTCCCAAAGCTGGGGGGCAAAGTCTTTCCATAGATATGTTAGACGTTTAAAGACACAGAGTTGAAGAAAAAACAATTTGGAAAAAAAGAGGAAAAAGTACAATGCTCATTTCCTTGCATTAATATTAAAAGGGGCTTCTACAACTACATTGTACCCATATTAACTCTGTTAACAGTGTGTAGTAGCCCCATTTTGCTTCAATCTCTCTCTTGTTTGTGATGTACATCATTAACCACTTCCTCAGATGTACAAAATATCTTGTTTTGTTGTTGTTTTTATTGTTGTTAGTGATAGTTTGCTTTTATTGTATTTTTTTCATAGTGACTTTGGGTCAGTTAATCTTTAAGTTTTGACAGCAAAAGGAATGAAATGTTACCAGACCAAAATCTGTTTATTCCCCTTCCCTCATTTATGGTTTAAAACATCTCACCATTTATATGTTTACATACATTCCTATCTTTTGACATAATTGCATTTTACTGAATTAATCTAAGATATCCTTCGAATAGTAAGAGGATCGTATGCTCTCAAAACTTCATTTGCATTTTAAGGAAGTGATTTTGTTGTTGTTCTTCACTTAAAAGGAATACTTGGCTTTCTTTTGACTTTAGAATCAATTGCATCAGGGTTTAAATCTCCACTTAGCTTATCTTCTGTGTAGTATTGGGGAAATTACATGTTTTCTCTGGGTTCCAGTTTTCTTACCCCCTGTAGAATGGAAATAAAAATACAATTTCACAGATCTGAGATAAAAAATAAATTACCTAATATTTGAAAGCACCAAACATAATAGCTTGGCATAAAGAAAACATTCAAATATATTCTTCTTTAGGTGAAAATAAAAAAAAATGATAAACAAATGAGACTTCAATGTCTACTTTTCAGATACAATGTCAGCAAGTGGAGTCTTACGATCGGTAATCTCTGCCTCTGGGTGTTCACTACTTTGTGCAATACCCTTGAGTGTGAGCAGGACCTCTGATTTGGTTATAACCAACAGAATATAACATAGTTGATGAGCTGTCACTCCTGTGATTACAAGACTCTCCTTGCTGATGCCATGAAGTAAGAAGCCACAGAGTGAAAACTCATGTGGCAAGGAGCAGCCCGGCAGCCTCTAGTCATTGTGAAAAGTCCCCAGCTGAAGACAAGCAAGAAGCCAGGATCTGAGGACCATAAAATCTCTACCACAATTACTCCACTGTAGCCTGACGGCAGCTATAATTTGTAAATAAGTGAACATGACTACATTCCAATAAAATTTATTTACAAATCAAGTACTGGGCTGGATTTGATCTGTGAGCCTTAGTTTGCTTGTCCTTGCACAAGAGAAATGAAACTGTATGTTCACAGAAGTATCTATGTACGAAGTGTATAGCAGCTTTATTCACAATAGCCAAAAATGGAAGCAACCTGTTATGTCTGACAGGCGAGTGGGTAAACACACTGAGCTACACACGTGGAGGAGAATACTACTCACTGACAAGAAGGAGTACACTCTTGGTGTACAGAATAGCTTGGATGGATCTCAAAGACACTTTCAATGGCATTACATTGAGTGAAAGAAGCCATTCTTGAAGCTCATATACCATATGGTGTCATTTACGATCCTCAAAAACTGAGGTCAAGCACAGCATGTTAGTGTGGCCAGGGTTAGTGGAGGGCTTCGTGTGACGAAAGGGGACAGCATGCAGGGTTTTGTGCTGATGGAACTGCTCTGCATCCTGTGTGTGGCTGTTACGAGAATCTATAAACTTACTAAAATTTGTAGACCTGTATGCCAAAAAGAGATCAATTTTACTTTTTCCTTTTCATTTAAAAATAGAATTTAAAAATGTCATCACTTTTTACCCTGTTCCAAATAAGTTTTTTTTTTTTTTAATTTATGCTGAGTTCTGGGTCAGGAGTTTGTGTAAAGCATGTTGGAGCTGAGTAGAAGGTCTTAATTTCTATTTTGAGGGCAGGTGAGAGGAAAGTGCTAGGTATTTAAGAGTAAGGTGTCACACTGAAGTCTATATTATGGAAGAAGTTAATACTTTCCATTCACCTTGCAAATGTCATCCATGCTACTTATTCTAGTAGTTTGGCTCCAATCTACCTTTCCATAAGACCTTAGTCTATCATTTTTCCTCTGTTTTAAAACATCATCATTTTAGGTACCTAAAATAGTCAAACTCACAGAAGCAGAGAATAGAATGTTGGTTACCAGGGACCAAGGGAGAGGGAAATTGAAGTTTTTGTGTAACTGGTTCCATTAATGCAAGATGACTGACTTCTAGAGATTTGCTGTGTAGCGTAGTGCCTGTAGACAACAGCACTGTACCGTGAACTGAAAATTTGTTATGAGGGCAACCTCATATTAAGCATTTTTATTATTAATACAAAACAAAATAAAAGAAACAAACAAATAAAAATCCTAAAGGGCACAAGGAAATATTTGAAAAGGATGGATATTTATATTTCCCTGATTGTGACAATGGTTTCATGGGTGTATACATATGTCCAAACTCATCAAAATATATAAATTAAATGCATACAGTTTATTATATAATAATTATACATCAATAAAGTTGTTTCAAAAAAATAATTGACACTCTCAGAGAATTGTTTTGGAGACTACTGGCTTCCTCAGACCTCCACAGCTCATTTCAATTAATTCTTTGCTATGGGTGAGTTCATGTGTTAAGACTTCAGGTATCCAGTTTCTGAAAGGAAAGAATTAACTTACATAACTTCTCAAGATCTGTTTATTAAGAAATGTCTGGTATTCCAATATTGCAAGGACATTAGTGTAGGACAAGCTAAATGTAAGGAAGTTCAGGTTTCAACATTTCCTGGTGGTTTCAGCTCAAGGAGTTTCCAGCACCTAAACATTACTACAATGAGCACCAAGAGTAAATAGTGATTATTTTTTATTTTTAAATTTTCATTGTGTGTGTGTGCGTGTGTAATACACCATCTAGAACTACTGAACATGTCCTCAATCATGCTTTTGTCCCCTTTCTGTACTCAGAAAACATTAAGGTATTTCTCCATCTACTTGTGAAGCCAAACATTGGGCTATTGCTATTATTGGGCTATTAATTAAAACTCTCATATTCCTTCCAATATTCAACAAATATTTACTGAGCTACTTCCATCTGCCAGGCACAGAGCTAGATACTGGGGCTACAACACAAGCAACACAGATGCATGTGTACTGTCAAGGAGCTCGCAGCCAAAATATGGGGGAGACTTTCATAAAATAATCACAAAATAAAGATAAAATTTGAGACTGCTGGAAGTTCTCAGAAGGGAAAAGAGAAAGCATTTCATGTAACGCATTACACTTCCCAAAGTTCATAATTAGCCATAGGAAACAATGAGAGGCACTTTTATTCCTTTTTGGCCAAGGAGAAGTTTCAGCTACATGGAGATTCAGAGGCTTGTCAACGGCAACACAGAAGCGAAGCCAAGGCTGTGCCTTTCCTAATTCCATGCCCTTCCACCCTAACACATCACCACAACCAGTTCCAGAGACAGAAACATTGGATTTTCACCCATCTAATTATCTGAACGTTTTGGAATGACTACACTATATCAAGGAGTCAATGTTACATATGTCAAAGTGTCAGGAACATTGAACAAAAATTGGCAGGCAAGAAGGAGATTCAGGTAGTTAATCCCAGATGTGTGCTTTGGCTGGAATGTGTATTCTCAGAGAATCTAGAGAAAGAATAAAAGATAACTTCCCATTTACGAAAACAGAATATGATAATTTGAATTACAGAGATTACTTCCATTCTTGCTTTCGGGAAAGAAAAAAAAAAAAACTCTTCAAATCAGTTCAATGTACTCTTGTTATTAGAGAGCATTTAGCAAGCTCCAACGTTTCAAGCCAGATGGTATTCCTTCAGGATGTGAGAAAGGAGATTTTTTAACTGTAACCTGAATAAATACTGGTAATTTTCACCATCATTATGTATGTCTTTTTTTCCTAACCAAGGAGTTAAATACAATAATGACATATATAATTAATGTCAGTCTTAATTCTCTAATCTTAAGAGGCTTATTCACTGCAAAATTACATTTGTCTACAGATGATTATCTTTTCTCCTAAACTAGCCTCAAGAATAAGCTGCTATAATTGAACTAAATATGCATATATTCAGGTTATTTTTCACACTTTGGAAGTCATCAATTTGCATGTGTTACAAAGCTTCCTATATTATTATAGGAAGTGAATCCTGTAATTAGAATTTGGGTAGATTCCCTTCAAAATTAGTGTCTGAGCTTTACCAAGACATTTAATGTCTCACAGTTCACCTGAAGGCTGTGAATACAGATCCCCTCCCTCCTCCCCCCTCCCCCAGGAGGTATGGCTGCTAGTTCCATCTCATGGGCTAAGGCTATGGTGGAATAAGAAGCTCTTCTTCTTAAGCCTCTGTTGTGCACCATTAACTGTGCTGGGTACTGGGGAATAAAAAAAAATTAAAACACAAACAACTCCAACAAAAACCACACCATCCATGGCCTCTAGTACTATGTAATCAGTGGGAGAGACAAGTAAGGCAAAAGACAACTGTGATGCAAAAAGGAATGTGATGTAACAGTGTCCTGCATGGACAGCAGAGACATGACTACTTCAGACCCATCGGAGAGAGTAGTCAAAGAAGCCCCAGAAGGAGGTCACACTTGAGATCAGTTCTGAAAAGTAGGGTTCCACTGAAGGAAATAACCAGTTTGGCAGAGCACAGGATGTGAAGTGAGTAGGATCAGAAGATAAAACGCCATTGAAGGCCTCTATTGTAAAGGGATTTTCTTGCATGGTTAAGAACCTGCATTCAGTAAGCAGCATCATCTAGGGGTATTGCACGGGGAAATGAAGTGGTCAAATGTCTCTGGCATCTGAACACTGACTGTCTTTGAGAGCAGCTACTATGGATTAACAGATGAGAGAAGAGACAGCCTAACCTTAAATAGCGTTGGAGAGAATAAAAATATGTGAATCACACCAAAACATCTTAAGGACATAGAACATTGTGACCTCAAAGGTCTCTCAAGGATGTTTTCCAGATTCTGGACTTGAAAGAGGGCTAGAAAGGAGAACATAGAGGGGTGCATGTGAGAAAAGAGCTCCGTAGGGGAAATGATGATTTCAACTCCGGATATGTTGTGTTTGTGGGTTTCTTTGGCATATGTACGAAGAGCTGTTCAGAAGTCAGATCAGAATTAATTGCCACCCTAAAGGTCCAAAAGGCCATATTTGGGATTAGAACTTTAATATATAAATTTAGGGAGGACACGAACAGTTCACATAATAACCACCCTGATGGAAGTAGAACACACTGTATGAGGGAGGGACACATTTGTAGCCCTGATTTGGGTGGGGCAAACGCATTACATGTAACCAAAATATTTGTACCCCCATAATATCCTGAATAAATTAAAAAAATAAATAAATATTAAAATATATAAAAAAAAAATAACAATCCTGGATGCAGAATTTAGGTTCAAAGCCTCAATTTAAGTTGGTAAAACACGATGAAAATTTCAGTGGACTTCTGAAAAAGATATTTTCTCCCTTTACTCCTTTACTTTAACCTGAAATTAGCATCAAGAAATATTAACAACAATTTTGGCACTACGTAGAATAAGATTGTGTCAGAATGGAGTAGGTTTTAAAAAAATAGAATCAATGAATAGAAAAAAAAATGGTGTTGGAAAAGCACTTGCATTCTGGATCAAACCTCACCTAAAACTCCCCCTAATATTTTAACCTTATGAATAAGTAATTCTGATTTTGGCTTTCAGAAATTTGGGTAAAGTTTTTTGTCAGTTATAGACAATTCAGAGACAACCAGGATTGGAGTAGAAAGTCACAGAGAGTCTCTGATTCTCCCAGGATGCATGCTGTTCCTCTTTCTTTTCTCTCTGCATAGCTGCCTCATTCTTCTTTCTTTGCAAGCATGGCCTCTTTCATGCCCGTGTTGGCAAATGGACTTCACCTTTCCAGAGATACAGGATATCACTGCTGCAAAACTAGTAACCCACTGACCTAAACCTCAGTGCTCCAATTCCTAGTGTCCTAAATGTAAAGGCTTAGTATGCATAATTAACTCAGAAGTCTCTTCAGCTCTAACCTTGCAGGTTGCTCTAGTTGGTTATAGGTGGTTGAAGTTGTTTTGCCTGTCACATGTCTTTTAGTCCTGGATATCCAACATACAGAAGTATAAGAACCCTATCAAACTTATAATTTATAAATGTTGAGTTTCCACAGGTGTCAAGATACACATGCAAACTGGGCTTTGCTTTTTAATGAGAACTACATAAATAGTTTCTTCATTAGGTTTTAAAGTATAGGCTTTGCTTCCCTAATTATAGGTTCCCTTAAGATTAAAAAAAGAGAAAAGTTAATCATAGTGTTGAGAGAAAAAGAAAATCAACAACACATTAAAAAAAAAACCTATTTTATTGAATCAATACCCAGAAAATGTTGTGTGAGAACAGTCAGTAGGTGTCGATGTGTTTACATTTAGGGATATGAGCATGTGATGAGTGCCACATCACCTGCAGTGAGAGAAAACAAGTGTGAAATGAGGTATCCAAGTAGGATATCTCATTAAATAAAATGAGGGAAAGTGAAGGCCTGCAGCCCACTGTCTCCGGACATGAATTGCTCAGATATTACAAAATTATACAAGCAAGTAGTTATAGTTCTTGGTCGTGAGATCCCAGGAGCAAAGCAGGAAATTGAACCTTCCAGCTGAGTCCACACAACTTTTCCAAGAGAAATAGATGATTAATTTCCTTTACGTTAATGTTCATGATGGAAAACAGTCTCACCCTACTTATGGGTGACTATGCCCATGAGCGAGTATATGAATAAGCACAACTAGTCTCTTGGTTCTGATACATTTCACGTTAATCTACCAACAGAACTCCAGCCCAGTAGCACTACTATTTAAGTGAGACATCTGCATTTTTTAAAAGTTAAATATCTCATTATTATCAAAATAACAACACATAATTTAAAAAAAGAACTAAAATAATCAATCATTTTTCCAATCCTGATCCTCAAGTTTAATTCTGAAAGATAAGCTCATCTAATGTCTATACATATACATACATATACATAACCACTCAGAAATATTCTATGCATTCACTTACATGAGTGTATATAATTTTATTTTTCTTTTTGCTTATACTTTTCCCTTAATATTTCTAAAAGACTTATAAATTCTCCTTATTCTTATTAATGACCAAATTATACCTACCTTCAAATATATTTATTAACTACTTTTTCTTGATTAACTTTTAGGTTATTTCCAGTTTTGCTTTTATTATATCTTGAATCTTTGTTTATAATTACTATAACAAACAGTGTTTCAAGGAACATCTTCATACACAAATTTTTGCATCATGTGAAAATGTACATTCAAGACAAATTCTTAGAAATAGAATTTCAGTTGTTGATGAGTAATGACAGGTTGTTCTCCATTGAGTCTACATCTAGATTCACTAACAGTACATAATTGCCTGAATCCATACCCTGTTATAGATATGGCTGTTAAATTTACTGTCAGTTATTTTATTTATTAATAGATTTGCTCTATGCTTTTATATTTGATCCAGCATGGAGAGAGATAGGTAGGTTAATTACTCATTATAGAATTGCAATTTTGACTATTTTTTTAATACATTAGTGTTTTTTATTTATTTGATGTAATTATTTGATGTAATATTTGATGTAATAATATATGGGGAATGATTTGTGGCATTTAGGCCTTTAATATTCATAGTATGGTTTAACACAAAAAAGCAGTGCTCAACAAATACTTTTTTTTAAAGGGTACCTTTATATGCTTAAACATCTGCTTTTTGATTTGTTATTTTTAAGCAGGGTAAGGGACTGTGGAACAAAAAATGAAAAAATAAGCAAATTTACATTAGGTCTATTTTCTCTCTTTTTCACTTCTTGGTTTGGGAAGTATTTAAAAAAACACACACTGTATTTTATAAACACCATTCCTATCATTTTTTGTTTTACTCTGCATTTTTATTATTATATTTTTAATTTCAGCATATCATGGCAATACAAATCACAAATGTTTAGGAGATATATATTGCCTTTGCCCCACCTGAGTCAGAGCTTCAAGTTTGTCCATCCCCCAGATGGTGCACACCGTACCCATTAGGTGTGTATATACTCATCCCCCCTCCCCCCTCCCATCTTCCCGACACCTGATGAATCTTATTACTATATGTACACTTAAGTATTGATCAGTTAATACCAATTTGATGGTGAGTACATGTGGTGCTTGTTTTTCCATTCTTGCGATACTTCATTTTGTAGAATGGGCTCCAGCTTCATCCAGGATAATACAAGAGGTGCTAGATCACCATTGTTTTTTGAGGCTGAGTAGAAATCCATGGTATACATATACCACGTTTATTAATCCACTCATGTTTTGATGGGCACTTGGGTTGTTTCCAATCTTTGCAATTGTGAATTGTGCTGCTGTAAACATTCCTGTGCAGATGTCTTCCTTTATAGAATGTCTTTTGTTCTTTTGGGTAGATGCTCAGTAATGGGATTGCTGAATTAAATGTTAGTTCTACTTGTAGCTATTGGAGGTATCTCCATATTAATTTCCACAGAGGTTGTACTAGATTGCAGTCCCACCAGCAGTTTTTGAGTGTTCCTATCTCTCCGCATCCATGCCATCATTCATTGTTTTGGGACTTTTCATAAAGGCCATTCTCACTGGAGATAATTGATATTTCATTGTGGTTTTGATTTGCATTTCCCTGATAATTAGAGATGCTGAGCATTTTTTCATATGTTCGTTGGCCATTAGTCTATCTTCTTTTGAAAAGTTTCTGTTCATGTCCTTTACCCACTTTTTGATAGAGCTGTTTGATTTTTTCTCACTGATTTTCCTGAGTTCTATACAGATTCTAGTTATTAGCCCTTTATCAGATGTGTAACATGTGAATATTTTCTCCCATTCTGTAGGTTGTATGTTTGCTCTTGTGATAGTTTCCTTGGTTGTGCAGAAGATTTTTAATTTGATCAGGTCCCATTTATTTATTTATTTTTGTTGTTGTTGTTGTTGTGATTGCCTTTGGGGTCTTCTTCAAAAATTCTTTGCCTAGGCCAATGTCCATAAGAGTTTTTCCAATATTTTCTTCTAGAATTCTTACAGTTTCATGCCTTAGGTTTAAGTTTGTTACCCACTGTGAGTTGATTTTTGTGAGTGGTGAGAGGTACGGATCCTGTTTCAGTCTTGTACATGTAGCTATCCAATTTTCCCAGCACCATTTATTGAATAAGGATTCTTTTCCCCAGTGTATGTTTTTGTCTGCTTTGTCAAAGATTAGATGGCTATATGAGGATGGTTTTATACCTGGGTTCCCAATTCTGTTCCATTGGTCTATGTGTCTGTTATTGTGCCAGTACCATGCTGTTTTAGTTACTATACCCTTGTAGTATCTTGCTGGATTAATGAGAAGCAGAAAAGAAAGTACTCTAATAAGCTCCATCAGGAATAAAACAGGAGAAATTACAACTGATGCCACAGAAATGCAAAATATCATCTATGAATACTATAAAGACATCTATACACATAAACCTTAAAATGTGGAGGAAACGGACAAATTCTTTGAAACACACAGCTTCCCCAGGCTCAATCAGAAAGAAATAGGCTTTCCGAACAGACCAATATCAGGTACCAAAATTGAAGCAGCAATAAAAACCTTCCTAAAAAGAAAAATCCCGGACTAGATGGTTTTACACCCATATTTTACAAGAAAGAAGAACTGGTGCCTGTCCTGCAGAAATTATTCCACAAGAGAGAAGGAAGTAATTCTCCCCAACATGTTTTATGAAGCCAACATCACCCTGATATCAAAACCAGGAATGGATACAGCAAAAAAGGAAAACTACACACCAATATCCCTTATGAATATAGATGTAAAAATTCTCAACAAAATTCTAGCAAACCAAATTCAGATGCTTATCAAAAAAATAATCCATCATGACCAAGTGGGCTTCGTCACAGAGATGCAGGGATGGTTCAACATATACAAATCTATAAATGTAATTCAAAATATATATAGAAGCAAAAACAAAGACCATATGATCCCCTCAATAGATGCAGAAAAAGCTTTCAACAAAATTCAATATCCTTTTATGATAAGAATGCTTAACAAAATAGGCATAGAAGGGACTTACCTAATAATGATACAAGCCATATGTGACAAACCCACAGGCAACATCATACTGAATGGGGAAAAATTGAAAGCATTCCTGCTTAGAACTGGAACCAGACAAGGTTGCCCTCTATTACCACTTCTATTCAATATAGTGCTAAAAGTCCTAGCCAGAGCACTCAGACAAGAGAAGGAAATCAAGGGCATCTAAGTGGGGGAAAAAGAGGTTAAACTTTGCTCTTTGCTGACAATATGATCTTATATCTAGCAAACCCCAAATATTCTGCCATGAGACTACTGGAATTGATAAACAAATTCAGCAAAGTCTCAGGTTACAAAATCAAGATACTGAAATCAGTAGCATTCCTATACACCAACAACAGTCAAACTGAGAACCAAATCAAACACTCAGTACCCTTCACAATAGCAACAAAGAAAATAAAATACTTAGGAATATATTTAACTAAGGAGGTAAAAGACCTCTGCAGGGAAAACTATGAAACACTGAGGAAGGAAACAGCAGAGGATGTAAACAGGTGGGAAACCATACCATGCTCATGGGTTGGCAGAATCAACATTGTTAAAATGTCTATACTACCCAAAGTGCTCTACGGATTCAATGTAATCCCTATTAAAATACCAACATCATTTTTCACAGATCTAGAAAAAATAATTCTACACTTCGTATGGAACCAGAGAAGACCCCATACAGCAAAAGCAATCTTAAGAAAAAAGAACAAATTGGGAGGCATCAATTTACCAGACGTCAATTTATTTGTTTTAATTATATATTTAAATTCATTTAATTTTCAGTACATTTCTCTATATAAAACATAATTGTTTCAATATCAAAAACAGCCATTTTTAGTAAGGATTAATTAGTATTGTCTTTTCTGAATTCTCTCATTTATGAATCATTCTTGCACATATGGACAATTCTTATTTTGCCATTATATTTGAACAACAAAGTTCTAGGTATCAAATTCTTGTCTCATACTTTCTTCCCATAAAGAGTTTGAAGACTTTCTTCCATTGTTTTCTCCAATTAATTGTGGCTGGAAAGGCTACAACTAACCTGAATTTTTTTTTTGCTAAATTATTTGATACATACATTTTTGGGCTGGATTAACAAAGGATGGCCTCCTTGTTTCATAAAGTTTTGTAACTTCAAATGGATATATTTTAGGTTAATTGTTCTTTATTAAGTTTTCCTAGAAATTGTGTATACTGTCAATCTATAGATTCAAGTATTCTTTTTTTAAAAATTTTTCTTCTACTGTATTTTTGATAGTTCTAAGTTTTATTTGTTGTCTTCTTTTTCAGGGATAATTAATATGTTGAATTAACATTTTTTGTTTTTAATCTCTATAATTTTTTCTCTTATTTAACACTTTTTTCCTAATTTATTTTGCTAAATGTTATTGAGCCTTTTTTTCATATCTCTAATTCTGTTTTTAGTATGGCTTCTTACATTTTTTGTTTGTATGATGGATGTTCACATCAATAACTTAATTTTCCTGTTTAATTAGTCTCTGGATTGTATCAACTGTTATTTATATCTTTCTGTTGTATTTTTGAGCTATTTTTTAAAGGTCAAATTTTAATTTATTTGATATATAGAAATGTTTCTGTGACATCTACTTTATGATATGACTCTTCTATGCATCTATATTTATTTTATGCCTTTGACTTATTGTAATTCTTTTTCTCTTTTTCCTGCAATTTGTAGACATAGACTTCATTCTGATTCTTTTATGATTTTTACATATCTCTGAATAAAATGTATGCTTTCTAGGACAGTTATTTTTTGAAGAATATTTTTAGGAATAACTACTTGAATTCTGTGATGTTTTAGATCACTTTTCCCTGAATTCTGCTATATGGTATATTGCAGAGGGCATGTGTCCATTTGTTCTTTATCTCTTTGAAGTAGTAAAACTGTCTGAATGTCTAATTTTGTGACTCTAAAAGGCACAGTGTGATATCATGTATGATGACTTTTTGTTTGTCTCCTCACATTAGCGAGATCAGTAGCCTCCTATACCTTTTCCACTCAGTGTCTGTCCTTTATGGACACAGCTTTCTCCTGAGCAGAGCACAGTTCAGTCTGATATCTCGTTTAGGCTTGTCCACTGTCTCTCTAAGTCGTATGATGTGATCAGAGGCACTTTTGAGTCTCTGATGTTTTTCAGACTTAGGTATCCAAAGTAAGGAGCTTTTCTGGACCTTTCAGAATAAGCCTTCCCATTTAGAAGGTTCCTGTATGCTGCTCAATACTTTCAAAAGTAAGAGGTTATTCATGATATTTGTTTGACATTTCACCAGCATTATCCAGAACTTGAAAAGTATTCCTCATATTTCATATTATGAAAATTTTTTTAGTATCATTTATTACATAAAATTATTCCACTGGTTTCCATCTGCCAGGGTGGGTAGAGTAGAGATTAAGGTCATTTGGTTTCAGAAGAGAAAGCAGTTAAGGTGTCCTCTTGGTCTCTGCCACATTATCTAGATGTCTCTTGTAAGTCAAATGTCTCATGTGAAATAAGAAACTTGCTGGGCCATCAGAACTCCCAGAGAGGTCTTTCATATGAGGGTGAATTGGAGGGAAATGAGCTCTAATATCTGATTATAAGGCCCTTTTTTACAATTACAAACATGTCTTCTCTCTTTAAACTTGACAAAAGTTGGAGTAATGCTTTAGGTGGGAGTACTAGAGGACAGACTTTTGTTTACATGGCTGATAATTATAAAACTGATGATTTTACTTGCAATTTCTCCTATGTTTGCAATACTTTTCCTCTAAATTGAATTTTCTGAGGGTAGGGATTTTTTTTTTTAATTTGTCTTTATTTTTTCAACATTTAGGACAGTACCTGGCATAGAGTAGGTGTTCAATTATTGTTTCCTGAAATAATAAGTGGTTGAATATAGAGGTTTTATCTCACTGATAAAGTTTACTTAGAGCCTATGTTTGTTAAAAGTGAATTCAGTCAATGTAAAGCCCTTAAGTGAAACATTATTGGATTTAATTTCCTATATAGTATATTCCGTAGCTGTCTCCTTTGCTTCTTCCTCCTATTCTCCACAGCATCCTAATATTGGTCTGCCTAAAATTTTAGTCATTGATTCTCTTCTCATTTTTAACTACATGCACACCCTAAATGATCTCAGTTGGCCCTATGGCTTTAAATACTATTTTATATACAGACTCCCAGTTTATGTGCCCATCCTAGATCACCTTCTTGAACTTCAGACTATATGTCTACCTCCCTATTCTACAGGCCCATTTGCATATGAAAATCATATCTCAAATCTAACATGTTCAAAACTGAATCCCTGATTCACACTGACCCCCATGTATCCACCAAACTGCTTCTCCTGGCACCTTCGTCATCTCAGTTCATGGCAGCCTCATACTTAATTCTTTCTTTACTTTTCTCAATCTCACATACAAAAATCAAATTCCTTAGGAAATCCTAGTTACCTTCAAAATATATCCTTATTTTTATTATTTCTCACTGCCTCTATTGTTGTGTATGAGACATCAGAGTAGTCTCTTAATCTATCCTCTTGTTTCTGTTTGTCTCCTTCAAGTCTGTCCTCAAGCCAAGAACCTGTATGATCCTGTTTAAATAAAGGTTAGAAAACATTCAACCTCAATACCCTGCAATAACTGCCAATATTTCTCACAGCTTTCAGCCTGTAACCTCTAATGAGAAAATGTATATGTTTCTGGAGGTGGGGAGTGAAAAATCATATATAAATATTCTTAATCTACAGGTGACTATAGAATCTTTCCTCCAGTGACCCACTTCAATTTGGAGAAAAGTAGCAGTATGTGGCCCTACACTACAGATTTATCAGAGTTGGGGAACATAGGTTGGGGGATGTAGTCTAGTATTATTATATTTCAGCTGTAAGATTCTGGGGAAATTACTTATGACACAAATAATATCTCACAAGGATTAAATGAGACGAGGTGATATTATCTGATTAAAGTAAATTATTTAAGTCTTAGCACATAGCCCAACAAATGTTTGGTCTTCATTAGGCACTTCATTAAGCCATCAAATACATAAAAATCTGACATTCATAAAAGAGAGGGAGTATTTCCATTGGAAGCTGATCTTTTGAAGTAATCATGAAGCAATGAGTTAGAGAAAGAAAAGTGGGAAAACAACCCCTTCCTGAGCCTACCATTCTTTGTCTGGCACAAACAGATTAAGTACAGACTTGGGTGGACATAAGCCAACCACAAGGTACTGCCTTAGAAAAAGTAGAGACAGAGAAAAACTTAAATCCTTTTCATTCAGATGGCTTTGCTTTAAAGAACTGCTTTAAAAAACCCAACAGAAAAAAAGTACCCAATTCTACAAAAATTGCATTTTTATCTATAACTCTTGTATTCTTCATTTCCTCTTCCTATTTTTATTCATTGCTTTAAGATCTCCTATATTTGAATATGATTAATCATCAATGGGGAAACAGAATTTTATTTTAGACAATTGGCAGGATGAAGCTATCTGAAATGATGACTCATGTCCAAACTTTGAGCATGAAGCTCACACATACATGCTTTATTTGGTGGGGTTTACATAACAGTTCTCCTCTTAGGAGCTTACAGGAACTGAGCAGTTATACTTTCTACATCTGTCGTTTTCCTTTGTGTTTCTAGATGCCCTTTCTAGATTTATTTCTTAGAAGCATCAAAATAATAAAACAAAGCAACAGATAGATGAAATAGGTCATAAGAATCTGGAGAATCAGCAATGTGCTTTTTAGTTTCTTCATTGCACATGCTTCCTGGAAGTGTGTCAGAATTATGGAAAAACTGAACACCTTAGTAAATGAAATTGTCTAGCCAATACTTTGCATGTTCTCCCTCATTTATCTGACTTTATTTTCTATATTTACCTTACTGTTTCGGGCGTAATAGGCTTCACACTCTTTTTCTCTGTCTGCCAAGCTCATTTCCTCTTTGGCCTTTGTTCAGCATGGCTTCTCTTGCCAAATCTTTCTATACATATATGCCCGATTCCTCCAAAACTCATTGAGAACTTCTCTCAACTTCCATTGCACTTACCTTTGGTACAGATATGAGAATTGGATGGGAGGTCATAGCCTCAACAACTTGGAAAGGTGTCAATGTGATTATTAGTTAGGAAACTAGTTTGCCTATTTGTAACACAGGCCAAAACATCAATAGCTTAAAGGAGAGATGTTTATTTCTTTCTCCATCAAAGCAGCCCAAATAAAAACAGTGTAGGGTTAATACTGATGTTCTGTGTGTTAGGATTACAGAATTTTTCAAATTTGCTTCTCTGCTAGTCTCAGTGTATGACTTACATCCTTGAGAGTAAAGAAGGTGTTCTGGCTTCTACTACCCCATATTCAGTCCAGCTAGAATTTCATTGTGTAACTCCTTTCTCAGAAGTTATTCTTCAGATACATTCATAGAAGCATTGGTAAGAATTTTAATATATAACCAACTGCACAATATGTGTGCATTTAATATATGGAAAAGCAGCACAAAAGTTGTTGCCTGGATCGTCATGTGTCCACCTGAGACTTAGGGTTGAATATATAAAGAAGTGGGGCAAATGGATATTAAACTACCAAATATAATGTGTCTTCCCATAAATGTAATCTCCCACCAAGGAGAGAATGTTTTGGTCTTTTCTATGAAATATGCCAGCATGTTTTGCAGTTCTGTTTCTGTTTATTATGAATTATTTTGTTGGCACTCTTGCCTTAAACATTGGTCTCATGAGCTTTGTTAGCATGAACTGGCAACTAAAAGTCCCATCAGATAGGGGTATTGACAAGTCTGAGTTCCAGAGCCTGTAGGGCTGCAGTCCAGCAGATGGTGGATTTCACCATGGGAACTGTCATCTCATAGGGTGTCTTGGTACCCAACCAGAATATCCTCATTTCACCAACACATATTTGCAAAGCCCTGTGCCAAGAGAACCTATTTCAATTTATAAATTCTCTCTTGCCCAGACATTTGGACACTCAATCTCAGTCTACTGAAACCAAGGGCATGTCCCCTGCTGGGACACAGAATTCTGGTTTGTCATTTAATCTGCAGAGCTGGCTCAATTCTCCAGAGTTTCTTGGACTCCAAACACACTAGGTTATTTTAATAGCAAATGAGTTTCCTTCTTTATTAGTGAAGTTTGGAAACCTATTACATGTCACTTCTTCCTTAACATACCTGTGCTGTGCCACAACAAAAGCAATAGTATGCAAATATGATGAATTGACCTTTATTGCTTATATGAATTTTAAAATTAAAAATAAATGTTTAAGTATGTAAATTTCAGCATTTCAAATATGTTATCGACTTCTTTAGGAAAGACTGTGACATGTATCATAAGCTGGGCTGTTAACAGTTATCAATTAGTGCTTATGATTTGAATATTTTATTTTCTAATTTATGCATATGGCAATTTTATAATTATCTACCATGTAGTAAGCATTAAAAACAGTAATTGTGTTATCTACTTTAGTTGTTAGAAAGGTCTTGTGCTCTGTCTGTCCATCAGCCCCTCAAGTATCCAGAGAAAGATGCTACTGAGATAAAGACAAAGTGATATATTCAAATTCATTTGAAGAGATTTAGAGAAGTCTTCAAATTAAGATCTGTGTAACTGTAAAGGCTATGCTTGTAATTACTGCACTCCTCTGCCTTTCTCTTTAACAAATAAAAATGTGGTTCCCTTTAAAATTTTTCTAACCTTCCTTTCAATAGTGTATATTTATTGGATGCAAAAATACTGTGCTCATCAGTGTATCTATGAAAATAGGGTCCATACTATGAAAATTTATTTTCTATTATGCATGAACACCCATCATCACTGTACTATAAAGGCCAAAATACCTTTATTTAAGTTTTCATGTTATTTGAAATATCTTTGAACAGAAATTGCAGAGAAATGTATTAGGTTTGGAAATACAGAAAATTGGTGTTGAAAAGCAGAGGAAAATAGCTTTTTTGCAAACTACATGAATTATCAAGTGATGTCTCATTTTCCTCTGTGGGCATGGAGATTCCAAAATCTCAGAAATTGATTTTGGAGTTAACTACTTTCTATGGTTTTGCATCTTGGTGCACTAGCTAGGCTGGGGCTAGCTTGCATTTATCTGAGTTTACAGAAGTATAAATTGAAATTTTTTACTTTTTATTTAGTTTTCCAAATTTATGGGCAGATCCTAGATTAAAGTAAGAACTTTACACATGTATCCATTCTCTGATTCATTGGTGATTTTTTGTTTTAGTTATTTGATGTCCTTCTGTTTCTTCCAGAATAAGTACTACATAGCCATGACAATGTCTTTTTCTGTAGAAAGTTTTTTTGGTTTTTTTTTTGTGACAGAGTCTTGCTTTGTTGCCCGGGCTAGAGTGAGTGCTGTGGCGTCAGCCTAGCTCACAGCAACCTCACACTCCTGGGCTTAAGCGATCCTACTGCCTCAGCCTCCCGAGTAGCTGGGACTACAGGCATGCGCCACCATGCCCGGCTAATTTTTTCTATATATATATTTTAGTTGGCCAGATAATTTCTTTCTATTTTTAGTAGAGACGGGGTCTCGCTCTTGCTCAGGCTGGTCTCGAACGCCTGACCTAGAGCAATCCACCCGCCTCGGCCTCCCAGAGTGCTAGGATTACAGGCGTGAGCCACCGCGCCCGGCCTGTAGAAAGTTTTGAATCAAAGACTTGGGTCCACATTTTTATTCTGCCACTTGCTGATTTCCTGGCATTGGGAAACTTACACAATCTTTCTTGCAGAAAAATGGTATAATATTAATATTATATACTGCCCATGTATTTTTATTAGTATAATATATATATTTTTGAATATAAAATCTTTAGCACAAAGTCTAATATATTTCCTATTAAAATAAATTAGTGTAATTACTATTCTTGCTAATTATCATAAGTTGGACTGAATTACAGTCCTCCCTCCTTAAATTCTTTTTTTAAAATTTATTTTCATTGTTGAATTAATTACCAAAATTCTTTGATTGTTTAATACAATAGTTAGCCAGTCTCATTCCGGCATGGACTTTTCCTATCATAAAAAGAGGAAAGTAGAAAACTCAAGGATCTTGTGATTGTGTAGGGACTCAGTAGTTCCTCATGAAACCCCATACTCTGGTAAAGGAGGCATGTCCAATCCATGTGCCATGCCAGTGTGATCCACTCTGGTATGTGCTGATATGTGCTGATCCACACTGGCGATTTTCAAATGAACTTATTAGCAAGTTCTCTTTGTTTTGTCTAGCTTGAACTTTTTGTTGTTTCTGAATATTTATTTTATTAGAGATTTAAAACCATCACTCAGTTTTGTTCACAAAAAGTAGAGTGAATGCATTTGTTAAATGTTTTCTATGAGACAAACACCCTTCAAGACATATTATATATGCCTCGGTATAGGGGTGTCACAACTGCCTTCTGAAGTGCACATCATGATCTCATCTTGCATAGCCTCCAAATAATTAAATAATTGGCCCAAGACCATACATCTAAAAAGTAATGAAGTCAGATTTCTACCAGATATAATAATTGGAGTAAGTCCTGGTCTCACCACTTGCAAGCTAGGTGAACTTATTCACTTATTTACTATTCAAAAGTTTGTTTCTTTATAATTAAATTAGAAATAAAATACAAATATATTTCATAGAATTGTTAGAAAAATTAAATGAGATAATGTATATAAACACACCTTATAAATTGAACAGGAAAATTTTAAATGCCCCTGAAATACAAGAATGTCAAAGGGAAAAGATATACACATAGTGCGCTGATTGTAATGACAGAGGTATTATCAGAATCATTAGTACCACAGAGAAAGTGTATATGTGACTTTGTAGAGGAAGTTACACTGAGCAGAACTATGAAGATTGCACATGATGCTGCCATGTCAGAGGGGAGCAGAGGTGAACATTACAGGTAGAAGTTAGAGTGGGTAATTGAGAGGAAGGGTCAATACACTTGACATTGAATTGTGCCATTGGAATAGCAGACAGGGGCCAGAGGATCCCTATAAGCCAATGTGGAATCTTTACGGACAACTCATACCATAGCTTAAATTTCTATATTGATAGGGGGTCTAGAAATTTCCTGGAAAAAATTAAATTTATTTTAACAAGCAGTTATATGGAACATTACAAATATTTATTCACTTAATTTTTATGACAACCCTGGGAGGAAGGTATTGTAAGTGTCTCCATTTTAGAGGCAGGAAACTGAGGCATGAAACAAAACTGTCAAAGAGAAATAGTACCGGCTACTTGTTAAATGTGGCAAGACAGATTTTACTTAGTCTATCGCAGTAAGGGAGAGAGACTCCAGTATAAACTGAGCTCAACTCAAACTAAGAAAAAGGTAACTGAGGTTTAAAAGGAATAATAGAGAAGGAACAGAAAGGTGACACGGGGGAGTGGAAAAGGACAAACCAAAATGGGGTTCTGGGGCTATAAGGAACCAGAAAGAGGCTGGGGGACATGGAAAATTACAGCAGAGGGAGCAAGTAGATAATCACTGAAAACCATTTGGCTAATAGGTTGGAGAAAATATATTTTGTGGTTGGCAGCAGTGTATTTTATTGAGCAAAGACGCAGTATGTGGGTTGAGGTCACCTTTAGGGACATGGTCTAGTGCAGGCAGCAGTCAGGCTAACATTTGCTCAATCCTCCTAACACAGTGTTTGGGAAAATTGTTGTGCAACTGAGGAGTCACAGTTCAGAGTATCCTCATTCATGCAGCTAGGAACTGGCAGAGTTGGCATTCCAACACCAGCCTTCCGGCTCCAGAGTGCATGCTGCATCTCAATGTCAAATTGTCACTTGCTAATTCCTAACCTTTACATTTATTTCTTTATAACCTTTATGACTTAGTGGTTACATATTCAGATGCTTGGACCTGCTCTAGTGGCCCATGATGTTTCAGAAAATTTCAGGTGTCTCCATATATTGTGTTTTGGACATCTGAATATGATTCTTGTGGATTTTCTTAAGTGACATTGTATAAATCATTGAAAATGTCTCTTATTGGCTGTTGTGAATTTGGGTTGGATGTCATTCTTACTCATTTGTTTTACGTGATCTCAATCATTCTCTTGGTTAAAAAAAAAAAAAAAAGAAAGTGAAGTAACTGAATTGTTTGACCTTTTTAGCTTGTAAACAGAACAAAATAAACACTCCACACCACCAACAGCAACAAGGCAACAAAATTCTGTTTTGAGCCTCCTCTTCACTGTCTTTGTTAAGTTCTCTTGACATGGCCTTTGTTTTAAGTGATCGTGTATTTCACCACTCTTCTTTTAGTTTTACCAACTTACGGATTGGGCTTTTCCTGGATTCTGGTCACCCAGGTCCCAGGCATATAAATTTTACCCAACAGGCAAAATCAGTCATACACATATAGATTCAGTTTTTCAAAAAGTTTACATAAAGAAAGAGAATGGAAGGGAGCACACACATGAGAAAGACAGAAAAAGAGAGAGATAAAAGAGAGTTCTAGAACATGTAATACATACCCCAATGCTGCCTAGAGCTCACAGGGCTGCTTCAGCTCAATATCCCTCCATTGGAAATGCTCAAGGGTCGGGTTCAGCATCACTGACATTCGAGTTTTCCTGGTGGGAAACTCACATGGCTCAAGCAAAGAAGCTCTCTCTTATAATAAGCAAAATGAACTTCCAAGTAAAATGTGATAGAGTCACTGTTTTTAAAGGGAGGAAGGGATAATAAACACACAAGAGTTCTCAGGAAATGAAAAAAAGAAAGAAAAGAAAAAGAGATAGATGACCCCTAAGAATCCATGTGGATGGTAAGAGTAAAATAAAAACCTAATTCCATGGCATAATTTCTATGTTTTTAAATTTGTTGAGAAATGTTTTGGGGCTTGGGATATGGTCAATCTTAGAGAATGTCCCATGAGCTGATGAGAAAAATGTATATTCAGTGGTTTTTGAGTTAGATGTTCTGTAAATGTCTGTTAGGCACATTTGATCTAGAGTTCTGTTTAAGTCCATTGTTTCTTTATTTATTTTCTGTTTGAAGGATCTGCTATGTTCTGTCAGAGGGGTTTTTAAGTCCTCGACTATTATAGTACTGCTATTTAGCATTTTGTTTAGATCAAGTAGGATTTGCTTTATGAATCTGGGCACACCTGTGTCAGGTGCATAAATATTTAGAATTGTTATCTCCATGTTGAATTGTTACCTTTACCATTATATTATGATCACCTTTGTCTTTCATTACTTTTGTTTCATTACTTTGATTTGAAGACTGAGTTATCTGTTATGAGAACTGCTACTCCAGCTTTCTTTTGGTTTCCATTTGCATGGAATATTGTTTTCCATCCCTTTACCTTGAGTTTGAATGAATCCTTGTGGGGTTAGATGTGTTTCCTGAAGACAGCAGATACTTGGCTTGTATTTTTTTATCCATTCAGTGAGACCATGTCTCTTCAGTGGATTTTTCCAGCCATTAACATCTGATAAAGGGCTGACAACTATAATCTGTATAGAACTCAGCGAAATCAGCAAGAAAAAAATCAAACAGCTCCATTAAAAAGTGAGCAAAAGACATGAATGGAAATTTTTCACAAGAAGACAGAAGAATGGCCAACAAACATATGAAAAAACGTTCAATATCTCTAATCATCAAGGAAATGCAAACAAAACCACAATGAGATATCATTTAACTCCAGAATAGCTTTTATCAAGAAGTCCCAAAACAATAAATGTTGATATGGATGTGTAGAGAGAGAAACATTCATACACTGCTGGTGTGATTGCAAACTAGTACAACCTGTATGGAAAGTAATATGGAGATACCTTATAAAAATGAAAGTAGAACTACCATTCTGTCCACCAATCCCACTACTGGGTATCTACCTAAGGGAGAAAAAGACATTCTACAATAAGCACATCTGCACCTGAATGTTTATAGCAGCACAATGCACAATTGCAAAGATGTGGAAACAACCCAAGTGCCCATCAATCCATGAGTGAGTTAATAAAATGTGGTATATGCATACCATGGAGCACTACTCAGCTATAAAAAAAGTGATGAATTACCTATTGTATTATCCTGGGTGGAGCTGGATCCCACTCTTCTAAGTGAAGTATCACAGAATGAAGAAACAAAAAGTAAGCGTACTCACCATTAAATTGGCATTAATCAATCAATAGTAATGTGCACATATGGAAAGTAACATTCATAGGGTGTTGGGCAGGTTGGAGTAGGGAGGAGAGGATGGGTAAATCCACACATAACGGATGTGGTGCACACTGTCTGTGGGATGGGCATGCTTGTAGCTCAGACTCGGGAAGTGCAAAGGCAATATATGTAACGAAAACATTCGTACCCCCATAATATTCTGAGAACCATTTTGAAATACTCCTAGGTTGAATAATTGAACCAAATAGAACAAATGTAATAACATGCATGTTTTGAAATAGCTTTGAGCCATGACCATCAAGCTCGGGTTAATTTTTGTCATTAGGAATGTCACAGGCCGGGCGCGGTGGCTCACGCCTGTAATCCTAGCACTCTGGGAGGCCGAGGCGTGTGGATCGCTCAAGGTCAGGAGTTCA
>CM052439.1:86354262-86382250 GCA_028533085.1 Varecia variegata | reverse complement strand
AGCTGGCCAACTAAAATATATATATAGAAAAAATTAGCCGGGCATGGTGGCACATGCCTGTAGTCCCAGCTACTTGGGAGGCTGAGGCAGTAGGATCGCTTAAGCCCAGGAGTTTGAAGTTGCTGTGAGCTAGGCTGACGCCACGGCACTCACTCTAGCCCGGGCAACAGAGTGAGACTCTGTCTCAAAAAAAAAAAAAAAAAAAAAAGGAATGTCACAGCTTCACCTTTCCGTATGTATGTCCTCCTCTCCGTTTATTGTCAGCAGGCTGCTAAAAGAGAGGGGCCCAATCTTGTGCACAAATTAAACCAAAAGGAAGGAAAAAAAACTATATTAAGCATTTAAAACACACACACACAATCAAATCACTCGGGTTTCAGCACCTCACGACACCTTAATTTCCATCAGCCAGAGCAGCTGTATGCTTCCTACAGTGCGAAGTCTCATGAAGGGTGTATTAATTAAGTCATTATTCCCTGAGAGATAGTTATAATTACAAATCTTCTCACCATACTATTTTGAGTTTCCAAAATTCAGTAAGCTAGAGGTTGAGTTTTTTTTTTTTTTTTTTCCAAGATGCCACTGCAGACAAAGGCCAACAACACAAAATCCCACTGCGGGAAAAACAATCAAAGTCTCTGTTAGAAGAGAGCTATCCGAGAGTGGTCTTGTGGAGACCATCCATTTGCCCCTCTCAGCTCACTGTGAGAATTGCTGTCACAAATTTCCAGCAAGAATAACTCACACGGTCAGGTATGTGCAGAAGTGGGAGGAGATTGCCCTAGAATCTCCCTCCTTCTATCTCCACAAGGATGCGATGTGTGCTTTCAGACTGCAGAGAAAAGGCAGAGCAAGGTGGTTCAGCATCCCCTCTGACCTCATTGTGAGAAATTAGGGAAAAGGTTATCTACAGTATGGTCATATGGAGAGCTCCTAATACTGAAGACAATATTCTGTAGAGTTTACTTGTATTTAAGAAAATCAAGAATCTTGAACCACTAGGAAACAGGATTGCATTTTTATTAAAGAATACAATGATCTCTTTTCTATTGCTAGATATAAATTCCTATTCTTACAACAAATAGACTGAAACATGTAAGATCAGAAAGAGGATACCCTAGTTAGGGATCAAACCTCATTTTAATACATCCTAGTCAAACTAGCCTTACACCAGTGGATGCTGAGATTACATCCAAATGCAGCTAAAGTGAACATTGTGTGGCTTATTTGCACTCAGAAATTAGCTTCCCCTGTGCCTTTGTAGCCAATTTAGTGTATAGAATAATTAATTTCAAAATTTAAGAACTTCTAAGGTTTGGGTAGGATGCTTTTCTCTATTTTTTAATTTAAGTTGAATAACCTTTACTTGTATCATCTGTGCTAATCTGTTTACCTGTGCTCGTGTGCAATATACCTTTTGCTACATACTTTGTTTTTAGTCTTTGTTAATGTTTACCTTTCTCAACAAGAATATATTAATAAGAATACTGAAAGCAGACTTTATATCTTTTGAGTTTTCCCAAAGTCCAGCCTGGCATTTAAGGTTCTCCCAGCAGCTGACCTCATTCTAGTTACCCCTCCCTACTTCGAGAATGTCCCTTACAAGAACCTTCCATTCAGTCCAATTTGTCTAAGGAAATACAACATGGTAAGTAAGTTGGGAATTCCAGTTACAGCTCCACTTTTGGGCAAGTTGCTTAACCTCATTTTGTCTCAGTTATCACATAAAATGAGGGTAAAGAATCTCTCTCACTGAGTTGAGAAACTTAAGTGGTTTTATCCATGTAAAATGATCACTTTGTTCACAAGCAATAACCACTCAATCAATGCCAGCTTTTATCATTTTATCACCAGCAGTTTTTTGTGCTTTGCAACTTCCAGAGTGCTGTTCATTGTACCACGATTCTTTGCTTATGTTGGCCTCTTTAGCCTTCAAGCACAAGTAGATCCTCCTCCTCTGTGAAGAAGTTCTTGATCTCTCTGGCCCAATCAGCAATCTTTGATCACTGAGTTAGAAAGCTTAGTAAACACCTTGTTAGCTCTGTCTCATAAAAAAATAAAAAAAATAATGTGCCCCCACACATGTTTGGGGCATGCTGCAAGATACTTTGCAATTCTTTATCATGACTACCACATTCAAATATCCTCAAGCTCTTTGCTCATTTTCCACCTTGGCATGCACTCAAACCCCTCTTGCTTCCTGATTTCTTATGATATTTTCTGTCTGTGCCATTTGTTGCTTACCATGTATAATTATTTTTTTTTAATTTACATGTTTTACATTCCAGTTTATTCTTTCATGGACCAGGTACCCACATTTTACTCTGTATCCCATTAGGCTGCTTCGTTTCTCTTTCTGCTTCAAAACAACCATTAAGACTAGAACTGGAATCATAGTCATTTGTTTGCAGGTGATCACACACTAAGTCACAGGCACCCATGTTATGGGATGTGCACCATTAAAACTTTGGCTTAGGTAAATACCTTTCACCTTTGTCAGCAGAGCTTTGTGTAAAGCCAACTGGCCTGCTCTCTGAGTCCTTGATTGCCTCGTATCCCGGCTGTGGGGCAGAGGGAGGGTTGGCAGCCGGCATAAACAGGGAAATCATTTAGGCGGGTACACGTCTCCACCAGGGGTTTCTGAGTGAAGAAGAGCTAAAGACCTGGCCCTTTGTTTATGAAAAGTGGATGAGGAAGGCATAGAGCCTTCTGGAGAGTGTGGACAGTGATTCCTTTAAGCGATGAGAACCACAGCATTCTGTGCTTTGTCCTCTTCTGTATTATTACCCAAAGCAAGTTATATTCGACTTGCTAACTTCAAAGAGAGTAAAGAACTGCAGTCCTACCATGTACCTAAAAGGATAAAATAATGAGAATACTTGGCACAACAGCACCGAGGAAATACTGTCAACCTGTGCATATCTTACCATTGGCCAAAATAAATGACAGAATATGACTCACTACAGAGAAGTTTTTTACTGTCAGGTTGCCTCCTCTTTCTCCCAGCTAAATTTCTCTAGTTACATTATTAACCTGACGCCAAACCTAGAACTTCCTTCACAGACAAATCAGCTAAAGAAAGACCAGTGTGCTGCCTACAGTGACTTGTGTCCTTCTGTACCCTGGGTACATCTTCCCGCTCACATGACGTTTTCTTCCTTCCACCTCGAGTTTCCTCTGGACCAACCAAGAATCACAAAGCACTTGGACAAATGGGACTCCCCAAAGGATAAGCTCCAGTGCTCCCTCTGCATCCCTTTTAAAGCTGTCATTTCCCTGACATTGTAGACTGACTCGTCAGCTGCATGAGACAGCAAGCCTGTGGAGGGGAAGGCCAAACCAGGGATGTTTATAAAGGGAGGATTTACAGGCTTGACTTGGCTGCAGGGCTGTAAGACAGAGCTGGCTTAGGTATCTGACACATGTATTTTATCATTATTTGTTGTGGTTACCCAGAGACCATAAGAAAAAGACTGGCAAGCAATCAAGAGAATTTTCTGACAGCTGAGAAGACATATGTGAGTATGGAGAGACTGCTGGAGGTATTCTTCATAGGACAGTTAATATACTGTATATCCTTGCACAGAGTTTGATAGAGGTGCACTAATGCTGCTTTGACTTTTCAAGTAACCTCTGCAAGAAATCTCTGTTCTTCGGGTAAACCTTTGTCTTCAGGGAAGAACAGCTCCTGTATAGGTAATATTCATATAGGACATATGCACACAATCTCCATTCGGGCTCATTAATCATTTTTATTATGGCCAAATTATTCAAGGCTATGAGATATAATGAAAGAAATATCTTGTTAATACCAAAATGTCCAAGAGAGTACTTAGGGAAATTAAATAGACTGGAAAACATATGCTCGATGTCTTACAAATTAGAATTTGTAAATAAATGATTCTGGTTTAATCACATGGCAATTTACAGAGACATTTTTGGGAAAAATGATCACATCACAGTCTCTGACAAGAATTTCATACAGATTGAGCTATTTGGCTTGCTGCATGAGTAGTTTTAGAGTTTTTATTTGTCATTAATCTTTTTAAACACTTAGTTTATTATTTTACTCAAGAGTTCTGATTTTAAGTCAATTACACTCTGAATTTTGACATATAGCTCAAAGTCTAAAGTCTGGAAATCTGTGATCAACTTTTGAATTCACAACCCTCCATGGTCCTGACAGTATTGCATGCCCATTGTTTGAGAGCAAGGTAAGTACTTACTTTATATGGAATGTAGTCACTCTGTGGCTATAATTTTGTAGACTTATTGGTCTACTATTCCTCAGAAGCTGTTTTTCCATTCTTCTTAGATTGTGGTCCCCAACTCCTGGGCCATAGACCAGTACCAGTCTGTGGCCTGTTAGGAACTGGGCTGCACAGCGGGAGGTGAGCACGGGCAAGCTTCCTCTGTATTTATAGCTGCTCCCCATAGCTCTCATCACCACCTTCCACTGAGCTCCACCTCCTGTCAGATCAGCCATGGCATTAGATTCTCATAGGAGCGCCACCCCTCTTGCAAACTGTGCATGTGAGGGATCTAGGTTGCACGCTCCTTATGAGAAACTAATGGCTGATCTGAGGTGGAGCTGAGGCAGTGATGCTAGTGCTGGGGAGCAGGTGCAAATACAGATTATCATTAGCAGAGAGACCATAATAAATCAATTGCTTGCAGAATCATATCAAAACCCCATCAGTGAGTGGCAAGTGACAATGAAGCTGCATCTGGTGGCAGGCTTTGTAAAAAAGTAGTCAATGAGTTGATGTACTTCAATTGTACAGCTGCATCTTGTATCAGGCTTTAAGTCATAATAAAACACTTATTTTAGTCTGTGTGTGGCTGGCCCATTATTTTTATATACCACTTCTGTGTGCGCCTCTTTTCCTACACTACACACTTGTCTCAGTCACAGTTTTGGTAAGCCCACAAGCTAAACCTAGCAAAAATTAGTAAAAAACAAACATTGCTGGAGAGCTTCTTTGAAAAGGGGGAAAGAAAAACCCAATGATGAAACAACAGAAGACTCTAAGACTGACAACAAAATGAAAGCTGCATTTAAAAGAAAATACCAGAGTCCTACTTAAAGTACAGGTTCATTGCAACAGGTGATTCACATTCTCCAAGCCTGCTTTGTGTAATATATGATGACCAGCTATCCAATGAAGTCATGAAACCTTCAAAATGGTTTGCCACGTGGAGAGCAAGCACCCTGCATTACAAGACAAGCCTTTGGAGTTTTTCAAAAGCAAAAAATGTGAACACAAAGAACAGAAGCAATTATTGAAGGCCACCATTTCATGAAATGTGCCTACACTGACAGCATCACTCTTACTGGCTAACCGCATTGCTACAGCTCAGAAGCCCTTTACTATTGGTGAAGAGTTGATCCTTCCTGTTGCTAAGACACTTGCCGTGAACTTTTAGGAGAAGCTGCAGTTCAAGAAGTGGCACATGTTCCTCTTTCTGCTAGCACCATAGCTAGACGAATTGATGAACTGGCAGAGGATACTGAGGCACAAATGTTAGAGAGGATTAACCTGTCACCGTGGTATGCAATCATAGTTGATGAGTCTACTGATGTTGACAACAGGCAACAATGCTTGTTTTTGTGCAATATGTTTTTCAGGAGGATGCGCATGAGGATACGCTATGTGCACTTTTGTTGCCAACCACACCACGGTTGCAGAACTATTCAAGTCTTTGATTATACATCAGGAAAACTGAATTAGTCATTTTTTGTCAGTATATGCATGGATGGAGCGGCTGCCATGACTGGACAGGTTTCTGGTTTCACTACTCAGGTCAAGGAGGTCACTTCTGAATGTGAGTCTGAACACTGTGTCATCCATAGAGAAATGCTGGCTAGCAGAGAAATGTTACCTGAACTAAATGATGTCTTATAGGATGTGATTAAATTATTAACCACAGTGAACTACATGCCTTTAACTCACGTCTGATTGTGCAGTTCTGTGAGGAGATGGACACAGAGCACACATGTCTTCTCTTGTACAGAGAAGTGAGGTGGCTTTCTAAAGAAAGATAGATCACTGGCCAGAGTTTTTGAGTTATGAGAGCCACTCCAGAGATTTTCTTTAGAAAAACAGCAGTGGCAGCACATTTCAGGGACACAGAATGGGTCGCAAAACTTGCTCACTCGTGTGACATATTCAACCTGCTCAATGAATTAAATCTGGTACTTCAGGGGAGAATGACAACTGTGATCAAGTCGGCAGATAAAGTGGCTGTATTCAGAGCCAAACTGGAATTATGGCGGTGATGAGTGAACACTGGGATTTTTGACATGTTTCAAACATTAGCAGAGATTTTGAAAGAGACTGAGCCAGGACCTTCCTCCCAGCTGGTGCATGATCACCTATCTCAGCTTTCAAAAGAATTGAGCATTTACTCCCCAACCACAAAAGACCCTCAACTGGGAAGTACTGGATCCATGACCCATTTATGAATAAACCAAGTGAATTGACTTTGTGCTAGAAGAGGATCAACTGCTTGAGATCGAGAGTGATGGTGGCCTTAAAAGTATGTTTGAGACAACTTCAAATTTCCATATGTTTTGGATTAAAGTCAGGATGGAATATCCTGAGATTGCCATGAAAGCACTGAAAAGCCTGCTTCATTTCCAACATCCTGTCTTTGTGAATCAGGGTTTTCTGCAGTGACAGAAACTAAAATGAGATTATGAGGTAGACTGGACATAAGAAACACACGTCATGTGTCACAGTCTCTCATCACCCTGAGATGAGATCATCTAATTGAAGGGAAACAAGCTCAGGACTCCCACTGATTCTGCATTATGGTGAGTTGTATAATTATTTCATCATGTATGACAATGTAAAAAAATAGAAATAAAGTGCACAATAAATGTAATATGCTTGAATCATCCCAAAACCATTCCCCCAATACTAGTCCATGGAAAAATTGTTTTTAGGTAGGGGCAGGAGGAAGGGGAACAGATGCTTTGTCTAGGAGGTGTCCACTGAGGAGCAGATAGCCTAGGAGATGCTTTGTCTACAATAGAAAGAACAAATTGACAACAAGAGGACCTCCAAGAACTGAACAGATGTTTGATCTATGATAGGGGGTCCCCAAGGACTGACCAACCAGAAAGAGGTTGAAAGGTCACAAAGTAGAGATATGACCAAGGCCACCAAAGAGGGTCTTTGGAGCATGTGTACAAGGTGAGAGTATCCTCAAGTGCCCTACCCTCATTAACATAGTAAAAATCACACCCACCAGCATAATGAGAGTTTACAAACACCATGGCAAACCCCAGAAATTAACTTACATGGTTAAAAATGGGGAAAGGTCCCAATTTGGGGAATTCTCTACCACTTTCCAAGAAAAAACATGAATATTCCACCCCCCACTTAACATAAAATTAGGGAATCAACATGAAAGCAAAAATCTCATTAGACTCAGGGTCTCCTACACAAGCAGGTGTTGACCCATTCCTTCCCTGGAATGTACTATGCCTTAATAAACCTTGGAGCTTTGCTTGTATCTGTTTGGTCTGCCCATTTGCTCCATCGACTCGGTACCAGCAACCATTCTTCGGTACTGAGAACCAAGAACCAGGGAACGTGGACCTGACATCTGGTCCCCACACCTGACATAGTCTTCCAAGAAACTAGTGCCTGGTGCCAAAAAGGTTGGGGAGCACTGTGCTAAGAGGCATGTCTATCTTTTCCTTATTTAATAATATCTTGCATCTAGGAGGGATGATATAACTAGATTTAGAACAATAAAAGTGAACAGAAAGAACATGAGAAACTTCTCAGCCATCTCCAAATTAGTGAAAGTCCTCTCTCTTTGAACCCTGACATTTTTAACCGTTCCAAGGTCTGAAATTCAGATGTAGCAATTGCTCAATTTTCACCACACGTGAGTATAATAGTCTAGAGGTTATTGAAGTAACAAGGTGGAAAGAAATTGGGACCTGGGAAAATTTATGGAGCAAAACTGATGGGTCATCTTTGATGAACTAGACTGCCATGTTAGAGAAATAAACGTATTTAATCTACTCTATTTTGGGGTCTCATTACTTTTTTATTTCCTTCCTCCTTCCTCCCTTCCTCTCCCTCCTCTCTCTTTTTCTTTCTTTTCTTTCTTTCCTTTCTTTCTTCCTATCTTCCTTCCTTCCTTTCTTTCTTTATTTCTTCTTTCCATCCTTCCTTCCTTCCTTCCTTTCTCCTTCCTTTCTTCTTTCCTTCTTTCCTTCCTTCCTTCCTTCCTTCTTTTCTTTCTTCTTCTTTCTTTTCTTTCTTTCTTTTCTTTTATTTTCCCTTCCTCTCTTCCTTCTCCCTTCCTTCCTTCCTTCTTTCCTTCCTTTCTTTCTTTCTCTCTTTCTCTCTCTTTCTTTCTTTCTCTTTCTTTCCTTTTTCCCAGTGGATCATTTACCCTAACTAATAAAAGTCACTTGATTCAAAGTGTTTACAATCTTGTTTGTTCTGATAAGGAACATTAATACAGGCATTCTATAAAATCCATTTCAGGGCATCACTATTTTTGATACCTAGAAAGAGATCGTATAAACTGCAGGTTAGTGTCCAAGTGTTGTTTATGAAGCAGGTTAAGGCTTTTCTGTAAACAGAGAATGAACAGTTATGAGCCCTGGGTTTGTTCACACCAAGCTTAGAATTAGTTTCACTTTTCTATGGCTTGTGTTTCCTTCTGACTCTCCTGACAATCTAGACAAATGGACCAAACACGCCTTCCTTTTTCATGACTTTAGTCCTCCTCCTTGTCTTGATGGATATTAATGAGTATGAAAGGCTATCAGAAACTATAAAAATGAGACCTTAGAAAAGGCTACCTTTTAATTACAGGATTATGTGTTCCGGTGCTGTGAGAGCCAACTAATATTCTTTCTTCACTTATCACTCAAATCAACTTCCTGAAATGTAGCCTGTGCCAAAAGTCTCTTTCTAATGTATTTCTTCGAACATATCACATAGATATAATAGTAAATATACTCTTGCCATGAAGTGAAACTTGTAATAAATCTCTTTTGACATTGTGTAATTCAGGCCATACAAAGGTAAAGATGCGATAAAATTGCATGCAATTTAGTAATTGCATCAAAACTATAATTCACTCTTGTTGACTATAGTGAGAGGATATTAGAGATGGTTCAGGCTACCAAATAATTAAAATACAGCTTGACAACAGAAGATTATTAGGTACAAAAAATAGCTAAATGAAATGCCTTTTTCACAACTTGGTGCCTCCTCTTTTCTCTGCAAAACATGAAAGCCATGAGTAGCTGCATGAGAAGCATGGGTCTCTTAAGTTTTATACATTTTCAGATTCACTGTTGGAGGGTTTAGCTTTTATTCATATTCCTTCTTGCTCTTCTGCATTTAAATTAAGTCCTGATACCTATCAGCCTTTTCCCTCAATATAATTTTAATAGGGTAGCCAGAGATACCAGTTTCTGCCAATTATGTGGTGTGTCATTCATTCCATGTCCAAATTCTTTTTTCCTCCTTTTACAATCCTATTACTGCCCATCATTATCTGAGACTAGTATACTAGCATCCTTAATTAATATGAAAGGGAAAACACATGAGAATAAAAATAATTATCTATCTCTTCATGTTTAATTTACATCAGATTTCTTGAATATGTTTATCTGTGTGCATATTTAAAAAAATACACACACTCACGTCTTGAGTCAAATGTACGTGCTCTTGAGGCTAAAGAACTATGAACAAGATTTAACATGAATGTGCTCATTGGGAAATCTATATAGAAACTCATTGATAGGAACACACAACACAGACACACTCCAAAGACAAAGTAGTGAGGAACCAAATTGATACTTTCAGGTTAAATAGAAGCAGAAGGAACACTAAATGAGGGGAAAACAAGAGAGAATAAATACGTACCAGATAAAATATCAAGTTAATCTCCCAATTATGCTCTGTAATTAGAAATGCTGTATACCATTAAAATTATATGAAAACTGGGCTTTGGAGTTTCAAAGTCAGTGCACCACAAGAGGCATGAAAGTTAGAATCTCAATTCAGATGCTGAAAGCTGGGCGCTCCTAAACCAATTTGGTCACTACAACTACAGTGATAGCAAATTAGTCTCTGATAATTTGGTTTAAATAATTAACCATTTCATCAAAATATATATTAATCATACCTACTTTTTCAACTCTTACTAATTATATTATAGAATAAAGTGATTCTGTTCTCATTTATGAATCCTAAACATATTTATAAAATACATAGACATTTATGGATTTTTCCACTTTAAGTTGTTGACAATTATTTGTGCTCTGGCTATAATATTTAAAAATCTGAGAAAATTAAGTGTTTAATTGTAAGCAATGGATTATAAATAACTAAATACTTGCATTAATATATGCAAAAATAAAAATAGTTGAATAGTCTATTATTAGAAATTTAGATTGTTCCTAATAATACCAATTATTTTGCTTAAACTCAATGGATTTCAGTACAATTGCATGGTACCTGGAAGAAAAAAGTGAGTAAAAAGGCAACATTGTAAAGTTAGAAATTTTTTTCAGCCATCTATCTTTGCTAATGCCCTTCTCCACATAAAGTGAAAGTTCTTTTCAGTCTTAGTGGTCATGGACATATCCTATGGCGGAAAATGTGTTTCTTCTTATTCCCCAGGGCTCATGCATCTCATTAAAGACCTATGACTAATTCTGGCCAATAGGTTAGAGAAGGAAGTAGCTAGCATAAGTCACTTTCAGGGTTAAACACATTGACTGCCATGTGAGTTGTATTTAACTCAGGCTAGTTTTGAGCCCAGGGCTGCATGAAGCAAAACCCTGCAGTTGTTTCATAAAAATATTACTTCTTGATGTTCCTATTGTTACAATTAATATTGACAATTTAATTCTAAAAATGCAGATTGTGTTACATATAACTCATGCACAGAAAATAATAAAAAATAACAAATTTGAAAGGATTGTTTTGTTTTAATAAAACACTGTGGCCCCAAGGGAAAAATTTTCTTTTTCTAGTGTGGCAGTCAATGTGTTAAAAATAACCCATGATATCCTCTAGTTCAGCAGTCTCCAACCTTTTTGGCACTAAGGACAGTTTTCATGGAAGAGAATTTTTCCATGGACCGGGGTGCAGGTGATGGTTTTGGGATGATTCAAGCCATTACATTTATTGTGCAGTCAGACCTCTCTGCTAATGATAATCTGTATTTGCAGCCACTCCCTGGTGCTAGCATCACTGCCTCAGCTCCACCTCAGATCATCAGGTATTAGATTCTCATAAGGAGCATCCAAACCTAGATCCCTTGCATGTGCAGTTTACAGTAGGGTTCCCACTCCTATGAGAATCTAATGCCTCTAATGTTGCAGTTGATCTGATGGGAGGCAGAGCTTATGCAGTGATGCAAGCGATGGGGAATGGCTGTAAATATAAATGAAGCTTCACTCACTCACCCCCACTCACCTCCTGCTGTGTGACCCAGTTCCTAACAGGCCAGGAACCAGTACTGGTCCATGGCCTGTGGCCAAAGAGTTGGTTATGGCAGTTCTAGGTTACATTTCTCCTGCCAGGGTCTGGGAGGCATTGGGTTCCAGATGGCATGACCAAGGAGGGAAGTGGCCTTAATCCCTGAGTCACTGTATGGAGGAGAACAGTCCTGGGGAGTTTCTCAGTCCAATCTCAATGTGATACAAGCAAGAATTTATCCCTTATAATATTAATCTATTGATAATTCAGGGCCTGTCTGTTATTTACTGTGACTACTACAGAAATTGGCACTGGAAGTGGAATGCTGTCAAAATACAATTAACCCTGATATATGTTGCATTGGCTTCATGGTCAGGTGAAGAACCTGAAAAATTGATCTTAGAGGCTTGGAAATATGTCAAATTTTTAAATTAAACAACAAAACAACTCAAGGCAATAACCAAGATAAGAGTATGGCTTTCCCATTCAACCTTCCACATAGCACTATTTAGTTGAGAGGGAGGATTGAATGAGCAGGTGGGGTGAAAACAAGGAAAAAAGCACATTGGAGAACTTGGATTGAATTTTACTATTAGCAGAAAATAGTAGGGACTTGGACCAATAGATTAGAAGGTTATCAGATAATGGCAGAGAATATATTGCTAAAAAAAATAGGAGACTTAGTCTTGACAATTAGAAAAATGCTAAACCTGTATATTTTTTAAAAATGTATGCTTTTAGGTATTGGAAAGCTATCAAAGTTATAGGGGATTTAGAAACAAGGACACTGATATAAAAGGAAAAAGTCCAATATTATGTTTTTCATCCTGCTTCACTATTTTTCCCCTCAAGGCATTTGTGGATGCATATGTTATGTGGGCTTCAGAGGCTGAGCAGCTGAAAGAAAGTAGCCCCCAAGTGGCTGAGAAGCTGAGCAAAGCTGTTAGCAATGTTACAGGGCTGGGGCGGAGGAGCACAAAAATTAGATTTCTGAGCAATCAAGATACCCACGACTTCCATTCTCCAGAGAGAACAGAAGCATAAAGTGAATCCAAAATTTGGCACAGGTTTCTTCTTGGAACAGGCTGGTTTATAGTATTAATAACTGGCATAGAGGCTAAAAGCCAGGCAGGAAGTGATGACTGAGAAGCTGAAAAGCTGACCAGAGATTCGGGCAGTCTCAAGGTGCTGGGGACAGGGGCCGGGAGGACACAAATTGTAACTCAGATTCTGCCCTGGAAGAGTGGCCTTGAGAAACCACGTAGGCTTCAGTTCAGAGTCCAACAGGGTGGGTGTGTCAAAAAGCAGCCAAAGTGGCTAGAATAAATACACTTTGAAAATGCATATTCACCTTGAAAATATGCTATTCCTGGTGATATTTTTATTGGAAGATATCTGCCTTATTTCAGATTTGTGGTAGTATTTGAAATCCTCATAACTGAAATTGGCATAGTATATGACCTCATTTACTTGATAATTTGTGTCATATTTTCTTAGTGCTTACTAAGTTCCAAGATCTGTGCCGGATAATAGATATACAAAGGTGACTAGGAGTTTACAGTCTGGTGAGGAGGCATGCCTGCGGGCAGGTGCCAAAGCGGAAGGTGCATCCTACGCTAGGAGAAATCACAGGGAGCTGTGAAGACTCAAGAGGCTCCTGATCTGCAGGTGTGCCTGTGGGGTCACTGCTGCCTGACTCTCCTAAGGAGAACAGCAGCCTTCACAGTCAGACTCCATGGAGAACTGGAGAAACAGATTACTGGATTTAGATTTGAATGTTTTCTGACATCTGTATCTCTCTTGCGTGCACGCGCGCGTGCTCTCTCTCTCTCTCTCTCTATATATATATGTCTTAGTCTATTCAGGCTGCTATAACAGTACATCATAGAGTAGTTTAGAAACAACAGAAATTTATTTTTCATGGTTCTTAGGCCTGGGAAATCCAAGATCAAGGCACCAACTGATTCTGTGTTTGATGAGAGTTCACTTCCTGGTTCATAGACAGACTTTTCTCGCTGTAACCTCACATGGAGGAAGGTGTGAGGGGGCTCTCTGGGGTCTCTTTCATAATGACACTAATGCCAATCACGAGAGCTCTGCCTTCATTACCTAAGCACCTCCCAAAGCCTCCGCCTGCTAATGCTGTCACCTCTGGGTTAGAATTTCAAAAATGTATCTTAGGAGGACACAAACATTCAGTCCATAGCAATATATATGTCATAAAATATTGTTCCCACTTTATTGACTAGAAAAATGAAATGTATAAGACTGAGTTTGACATGAGTACAGAGCTAGTAAATGAATGAGGCAGAATTCAAACCTAGGTTCAGTTAGCAATAGACATCTCATGATTCAACAACTTAAAAATAATAATATGAAGAAAAATGAAGAAACTACACCTTTGGCTTCATTTGTGTCCCTCAACAGTAACAAGCTCAGGGATGATCACCTAGGAATTCCTCAATTATTGAAGTAGTTTATGTTTCTTCCACTCACAACAACGTGTATACAGTCAAACTGCAGTAGTGGAAAAAAATTGTAACCACTCCAGTTTGGCTCTCAGTTATGAAATGGTCGGACACTCTGACAGCCTCAGATTCAAATTCCTTGAGTGTCACAGTTGAGTCTCAAGTATTTCTGAGCATCACCAAATACTCCTCTCTGCTCTTTCCAGAAACAGCTTTGTGTCTTCAACTTTGTGAAGTTTCTTGCCGCAGTGGATATTTAGGCATATTGTTCAGCACCAACGTTCTGTGTCTTTATTTGGGCTCCTGGCATGGAGTCTATCTCATGTAGCTCCCTTTTGTTTTGTTCAAGAGGGGAACAGTCTTTCCATCCCTTTTGATTATGGAATAGCAAATGCTCTCAGTTTCTCACACAGCCATGTTAGCTGCAGCTTGTTTGGTAGGATTTATCTTATTATGCAGCCCTACCTTACAGGTACTTGGATATTGGCCATGGAAATTGATTCCAAAGATGTGTTGACTGACTTGCAGCAAGCTCTCATTAAAATCGCTCTACCACTCCCCTCCCTAAGACAGCTAGCATTTGAATTTGTGTCACATACCTACATTCCTTCACCTCTCCTACTTAGGAAGAATTTATTCCTTCATATTTGTTAAAAAAAACACAGGCTCTCCTTGCCCTGGGAGTACTTCAAATGTCTTTCAAGCAAGAGCTAGTACTGGACTTTAATGCTGTCCCTGGAATCACCTGTTGGATTTCTTTTTATTGAACAAGCTGACAGAAAATACAGTTGGGGAGAACGAGCCGGAAGATGTTACTGCACCTGTCTTTCTCCATAGTGATCCCAGATAACCAGCTTCCCTAGGGGCCAGTTTCCCCTTCAGCCCAGCTCCCACCAAGGATGAGCCTTCTCTGCTGCCCAGTGGTCAACCAGTGCACTCTGGCCATGCTCTCGCAAGACAGACGGCAGAAGCAGGCCAGTAGCATGGGCCAGGGGCAGTCAGGGGTCAGATGACGCCCTGGCCAGGAGGAGCTCCATCTAGTCATCATTCTCAGACTTTGGGGGACTGTTTTACCTTTCTTATACCTGTATTCAGTCCAGGTCAGTTATCAGTTGTTTCTTTTGTAAGGGAAGTTTAAGCTGTTCTCGCAAGGGTAAGTTTTGTTTTAAGGTTCATAAAAGTTGCATCTGTGCTGCCATGGCCTGGTCCCTAGGGCACCCAGGGATTTCAGGTCCTATTATCGTAAAGACCAGGTAATCCCCAGGCCAGGGTTGGAAATCTCCAGGCCAAATTACACCATATTGGTAAGTGACGCTTAGTGTAGGCTCTGCAAGATGTTTGAGTGGGCCTTACGGCTATCATTAAATGTATAGCCATGGTCTATCTCTTACAGTATACTACACATTCACCATGCAATGCTGCTCCTTTTATATGGCTGAGATAATTATGTTACAATGATGCAGTTTTGAGATTGGAGTTGGATGCTTTGACTGAATTGGATCTTGCAATAACATCTAGAGCCACCTGGGCTCTACTGATAAAGATAAAAAATACACACAGTTAGCTCTCTGTAAGTACGTGTCCTTCCAGTTTCTTTTCATGCAGCTAGTAAAATAGGGTCATCTCTGCAGCCTGGACACTTTGGCTGTACTTCTGCCCCACAGATAGAGATGTGGTGTCTGACTGAGTGGGCGAGAATGGCCGGCACCCTGCACTCATGGGCTGTGGCAGCTGTGCCAATTCTGTATTGTTAGACACAACCACAGGTATAGTCCTGAGCTGATCTGTCACCCGAGGGAAGCCTCCAGCCATCACAACCCTGAGTCGATATTTAGCTGCCCAGTCAAAACCTTTAGAAAGCAGGGAAAAGGCTAGTTAAGTGTCAACAGCAACTAGACTTTATAATGATCATTTTTACTCATTGAATGATTTTTTCCTCACACTTCACCACATATGTTAACAAACTAGTTTTATCTACTGGGTGAAATCAATTTGCAAAAGGTAAAAGGAAGTTTGTTAATTTCTTAAATTGACCAAGAGAGAATGGATTCTTTTCCCCATTCCCATTGGCAATAGGATAGAAAAATATGGAAATGTAAAAAAGATAAAATTAGGCCTTTTGAAAGTAATAATTACCAATTGTTGACTTTTCCAGTCATTTCAAAAGGGATACTAAGAGAGAAACTGTGGCCAATCCCTGTAGATGGTTGAGAATTAATGAGAATATCTGTTTCATATGTGCATGTCTCCATGCTTGTAGTATAGTTAGTTCAGTGCTGCTTAAAGAAAACGTGGCTGGAAATCAATGATCTTGGAGTTCATTTCTACTCCTATAATTCACATGAATTATTTAGAATATTATGAAGGAGTTATAATTTTAAATGCAGCTAATGTGTCTCTGGAAGCAATGTTATTGCAGATGGTGGGGAGTTGCATCTCCTATTTGTAATAATAGCAATCAGAGCAACGTAATTCATCAGAGGCAGGAAAAAGTGCTGACTGCAGCCAAATGGAACGAGGAGATAAAGGACACCGGTGTAGCGTGGGAAAGGAAAATTAATGTGTCCCCAAAGGTCTATCTGCTACTTAATAATAAACATGTTTTCAGGAAAATGAAAGCAAATGAACGTGAGTAAAGGGCAAAAGTTAATCAACACAACTATACTAAATGGCAAGAGACATAAACTAAAGAGGTGAGGGAATACGTGGAGTAAAAATGCAGGAGCACAAAGGAAGGAATTCAGTCCCTTGCAAGGAAGGGTTTTATCATCTCTACATTTGCAAATAGGCTCTCATCTCCAAAACCTTCCCCAAGCCCCATGTCTTCCAGGAAGCCTTCCCAGGAAACTCAAACTTGCCTCAACTCACCTTTTACAGCCTGGGCCACTCCTGGGGCAATGTGTCCTGTGTCTGTGTGTCTTGGGTATGGCCTGGAGGGATGCCTAGGAGGAAGGCAGAGTGGTGCAAGCTTACTGTTTTGCAGAACCCCATGTTTCCTGCTCCCACACACGTTCCTTTTTAGTAAATGACAACTGCACTTTTCCTGTTGGTCAGGACATGAAAGTTAAGTCATCCTTGACTCTACTTTTTTCTTATGTATAGGCTTTGCTTTTTAGATTTACTGCCCCCACCCCCAAAAACGTGAAAATAGTAGAGTTGCCACATAGCTGGTACTGTTTCCCCGATTATTATTATCTTACCTTAGTATGAAAAATATTAATATATTTTATTAAGTATTAATGCATACTTTATTCAAATTGCCTCAGTTTTTACCTAATGTTCTTTTTCTGTTACAAGATCCCATCCAGGATATGACACTACATTTTTGCCATGGACGAAATGTTTGCATTTCCCCAAAAATCATACGTTGATGTCCTAATATGGTGGGCTTTGGAGGTGGGGCCTTTGGAAGGTAACTGGGTTTGGATGAGGTCATGAAGGTGGAGCCCCCGCAATGAGACTGGTGCCCTTGGAAGAGAGTGAAAAGCTCAGAGTGCGTTATCTTTGCCATGTGTGAACATAGCAAGAAGATACCACTTATGAACCAGGAAGACGGCTCTCACCAGGCACCGGATCTGCTGCTGTCTTGATCTGGAAATTAACAGCCACCAGCCTTGTGAGAACTAAATGTTTGTTCTTTAAGCCATACAGTCTGTGGTGCATTTGTTACAGCAGCCCAAACTGACTAAAGTGATCTAGTTGTCACACCTCCATAGACTCTTCTTGGCTGTGTCCGTATCTCAGACTTGCCCTGTTTTTGATGACCTTGAGAGTTTTGGGGAGCAATGCTGAGGTATTTTGTAGGATTTCCCTCTATGGAATTTGCCTGATGTTTTGACTGGGAAAGGCAGACACAGGGGGAAAGTGCTGTTTTCATTACATCATAGTCTTGACTCTTCTCTTCATCTCACAGAGCGCAGCCAGTCCGTGAGCAAATCCCTACTATGACTTGTTGGCATACTTCCAAAATCTAACCCACTGGCAACACTCCACACCACCACCCTGCTCCATGTTATTAGCATCTTTGCCCTGGTGGTTTTAATAAGTTCTTAACTAATCTCCCTTCTTCTTCCCCTCGAACCATGGAGAAGCCAGAGTAAGATCAGAGTAAGATTTTTAAGTCAGAACATTTCACTTCTCAAGTCAAAGCCTTCACTGGATTCTCTTCTCACTCAAAGTAAAAGCCTTGTTCTCTTTACCACCGCCCACGGGACCCTATGTGATCTCTCCTCTCTCCTGTCTCCGACTGTATCTCCCAACAGCTCTCACTCAGAATCCATCTTCTTCTTTTCTATTTATGTAGAACACTTTCGAGTCTCTGTTAATGGGGTTGTATGTCAATCCAATATTAGTTTTGGTCTCACATAGCAATAAAATAATTTGTATAATCTATGCTCACTTATCAAGGTCCTGTGGAAATAATCCAATAAAAATATTCTCACACCAACCACACTATCTAGTATAAATAAGAGTGATAGTAGTTGTTTTTGACACCAACCATGAGGCAGAGACAGCGTTAACCCCCTTTAGTCTAAAACATTCCAGTGGATTTCCATATCCCATATTATTAACTATGCACTTCTTATCCTGGTGGACACAATCCACTGAGCTGGCCCTTTTATCTCCAAACTCACCTCCTTTCACTCCTCTCCTTGCTCCCTACACTCCAACCACACAGACCTTTTTATTCACTCTCACCACATTCCCCACACTGTACCTGAAATGCTCCTCCACAGCGTCTCAGTCAGTTTGGGCCACTAGAACAAAATACCACAGACTAAGTGGCTTAAACAACAGACACTTATAATTCACAGTTCTGGAGGCTGAGAAGCCCAAAAACAAGATGCTGGCAAACTGGTTCCTGCTGAGGGATCTCTCTCTGGCTTGTGGACATCCCTCCTCCCACTGTGTCCTCATATGGTGGAGAGAGAACGAGAACTCTGGTCTCTTCCTCTTCTTATAAAACCACTGCGATGGCCCCACCCTCACAATCGCCTCTAAACCTAATCACCTCCCAAAGGCTCCACCTCCAAATACCCTCACATTGGGGATTAGAGCTTTAACATATGAATTTTGAGGAGGCACAAACATTCAGTCCACAGCACGTGGGACTTGGCATTACCTACTTCGTCACACTCCATGTAGGTCCCTACTCAAAACTATCTTCCCAGAGAGGCTTTCCCTGTTAACGTCAAATATAACCTCCCTAGTTTCCTAGGTTACTCAGTTATAAGGCAGCAGATAGTCGAGCCAGAATTTGACCTGGGTCTATTTTAACTTCAGACTCTTTAACATGGAATTTACTATGAAGCCAATGCCTTCACGGGCCAATCTTTATCTCCGTAAGTGGCTTTTAAAAAAACTGTTCCATATCTTTCCCCAGCATATTGCACTTTCTGGCCATAAGTTGTTGCTGTCCTTGCCTTGTCCCTAGAAGATATCTGTTTTCTTCACAACCATAAATTACTTATTTCAGCTGTGAATTCATGTGAAAACTGGCTACTTGGAAGTGATCTTCTTCTCTGAAGATCTCTTACCCTCCCTCGGGCCTGCATTGTCCTGGTGGGGCTTATGAAGAATTATGTTATGTGGTAGGTCTGTCCTTAGTCACTCTAGGACTAGATGAGATAATTATTGGTAAAAAAAATAATATGTTTATATACATTTCTAACTTTCTCTGTACCCAGAAATTGTTCAGAATATAGTGGTTATTCAATCATGTTGCTTAAATTGGAAGCTTTATATAATGATGTGGAAATTTTCCAAAATATATTTTTAAGTTAGAAAAAAAGCCAGACATGATAGTATGTGCTTGTAGTCCCAGCTACTCAGGAAGATAAGGAGGGAGGATTGCTCTTCCATTCAATGTGTTAGTTACCTGTAAGTGCTGTAACAAATGGCCACAACTTAGTGACTAAAAACAGCACCTATTTATTGTTTCACAGTTGTTTCGTCCGCTGCCTCTACCTTCAGGCTGAAGTGAAGGAATATGTGGGGCTTCCTTATGGGAGACTCTGGAGAGACTCTACTTCCTGGTTCTTTCAGGTTTTTGACAGAATTTAGCTTCCTTTTGGAGTTGGCTATCACCTGGGGGTTGCACTCAACTTCTAGAGGCCATCTTTCATGCCTTGTCTTCCCCAGGAACGATGGTTGAGTCCTGCTCCCCTCCCTTCCTTCTGCTGTACCTGTTGGACCGCAGTCTGAGAAGAGTCTCTGCTTTCAAGGGCCCGAGTGATTTCACTGGGCCCACGTGAATAATACAGGATAATCTTAGTATCTCAAAGTCTGTGACCTTAATCCCATCTGCAAGGTCCCTTTTGCTGTGTAACAACATATTCGCAGGTTCTGGGGATTAGGGTATGAGCATCTTTGGTGGGCTGGAGGCATTATTCTGCCTGCTGCATTCACATAATTCTCGAATGATGACCATGGAACTCATTGTACCTGAGAAGTCCAAGAAAAGGGACTTTATCTCTGAAACACAAAATGTGCAGTATGAAGTATAGTGCTCTATGTAATAGGCAATAAAATACGGAGTGAGAAATATTGTAAATATTAAGCTTTTGGTTTTTGTAAACTGTTCTTTGCAGATTTGTTTTTATTTGGGATAATACCAGAGCAATAATTAAGCAATCAATACATAATACTACTTCTACTATAAAGTAACTATGACTTTAATTCAACTTTCTAAGCCACCATTGTTTTCATCATTTATTCCGAAAAATAAATAGTGTGATGATTAGCTGAAAAATCAGACAAAATTACAGAATTGATTTGTTCTTTTAACTGTCTTGTCTCAGGGATTTGCATCACGCAGTGTTCTGTCTAGCCTGCCTCTCACAACTGCATTCCATTGCAAATTCGAGAGTTGAATCACTTTCTAAAATTTTGCCTAATCATGTAAATTTCTTCTAACCATTATTAGACTCATGATGGTATGTCCAATATTTCTCCATTTATTATCATCAGCAAATTGCTAAATACATTGTTTTCTTCCACGCTGAGATCCTTAATTAAGATGTTTTAGTGACTGCACATCTCCCCACCCCGCACCCTTCATTAAGAATCTCCTGGTGCCAGAATGCTCAGGCCTTTCACCAGCTCCAGTTGACTTCAGTCCTCCAGCTACTTTGCTCCTATGAGAGCCTGGTCAGATCTGACTGCAGGTCCAGTACCAAGGCCAGGGTCTGAGATGTTGTCAGAGACTGCAGCAGACTTCCAGAGGGAACACAGCGAACTTAGCACCCTTTGAATGCAAATTGGAACCACCGATAGCCTTGAGTCACAGCTCTGTGGACCCCTGAACAAATCTGAGGTAGGAAAGGGGATGGAGAGAGTGAGTGCATTTGGGTAATATTTAGGTGGTAATGTTAGCCTGACTTGGAAATAGAATGGTAGCGTTAATGAATAAAAAGCCAAACTCTGTAAAATAATTTTAAGAGATTTATTCTGAGCCAAATTTGAGGACCATGACCCGGAGCCATGCCCAAGAAGCCTTGAGCAAGTGGACTCGGTGTGGCTGGGTTACAGTTTGGTTTTATACATTTCAGGGAGACAGGGGTTACAAGTAAAGTCATAAATCAATACGTGGGAGGCATACATTGGTTTGGCCTGAAAAGGTCGGCCATCTTGAGGGGGAGGCTTACAGGTTATAGGTGTGTTTAAAGATTCTTTGACTTGTAATTGGTTAAAGACATGAACCTTTCTCTAAAGGCTTGGAATGTTTTAACATAAGGAGCTGTTTATCAGAGATAAGCCACCTGACATATATTTGTTGTGTAAATTGAGGACCTGCAGGTTTGTCTTGCATACCCTTAGGCTTGTTAATGGGTTACATAGGTTGTTCCCAAGAAGGGAGGGGGCATGATGGGCATGTCTGACCTCCCTCCTCCTGTCAGGCAATTTAGTTTTAGGATATTCCTTTGCCCACGAGGGGGTCCATTTAGTCAGCCGGTGAGGGGGTGAGCCTTAAAATTTTATTTTAGTTCACAATTGTAGGGAATTAAGGTCATGTCCAAGTTACAATTGTTTTGCCTTCAATAAGGGATAGTGATGCCATTCCCCCAGAGAATACAGAAAGAATTGTGTGTGTGTGTGTGTTGGTGATAATAGTGAGAAGTAGCAAATAAGTTTATTTTTCTAAAATATTTTTCGTATGACTTGGGAACATCTAGATAGTGTTGTGCAGCAAGCATTTCTACACGTGTGAAGTTCAGCAGTGTGATCTGAGTTTAGATTTGCATTCCGTCATTGTACACTAGTCTCTGGTCATCCAAGGTTTCACTTTTCAAGGTTTCAGTTATACACAATCAATACAATCATCTTTGTCTGAAAATATTCAGAAAATAAACAAATTTATAAGTTCTGAGTAGTGTGATGAAATTTCACTCCTGGGATGTGAATAGTCCCTTTGTCCAGTGCATCCGTACTGTAGTGACTTGGTAGCCCTCTTGTTTATCAGACCAACTAGTGTGATATCACAGTCCTTGTGTCCAGGTTGCCCTTAGAATGGCCCCATGTGCAAAAGTAGCAATTCGGGCAATATGGATATGCCAAAGAGAAACAGTAAACGGCATCCTTTAAGTGAAAAGGTGAAAGTTCTTGAAAAAATTGTATACTAAAGTTGTTAAGATCTATGGTAAGAATGAATCTTCTGTCCATGAAATTGTAAAGAAGAAATTGGCACTAGTTTTGCTGTTACACCTCAAACTGCAAAAGTTATGGCTGCAGTGAGTGTTAAGTGTTTAGAAAATGTCTCCCTCGAGGAAAAGTGAAGGGTACTGTATACAAAGTAGTTAATAGTATATAGGTGTCTGAACTTCCTCAGAAAGAAATTGTATAGAGTGGAAAAGGAAGGCATTGGGGAGAACTGCGAGAACAGCAATGGACGTTCTCTTGGTCTATGTGGGCTGTCATCACAAAGTGCAATAATGAGGTGGGTAGCTCGTAAATAACAGAAGTTTATTTCTCACACTTTGGGAGGCTAGAAGTCCGAGAACAGGTGCCAGCATACTTGGCATCCAATTCCATACTGATAGAATGCTTGCCAATCAGAAACTGCCTCAGTGTTTTTTCTTTTTACTCTATGCCATGGATGAAATGTATCTGTCCCCCTGAAATTCATATGTTAAAGCCCTAACCCCCACTGAGATGGTATTAGAAGGTAAGTTGAAGCCTTTGGGAGGGAATTAGGCTTAATTAAGTCATAAGGCTGGAGTCCTCATGATGGGATTCGTGTTCTCACAAGAAGAGACACAAGAGCTTCCCCTTTCCATGTGCATGCACCTCAGAAAGGCCATGTGAGCACACAACATGAAGGAACCATCTGCGTGAACCAGGAATAGAGCCTGCACCAGACTCCTGATCTTCTGCATCCTTGATCTTGGACTTCTCAGTCCCCAGGCTGCAAAAAACGTGTGTCTGTTGTTTAAGTCATCCAGTGAATGGTATTTACCATGGAAACCCAAGATAAAAAAATACTCCATCGACCTCACTCTCCTTTCAATCATCATTGAACCCCTGTTGAAACTAAAGTGATGGTAGATGGATTCCCTTACATCACAAACTCATGGATAAACAGCTTTTGCAATTATTTTTTCTGGAACTGGGTTTTATTTTGTTAGAACTCAGCCACATAACTTCATCCAACTAGAAGAGAGACTTGAGTGTGTGGTCATGTAGCTATATCCATGGAAAAGAGACAACCACCTTGTGCATAAGTAGACAGCTCTTCCACTTAAATCAAAGTGACACTGGTAGAAAATAATGCTTATTTATAAGAGTGCAGCCTGCAAATAAGCCTAATGCCAAATGCACCAATGTTCTTGCCCTTTCCAGTATTTGAAACTGTCAACCTCTTTTTTGTCCTTGGATCACCCCTTTCTCTTCACATGACACTGTTATAATTCCCCATTCTCCCTGTGGAATCCAATAAACTTCTTTAATTTTAATTATATTTTAAATTCTGATGACTTTCAAGTATGTTTCCACTCAGATATATCTCCTGAGTTTTAGATACGTACCTTCAATTCTGTAGTAGCCAAATCTGAGAAGTTCAGCAAGCAAATTCCAAAAACTGAAAAAAATAAAATAAAAGTTATCTTCTCTCCATACCACCAATTAAACTCCCTTCCTGAGGTGTTTTGTCTCTGTTTTTCTTTTTTTTTTTTCTTTTTCAAGACAGAAACCTGAGTATCACCTTGACCTTCCCTCTTTATTGCCTTCCTTAGATAATCAATCTCCAATCCTGTCATTTTGATCTCTCTAGTGCCTTTTGATTTATATACCTTTTCCCACCCCAAGGTTATTGCTTTAATTCAGTTTAATTCACCATCATCTTCACTAAGGACTATTGAAAATTTTCTTAACTCATCTTTCTCCAGGACTATCCATCTCTCTTTATTAATCTTTACACTGAAATCACAATGATGTCACTAACATGTAAATAGGAATCTGTTACTTTGCTGTAGGATTGGTTCCCACCCATAAATCAGTGCTTGTGCACTGTCGGTATCAGTCTCCCCACAGCACAATTATGTTGAAAGTGTCGTCTTCTGTCCTTGTGATGTGAGTCTCACTGCCAAGTGCTCTCTTCGGCAGTTGTCACTTCAGTGTGCCCCAGAATCCAGGAAAAGAAGGATTTCAAGGGAGAAGGGAGGACATTTAATTCCAACCCTAAGATAAATGGTAATTCAGTTAATAAGTTTAAAACTTTCTAGGCATTTGAACACTCACCTGAGATAATTTAATTGAAAATGAGATCTCCTGATATTTTATTCTCAAGTTTACAGTTCTTGGAATTAGGGTCACTCTCCTCAAGTGTTTTGAGTATATTATTCATTTTAATTGATTCTAGTTTGACTTCTATAATGAGCCCTTGTAAGTTATTAATAGAAACAGTTACCTTACCCAAAGGGAAGTATTGGATCTCTGGCCTAGTTGTAAAGCCTCATGATAGGGCCTTCTAACCAATATTAATCATTTATTCTAATGAATTTGTGGAGGTTTGCTTTACAGTGGAGCATGGAAACGGAGGGGGCAAAGAAAGATAGCGATGGGGCAACTCTGAAGTGGAGAAAAGGCACATCATTGTGAGTTTTAGGATATTGGAAGAAAATGGTATTTTGAGTTCCTTATTTTTCCAATATTTAATATTTGAAGCTTCCATTATCAGATATATCAAGTTGCAAGCAGAAGGCTGGAAAGAAAAACAGAAAAATTACATTCAAGTCTCTGACTTTTGTACATGAGATGAGTTAAGCTCACAGGGTAGAAAGGACATGCTCAAAATGATATAGTTATATAGAGAGCAGAGGGCAGATCTCATGTTAAGTGTTCCTACCACAATAAAATGAAATTTAAATAAAGAGTTTTGCATTTGTGTGATTTACCCAATCATTGCACTATTATCTTTATTTTAATAGTATTCATTTTCTATTGATGCATAACAGATTACCACACAATTAGTGGCTTAAAACTACATAAGCGTAGCATCCCACACTTTCTATGGGTCAGCAGTCTGGTCACAGGTTATCCGCGTCCTCTAACCAGGGTCTCCCAGGTGTCAGCCTGGGCTGTGGTCTCATCTGAAGCACAGGGTCTTTTTCCAAGATCATATCATTTTTGGAGGATTCAATTCCCTGTGACTGTAGAACTTATGGTGACTGGCTTCTCCAAAGACAGCTAGATATCCTTCAGGCTTGCAAGTCTTTGTCTCAGGGCTCCTCTGATTAGGTCTAGGTCGGGCTCACCTAGGATATCTTCCTTTGATTACTTCACAGTCAAATGATTCCGGATCTTAATTGCATTTGCAAAATCCCTTCACCTTTGTCATTTAAAACCAACCAAGAGAGGGGTAACCCATCATATTCAAAAGGTTTTCAGTTTCCTCTGGATAGAGAAATAGCATAATTAGATGAAGAGATGATTAAGAATAGGTGTCTTGAATCAAACATCCTGACTTTAAAAATTGTCTCTGGCAGTTTCTGACTAACGATTCCTGCAACTTGCTTTATTTGTTACTTAGTTTTTTAAGTCTTTGTGTTCTCCTCTGCAAAATTAGGATAGAGTCCATTCACATACTAGACACTGTTTTGAATTGCCCTTTGAGCTCACAGTGACTCCCTCTTTGTAGAGTCCTCACCTCTCATTACCAGGAAGGGCCAGCAGATGTGGGTGTGATCTGACATAGCATCTCTGGCTACTTGGGATTTGGTCAAAGGTGGAATATCAAGCAGGGTCTATTAAAATTTCCCTTCAGGAAATTTGTAGTAAAGACCTACAGAGCCTAGTTTGCTTTACACTTTTGTCTGAAGAAGTTATGGATTAGAATTCTCTGAGGGCAACTGTTTTCTACCACTGAATGGGAAAAACAAATACAACTAACTTGGAAAGAGTGATACAATTGATACGTTAGAAATAATTTTTTTTTTAAAAAGCAGAAATGAGAGATCTGGGGCAATGAGAGTCGGTGGGAAAGAAAAAAACATGGCAAAAAAATGCCACCAAAGTGAGAGTGAGAAAAGTGTAAGAGAGTAAAGAAAAGAGCAAGAGAAAGAAAGAAGTTGTGAAAGCAGCTGCTTGAGTTCAAAATCTGTTTTTTTTTTCAATTTTGCTTTCAGTTATTCAATTAATCAACAGATATTTACTGAGCACAAATTATGTGCAAGGCACATTTTTGACTGCTACAGAAACAACATTGAGCAAGACAGAGCCCCTTCACTTGTAGGATTTTTGTTCTCTTAGGACCCCTGAGAGAGACAGCCGGGAGCAAGCATGCAGTGGCCCTCATGGGCACTGTGCGCAGCTAACACAGACGGCGTGCTAGAGAGTGGCGTGGCATGTGGGGAAGGACTTCTCTATGTACTAATTCTGCTGCTGTTTTCCGGGAAGGTGCTTTGAGGAAAATTTGTCAATACTGGACCATGAGAAGCAAATAGCCAAGTGAAAATTTGAAGCAAGCATAGCTTCAGATCAAACCTTCATGTTCTGTAAGATTAACTGTATCCTTTCAGTAAATGCCATCATTAAATTTCTGCAAAATCTGATTAATTTTATGCCTTGAAAAAGGAATTATAATCAGACTACAGCTCTCATTGTGTTAAATAAATGAATATAATACCTAACAACATTGCAGGAGCAGATTAGGAGAATACTTTTATCTACTAAGATTCCCTTTTCCTAATAATCTGTAAAGTAATGGTGCTTTCTTCTACACTGTTTATGGACTGAAATGCCTGCTTTTAGAATTTTTTAGCATTAAATTTAAAAGCACCGGGGACGGGTGTTTACCTACATGATGAGTGCGATGTGCACTGTTGGGGGAATGGACACCCTTGAGGCTCAGTCTCGGGGGCTTGGGAGGGGCATGGGCAATATACTTAACCAGAATGGTTGTACCCCCATAATAAGCTATAATAAATTAAAAAAAAAAAAAAGAAACATCAAAAAAAAAAAAAAAAAAGCACCCTGGTATCGCTTTCCACAGAGGTTGTACCAGTTTGCAGTCCCACAAGCAGTGTATGAGTGTTCCTGTCTCATCCACACCAACATTATTGTTTTGGGACTTTTGGATAAAGGTCATTCTCACTGGAGTTAAGTGATATCTCATTGCGGTTTTGATTTGCATTTCCCTGATGATTAGAGATGTTGAGCATTTTTTCATATGTTTGTTGGCCATTCTTCTATCTTCTTTTGAAAAATATCTATTCATGTCCTTTGCCCACTTTTTGATAGAGTTGTTTGATTTTTTCTTGCTGATTTTCCTGAGTTCTAAATAGATTCTAGTTATCAGTCCTTATCGGATGTGTAGCATGTGAAAATTTTTTCCCATTCTGTAGGTTGTCTGTTTATTCTTGTGACTGTTTCTTTGGCTGTGCAGAAGCTTTTTAATTTAATCAGGTCCAATTATTTATTTTTGTTGTTGCTGTGATTGCCTTTGGGGTCTTCTTCATAAAATCTTTGCCTAGGCCAATGTCTATAAGAGTCTTTCCCACATTTTCTTCTACAATTCTAATAGTTTCACACCTAAGGTTTAAGTCTGTTATCCAC
>CM052439.1:86307772-86353762 GCA_028533085.1 Varecia variegata | reverse complement strand
GGGGGGGGGGCGGGCATGGGCAATATGCATAACCTAAACTTTTGTACCCCTATATCCTGAAATAAAAAAAATAAAAAATAAAAGGAGGGGTGGAGGCTCCTCAAGGAAGCAGACTTAAAAAACATAGAAATAAAAAAAAAAAATAAAAGCACCCTTGTAGATGCTCTTACGGAGACTTTCTGTAGATGAAAGTGCCACCAACAAAAGGGCATGACCTCAATTGAATCCACCCTCCCATCCGCTTGTCTGAATCATTCACCAAGAAAGGAGACTGGATGTGAAAACTGCCCTCAGTGACATTGTCTTCAGTAATCATTGTTGATCTCTGGCCTCCAAACCAAAAGGTCAGATAAACAGGCTGAGGGCCTAAAATGTTTCCCTCTATGAATGGCCAGAAAGAGAGATGACCGGAGAGCAGATGGAGATAGATCCTTTAATCCACTCGTATGTACAGTGTTAGACACACTTTAGCTTCTTGTGCATCTCACGCTTGGTGCCTGTGGTAGGGATATTATTACCTTTGAGGCAGCAGGAATAGCCATCTAAATAGGCAGCTAGTATTACAACAGCTGTTCAGATCCTTCCCTTTTTAGCAATGTCATTTGTTCTTCTGCCAGGTCTTTCTTTAATTGACATAAGTAGAATTAATCAACTGACACTAAATGTGCTGAAAGTTGCTTGTCTTCCCCTAACACCACCTCAGGTAAGAAACCACATGCCCAAGGCAGGAAGGTTCTCACTCCCCACGGTACTGCAAAATCAGGGGTGGTGCTTGGCTCTTAAAAGCACTCAAAAAAGTAGTCGCCTTATACTGCTTGAAGCTGATTCTGTGCACACAAGAACATAGATGTGTTGTCTAATTGGTTGGTCATAGAAATAATTGGAGACAGTGATACAGAAAGGCAAACAGCACCCACTGCAATATACATTTGGTACAATAACAAAAAGCCTTTATAAGTATACTTATGATTGCTGAAGAAAGCTTAAAGTCTTGGCTTATCTGCTCTTTTCCCACACACAGCAGCTGTTTTGAGACGTACTTAAAAATCTAAGTCCAGAATAGAAACCTGAAACTATATACTTCTGGCTATTTAAGGAAGTTCACCATTTCTTGGATAGCTTAAAGTCAATCCTGCTTTTGTATATTGGTTTAAAATATAATACAATTGTTAATGATTTTTAGGTGGACTCAGAAACTTGAATTTCTTCTGACCTGAAACATAAAAATTTTAAAATCTTCACTTATTTTTCTGTGTTCATTTTACATGAAGACTATAAAACCAAAATAAATTTCAAAGGTTGGCATCTCCTAGGGAATAGGTTCTATGACCCTTGGCCAATTTTTTCTTGCCTGAAAAAAAAGTATATATATATATATATATATATATATGAAAGTAATAAAATGGAAACTTTAAAGGAGTAATCTCAGACCAAAAATGAGACTGTTTTGCATTTCTGGGTTTAAATTAAAAGTCTGCTAACATTTGAGGGAGCGGGGCAGGAATCAAGCCTTACAAAACAGCCCTTGATTGGCAATTAGCAATTAGAAAATTTCAGAATGTTCAGGAGGTAATTTTGGATAAGTACCTAAACCCATAGCTGCATGTCTGATCCTTTGCCAAACTTTTCAAATACCAGAGTTGCAAATCTGAGATGAAAATTTCTCAGTTACTGGTTGCCTCCAGGGATGTTTCTGATGTTTGCTTCATCTAAGGCTAAAAGGACTTCATAGATCTTAGGGGCTGTGATCCATTTGGAAGCAAAAGCATAGATGCAAGTGGAAAACAAACAAGAAATAATCACAATGATATCTAGGTTTTTGGCCAGGCCGGGCATATTTTTCTCCAGTATTCCAAGAAATACTGGAGAACTTATTCAGCGCCTACTTTATTCCTGGAGTCTTTCTCACCAGAGAAGCAAAGATTTAATACTTCCATTTTCCAAATGTTTAAAGATGCTACATGACTTACTCAAGTCATAAATGTCTAAACAGCATAAGAATCAGTAATATCTGGCCACATAGTTCACAATAAGTGAAGCCTGTATAATGAAGTGGGAATAATTCTTTCTTACGGAGACTCTGTTGCAGGGAAAATAAACCAATTTGCAAAATGTCTAGATAAGATGAACAGAACTTGCTTAAGTTGTGCTGGCATATAAATAGCTTCTGTGAGGTATTCATTTATTCATTCATTTATTTAAAAAATCTTATTAAGCACCTAATGTACACCAGGCACTGTACCAGTCCTTTAAGATATATAGATGAATAAAATAAAATATTTGGTTGTTTAGAACTTTACTTTTACATAGCTTGACAGACTGTGGATAATACATATTATGAAGGAAATGATATAGTATGCTAACAGACGATGGAAAAAATGAACAGGGTATGGAAATCGAGTGCATTTTGAAACAGAATGGTCATAATAGGTCTCATTGGGATGAAAACCATTGAGCCACTGTTAAAGGCTTGAAGAATGTGAATTGGATATGGGGGAATATACTTAAAAAAGATGGACCAAATATTATGCTGGGAGTTATTTCAACTTTTTTTTTTCAACTACAAAAATCTACTCCAAATCTACCTATCATTTTTCCAATTCTGCTAGAGTCCAAGGCTATGGTCTTTCTTTTTTGTCTCTTCTTTTTGTCGTTGCCCATTCTCTATTTCTAATTTTCCACTCTTTCCCCATTTTTTTTTCATTCTCCTCACTTGTATGACTCATCTTTAACTTTTTAAAATGACATATGGTTTCATCTTTTAAAATTTTAACTTACAATCCTTTAGCTACTCCACCCAAAAGCTTCAATAGGCCATACTGCACAGAGAAGGACACGTGAGCAACAATTTTTCCTCATTTAAATTCTAATATAAATATAAAATATGCCTAATTTTGCTTAAGAGTTTATTAGGTCTGTATGCTATATATTCTCCATTTGATTCCTAAGATGATTTTTCACCCTTGTGCGGTGTCTAAGGACTTATCCTCTATGGGCTTACACCACCTAGCTACCTTGCCATGTCACTTCCAATTGGGTTCATCCAGATCATAAGACAAAAGGAGAAAGTGGTCTTCCTTGTGTTCCTCCCTACCAGATGCAATTCTGCTGTGATCCACCAGGATCAGGGCTTCTGTTGAATAGTCAGTCCTCTCTTCCAGCTGCAGTCATTGCCCTTACAGTCTTAAGGGTAGTAGTGACTGTACACAGTCAAGAGAGGCTTCATCATCCATTATGGGTTTTCCTTACCCTGTGCAAAGCTTTGTAAATAGTCCCTTCATTAAACTTGCTTTGAACGCCCTTTTTAAGTTAGCTGTCTGTTTCCAGCTGGGAGCCTGACCACCATCTTTCTCCTCATATTCTGAAGCAGAGCCAATGTCTATCATAAATAAGTAAAATATTTTGTCATTTTATGTGGGTAGAAATATCACCAACCTGCTTATGCAATTTACTTGAATGTTTAGACTACCGTTTGCTTTATATCAAATATGTGCCAGACACTAAGTCCATAAAACAGCTCTGGGAAGTGGGGATTGTCCCCATTTCATAGATGAGGAAACAGAAATTTGAAGAGAACATGGAATTTGTCCACAGTAATAAAGCCAGTAATTCATGGAAATTGAATATTAGCCTTGTTATCTATCACTTCAAGCCTGTGTTACTCCTAAATAAATTTTTGGAAAGAACTTCTTCACCCAGTATATTCAAAATAAGTAGGCTTCTTAAATGATCCTTAATATATTGCAAATGTTCCCAAGAAGTTCAATGGCAGTAAGTTCCTTTTTAACTGATCTCAAGAAATTTCAAAGAATGAAGAGAGAATAAAGTTCTAACAGAAGGGCAAAATATCAGGAGGAAAGCTGAAAGAAACACTTTTCTTTTGACCTTAGCACTTAGCAAGTCATTTAAAATTGTAATTCAGCATGGATTCCAAAGATGAACAGTATGTGCTTCATAATTCCTCTAGGAACTGAAACTATAGCTGGAACCATGCAGTGTTGGGAACTCTTCAGAATTCTTAAATCCTTCTTAAGGATTCTTAATAATAAATTCTTATATTCTTAGATCCTTCTCATTGACAATGCAGCTGATATGTCTTGATGGATGGCAAGTAGCCTGTAGAAACAGAGATCAAAACCACGTTCTGCTAATTTTACTCACTGTTTGATCTTAGGCAAGTACCTTGACCTGCCTTAGTCTTTCTTCCTCAACAAGTAAAATAGATATAAGAATGTCTATCTTAGAGAAATTTTGAGTATATTACAAAAAACAACCTAATTCAAAACATTTTAAACATTATAAAATCTCAGGAAATGTGCAGAATGATCAGGATTAGGGAAACAGACATTATCAGAAAGGGCCAAGAGGAATGCTGTGAGAGAGAATATCACTGTTTCTGAAGTCTAAAAATCTACCTTCACTTATAGAATATTTTATTCTTGATTTTTCTGATGGCCTATTATTTTGGGGGAACATTGTCTTTGAGGCACTAACGCACTGCTAGCAAACACTCAAACTTGTCTGTGGTAAAAAAGAAATGATTTTTTTTTTCTTTCTTTCTGTCTAACATGACCTTATTTGCCTTTTTTTTTCTTTTGGAGGGTGGTATACAAAAAAGGTGGAGCTCAATCATGAAGTGATACATGTGGAATAGTGTATCATTTCCTATTATACTACTTACATATGTCCTGAGATTCTGACTTCTTTCAAATGATGGCTTACAATAAAAGATACGAAAAATAAGGTGATTGGAATGATGATAAACATTAAAAAGATATAACTTAAGAAATTAAAGGATATCAAATAAAAAAGAGAAGGAAGTAAAACATGAGGACTAAAATAACCCTTTTAACTGAAAATGACAATTGCCTCTGAGCTTCTTGTCAGCCTGAACAAAAAAGGGAAAATATGACTCATTATATGAATAAAAAAGTGAAAAACATTCTTCAAAATGAGCACATTACATATTTGCAGAGGCTTAGGGAAATAGCTTTATTGCTTTTCCTAATTAGAAAAAACAATTATAATTATTGATAATTTACCATTTAACAATTATAAAAGTAATGTGTTTCATTTAAAAGACTTAAAATATAGAATATTATTAAAAAGAAAATTAAAAAAACATAATCTGAAAATCCAGAGATGCTAAACATTATTGTGGGGTATGTGCTGTATTTTCAAAATTGTTTCTATGCATACATTTTTATAAAAATTGGATACAATTATATTCATAGTATAGCTTTTGCTCATAAAAGTATGTCATGGACACTTTATAATATCAGTAAATAAAGATATCTAATGTTATTTTTAATGATGACATAGCAATTTTCATAGAATATGAAATGATTAAACAATCCTGAATGCATGTGTGTGTGTGTATGTGTGTGTGTACACAGAGAAGCAGAAGCAGAGACAGAGATACAGAGAGAATTTCCTTCCTTTCTCTGTTCTTGTTTTTTAAACCATACTACACTAAGCACCCTTATGTTTATATTTTCTCTTTTTCTCCTTTTCCTTTGAATATTCTGCGAGAGATAGTATTTCTGGACAAAGGCATACAATTTGACCCTTCATTTACAAAAAAAAAGCATATTGGTTTGTTTCCATTACTTTTGTCAACACTCATCAGTGCAAGTGTGCATGTGCATGTACTTGTGTGCATGTATGTATGTATTTTCCCCACTCTGATAGGCAAAGCACGGGATTTGGGTATTTACTTACATTTCTTTGCTGGTTGGGATGAATGTCTTTTCACACATGTCTTTTTTCTGTACTACTCTTTTTAAATTAATTCATGAATACTCTTAGCCCATTGCCCTAAAAGTGTTACTATCTTTTCTTATTGATTTTCAAGAATGCTCTATTTCTAAAGATTAGTGATATTAATCCTTTGCTGTCATATGTGAATCAATTATTATGTTGTTAGTTCATTTTTTGGTATTTTATTTAGCATGTGTACTTACCACGAAGAAGCATTATGTTTTTAAGTAGGCCTATCAGTTGATTCTTTTGTGCTTTTTACTTGATTGCCAATCATAAAAGAAACCTCTCCAGTACTGTGAGCACATATGTGTGAGCATGTATGTGTGTCTCTGTCTGTGTCTGCATGTCTATTTCCATTCTAAATTTTATTCACGTAAGTTTGGAGTGTTATTTAATGCTTTTTAATATGTACTTATTATTGTGCATAATATTTACAAATAAATCTACAGTTTATTTTGGTGAAAATTATAAAATAGCTATAGAACTTTTGTTTCTTGTGAAATGTTGACCTAATGCTATTTTTAAACAACATATCCTTTTCCTACTAATTGGAAATGGTGTATTAATCATATTCTAAATGCTTCTTTTTAGTTGAATATGTTTCTGAATTTTATGTTGTGTCCTTTCCTATGTATATATACCACACTTTTGTAATTAATATATCTTTATAATATAACTTGGCATTTTTGAAGGCAAATACTGCTTACTATTCTTTTAAAATTATTTTATCTATTCTCTAGAATTTTTACTTCTTGGTAAATTTTAAAATTATTTTGTAAAAATATAAACAGCAACATTCCACTGAGAATTTGATCTAAAACTTTTTATTTAATTATTAATATATACTCTATCATCATCACTGAATTGAAATGCCAGTTTTACCATATACTAAATTTCCATCTACAGGAATTCTACTAAAACTTTTGACTAATTTTGGAGAGAGTCCAAGAACATAGAATATTTTTCAATTTATCCGAATTTTCTTTATATCCATGAGTAAAGTTTAATATTTTTTCATACAGGTTTTCAAAATTATTGTTTGCTTTTCCATGTTAAATGTATTTTGATACTACAATTGGGACTTTCCTTTTTATTACAATTTAAATTATTCACTGCCGATCTATAGACAAACTTATGTGTTTATGTATTAATATTCCATTGGCTTCCTTGTCTCCTTAGATCACACACACATTTTCACCCCCCCCCCACACACACACACAATTATTTTAATACTTATATGTCTCTTCATTTTGCCAGGGAGACAATAACATCCAATACCATTCATGCATTTTTCTCTTATTTCCCAATATTTATACTGACATAGACATGAACTCCTGACAACAATGAATATTAGTAGCACAACCAAACTTCTTTTTCTTGCTTCTGACTTTAATGCAATGGATCTCATCATTTCATCTTTTTATATAATTATATATATCACATTTTAATGTCATTTTCTTACATGAATATAGTATATTTATTTCACCAATTTTCTATTATTGAAAATTTTTTTTTCAGCTTATTATGGGGGTACAAAAGTTCTGGTTAAATATATTGCCCATGCCCTTCCCATCCCCCCTGAGTCTGAGCTTCAAGCGTGTCCATTCCCCAGACAGTGCGCATTGCACTCATCATGCAGATATACACCCATCCCCTCCCCCCATCCCCCACCTCTGTGTGATACGCAATTGGTATTGTTTCCAAATGTGCACTTAGGTGTTGATCAGGGAAACCAATTTTCTGGTGAGTACATGTGGTGCTTATTTTTCCATTCTTGGGATACTTCACTTAATAGAATGGGTTCCAACTCTCTCCAGGAGAACCAAAGAGATGTCGTATCACCGCTATTTTTTATAGCTGAGTAATACTCCATGGTATACAAATACCACATTTTACTAATCCATTCATGAATTGATGGACATTTGGGTTGTTTCCACATCTTAAGGGGAGGCAGGGTTTTTGGTTGCTCTAATAACTGGAGAATGCTACTGGCCTTTACTGGGACGTGGCCAGAAACCCCAAAGTTTCTGCTGTGCATAGCCATATAATGCTTAACTGCCATCGGTGTCCCTGTTGAGAGACACTGATGCAGTTTATGTTTTTTGGTATCCTTTAATGCATTAACATTATGGGCTACATTAATAAATTTCATGGTTTTACAAGGAAATTCCATTCCCATATGACACTGTAATTGATCATGACTTGCTAGATTAGACTTGGTAATGTTTTATTTCACAATTTTACATCTACATTTATAAAAGTGATTGAGCTAGATTTTTTACAAGATCCTTATATATTTATACACACACATATACTAATATGTATATGTAGGTGCATATATATCTGTGTGTGTATATATGTACACACACATATATCAGCTTCCTGGTAGTCTTATAAAATGAAAAACTTGCATATTAATGTTATTTTTTGCCTTTTTCTGCATTCTCTGTTTATTATGTTTTTATTTTGCTTTTCTTCCCTTTACTTTCTGGCTTTTGTCAATCATTTCTCACCAGCACCTCCTTATTCATTTGAAAGATAGAAATCCTATCTTTCTGCTAATGGTTTATTCTGTTAATGGTTTAATTATATATTTCAATTTAAATTTCTGTACCAAAGTCAAGAATTTAAGAAAAATATCATGGAGTCAAATATTTTGAAATTTCTTTTTACTGAGATGTTTTGCTTATCTTTCTTTGAGACTCACTCTAAGTCAGAAAATGTTAGTGAAAAGGAGAAAGGGGAGATTGTGTGAATGGAGACAGGGCTGGAAGAATCCCCCAAAAGATGGCACATGAATTTGGTGACTGGTGGCTGGTAGGAAAGTGAGCTTCCGATTCCCCTTTCTCTCCTCTCTACCACTTCTCAATAAATGTCTTTATCAAGCCACTCTTTGTTTGCAGCAATGGTAGAAAAATTTATTTCTTACATGGATTGGATTGCTTTAATAGATTTAAAAAGGAAAGCAGATTTGTGTAAGTTTGTTCCCATGTTTTATCTCATGTCAAATTCTAGAAGGGATTAATCACACAGCTCCTAATAAAAAGAGCATAAAGTAAAATAGCACAGTTTTTTAGTCATGAAATAGTAATCTTACATTTTTGATGTTTGTTTATTTTTAAAAATAATACTAATGCATCCATATATTAAAAAATGTTAAGAAGTAGTAAAAGTTATGATGAGTGAAAGTCTCTTTCGCCACTTGGATTGTACATCTAATTTCCTGAATTATAATTAATAGTCTTTTATATAAACTCTTGGATAAAGTAACACCCATGGAAGATATACACACACGTTTGCACTGTAGAATAGTAGTATACACTTCTTTTTTTTCTTCTGTAATAAAATCTACCTCATTCTTATTGTCACCTGTAGAATATTTTGTCATTGTATTTTTAGTGTAAGGTTATTAAAATCATCCTCTACTGTGGGTAAACATTAAGCTAATTTAGCAATAATCATGCCTCGGATAAACATCATTGGCTACAATACTGCCACTGTACAAAACTAATTTTATTTTATTTTATTATTACAAATAATACTGTGTCAGGCATCTTTCTAAAATTATCTTGAGATGCATTGATTAAATTCTGTTAGATTGTGTTGAAGGACATGTTTATTTCTGATTTTAGCAAATATTGTTTAGCTGCTCTCAAATAAGTTTGCAAATATTTTATTCATTTACTCTTGTGTCCCTGGCACCTACCAGAATTGTTGAGATACTGTGGTTACTTAGAATTGTCAAATTCATAGAAAACAGAATGGCAGTTTCTATGTTTATTGACATAGAGTTTCAGTTTTACAGGGTGAAAAGTTATGGAGATGGAAGGCAGTGATAGTTTCACAAAACTATGAATTCATTTAATACCACTGAACTATGCACTAAAAAATGGTCAAGATGGAAAAGGTTATGTTTTGTGTATTTTATCACAATTAAAGTGCTACATAAAAAAGAAATATATACAAGACAGAAAATTATTTGAGAGTTCCAAAGAAGAGAAATCTAAGTCTGGCTTGGCAGAAAGATGAGGGAAGAGTTCATATATTAACATAATTTGCAATTTACTGGAGGGTAGCATCTGAGCCTTACCCTGATATTCTACTTCATACAAGCATTCCAAACACAATTGTCACTGTAAAGGTTATTGAATGAATGAGTAAATGAATTTTGTGTATATGTATTTCCATGGGTCAGAGTGGCATTCAAAAGAAAAAGAATATATCTGCTACCTCAAAAGGGAGGACATTCACACATAGTGGTAGACAGCAGTGGCCCTGATTTACTCCAAAGGGAATCTGGTTTGGCCAGTAATAAAAAAAAAAAAAAAAAAAGCAAAGAATACTGGAAAAAAGAAAAAAAAAAAAAGACTAAGACTCCCATTAGGTAGCTGCTTCACACACAGACACTTAAGTTTGTAATTTCTGGGGTAAATAATAGCTACTATACTTATCAAATACATAAATGCAATGAATATAAATAAATAAATACAACCCTAGGAGCTGAAAATTTGAGGAATAAAAAAAAAAGAATTTGCCCAGTCTCATAGTGTCATCCATTCATTACTTATTAAGTGAAAAGGGAGAAATAGAAACTTCACAGAAGTTAAAACTGACAGAATCCTTCTCAAGCAGGTGACCGTCACCAGTGTAGGTTCAAGTCACCACTGTACGCCTGCTCACACGTGTAGTGAGGAAAACCAATGGCGAATCTGTGATTTTCCTGCCAAAATCCGTAGCCAAAATCAAACATCAAGAAAATATCAGAAAAACTCCAACCAGGAAGAAAAATTTTTTTTTAAAAAAGTCCTGTATTCACCAAAAATGTCCACGTCAGGATAGCCAAAGACAGACTGAGGAGCAATCCAGGTTGAAAGAGGCTGAAGAGACATGACAATTAAGTGCTACACGTTAACCTGGATCCCTTTGCTTATAACATAGAATATTAGGACGGCTGATGAAATTCAAGTACTGTCTGCTGATGAGATGATGCTCTCCTGTAAATGTTAATTAGATAGATAATAAAAATTAATCTAGACATATTTTCCTGTAGATGCAAATGCCTATGTCCATACCTGCAGATATCTAGCATCTATCTATCTGTTTATCTGGAGAGAGAGAGAAAGAGAAAGAGAGGGGAGGATACAGCAAATGTAGAAATATATTAACATTAACATTTGCAAAATTTGGGTAAAAGATATATAATGATTCTTTGTAGCCTTGCAAATTCTCTTTAATTCTTAAAATTTGTGAAAAGACAAAGTAAAAACAGAAGCAATATATAATATTAATAACATTTATTTCATGATGTATCTTCCCTAAATCTGTCTTCCTGTGATCTGAAGAGTCTCCAGCTCCTAGTGTACCTCATGTGAAATAGCAAATGAGCCCAGGGGGGAAACAGCCCTTCCATAGCCCTCCTAAGCCTCTCATTCCAGGAGGACCTGCTGCAGCCAGCCAGCAGCTTTGCATATTGGAACAAACCCTGAAACATTAAAGCACCTTGGCATGTTTTTAACAACCTAACTAATGATACCCTGTGCATTGTGATGCTTGTGTGTTTTGAGACAATTAACTGAAACCAGATAATGTGAATTTACCTAGACTAAGTTATAGTGTACATGAGTGATATCTGGACACACCTAAGGAATCATATTTTCAATAACTGAATTGCTTTCATGGGACTTCTTGCTACTCTGCTTCAGGGAGTTGCTACCCCAAGGCTTTGACTGTGCTTTAGGGGGAAGCGGTCCCTGGCAGAGGTATGAGGGACCAGCCATATGCAAGAGAGAAAGGGGAAATTGCCATGGACGGAAGAATGTGTCTTCTTTGCCAGAACTTTTAGCTGCAGAGAGCCAGATACAGGGAGAAAAGAAAAGAAAGAATGGAGGTAATTGCACAAGAGGATGCAGTGGTGTGAGAGTCTACAAATGAAGAAAAGGAACATCCACGATGTTAGTGGGTTCCTGGAAACAGCTGTTAATCTACTTGTCAAAAAAAGCGTGCTATGGTTCCAGATCTGCAATATAACAATGTGACCTTGGTAAAATCATTTCAACCAAACTCTAAGGAGGAAACTGTATGAACTCATTTATGAGATCTCAAAAGAGGGCCTTAGCGGCCTCGTTGGCAGTGTTTGATGCCTCCACCCTCTGGGCATAGATTTCTCGACTGGCAGTGGACACTGGACCCACCCTGAGATAATGAGTCCATATGAGAATTTGGACTTGGAACTAAGAGAATTTGGACTCAGCCTCTTGGTTGGGATGTAAACATTGAAACTGTGAGCAAGCTTATTCTAATATGTCTATGAATCTTCCAATGGCATCTTCATAAACTACAGCAAAGAACTAACAACAAAAGGTACCAAAAACCTAGAATTAGGTTCATCTATTCTCTTTGGTCTGTTCTTCTCTTCAAAAGATGGATTTGTAATGGTGAGGTTTTTAGAATGGTCAAATGGCTACAAGCACATAAAGAGAATCAGGGTTTATACACTTAGAAGTTATCTTCTACAGGTAGAATAAATATTAAGCCACATTTTTTTAAAGTATCATCCCCAAATCAGAGGAACCATGGGGTATTTTCTGTTGTTTCTGTTTGTTTGTTTGTGTGCTTATCTAGAAATTGAAGTGTGATTTGGTTGCTTTTAATTAATATCTGTAGCCCCATTCTCCTTAGGGACAGAGCTGTATTAGACAGAGAAACTATTGTCAGTTCCAAGAATCGATTACAGTATCTAGAACAACAACAACAAACATACGTGAAATTTAGGAGGAGATGGCACATAGGAAAGTATGGAAAATCTACAAATGAACATGAAAGGGCTCAAGACAATTATCAAGTGCAGTGGGGGCTGCTTAACTTTTGTGTGTTGGTTTTAGTCATAAGTTATAGATATACTTCAACCTTCTTTGCACAAATATTAAGTAAAATATTGCTATTATAAGGACAACTGATTTCATTTTTCTAGTACATCTGTACAGACCATCATCGAGTACTACTCTTCAGGTTTTGGCTAAATTTCATCTTTTTTATCTTTATAAATTTCTTACATATGGAACACAATGACCTGAGTGTAGACACTACATCTGGAAGATCTGCCTCCAAACTTGCTTTAATGTTTTAAATTGAAAGAAATGGGATAACAAAAGGATGAATTTTCTGGAGTCACACAAAAGACCAATCACGTGTAAAGCTGAGGATAACAGAATCAGAATATAATACAAACTTCTCAAACCATAATTATTAATTTTTACACAATTGTTTAAGCCAGTGATACAGAAGAAACAAAGTTTTACAGCCTTGGATAGGAATTTGGATATAGATGCTTTCAAAATTTATTGCCTTCGCTTAATTATCTATGCTTATTTCATGGGGCTCACCCGACGCAAAGTTCCAAGAAGATTCAAGTTTTGTTCAATCTCTTTCTACCTCAGTGCTGGGTGTCTCCCTCCCTGCTGATTAACGTATCTTCCAACCTTGAACACTTAATGAATTCATTACCTTTGCCACCCTCTCCTGAGATTCTTCACATTTTGAAAAGAAATATGTACTTCAACCTCCCCTGTCCACACTTTTCATCAAAATAAACCCACCACAAGTCCCAGCCCTTTAATACCTGTATTTATTTTTATATGTAGTCACGTATATGGTAACGATCATATGTACCAACTTGCCTGCATTTGAGACCCAACCTAGGTAAGGTATTAACCTTCTAATGAGAGTTTTGCAAGAGAAAAGCTTTCTTATCAAAAGAATAAATTTGATGAGACCCATTTTAGGAATTATTGACAGGAAACTATTTTTTGTGACTTTTATCCCAATTCCATTTTAAGGGGGCCAAAGTGGCCCTGTTAGAGAGCCTTCCTAATGTGCCAGCTTACACGTGCTACTGAAGAGTAAGAATGAATAGGAGATGGTGATTCTTGAACTGGTCAAGGAAGAAATCATCCAGTGGCAAACTTCTACCACAGATGGTGCTGGGAGAAGACGAAAGCACTAGGAAATGTAGGGACAGGAGTTAGGCAAGCAGACGAGAGCCTGGACACCGAGAAACAGGTCGAAGTGTGGCTCTGGGGACAAAGTGAAAGAGTCAGTGTGCAGGAAATGAACAAGGTCAGCAGGACTTGGAAGAGCAAAGATCAAGGAAACAGGCATTTGGAGACAGACGATTATATACCTTTGGACCAATGGAGACCGAAAGTTCTGTGAGGCACATAATTAAATGTGCCTGCCAAGCCCTCCCACATACAGACAGCCACGTCAGGATAAGAAAGACAGGGAATGCCCTGCGTCTATTTCTCAAATGTGGTAGGCACTGAAATGGTCGAAACTTGAGAGACTGGGACAAAAACCTAGTCATCATGTTCACAAAGGTACATTTAATAATCATGGCCAAAAAGAGAAATCAACCAACAAAGACAACACAAAACCTCCAGGCCTTTCTGTGCAGGTGAGGTGTGAGCTCAGCTGTGGTCTCCATGAGGAGCAGCTCCCCGGGACTTGGTCGGGGTGTCCCTTTCTCCTGGACTGCCCCACCCCAACGTGGCTCAGGACGCAGCATGTGCACCTGCTGGTTCCAACACATCCTGATAAGTCTGATTTAGCCCTCCTTGCCTGAAACATAATTGATCATTTCTAACATTCTTTTAATACTGTACTTAGTTTCATATATAGCAGACTGTGAACATATGTAATTAGGTGAATCTTGTATTAGTTTTCTATTGCTGCTAGAACAAATTTTCACAAATTTAGTGGCTTCAAGCAGCACAAATATTATCTCACCATTCTAGAGGTCAAATGTCAAAGTGGATTATACTGGTCTCAGATCAACTGTGTAAGCAGGGCTGCATACCTTTCTGGAAGCTCTAGGAGATAATCCATTTTCTTGCCTTTTCAAGCTCCTAGAGGCTGCATACATTCCTTTGCTTAGGGCTCCCACTCCCTTCTATATGCAAAGCCAGCAAGGGCTGGTCAAGTCTTTTTTCACGTAGAGTCACTCTGACACTGATTATTGGTCCTCCCTTTCCCACCTATAAAATCGCAAAAGACCTTTGCGATTAAGTTGTGCCCACCTGGGTAATCCAGGATATTCTCCTTATTTTAAAGTCAGCAGATTAACAATATTAACTTTATCTGCAACTTTCATACCCCCAGCCCCATGTGACATAATATATTCACCATTTTCACAGTAAGTACATGGACATTTTTTGAAGAGATTTCACTCTGCCTGCAACAAACCTCAAATCCCTGCCAGGCCCGAATCTGTCAAAATCTGTGTAAATACACACACACACACACACACACACACATATAAAAGTACAGACAAATATCTCTTTGCAAAAAGGCAACCAAATGAACATATTCTGCCTAAAGATAGAAACATTTAGAGGTATTCAACATTTAATTATATCAGAGGATACTTGAAATCAGTATTATAAAGAAATCTCTTCCTAAGTGGAAATTGATTCAGAGTCATCAATTTAAGAGCTTTAAGCCCAAATTTGCACATGGAGCATGGAAGGGCTGCATTGCCTGAGATGCCACATTTATTTCAACATCTGTCTGCAGATGCTCTCATAAATGGATAAGGGTTCCAGGTCCTTAGCAGGAGTTGAGATTGAGCACACAGCCATACCCCACAGGAGGTGTCAGAATTATTAATATATATACATAGAACTTAACCTATACTCTCTGCTATCAAAATCTCTATAGTGCTGTCTTTTTGGAAAAACAAAGACGGGGCTGAGGGATGAGGATGACTTAAGGACTGGCCCCTGGGAAGCCATTATTCTCTCCAGTGGGCACAGCTGCCAGCAGCTCTTCAGAATTAAGCTCACCTCACCCATCTATTTTCCTCAAGTGTCACAGCTGAGCTAATGCAGGTGATGTGCACCGCTGGGTCACCTAATGCTGGCACCACAGGTTGTCCTTTGAAATGACTTAGGGGAAACGATATTGTTGACAAAGGGGCTAAAGGATCTGTCTTGAAACAAAGCATGTTCTTTTTACTTTAACTGTGTGGGTTTCAAGGATGGCTTTGCGGGGCTTTGGGGGATTTTATTGTGTGGGCTCATGATCCTGTTATCGCTGTGCCCCTGATCCAAGAGGAACCCAGAGTCACCATTGGGGTAAGAGGTTCCATGAAACACGAATGCACCTTACACAGAAATGCCCAGATGCATTCCCTCCTTAATGACTCTGTTCCTACTTATGAACCAAAAGAAAAAAAAAATCTCAGAGTGAAAAGCAAGTAATAAAGGAAGAGGGAAAAGAGAACAGGCAGCAGGGCTAGAGACTGTGCCTTTTGTATCAGGGCCAGGGAAGAATTCTGGGGCCAGAGGGCTAGGGCAAAGACCCTGGGCACTGGTGAGGGGTTTATGGAAACACTCAAGACACCGGGAGCATCTTACTAATCTTCCCACCATTATATTTTCAATTTGTAAAAATTAATAGATCTCGCCCTTTTTCTAAACTCCTCCCCTTAAAGAATCTCCTCCCTTTCCTAGTACAAATTCTCTTTTGTGCTTGCAGTAAATTTAAAAAGGAGGGAATATTTCCTGTTTTGCATCCTGGAAGAAGAGGCTTGCGGCAGGGTCAGATTTTACTTTTGATGCCAGTGAGAAGGGACTTTACAAATGTATTTTAAGAACTGAGTGTCTGAAGGAAGTTCTCTTTCGTTAACATATATCAACCTCTTTTATGTAAATATAAAATTTATTTTTTCTTTCTCAAGGCTTTTAAACATATTGAAAGAATTCAAAATGGCTTAAAGTGCTTAGAAAATTGCATTTTGATGTTATAAGTGTAAGTGAACTCAAACTACTTAGCTAAATTTTTTCTTTAAATTACCTATAATTCTAAAAAGTTAAGTGAAAATACATTTGCAAATGTACTTGAAGGTTCAATTGATCGTGGATGTTTTGAAATTCAGCTGGAGTAGGTTTAGACGTTCAGATCTGTCCATTTCTACCCAACCAGTGAGCTGTACCTGGAATCTCAACTAGATCTTTTATCTTCTGAGTCCAAAGCAACTTTCATGTGTAAATTCATTAAGTATCACTCCAGTGTCCTTCACTATTTTGTGAAATGTTAGGAGAGAAGAGGAATACCATGCTAAGGCTATGACTGCTTGGTACAGAACATCTTGAGTTTGAATGGGCCAGTGACACAATGAATAGTGTGTCTGACTAAGGATCAGAAGGATCAAACTGAGGAGTTTGGAACAACAGGATGGTTTAGCTTAGGCGAGGAAAAAAAAACAATCTCAGAAACATGCTATAGGACTTGTTTCCAAGAACACCTGTAGAGAAAACTCATAAAGCCAACATCTGTTTCATCTGTTTAGTGCAATGTTACCAAAGCTTTAATACATTACCTATTTAATCCTAGCACAAAATAATAATTATCTGTCGTCTACAGATGATGAATTTGAGGCTGCAAAGATGATGTAACTTGTTCAAAGTCAAAGTGTCAGGAAATGATGGAGGCAAGGTTAAGCATGAGTCATTTCCGAATACCTAACGACCACTCTGAATTATATCAGTCCCTCCCATCATCGCACTACCTACAGAGAAGGTATAAAAGCTGGACTTCTGGGCCTTCTGTCTCTCTCTTCTCTGAAATATTTTTGTCTCCATGACATTTTACACTTACCCTCAATGTTCTTTTCCTACAACCAGAGACCAGGATTCTGTCCTACTTCCCTGATTGAAACGTGAGCCCAGAATAGAACGTAGCATCATCTCATCTTAATTTGTATTTGATAAGAGGTGAAAAAAATTCATTGCTAATTAAGCAGTTCCCTGGATTAGAAAATCAGCAAAGGAGAGATTTTAAGGAAAAGGTTTTCTTGCTTTTAATTCACTTTATTTCCAACTTGTATTGAATGAGCCCTTAGCATGGATATTTATTATTAACAATCCTACAAAAATAACATTTTACTCTCTAATGATTTTGCTAATTGGTATCACAATTAAACTGAATATTGTAAAACTCAAGTGTGCTAATGTGGGTCACATTGAGAATTTTTCAAGATTATGTAACTGCTACCTCCATATTATTTCAGAAATCTCTGGTCACTAATAATCTGGCATTGATCCGTACATAAGTAAAAAGTCTTAGAATTCATAATGTTATTATGGGTTAGAGCAATCATTCCTATTTCTAAGGCCAATGCTGAATAAACAAAAAATATTTAGACATATCGAGTCATGCTAAGCATGTTTAATATAACCAGAAAATATATAGTATTACTTTTCAATTGGTTTATACAAATAGTTAACTTTGATAAATACAAACATTTTAGGCCTTTACAGAATCTGTTAGGTATTCTATATGGATGAGTACATCTATATGGCTTAACGTCTTTAAGTAGCTCCCTTGTGAATTTCAGTTTAAACAGGAAAATTTTGACTAACTAAGGTTTTAAATACCTTTCAACTCTTAAAGATACGTTTAAGTTTTCAATGTAGTTTTAAAATTACCTATTAATGGACAGTGACTATACTGCATATTCAGCACCTGCTCTATACCATGCACTATTCAAGGTAATTGACAGTTCAGGAGAGACTCAAATTTGGATGATAGAACAGAAATATGGAGGCAATTAAAATCAAGGCAAGAGGCAGTGGCAGGAAATACAGTAAGAGAGAAGAAGAGAAGTTAAAGATATTGTCAGATATTTTTTGGCATGATCAAACAGGAAGATAAGTTTGCCACTTACTTGAATGGCAGATACCAATTTGTAGGAGGCAAAGGAAGTTTGGTTTTGGATATGTTATTTGAGATTACTCTCAGAAATTGATGATGAGAGTATAAACTGTTGCCACATTGAAAAACTGTTTGGTTGAATCTACCAAAACAACATATACACTTGCCCAAAACTTCTACTCCAAGGTATATGACAAAGAGGGGCTGTACAAACTTCACCAAAAGGCTTGTCCAAGAAATTTCACAGCAGCACTATTTATAACATTGAAAAACAGGAAGTAGACTAAATAATAATCAGTAATACATTATGATATATTTATGCAATAAAATATTATATGGCAATGTAACTGTTTGCAACATCATGAATGCATCCCACAAATGGTAAGACAAAACAGACACAAAGGAGTACACACTGTCTGATTCCACTTATATAAGTTTTACAAAGAAGCAAAACCTATGGTATTAAAAATAGTGGTAACTTGGAGGATAGTGATAATTATTGGCAAAGGACAAATGATGGGCTACTGTGATGCTGATAAACACTTGTCTTTTTAGAAATTCATTGAACCATATGATCATATTTTATATACTCTTAACTATTTACATGATAATCAAATAAAAATTTAACATATTTTTGAGGTATTTAACAAATTTTCCTATGGAGATGATGGATAGACAGTTGTGTGCATGAGCCTAGAGTTTTAAGGAAGGTCTGGGCTGGATTTAAAACAGGGAGCTGCCAAAGTATATATGAGGTAAAACAACTGCACAAAATCCAAAGAAGATGCATAGATAGTGAAGAAAAAGGTGTAAGACCAAATCTTGTGCCCTCCAAAGTTGGAGTTTAGGAACATTAATTATAGCCTATAAATGAATATGAGAAAAGGTGATCAGAGTGACACGAGGATAGCTGAGTTTGTAGAGATAGAAAGACAAGCTAAAAAAATATTTTTGAATAGTAAGTGGCTTTTCAAAGTAATTTGAAGGTAAATAATGCAGATGGGTGAAGCAATAAGACTTAGTATATGAAAAAAATGCTTATCTAAGAGAAATTATGGCATAGTGCTCATAGTTAACAATACCATACAGTGTACTTAAAATTTTGCTAAGAGGGTAGAGCTTAAGTGTTACCATCATCATCATCATCATTATCATCATAAATAAAGTTGGTGGGAGGAAACTCTTGGAGGTCATAGATGGGTTTATGGCTTAGAGATGGTGACGGTTTCACTGGCATACACTTACCTCCAAACTCATCAAGGTATATGATTAAATATGTATGGCTTTTTTTTTTTAATAAAAAGAACTCCCTATAATCACATCCACCCAGACTTAGGTCAAAACTCAGGCATATGAAAGCCTATGGTTCCAGACGTATTTAAAAAAAAATTCCCTTTCATCCTTTTATTCTCTGAATCTTTCTCAAAAAAAAATTGAATTTTTTTGGAAAAAAGGGGGAAAAGAGAGAGAGAGAAACAAAGAAATAGGCATAATTCTCTAGAGGGACAATGTTAGAAAGCCTTAGGGAAAGGAACCTAGTGCACAAGGATCGTCCTTGGTTAGACTCAGGGAGGGTTCACAGGTAACAACAGGAACAAGGAAAGAATAGACATCAGTGAAAACGGGCAAGGTGGACATTTTTTAAGGATGGTTTTTAGTGTCTCTGTGGAAGAAAGAGGCTTTTCACATAAAAGTGGATAGAAGGGAATATGGTTTGAAGAAAGAGGAGAAGGGATTACAAAGTATCCTAGGTGAGCATGGTATTGATGAAGACAGGGAATGTAATAGTATTTCTGGACAACATGAAAAGCCCTACTTGCCATTGTAGTTCATATATTAAAAGTAAAATAAATGGTTTAGAGAAGGCTATTATAAATATTTGTATCCTCCATTTGCACAAGAATGGATAAAGCTATTGTGGGATCAATTTCCTTTTTGGAGGTGTTGTTCATGAAAAAATTGTCTGATTATCATTAAGGGATGATAATGAAATAGAGATTAGTATGACTGAGATATACCAGGTCATAAAGGAAGGTAGTTTTTTCCTCATGTCCTGTGTTTCTTCTATTGTTTTATTTTTCCTTCTCCTTTGCCTAAAATAACAAAAATGATAATAATAGTAATTTAAACAATTATTAAAAAATGTTAAGGGATACCAAGAGAATACCAAAATTCGGGTAAATATTTCATCCACAGTAGAATATCTAATAAGATAGCAGATGTTTTCCAGTTTCGGGAAATTAAAAATAGTGTGATCTGTGTTTTTGTGTTTGTGATTTTATCTCCGTGTGTTTTCACACCACCAATTTTAATTGTTTGTTTCCTTGACTGTAAAGATATAAGAGGTAATAAGTTCTTCATTGTTCACTAATTGTGTACTTAAGAGAAGTCTCAGGCAGCAATTGTAAATCGCTGCTTTACTCCAATGTTTGGGTATATCAGTGCAAATAATCACAGATACATCTGTTCTCACATAAAGCAAAATGCTTCTGCTATGAAAATAAACAGATGCAGCAAGCACTAAAAATCATCCTGGTGAATTTGGTTGATTAGAATTTGGTGGCTTCTGCTTTTGATATAATGTATGTTTAAAAATTCATATCTATGTATCAATATATCTATATATCTTTATTCCTAAAACAGTGAAAGTAGAGATATGAAAAGTATTACTGCCTACATGGTGAACCCAAACCACTTTCTCCAAAGGAGGATTTTTTTTTTTTTTAACAAAAAGGAATGATTTAAAATAGTTTAGAGAGAGTAACATCAGGAAAATGATGTTGTAGGCAGCTCCCAATGCTCATCCTTCCACAGAAACATCAAAAAATGACCAAAATGGACAGAACAAACTTTGTCACAACTCTAAAAAACAGCCAAAAGTTCACAAAAACCAAACACTGAATCGAGAAAAGGCAACTTTAAAACATTAGAAGAGCTTTTTGGATTTTTACTTGCTTTTGCCTTGCTCTTCTCCACTTTTAATAATGAGTAGAATATCTAGACTGAGGATCAATTAACAGAACAGAGGACTTAAAAAATACTATAAACCTATAAATCTTACTATATAGATAATAAAAACCTATAAACAATTCTATGAACAAACAAAAACAGAACACTCCACTCAATAACAGCAGAATGTACATTCCAATAACAGCAGGTGCATAAATAACATTTTCTATGATATACCAGTTACTGGGCCATGGGCCATGAAACAAGATTTTTTGTTTGTTTGTTTGTTTGTTTTTTATAAATCACATAAAGCATATTTTCCAGCCACAATGAAATAAATCTAGAAATAATTAACAGAAGAAAAACAGAAAAATTCACAAGTATGTGGAAATGAAACAACACACTCTTAATCACCCAATAGGTAAAAAAAGAAAATAAAAGAAAAACACATACAGATATATGTAAATGAAAAGCGAACATATTAAAACCTACAGGGTGCAGTGAAGGCAGTAATCAGAGGATAAGTCATAGCAGTAACCACCTATATTTATAAAAAGAAAAAAATAAAGATTTCAAATCAACTTAACTTTAAACCTCAAGGAACTAGAAAAAGGTGAGAAACCTAATTCCAATGCTAGCATAAGAAAGAGATTAACAAAGATAAGAGGGGAAATAGATGAAATAAAGAGTAGAAAAACAGTAGAGAGAATCAACAAAAACAAAAGTGGATTCTTTGGAAGGATCAACAAAATTGACAATTCTTTAGCTAGAACTGACAAAGAAAAATATAGGAAGGATACAAATAAATAAAAACAGAAATAAAAGTTGGAACATTAATACAGACTTTACAGAAATAAAAAGAGATCATTGAAAAATATTATGAATATTGTATGCCAATAAATCAGATAAACTTTCTGGAATAGAAAAATACCTAGAAACACAAATATTACTAAAACTGACTCAAGAAGTCAGACAAATCCTCAGCATACATATAATAAGTAAAAAGATTCAATCAAAAATAATAAAGTAACAACAAAACAACACACAAAAAAAAACCTCTCAGAAAAGAAAAGCCCAGGCTAGATGTTTTCACTGGTGAATTCTACTAAATATTTAAATAAGAATTGACACCAATCCTCCTCAAAACCTTCTAAAAAACAGAAGAGGAAAGAATACTTCTTAACTCATTTTACGAAATAAGCATTACTCTGACACAAAAGCCAGATAAAGACATCACAAAAAATGTAATTACAGATACATAAATCCTCAAAAAACAATAACAAACCAAATATAACAAAATAATTCACACAAACAAAAAAGTTGCTAATGCCAATAACAGTGTTGACAAAGTCACTGGGTACAAAATCAACATGCAAAAATCAGTGATGTTTCCATACACCTGCAATGAAAAATCTGAAAATGAAATTAATATAGAAATTCCATTTACAATAGTGTCTAATAGAATAAAACACCTAAGGATAAATTTAACCACAGAGATAAAATATTTGTTAACTGAAAAATTTTAAAAAATGCTGAAGGAAATTAAAGAATGCCCAAATAAATGAAAAACAAATCCTCTCTTCATGAATTAGAAGACAATATTGTTTAGATGTCAATATTGTCCAAAGTAATGTACAGATTTAATGCAAACTTTTAGCAAAATATCAACAGCTGTTTTTGAAAATATGGAAAAGCTGATCTGCAAATTCATATGAAATTGCAAGAAGCCCCAAATAACCAATACAATCTTGTGAAAAAATAAGAATGTCACAGGTTTCACACTTCACAATTTTAAAACTTAATGCTAATTTTCAGTGATTGAAACAGTGTAGTACTGGTATAAGGACAGACATATACACCAAGGGAACAAAATTGAAAGTCCAGAAATAAACCCATCCATCTTTGGGTTTATTCAATAGCCAACTGGTATTCAACAAGGGTGCCAAGATAATTTAATCAGCAAAAAAAAAAAAAAAAAATCTCCTTAACAATGATTCATGGACAATTGGATACCTATATGAAAAAGGATAAATATGGGCCAGGCGTGTTGGCTGACGCCTGTAATCCCAGCACTCTGGGAGGCCGAGGCAGGAGGATTGCTTGAGGTCAGGAGTTCGAGACCAGCCTGAGCAAGAGCGAGACCCCATCTCTATCAAAAATAGAAAGAAATTAGCCTAACAACTAAAAATAGAAAAAATTAGCTGGCCATGGTGGCACATGCCTGTAGTCCCAGCTACCCGGAAGGCTGAGGCAGTAGGATTGCTTAAGCCCAGGAGTTTGAGGTTGCTGTGAGCTAGGCTGACACCACGGCACTCTAGCCTGGGCAACAGAGCAAGACTCTGTCTCAAAAAAAAAAAAAAAAAAAAAAAAAAGAAAAGAAAAATAATAAATATGGACCTTTACCTCACACCACATACAAAAAAATAACTCAAAATGGATCATCTTAAATATAAGATATTAAGCTAAAATCCTCTGAGGGGAAAACATGGTGTAAATCTTCATGAACTTTGGTTTAACAATGAATTCTTAGATATGACACCAAAAACATAACAGAAGAAAAATAATAAATTGAACTTCATCAAAATTAAAAACTTTTGTATGTCAAAGAAAATTATCAAGACAGTGAAAAGATATCCTATAGAATGGTTGATAATATTTGGAAATCATTTATCTGACAACTCAGTGACAAAAGATAACCTAATTGAAAAATATCAAAGAATTTGAATAGACATTTCTCCAAAGAGTATATATGCAAATGGCCAACAGACACGTGAAAAGATGTTCAACATCATTAGTCATTAGGAAAATGCAAATCAAAATTACAATGAGATACCACCTCATACCCCTAGGAAGTTTAAATTAAAAAAATAAATAAATAAAAATAACCAGTGTTGGTGAGGATTTGGGAAATTATTAATAGAACCATCACATGTTGCTGGTAGAAATGAGAAATGGTTTGGCTGCTGTGAAAAACAGTTCGACAATCCTTCAAAAAATTAAACATAAAGTTATTCAAGGGTGCCTCAAGGTCACTTCTAGTTATATACCCCTCAAAATTAAAAACAAGTACTCCCATATGTGCACATAAGTGTTGATCATTTACTACCAATTTAATGGTGAGTACATGGGGTGTTTATTTCTCCATTCTTGTGACATTCATCAGAGTCAGGCAGGTGTAGGGGAGGTGGGGATGGGTGAAATCACATCTAATGGGTGTGCACTGTCTGGGGGATGGTCACACTTGTAGGTCTGACTCAGGTGGTGAAAATGCAATTTATGTAACCAAAGAGTTTGTACCCCCATAATATTCTGAAATATCAATAAATAAAAACATATACTCAAACAAGTACATGTGCACACTTGTACTTGTGCAACAACAACAACTCGCTACAATAGCCAAAAGGCAGAAAAAGCCCAAATGGCCATCAAGGGATGAATGGATAAACAAATTGATGCATATGCATAAAATAGAATATTATTCAACAAAATATGAAAAACTGATATGTGTTACAATGTGATTATACCTCAAAAACATTTTATTTATTGAAAGAGCCAGACACAAAAGGTCCCGTATTGTATAGTTCCATTTATATGAAAAATCCAGAACAGACAAATTCAGAAATACAGAATGCAGATTGGGGCTTACCAGGGGCTGAGAGGAGAAGGGATGGACAGAAACTGCTTAATGGGTTCGGGATTTTACTTTGGAGTGGTAGAAATACTTTGGAATTAAATAGAGCTGGTAGGTAGACTCTATCTCTGGAGTTTAACCACCAGGTTGCAGGTCTTCCATTGTCAATTCATTTAACATGTCAGTGCATCCATTTTCTAATTGTGAGGAGTTCCCAAACTGGCGCCTTGAACCTAGTAGGAGCCATGTATCGTTGCCGTCGTTAACATTCAAACACTATAAGCACATGAGGGCCTTGCAATAGTAGTGATGTGATCATAATATATGAGCAAAGGATGAGGAAGAACTAGAAAACACAGTGAACAACAAATTTTCATAAAAATATTTTCTAATATAATACAAAAATAATTTCTTATAAGGCTGATAATCGAATTATTTCAATAAAGTATTCATTTTAGAATCTGAAGTACTGATTCAAAAGGAAATTATGTTGATACATTGGGTTAAGCAATTAAAATGTTATATAGAGTTTAATACATTGGTAACTAATTGATTACCAACATTGTTATAAATTTTTATTAAAATATAACATTAACTGAAGGTATTACAGCTGTTATTGCCATCCAATAGATTTACAGTGATGGAAACAAAGCCTGTGTCTCATTATATACATATTTTGGATACCAATATAATCTTGTGTCCATGTAATCTGAGGTACTATTTCAGGTTTAGGTTGTGTTTTAGTATGTGAACTTTGATTCTAACTCTCTAAATTGTTAATTTTTTCCTGAAATGTGAACTACTGTATGTCAACAGCAACAAGACATACTATAAATCATCAGCATATTGGGTAGTGGGATTATGAGTATTTTGTACTTTCCTTCTCTATTTTTCAAACTTTCTATAGATATCTTTTATGTATTTGAATTCAGAAACAAATAAATATATTTTGAAATATATATGTTTGGAAAAGAAAGTTTGTAACTAAAACTAGAAAGCAATTTGGAGTATATTAAAATATAATGGTGAAGTCAGTGAAAGCAAAACCATTTATATATATATTTTTTTCCTGCTTTACTGAGTTAAAGTGTCATTTTAGTTAAATAAAAAGAGCTATGATTGTACCTCACTCTTTAAAGATACTATGTAGGACACTCTATTTGAGAAAAATAATGAGCATCTACAATCAGAGTATGGATTTTCATACTGACCTATCACAGATACCACACAAAGACTTACTGTGGACTGGACATTTACCTGTGATACACTGAAAGGAAATTATAGAACATGTAAGTAAGAAAAGTACTAAATTATATAAATGTTTTGCAACATAATATGTGGCCTTGAGCAAGTAACTTCTCTGTATGTCTCAATTTTATAATCTATAAAATAAATGTTCTGGATTATTTCTCTTGTTGTCTAATCATTTAGGTCAATAGAGGTTCTTAGAGTTTATCAAGTATAATCTCAAACTAAATTCTACTTAACATTTTTCCCTGCTTGTGTAGACATATGTTAGAAATCAAATGAATAAAATGTGTAAAGAATTATTTAGAGTTGGCAAGAACACACACACATTCACATATACACATCATCCTCTGTGCAAACTGATCTAAATTTATTTAGATTCATAGATTTAAGATGACTACAAAATGATAATACAAAGGAGGTACAGCTACAAATGGATTACTCAGTGATACATCAACCTGAACCAGGACAATCAAACGCACTCCTCTTGTCCATTCCACGTATTTGCATATAGCACAATTTATAGGGAGGAAACACAGGCATTCTTTCACTCCAAACAAGCCCCTACTTCTTCCTCGGCAGATAGGTTATTCTAGGTAATGATGCTTATGCGCGACAGTGGGCTTATCCTTGTGATGTTTTAGTCTTTTTAAAATATACAAACAAAATCAAAGGATTCTCTGACGAGTACTTTTCAGTTTCCTTTTCTCAGTTTATGGGTACCCGAAACTCATTTTTATGGAGGAAACAGCGTTGTCCTGTTTAAACAGAAAAATGAACAGAATACGTCTGAGTTTGTGTTCAAGTCTGAGTTTCAGGCACATCCTTTAGATGCCTGGAAGGCTGGCGGTACTCAGTGGGCACCTGTTCTAGGGGTGTCCTCAATAGCAGCCTGTTTTTCTACCTGTTAGGTCTGGAGCCCAGAGAGAGAGAGAGAGAGAGACGAAGCCTCATGTGTAGCAAAATGCTGTTTATTTTGGGCATCTGGGTGCAGACGGGTGGAGGCCAAAGAGCGTCCACCCCGAGGGAGGGGACAGCCTTGGGCTTTATAGAGGGCCTCTCAGCGGGGAGTGAGTACCTGGGCCAGAACAGCCGCGGCAATAACAATTTTTTTTCAAACAACCAATTTCTGGGACCCCCTGGGTCAGTCTCATCCGATAGAGACAAGGGAGGAGGGTGGTTCGTCCTTATCAGGGGGCATAGGAACGCTGGCTGCAGCTGTCTGTTAGGTTTACAACCTCCAGGGACTCTCCTGACTCCTGTGGCTGTTGTCTCACAAGCCTTGGTTTTCCATTAACCGCATTCCGTCCGATACATACTTTTCCAGTTTCCGCCTAGAACAAACCTAACACTACCCAGCTTGGAAATCTAGTTATTAGAGTTGCTTCCATGAGTTAGAACACAAAATTGATTTTTTTCCCCTTTTTTCAGAAGCCCTCTGAAATTATATGCAATTCATCTTTGTGAAGAATGAATGCTAGTAGGAGGAAAAAGGGGATAAGATAGTAAAAACAAGGAAGAACCAAAAAAAATGAATAAAAAGAGGATTTTTTTTTTCGCTTTTTATGGGATGTTAAGTAGGAAAATTAGAGAGAAGAGAAGAAATGTTGAAAAAGTGAGTAAAAAATAAATTTTAGGAGGAATTGAAAAAAAAGAAAGTGGAAATATAGTTACCCCACATTCTCCCTTATATTCAATTGATTTTTCTCTAACAGTTTATTTCCTCAGAAGTTTTTATTTTGCATTTTTATTTCTTTCTTTTCATTTTTTAAAAATGCATTTGTTTTTATTTTTCTTTTAAAAATTTTCCTAAAATAAAAATACAAATAATAGTTTCTACAGAGAATGTCTAGATTTTCAGGCAACTTATTATTTTGTTTGTTTGTTTTTTTGGGCATGCAGTCAGACTACATTTTCCAGCTTCCCTTACAGTCAGCAGAGACATGCAACTGAATTCCATCCAATGGGAGTGTGGGGAATGATGTGAGCCACTTCTGATATTAAGTGGTTAAGAAACAGATGTGATTTCTCCACTTACTCTTTCCTCATTCACGCAGAAGACAGAGGAGCCTAAAACCATAAGATCGAAGGGCATATGAGCCGCAAAATGGAAGAAAAATGGGTTTCTGCAACACTCTAAGACTAGTAATATGTCTGAGATGGATTGCTATGTGATTAATAAAATTTCATTTCTACTGAGATGTGGGGACACATACCACAGAAGCAAACTCCTTCCCGGACACGAGTTAACTGTTCTATTTCTCTCCTCACTTTGTCATTTGAAAGAGTTATCTACAGTTGTGTTTTCTATTAGTTAATCATTATGTTATTCCTCAACTACCAAAGTCAGTTTTATTCCCTCTATCCTATCATCTGATTGTGTTTTCCAGGTGAAAAATGCTTTAATTTATGTCTAGTTGAAAGAGTTTGAATCTTTGTTTTATGAAACTTTGAAACAGAATTTATCTTTGACATTTTTGACCACGAGTCACTTTGGGAAACTCTCACCACTCCAGTTTGATGAAACCATTTGATATATTTTCTTCTTAACAGGATACTCTCCAATCTCCCTGGTAACTGATCTTTGGTGATCATCTCTTGGAATGTCTCTACTATTTTTGGACTCAACCTTAAGTTCTTTCCTGTCTTTTTCTAGATTCCAATCTACTTTCATAGTTTCAAATAAAAGTTACACAAATGATTTTATATATCTATATCCATATAGATGTAGGCATAGATAATCTGGAAATTTTGATGTTTGGTAGATCTATACGTCTATTTAACTGTGCTATCTAATCGTATGTCACATAATCATGTTGATTTTACTATGTCTCAAATTTAATTTTTTGCCTCCTACCCCAAACCTGCTTATCTCCCTTCTTTTGCTAAATGGAAAACTCTCTAACTCTATTCAGTAACAAAACAGCAACAGTAAAAACGGGTTGTATTCTTGTCATTTTCTTCTTTGTACTCAATTAATCCAGCTGCAATGCAAAACCCCCCTCAATGTTCCTCCCAGCTCAGCTTTGTTTGAGGAAGTATCTTCATCTGGTAAAGGCTGGCTCTTCTCTCCTTCCAGAGAATCTTTAGTGCTAGAGCATCCAGTTGGGGTTGGATTTCCTTGAAATTTACAATGCTTTCTTTGTCCCATATGTTATATATTACACTGTGATAAGCTTTTCAATTGTATGTTAGGGGTAAAAGGAGAGAAAATATATTATTTGTATTTTCAATCACTACTTTTGTTTGCTGATATATCTATTAGGCTTAGGAATTAAGGGAAGAATGACAGAAATCCATAGGAGGCCCATTTGCTGTAGAAGAAATGTATGAGAAAGGGAAGGAGGGAGTTTGGAGAATAGAAAAACATCATGGGAAAGAACAATTAGTGGGAATAAAAGGCAAAGAGAAAAAGTTAGGGCTGGGGGATTTTCTGTGAGGTACGGGCATTTAGTGACGAAGAAGAGCTGTATAAAGAGGAATTTTTAGAAAGACTACTGTGTACTGTGAATTGAAGTTCTGTAGCCCTACAGCTGGACAATAACCTGTAGAAAATGTGTGAGCATTATGCTTTAATTGCTCTGTGTCATTTACAGAGCAAGAATAAAGGCTTGCTTTTAAGTAGTTCACACTGCTCTGTCCTTCTCACTAGATGGAGAACTCCAGGCAAGCAGAAGTGGCTGATTGTTTATCTGTATGTGCACAGATTTAGTTCCACTCGAGTAATTAGGACATGTGTAAAACACAAATGAAGCTGTAGATCTATAAATTTTCTTCATTGTTCCTTTCTAACTTACCCTGTCTCTACCGACATAATTCCTAGCACATTTATCTCACTTAGCTGAATCATCTCCTATAGAAACCAGGAATTGTAAGTTATGCACTGGGATATTCAGTTGAAGATATTACCAAGCAAAGTGTTGAAAATGCAGCCTGGTTATTTATTTGCTTTTTATTATTTTGCTTATAGTAAATGGAAGAGAAAAAAGGAAAAAATGAGGGAGGAATTATTAAACACCAAGTAACCAGGACTCAGTGATTTACGAAATTCTCACCCTGTCCAGATTGCAGGAAATGCTAAAATTAAGAGACTGAGATTCACTCACTGTCAGGAAATCATGATCAGGAGAGAAAGTCAGAGGTGCTGCTGGACAAGCTTTGGCTGGCACTTGGAAAATATCAGAAAGTCAGAGTGCTCTATCACACAGAGGACTCCAAAGAGATGAGGTGTATGACTCATGGATCCCTCTGCCAATTAATGGAGGCCAAAGATAGAGATAAAATTATTTGGGAAAGATCTTTGGAGAATCTTCTTGTGTAATGGTGTGTGTTTCTGTGACACGTATGAGGGAGCGATAACGTGTTTGAGTGTCTTATAACAGCAGAAACACTGCCGTCTGGAACTGAGAGTCAGGGAAGAAACACGCTGAAATAAGGATGTGGGAGTCCCATGGTCCCACAGGGAGGACATAGGCTGATCAAGCTACTCAGCTACACGTATGTGTGGCCTTTCAGTGTGTAGGATTATGACTCCACGGCCAGAGAGCCGTGAGCCCTGAAGGCAGAGAAATGCGGCACGGATTACTCCCAGGCTTTGAAATCTAATGTAGTTTGTCCTGCTGGACTTCACAATTTCTCAGAATGATGACTTCTTTCACGTTTCATTTTCTCTCTCCCTTTTTGAGTGGGAATTTCTGTGATTGTTGTCTTATGCCTCTTTCACCATCATATTTTGGGAGTAAATAATATGTTTTCTGTTTTCACAGGTCCATAAATGGAGATAAATTTTACTCCAGGGAGGATCATACCTGGAGTCTCATCACACCTGATTTAGATGATTTAAATAAGATATGGGACTTTTAATTTTTTTCCTTTTCTCCATAACCCAGAGTTCAAAGGAAGGATGTGGGACTTTTGAGCTGGTGAAATTTGGGTGAGCATTTGGACTTAAGCTGATTCTGAGATGAGTTGAAACTTCTGGTGATACTAGGATGGGGTGGTGATATTTTGCACGTGAGGAGGATGTAAATCTTTGCTGGCAAGGAAGTGGACTATGGAGAATGAATAATGGTGCATAAAGATGTTCACATCCTAATCCCCGTAACTGGTGAGTATGTTACGTTAGGTGGCAAAGGGCATTGCAGATGTGATTAGGTTAAGAATTTTGAAAAGGAGGACTAGCCTGGATTATCTGGGTTAGCCCAGTATAATCACAGGAGTCCTTATAAGAGGGAGGTAAGAGTGTCAAAGTTAAAAATATCATGACATAACAATGGCAATAGACATTAGAGTGATTTGGCCATGGGTCAAGGAATGCTGGGAGTCTCTACACACTGAAAGAGGCAAGGGATGGATTCTATGTTAGAGGTTCCAGAAGGAACCAGTCCTGCTGACATCTTGATTTTAGTCCTGCGAGACTAAGTTTGGAATTCTGATCTACAGATCTGTAAGATAATGCATTTTGTTATATTAAGCCCCTGACTTTGTGTTAATTTGTTTTAGCGCCCATAAGAAGTTAATAAACAGGCTTTGTTTTTCCTTTTGGAAAGTCTGATGCTTTATTTCTCTCCATCATCAATGTTCAGATCAATGCCTACCTTGTACCCCAAACCTCCCCAGGTGTCTTTTTCTCTTCTCTAATTATTCTTTTCAATTCATCTTGCATTCTTGTGCGTGTGTGTATGTCTCTGTATGTGTGTGTGTGTGTGTGTGAGAGAGAGAGAGAGAGAGAGAGAGTTTTTTAGGTATCTTTGTCTTGCATTTCTGACTTTGCTCACGTTGAAAGGCATCAGTGTTAGTCCAGATTGTGATGGGGTAAAAGCAAGGGCCTTAAACTCTGTGACTCTGAATGGAGAAATCATGTAATTTATAATCCCAATAAGGAACACATGTAAGATGACAGAGGGTACTAATAATAATGAAGACAGGACAGCAGATAATTTTTTCATGTGTTTGTTGGCCATTTGTCTATTTGTCCCAAGCAAACTGGGTCATATGATCACTCTAACAATGGTAGTTTCTACTCAAAAAATGAGCCAAGGATAACTTGTGAATTAAATCAAATTCTTATGAAAACCCTAAATCACTATGATAAATAACTTTGAAATGACAAATGAGAAGAATCATTTAGAAATATGAAGAATTAGAGCAATGAGAGTCCTATCTTTTTTTTTAATATACCAAACCAAAATAATTTTATTTATTTATTTTTAATGTGGTACAGGTTCCTGGGTTTTCATTTTTCTTTTTTTAATTTCAAAATATTAAGGAGGTACAAATGTTTTGTTACATGAATAGCTTTTATAATGCTTTAGTCAGGGCTATAAATATGCCCATCACCCAAATTGTGGTCATTGTACCTGCTAGGTAGGTTTTTTCCCCTCCCCTCCTACACCCTCTCCCCTGCTTGATTTCCAATGACTTTTACTTCTCTCTGTGCCCATGTGTGCCAATAATTAGTTTCAAATTATTAGAGAGTAGATGTGGTATTTGTTTTTTGTTTTTTTCTTTCTTGAGCTACTTTACTTAAGATAATAGTCTCCAATTCCAATCAAATTGCTGCAAAAGACATTAATTCATTTCTTTTTATGGCTGAATAGTACTCCATGGTGTGTGTGTGTGTGTGTGTGTGTGTGTGTGTATATATATATATATATATATATATACACACACCTCATTTTGTTAATCAGCTCATGAATTGATGGGAATTTGGGTTGATTACACATCTTTGCAATTGTAAATTGTGCTGCAATAAACATATGAGCACAGGTGTCTTTTTTTATAAAATGTCTTTTGTTTTCCTTTGGGTAGATAGCCAGTACTGGAATTGCTGTATCATATGGTAGGTCTACTTTTAGTTCTTTGAGAAATCCCCATACTGTTTTCCATAGAAGTTGTACTAATTTGCAGTCCCACCAACAGTGTATAAGCATTCCTTTCTGCATCTCCATCCACATCTATTGTTTTTGGATATTTTAATAAAAGCCATTCTAACAGGGTTAAGATGATATCTCATTGTGGTTTTAATTTGCATTTCTCTGATGATTAGTGAAATTGAGAATTTTTTTCATATGTTTTTTGGCCATTAGTCTATCTTCTTTTGAAAAGCTTCTGTTTACATCTTTGCCCACTTTTTAATGGTGGTGTTGGTTTTTTCTTGCTGATTTTTTTGAGTTATTTGTAGATTCTGCATATTAGCCCTTTATTGAATATATAGTTTGCAAATATTTCCTCCCATTATGTAAGTTGTCTATTTGCTCTGTTGATTATTTCCTTTGCTGTGCAGAAGCTTTTTAATTTAATCAAGTCCCATTTATTTATTTGTTTTTGTTGTTGCCGAAATTGCCACTGGGGTCTTAATCATAAATTCTTTGCCTAGGCTGATATCTAGAAGAGTTTTTCCTACATTTTCTTCTAGAATTTTTAGGGTTCCATGCCTAACCTTTAAGTCTTTTATCCATCTTGAATTAATTTTTGTGATTGGAGAGAGGTAGAAGTCCTCTTTCATTTTTCTGCATGTGGCTAACCAATTTTTCCAGAACCATTTATTAAATAGGGCTTCTTTTCCCCAGCATATGTTGTTTCCTGCTTTGTTGAAGATCAGTTGGTTGTAGGTAAATGGTTTTATACCTGAGTTCTCCGTAATGCTCCACTGGAACAAATTTGGAGGCATCACATTACCAGACTTCAAACTATGCTACAAGGCTACGGGGCCTATCTTCTTGATGGCTTCCTATACCTATTTGTGTTTATTTACACCTTGCATTTGTGAGACCTCATGCTGAGAGACATTAGTATAAGGGACAACCTGCTAGATTTTTGATGTCTTTCAACTGCCTCCTGAACTTCATATGTGTACCAGTTGACTTCCATTTGAGTTTTCCATTAAGAAAAATCAATCAACAGTTAATATTATTATTGATTAGCTGATTTAGCATCTTTAATTTGTTAAATTACAGAGTTAACTTGTCCAAATCACGATTTGTTTTGATTCCACAGAAACATAAACATTTTTGTTGTTGTTGTTGTTTTTACTTTGCCTTACATTTGTTTATTTGATTGGATTTTAGTGCCTTAATGAACAGATTCAATAAGAAAATTCCATTATATAAATATTTACCTGTTCTACAAAATTCTAATTATCAGGTTAATACATCAGAAGTTCATTTGGGAATATCTGTTTTTATATGCTCTCACTAACAATGTGTCTGGATAAAATAAAAATGAAAGAAACTTAAACAGTTCTAACTCTTTATAAGACTGGAGCCGTAAGTACCTTAGCCATTTAATATTCCACTTATGCTATTATAGATATGTAATCAGGTTTATCAAAAAAAAATTATAACTACTTACAATTATAGTCTAACAAAATAATCTTAAATGAATTAATGTTTTGGAACATTTCAATATAAATGTATTTAATAAGAACAGAAGAAAAGATAAGTATATAAAATTATGTTCGTTTCAACAAAGTGAGTGACCTATCATAGGCCAATATTTGACATTGGAGTTTGTTTGCATAAAATAATATTTCTATATTAAAAGAGTTAATGAATCTATGGAGAAACATGGGTTAATAGATAAATTCTATATAACATGATAACTGTAAAGAATAAGTTTAAGAATAACTACAAAATAATTATCTGGGTTGACCAAAAATTTGGTCATATAAATCAATAAAAATATAATATTTTTTCTTTCACTATTTGTTTCAGTCTTCAGACTAATATCTGCTTTCAGTTTGGTTTTAGTGAGAGAGATGCTTTACTGATAGTCTAAGTGGTATTAAACATAATGGCTGACGTCACATATAGTTAATTTATACGAGAACATCCCCTAAGGGATGTACCTCAGGGCGGGGCCGTGTGCTTTGCCTCCTTACTGCTTTGTGACACAAGGCATGGAAATCACTACAGAAATAAGATCTTTGTTTCCTGAGTTTTACTACTTCTCTCAGTCTTCCAGTTGTAATTTCCCATTGTGACAACACTGCAGTTGCTAAGCAAAGGATTTGGATGTCACAAACACATGATAGAAACATCAGATAAGTTAAAAAGCAATAGATCTTGAGGATGAATACTATAAGCAAATATCTTCTTGTAATCAAAATTTCTCTATTAATAAAAAGAGGGTCTATTTTATAGATCCTCTCTTCAAAATCATTTCACAGTATGGTTGTTTATAGACATTTTGGTCAAGCTATTTTCTTGAGGCAGGTAAAGAGGTGGTATGGTGTTGGTATGAATAATGCACCAGAATCAAAGCCATTTGGGTCTAATCCAGTAGCAGGCACTTTTCCTTGAATTACCAAAATTCTCTGAGCCTTAAATTTATCAGCTGAATAATGGAATTACAAAACTCCTCATTGTGTCATTGAGATGATTTGTATAAGTAAAGCGTCTTAATAAATGGTGGCTATTATTAACAGAATTCTTTCCTGCCATGGTCATATGGGTAAAATATAGTTGTATTTTTTCCTTTTCTATTTTTTCAAAACTTCAGCCTAGTTTCAAGTAAAGAAAAGATAAGCAGAAGTCATAAACTAAAACTATTCTGTTTAAAAAATGATTGTGTTGACATGCCCAGAAACTATCTATTAATAAGTATTATATAATCATCATAGTCAAATATTCTTTGATAAAAGAAAAATAAAGCAACATTTTCATAGTCATGCTAAAAAGCAATAACCTCAGTTTTAAATCCATTGCAGAAATCAGCTGAGGAGCAGGGAAAATCAAGCAGAATATAATCTGACTTTTCCTGCATTTAAATTTCCCATCTAAATGTGTTGAATTGAATATATTGAAGTCAAAAATCTATAATGAGTCAAGTAGGAGCTTTACTTAATTTGTACAAGTATCTGTTCAGCCTCTGGCTGGGTATGAGGCCTAGTGAGAGTTGCAAGAAGGCATACAAAATTGTTTATTTTAAGAAAATGATCCTGTATTGTGAGCTAAGATGTTTTACAAAATAAAGACACATGTCATCATTTCCATGACAAGTGTAGATATTGCATCCCAAAGATAAGTAACATACTCAAGGAATGTCTTATATAGAATGAGCAGTTATGCTTGAATTCAAGCCCAGAGTTTTCTGACCCCAAAATTTGTCATTTTTTTTTCCTACTACCTGCATGTTAGGTCTAGAGCAAAATGTCTGCCCTAAAGAAGTTTATAACTTAGTAGTAAAATAAGTAAGCTAATATAGAAAAAAGATAATCAGCCTGTCTAGGTGCAAAAGGATTGGCTTGGACACTTGAGAAATGTCGAGGAAAGAGAAACAGAGATGATTTTAAGCCTGATGGACTAGGTAAGGCTTTATAGATTTAGTCTTGATGAATATGTAGAATTTTTCACTGGCTGAGAATGGAGTGTCTAGAAGCATTTCAAGAGGGGAGAGTGGTTTGAGAAATGAGGCAGAGGAAAGGACAGTAACAGTGAATACAGCAATTTGATTATAATGGCTATTTAACTTGGGGAACTAGTAAAAATGAGGCTGGAAACAAAAGTTATGACCAGAATGTTTCTATTTTTATTTTAGGCCTTTTGGGGATTATTCTCTGATATATAAGATATTGTGAGAGTCTATAATGAATGTATGCTTTATTTCAGAATCAAATATGACCAGAATGAGTGACACATCTGTTCTTGTGTGGCCAAGATGTGTCCCTTTGTGTAACCACCTACAAACCCATTGCATGTGATAGTCATGTGCCTCAGGCCAGGCTAATCATAATATCCCTTTTCTTTTAACATGGTGGTCTTCCTGAGCTGGCTACAAAAAATAAGCACGTTCCATAAGAAGACTTCCCTGGAACTGCTGTGTGGACAGCAGAGATTCTCTATGCACTAAGACTACTATTGGCCATTGGTAATTATAGAAGGAAAAAATGAGGCCAAAACAGAGGGTAAAGGAAAAGCAAAGTCAAGAGGTAACAAGAAAATAGGGAGGGAAGTGAGAAGAAATAGAGAGAAAGGTTTTTAGGGTTCCTGGATCCAGCAGTACTTAAAACCACAAATTCAAACTGGTGACATAAACACACTAATTTTCTTTTTTTTCCCCTTCATACAGTTTGAATTACACAACTTATTATTTATTATCTATTATTTATAATTCATAGCTAGGAAGGCCCTATTTCATTAAAAGATATGAGTTCTAATTGTGTGGCTCAAGTATGTATTTTAGGATACTTGGAAAAAATGAAAATTAAAATGAACAGTCTGGGAATTCTGATGACAATGGAAGTGAACACCATGCAGTTCTCACAGCTCTGCTCTAAACATGAAACAAAAGGTAAAACGTTTTAAAATAACTTCACAAAATGCATAACCATAATTAAAAAGGAGAGGGAAACACTTGAAAGAACTTCTGCTTTTTAGCCATGAGGAATAAGATGTTCTGAAGCAACCCTCCTACAACTAGACAATGGGGAGAAATATAGAAAATAACTATTTTCAGACCTTGTACTAAGGGCAGCCCAGAGCTATAATTCACAAGGAAAGGGAAAGAAACTAGATGATCCAAATTGCTGTCTAGCATTTCTGTCTGGGGATAATTTCTGTACTACATACAAGACAGGCAGGAGAACTGAAACCAAGTGTGGAAATCTCACTAACTTGAGAAAACAGAGCTTGGAATTTCCAGAGGCCAAGAAGCCTAGAAATTATTGTTCAGAGAATTAGAGAGAACTAGAGAACTAAAGCTGCAAACATACAAAGCTCCAGAAATCTACATGAGGGCCAGGAGTCTTTCCCTGAATACCAATATGCATGTACATGAAAGTAAACAAAACAACCCCCCAGGAAAAAGTCATTATATGAAGCTACAAGATAAACAATTCTCAAAGGTCACACAAGGCCAAGAATTGCTTGACTTTCTTTCAGCCAGAGTATGGAGACTTCATTGAATACAATGGGCCTTCTGTCCTTGCCTTAAAAGTGGGGCTACATTAGCTGTAGAAATACTGCTATAATTCAAAACAAACTCAAAACTAAACTTTAAAAAGATCAAGCTAATCTAAAGGTGCTTACCTGCCTAGTAGAAAAAAATCTATCGTTCTCATTATCTTTAGAGGTATGAAAAAAATAAAAATAAATAAAATTAAAAACACAGGGTTAAAAATATAAAATTCTGAATGTTCAATGCTCAATTCAAAAGTACTAGATTAATGAAGAATCAAAAATATCACTCATAACCAGAAGAAACATTAATTGACAACAACTAGCAGAGATGATAGAATTAGCAGAAAGGAGAGAAAAACAGCTATTATGAAAATGATCCATATGTGTAATGATGTAAAGAAAAATATGAGCATAAAGAGAAAAAATAAAACAAATGATATAAAAAAGAAATGAATGGGACTTCTGGAGATTAAGCCACAAGACCACAAATTAAAAAACAAAACAAGCAAAACAAAAAACACTAGATGGGATTAATAAGCATGTTAGACATGACATAGAAAAAGAACAATGAAGCATGAGTGTGTAACAATATAGGCATCTCAGTGAAGCCTAGAGAGAAACAGACTAAAGGAAAAAAATAAATAAACATAGCATTATTGACCTGTGGGACATTATAAGTGATGCAACATTGCTAACATATGTATAATTGGAGTCCCCAAAAGAGGGAAGTATGGGGGATATACATATATAAAATAATGAATAGAGCTTTTGAAAAGTTGATGAACATTATAGAACCATACACTAGAGCAGAGAGCGTGCAACAAACCACAAGCTGGAAAAAAAAAAATTCCACATCAAGGTACACACCATAATCAAATTGCTAAAATATTATGATAAAGAGAATATCTCAAAAACTAAAGACAAAAATAAAAGACAACTTACTTTGACAAAATATGAATATCAAATAGAAAAATTAAATAATTAAAAATAATATATGAGTCAAAGAGAGCACATTTGTTGGATACAATACAATAAAATTATAAATAAATAGGACAAGAGAGACTAAAATTACCAAAATTTTTGAAAAATAATGCCATTCCAAATGCCTTGTGGATTACTCAGGAACTTACAATAAACATTAATAGACTTAGAGCTGAATGACTATGAAATCAACACATAAAAGCAGTCTCACATAGGTAAACTACCTTTTCAAATGAATTTGTAGCTTTAAATATACACATTGTGGAATAAGAAAGACTGAAATCAAATTATATAAGAAGTCACCTTAAGAAATGCCTCATAAAGAAAATTTTAACCCTTGATTAAAGAAAATATAATACCCTGCTATAACCAGTTTATTAATTGACAGGTGGAAATTATCTTGAAACAAATCTATAAAACCCATGTAATACCATTCGTTAAAAATTCCAATAGAATTTTGAATATTCAAGAACAGCAAGATATTTCCAAATACTAAGAACATGGAAAGGGGCTACCCCTCCCAATACCAAGACTTATTATAAAAGTATAGTAATTTAAACAAACACAGCATTGAAATGAAAATAAGTCAGGAGAATAAGTAGCTCCCTCTAAAAAACATCAAAAATATGTGAGGACTAGAAGTGTTTTAGGGGCCTCATTTATTTATTTTATTTCAAAGTATTACCTGGATACAAATGTGTTTGGTTACAAGGATCACATTTGTAATTCTTGAGTCAGGATTGCCCCATTATAAGTTGTCTCATTGTAAGTGAAGCCCCATCACCCAGGGGCCTCATTGAAAACAAAACAAGAAAAAATCATCTCTTGCTGATTTGTATATAATTAAGAAGTATGACAATGAGCATAACAGAGATAGATATCAAAATGCCAGTGTAGTTGCTTCATAGTTAATTAAAGAACATAATTTGGCCTAACCATGTAGGAGAGCAATGTCAGCTTAGCAAAATAGAAAATATGCAAGTCATATCAGCAATTCTATTTCTGTCCCAGAGAAACTCTCACATGTGCACTCAAACATACAAGAGTGAGAGTATGGTACTGTGAAACGATAATCTAGACACACCTTATACCTGAGCCCAAATATTCAATATACATATGTATATTTCCCAAAAACCTTTGTACTAACGTTTGATCCATGTGACTAGTTCTGACCATGTAATCTGAGAAAAACTTATGGAAATAATCAGTGTGATTTCTCTATCCCTTTCTTGCCTACAACAGTGAATTCTGCAGACATATCTTCCAGGTGAGGAATTATAAGATAGAGGACCATGCCTTGTCCCACATTAGCATTAAGGTGAGCCTGAAATAAATCTCTGGTGTGTTAAGAGATGCTATTTCTAGATTTGTAATACTGCTGCAGAACATAGATTACCTTCACTAATATGCACCTAATTATCAAAGAAAATATAAAAATTAAACAGCATATTTATATAGAAGAGATAAAATATAAAGAATGGTCTAGGTGCATTTACATAAATAAATATCGAATAGATGATGAAACAAAGTGTTGACAAAATGCATAGAATCAATTCTAAATATAGAATTTTTGTACTTTCTAGAGTCTACATTTTTTTCAAAAAGGAGAGCATGCTGAAGAGAATATATATAGAAAAATCTGAAAAACAGTTAAAAGAGGTTAGCAAACAGATTTTCATTTATTGACTGATTCTTCAAGCAACAATAATTTATTGAGTACCTATGATAGGCCAAGGAATATCCAATCAAACACTTGCCTCTTTCTCCTCAGGCACTATGTTATCTAGTGGGGATAAAGATTATTTGAAATAAAACTCACAGAAGTGTCATTTGTGTCATGACTGAGCTATTTACAGAATGCAGTGAAGCACAGAGATGCAGTGTTGAATTAGGATTTGGGTCGTTCTCCAAGAGTGCATCCTAGAGGAGGCAGTCTGCAAGCTGGCTCCTGGAGGGAACTGCTTTCAGGGCAGAAAGCTATTTTAGCCTGAAGTTACATCTTTTTAAAGGCATGAACACATGGGGTAAATTACAGTACTCCCCCCTTATCTTCACTTTAGCTATCCATGATTTCAGTTACCCATAGTCAGTACAGTTGGAAAATTTTAAATGGAAAATTCCAGAAATAAACAATTCCCAAACTTTAAATTCCATGCCTTTCTGAGTAGCATGATGAAATCGCTCACTGTCCTAACAGCTCCACCCTTTGTACAAGGCATCTACATTGTAGAGGTTACCCACCTGTTAGTCATTTAATGACTGTTTTGGTTATCAGATTAACTGGTGGTATCATAGTGCTTGTGTTCAAGTAACCTTTATTTGACTAAATAATGGCCTCAAGGCACAAGAGTAGAAGCTGGCAATTCAGATATGCCCAGAGTAAAGTGCTTCCTTTAAGTAAAAAGGTGAAAATTCTCTATCTAGTAAGGAAAGAAAAAAAATCATATGCTGAAATTAAAATCTACAGTAAAAATAAATCTTCTATTCATCAAATTGTGAAGAAGGAAAAAGGAATTTGTACTAATATTGCTACCGCACCTCAAACTGCAAAAGTTATGGCCACAGTGCTTGCTAAATGCTTACTTAAGGTGGAAAGGACATTAAATTCGTGAGGGGAAGACATGAAAGAAACATGTTCTGACTGACGACAACGTGTTGTGCCAGATTAATTTAATTGAATTAAACTTTATCACAGGAATGCATTTATAGAAAAAAAATAGTATGTATAGGGTTCTGCACTATCTGAGGTTTTAGGCATCTACTGGGGGTCTTGGAACGCATCCCCCACAGATAAGTGGAGATCAGAATGTTTAAGGAATTTCAGGTCATTCAGCCTGGCCAGCGATGAGTGCACATGGAGAGGAGAAAGTTATTTCTGAGAGGTTGCATTGGACTGGGCATTCTCCCCCACCCCACATCTTTACCTACAGATTTAATCAATATATTTAGTACTAAAAGAGCATAGATTAAAATAAATTTCTACTCTAACACTTATCTTATTTTATGGCAACAAATTATTTCTATGCCTATGTTTTCTGCTTGATAGTGATCTTCTTTGGGAGGGAGTACAGACGTTATTTAACATACATCTGTCCTCCAAGCCTAGCACAAAGTGGGATGAATCCAAGGTGTTCTAGATATCCAAAATATAATTTGATTCTAAAATGTCTTCTAAGTAAAATTATGCAGTTATATATAAAGGGACATTATTTTAATGCTATTTGTACATGGGATATGTACAATATGACTTCACTGGTGTGGGCTGGGTAGTGAAAAGTTAAGGAGGAAGAAGATGAATCTGGATTTACATCTTGCTTTGTGTTAGGTCTGGATCCGAGAGGGAGACACATGTAGCCTCATGTGTAGCAAAATGCTGTTTTATTTTGAGCATCTGGGTGCAGATGGGTGGAGACCAAAGAGTATCCACCCCAGGGGAGGGGAAAGCCTTGGGTTTTATAGAGAGTTTCTCCACGAGGACTGAGTACCTGGGCCAGAACAGCCATTGTAAAAAAATTTTTAAACAACCAATTTCCGGGACCCCTGCATCAGTCTTATCCTGTGGAGATAAGGGAGGGGTGTAGCTTCGTCCTTATCAGGGGGGATAGGAATGCCAGCGCAGCTGTTTTACAACCTGCCCACTCTCCAGACTACTGCAGCTATTGTTTTATAAGCCTAAGTTTTCCGATAACCGCATTCTGTCCTATACATACTTTTCGGGTTCCCACCTGGAACAAACCTAACACTTTGAGCCACTTACATTTGTGGTATTGGGCAGGTCATTTAATTTTGGAATCTTAAAAATGTGATTGATAAAATTTAGATTAATCATATCCACCTTTGTGTATTCATACAGTAATGGGATCTTATGAAATAAACTATCACATTGAGTATCTGGTAAATGAAGAGAATGAACAATGTGAGCTAGCTCATGGTATATTTCCTCCAACATTTAGTGAAAGTCTGAATAATTCTCTTCAATAAGTGTAGGAAAAATATAACCATTGAAATGCAGGCTGTATATTGAGAGGCTGGTTAGAAAATATATCTGACCAAAGTAGGAATTTTATGAATGGGAATATGGAAGATGAGATGTAAAGTATAAAACCACACCCATTTCTTAGCCTTGTGACCAAATTCTCTTTGAGTTTGGCTTGTTCACAAGTAAAGCGATGTTAATGATGTTGTTTCCTGTTATTTAAAGATTTAATGAGATAACACCTAGGAGCTTTCCAGATTTCATGTACAATTATTGTTACCAGATCCAATTTAGACATGAAAAAGGAGCATTGTTGTTTGTTGATTGGTTTGCTTGCTTACTTGCCTGTTTTGTGGTTTTATTTATGGAATTAGTTATTCTTATTTGTTTTAATGCCAAGGAACAGCTAGCTTTGTCTAAGACTGTCTTTAAATAGTTTCTCCTGAGAAAACTTCCACACAGCTTGTCGTCTTTTCACAATCTGCTGCTATAAGAAGGTAATGTCTATTTTTGATAGCTACTGATGCCAACGGGATAAATGGCATCCTGTTATCTAATTAATTAAACAAGTCCTGTGCACTTCCTCTCATTTCTGGTATCCATGAAGTCAGGCTTTTCTGGATGCTATGCTGATTAAACCAACAGCAGACACTGAGGGTTGGCCACAGAAGTCCTCAGGCACTAGAGACAAGAACAATTGTTTTGCCAACAGAGTTGAACTTTTGGCCTTGTTTATTCTCAGCCAAGTGTTACCTACCTTGTGGAGGAAGTGAGTTAAAGCTTATTAGGAAAGCTCAGAGAGATTCTCCAACATCTGGTAATCTTTAAACAGCTTTTCCAGGAGGGAGGTAGATAAATCCAATTTCCCTGGTATCAGATAGAAGAAAATGCCTTAAAAAACCAATGATATATTCCATCTACTTGCTTTCTAGGAGAAAAATTTGTAAACTGGGAAAAAATGGAGAGTAAACATTATGGAAAGTAAACTTATTTCAGGAGATATGATGAAAGGGAAAGTTAGAAAATGGCTGTATAATTATCAGAAAATTGAGAAACCTTGCTATTGAGAAAATTGAATCAAGACCAATCCTATTTCAAAGATTGGGAATATGAAAAGAGTTTCTAAAATGAGCTATCAAGCCACAAAAAAAAACATGGAAGGAGCTTAAATGCTTACTGCTAAGTCAAAGAAGCCAATCTGAAAGGGTTACAAACTGCGTGATTCAAACTACATAACATCCTGGGCCAGGCGCAGAGGCTCATGCCTGTAATCCTAGCACTTATGGAGGCCAGGGTAAGAGGATCATTTGAGACCAGGAGTTCAAAGTCAGCCTGAGCAACATAGCCAGATCCCTATCTCTACAAAAAATTAAAAAATGAAAATTAACTAGTCGTGGTGGTGTATGCACCTGTAGTCTCAATAACTGGGGAGGCTGGGGTGGGAGGATCCCTTGAACCCAGTAGTTCGAGGTTGCAGTGAGGTATGATGCACTCCAGCCTGGGAGACAGAGGGAGATCCTGTCTCAAAAAACAAGCAAACAAGTCAAAACTATATAACATTCTATAAAAAGCCAAACTATGGAGATAGTAAAAAGATCAGTGCTTGCCAGGGGCTCGGAATGTGAGGGACAGGGAAGGATAAATAGGACAGTGGAACTATTCTGTATGACATTCAATGGCTGAAACATATTATTGTACATATGTCAAATTTCACAGGATGTACAAAGAATAAGCTCTCATAAATTATGAACTTCAGTTAATAATACTGTATCAATATTGGTTCTTCAGTTGTAATGAATACATTACACTAATGCAAGGTGCTAATAATAGGGGAGAGTGGAGGGAGGATGGAAGGAGTGTGGGGGCTTCTGCACTTTCCACTCAATTTTTCTGTAAAACTAAAACTGCTTTAAAAATATCTGTTTTTTAAAAAAAATGATGCTAGAGGAGGATCTAAAAATATTATGACGATGGTGATGATGGTGGTGATAATGAAGATTTTCAAAATAATTTTAAATACAGATATGTACATTTAAGTTTAGGAAAAACAAAAACAACATTAAGAATTCAAACATTAGGAATTGAACATATAAAAATCCAAAAGATAAGTAACATAATAAACAAATTATGGAAGACAAGGTATGAGCGCCTGGAAGTTGGAAATCCTTATCATGATACACAGCGACCAATGATGAAGATCAAACAAAAAAGAACAAATGATCTTCGCTTAATCCTCTGACAAGTCACTTAACATTATTAACCTGAGAGAAAGTGGTACATGAAATATTTTTGAATTTCATGCAATTTGACAAAATATGTTATGATTATTAATTTCAAGATCCAGAATTGGGTGGATTCATTAATAGCAGTGTCAATAATTAGTGGATTTATAGTGAAGACCTATGACAAATCTCTGATTTTAACTCTGTCATTCATGGAGTAAATGAAGAATGGCATGAACATATGAAGGGCATCAAATATATTGGATGATACACCCTGATCTAAAAAGATTCTGAAATGTTAGTGTGATGAGATAAAGTTAATAAAATAATACTCATCAGGGATAAAACAGAAGTACTACACCTGCATCAAAAATCTAGCTTTATTAGCAGGAAATGAAAGAGATGAGCTCCATAGAAACTCCAATTTTAAAAAGTGCATGTGTGTAATATATTTCAATAATATACATGTCAATGATATATAAAATATACTAGAATAGTGTCATATATCTACCCCCCAAAATTCAATGGGATTTTTAGTTGATATTAATATACATATTTCTAGAAACAAAGAGTAGGAGATACAGGCTCCAGAGAAATTAAAATTTCATG
>CM052439.1:86242772-86302772 GCA_028533085.1 Varecia variegata | reverse complement strand
TCTGTTGTTATGTATTTCTCTGATCAACCCGGGAAAGGGTCTGCTTTTAAGGATTCACGGTATCAGATTGGTCCCACCCAGACAACCCAGGATAATCTCCCATCTCGAGATCTTTAACCTTAACCACATTTGCAAAGTCCCCTGGCCATGTACGTACCCTATTGACAAACACCAGGGAGTAGGACCTGAACATCTTTGAGGACCATTATTGTCCCTACCACAATGACATGACCAGCATATTCTTTTATTTAACCCCATACTGATCTTACAACTTCCACTTATTTTTTTCTATTACCCATCAGGAGTTAAGGGTAATCTTTTTACCTCATTCAGACACACATTTGCTTACTGAACATTCAATAAATGATGTGTTCCAAAATTCCCTTTATATGCTGTCACTGCACTAAGCCACTCTCATTCATTTATGCATTTGATTAATTAATATCTGTCTCTCTGACTAGAATCTAGAGTCAAAACTTTGTTTCTCTCATTTAATGTTTCATCCTCAGTCACTAAAACAATGTCTAGCACAGAAGAGTTCCTAATAAACATTTCTTAAACTAAAAAAGAATGAATGGATAAGCAAATATTTACTGTGCACCATTTGCCAGGACTCAATGCCTGTGTCCCTAAAGGCAGGCAGGCAGAAAGAGCACCAAGAGGAGAGGCAGCAGCGAGCCCCAGTTGTTATATATAACTTATCTACAAAAAGTCAGCATGGTCTGTTCTTTCTGCCCTGGGTCACCGCATCACCCCTGGCCAAAAACGACCACCTGCAATACAGGAGGGCACAATTAACTCCTGGAGCCAAGAAGCAAATGCAGGGAATCTACCAGATTAGCAAACACATGGTACTAGTTCTAACTCTGCCACTTACCACTTGTGTTACTCTCAGAGGTTAACTATTCTAGAAATGGTTGCAGTCCGTGGCCGCAGAACTGGAAATAGCTAAGAGATTCCTGACCTTTACCCCTTTTGGAGGATTGATTCTGTCACACTGTTCACAGTGATGCAGGTCTCTGACCAGCTCTGACAGTGTCTCCTGGCAGAGCACAGAAGTGAAGTCATTCCACTTTGAGGTCAGAAAGGCACAAATAGCCATGGCATGACCCGAGCCTGAGAGGAAAGCAGGTAAAGAATGTGAGCTCAGCAGATGATGAAAGAATCCGCGTGCCCCCAGGGGCATCATCTTGCTCTGCATTGTGCATCTGTCTCTGCACATAATTTATGTGTGTACCTGTATCCTGTGGATAATAAAACTTTATTTTGTATGACATCTTTCATACTGCACTCCCAAATATTTAATAGAGTTAAATAATGCAGTTACTGAGAAGAGTAATAGGAGGCAGCAGGGGAAAATTAAAAGGCAGCGACAAACAGTAAGAGTTATATTTTGGGAAGAGTCACAGAACGATTTCTTCTTTCTTTCATTGACTTCCCAGAAAGCAGTCCTGAAGCCAGGGCCCATCAAAGGTATTAATGATCCAAGGATAGAGAGTGTATTTCCTCAGGGTCAGTTCTTTGTCTAACAACAATATGACCTTGGATGGAACACAGGATGCCTCTGAACCTCAATTTCTCCATCTGGAAAATGGAACAATACCTCGGTAGCAGTTGTGAGGATAAACTTTGCTAAAATATGTAAAATGGTTTTGAAATGCATATTACACTAAAAAATTCCTTTGCTGGTAAAAGAAAATTAGGTGAGGAGGACTGTGCGAGATATACACACAAGACATGAAGGGACTAGAGTGACAGCTTTAGAGATAGCAAGACACAGATCAGGATGAATTTACATGGCACCAAAGCAGAAATCCAATTGCAAAAGACCTTAGAGTCATTTTGTGGAATGATCTGTGGGACGCTGGGCGGCGAGTGTGTGCTTTGGCACCAGCGGGTGAGCCTCCCCCTGTCCTCCGCAGCCCGTGTCGTGTGTCACTGCCCAGAGGCACCTCCGAGACAGAACAGTGCATCTCTTCACTGCTTTGATTGACGTTCCTAGCAACCTAACTAATTTTACACCTTCTCAGCTCTTACCATAGGGCTTTAGACCGGCTTGCGGTTCTTCTTGTTTCAGCTGACCGTTGCACAGCACGGTTTGACCTGTGCGGGTCCACGTAAGTGTGGCTTTTCTCCTGCCTCTGCCCGGCCTGAGGCAGAAGAACAACCTGTTTCCTCTGCCTCAGCCTGCTCGACGTGAAGATGAAGAGGATGAAGAACCTTTATGATGATCCATTTCCCCTTAATGAGTAGTAAATATATGTTCTCTTCCTTATGATTCTCTTAATAATATTTTTTCTCTAGCTTATGTTATTATAAGAATACAGCATATACGTATAATACACAAAACGTATGTCAATCGGCCGCTGATGGTATCAGTAAGGCTTCCAGTCAATAGTAAGCTATCAGTGGTTAAGTTTTGGGGGAGTCAAAAGCTATAGGTGGATTTTTGACTGCGTGAGTGGTTGACACTCCTAAACCCTGGATTGTTCAAGGGACAAATGTATATACTATTTCTTAAAATAAAAAGGACTACTTAGGTGTCTGGATCAAAACCTACCTCTTTGAAGTCACTCACAAAGGTGTCAGCTCCTCTAGGAAGCTTCCCTCACCTTGTGTAAAGACAATTTTCATCTATAATCATGAAATCCTCTCTAAATGTGGTGTTTAGCCCAGCTGTAGCGTCATCCTTTGGGGAATTCTTGGAATGTAAATATTTCAGTGTCATCTCAGGCCTACAGAACATGCTCAGACCCTAATTGTTTAGGATGGAACCTGCATGAAGAGTCAGGAAAGGAGGTGCTGACTCTTGCAGCCCTGAGAATTCTCTTTCTCAAACCTCAGGGGACAGCAGAGTTGACTTGCAGCTCATGTTTAAGACCCAAATTACTAGGCACCCCGAGTTTCCAATTCTAAATGTCCAGGTTGGGGATCAAGAATCTGTGATTCTAACCAGCTCCCAGGTGGAGCAGATGCTTCAAGTCCCAGGCCCACACTGAGAATCACGGCCTGAAGGGCCTTCCTCATATTGTGTCCCCGAACACTCATGCGGCCATCAACACTCACACAACACTTAAACTGGGTGCTCAAGTCTGACCTGCACGAGGGTGAAAAACCTTTTCCTATTCTCCTTTGGCATAACTGAGAATGGACTAGAACAATTTAAAAGGCCAGGGAAAGATAAAGAAAAACAAGAATCACATCTAGCCCGATTATTTTCACCTTAGTTTCCCTGTTTTGTGACACCAGCTTCGCTCCTGGTCTGTCCCATTAACCAAGGCCTTCTCTTCCCTGCAGGCTGGGCAGCTAGCAGTGAGCCCACTGCCTCCACGCCTGGGTGGGAGCCTCTTTTATGCTTGCACCAACTCTCCGCCCTTAACGTTCATAGCACTCATAGTACTGTGTTTTTTTAATTGAGATATATAACCAATATGCCATAAATTTCACAGAGGTTAAATGTTTTATAGTCAGGGAGTTTTGACAATCTCATACAGCTCTGTAGCCACTACCAAAAAGAGTAAACCGAATATTTTCCTCCTCTTTGAAAGTTTTGTCATACACATTTCCAGTCAATCCTTCCCCTACAGCTATCTGTTTATTTATTTATTTTTTATTTATTTATTGACAGGATTTCACTCCATCACCCAGACTAGAGTACAGTGTCATGATCATAGCTCACTGCAGCCTGAAACACCTGGGCTCAAGTGATCCTCCCGCCTCTGCCTCCTGAGCAGCTAGGATTACAGGCGTGCATCGCCATAGGTTAGTTTTGCTTATAGTTGTACACCAGATTCTAAAATAAAATTGTTTTTTTTCAATGTCATTTCTTTGTAATGTTAGTGAGAAAAAATCAATTATTGGTTGGAGCCACTGTTGGTGTGGAGTTGGCATGTTCTCCCCATGTCTGCAGGAGTTTTCTCCAGTTTCACCCCACATCCCAAAGCTGTGACTGTGAGGTGACTTGGCGTGTCTCAGTGGTCCCAGTCTGAGTGCCTGGGGTGTGTGCATGTACCCTGGGACAGATGGCGTCCTGGACGGGGCTGGGTCCTACCTGGCACCCTGAGCTGCTGGGAGGGCCTCAGGCCACCCAGGACCCTGACCTCGAGTGACTGGGAAAATTATTATCTTGCTTCTTTTTATTAATCCTCATTAAATATGTGTGCAGCTCACATTTATTCCAATATTTGATCTCAGAAGTGTGTTGGTCTTTATTGAAAAGTTTGGTGATGTTTCTGTGATGAGACGTATACCCCCGGAACTTAACTCATTTATATCAATCAGCCTGTGGTAAAACTGGATTCATTAGACATTGTTTCTCTTAAAGTCACATTCCCAAGAACCTACAGATGCCACTGAGTGAGGACATACTATATTTCATAGGAATGATATCATATCATATGTATTCCATTGTGCCGGGCAGGCTTCCCTCACTTAATAAAGTATTTTTAAATTAATGTATGTGATTGACTTGTACATTTTTAGAAAATTGCTATGAAGTATTCAATTGTATGGCTATAACACTATTTGTTTATCCATTCACAAGCTGAAGCACATTTTTCCCCCAGTTTGGGGCTGTTATAATTAAATTTGCTATGAACATTCTCAAACCAATCTTTTTCTGTCCATATGTTTGTGCTTCTTTTGGGTAAATACCTGAGAGTAAAATTGCTGTGTCACCACATAGATTTATATTTGACTTTATGAGAAAATTCTACACAGTTCTTTAAAATATTTGAACCACTTTATGCTCCTGCCAGCAATGTATCCAGGTTCCAGTTGTTCTGTATTCTTAGAAATATTTGTTATTAGTATTTCATTTTTAATTTTATTCATTTTAGTGGGTGCAAAGTGAAATGTCATTGTGGCTATAATTTCCATTTTACTATTTAATAATGATGTTGAGTATCTTTTCATTTGCTTAGAGAGTATTTGTATATTATGTGTTGTGTATTTAATTATTTTGCCTATTATTTATTTTATTGTTAATTAATTATTGATTTATAAGGATTCTTTATATATTTTGGATAAAATTACCTTTTCATATATTTTTGAAACTATTTTTCCCAGATAGTAGCCAATTTATTCATGTTCTTGATGAATGGCATCATTACAAAAGCAAAATTTTTAGTTTTGATAAAATCCAATTTAACATTTTTCTTTTTTAAATATTTTTTTGTATCCTTCAGTTGCCACAAAATTATAAATTTCTTATTGTAATATCCAGAAACTTTATGATTCTGGATTTAGTGTTAGGTCTGTGATCCATTTTAGACTAGTCCTATGTACAGAGGAAGAAAAGTGTCAATGTTCATATGAAAGCACAAAACACAGTTTTTCTAAAAATATTTGTAAAAATGTTTTCTTTTTTCCCATTGAATGATCCTGGTATATTGATTGAAAATATAATAAATTGCCTACACACATACACACACACACACACACACACACGCACGAACATATAGCATATATGTGTTTATAGTATATATGGATCTTTTTCTGGGCTCACTATCCTATTACACTGTTACATTTGCCAACCCATATATTAATAATAAAACTGATTTGATTTGTATAAATTTACAGTAAGTCTAGGTCAAGTAGTGTAAGCCTTCCAACTGAGTTCATTGTTTTCAAGATTATTTCTGCTATCCTTTGCTATCCTTCTGCCATCCTTATTGATATCCTTAGCTTTTCCAAATAAATTTTAGAATTTATTTTAAAATAAAAGCCTTTTGTGATTTTGGTAGGGTTCAATTAAATCTTTATTAGAGGGTAGACACTGAACAATTTTGAGTCTTACAATCCCTGAACATAGTTTACCTCCTCATTTATTTAATTTTTCTCTACAAAATTTTGTAGTTATTTGGTCTTATGTGGCTTTTGTTAGATTTATTCCTAAGCATTTTGTGTTTTTTGATGCCATTTATATTTTTATCAAATAAAAGCAAAATGCTAAATCTCCCCTTTAGTATGCAATGCTGAGCTTTGACAAAATATACAGTCCTTTAGCAACCACCATAATTAAGATGTAGAACAGATCTACCAAAAATTCCTCGTTTTTCTTTGTAGCCTGTCATTGCTCCAATTCCTATCCCCCCATAAGCGCTGATGGTTTCACCTGTATCAGAATGTTATGTAAGTAGAATGATACAGTTTACAGCCTTTTGAATCTGACTTCTTTCACGTGGCATGATGCACTTGAGAGCCTTCAATATTTTTGCATGTATCATTAGTTTGTTCCTTTTTATTGATGATTAGTAATCCATTGTATAAACCTATCACAGTTCGTTTAACCACTTAGCAAATGAAGGATGTTTGCATTGTTTCCCAGTTTAGGTTACTTTTAATAATGCCCTATTCATGTACAGACATTTTCACTAGGGTAAATAACAGCAGTGACACTGCCCGGACATATGGTAAATATTCATTTAACTGTGATAAGAAATTGCCCAACTGATTTCAAAAATGGTTCTACCATTTTGCAATCACACCAGCAATGTACAAAATTCCAGTTGCTCTGCATCCTCGCCAGGATTTGGTATTGGCAGTTATTTGGATGTTTTTATTGTTAGAGTTCTTATATAGCATAGTCCTTTTTTCAGATATATCATTTGCAAATATTTTCTCACACTCTGTAGCTTGTTTTTGCATCCTATTCACAAGCTTTCACACAGCAATAATTTTATTTTTAATGAAGTGCAATTTATCAGTTTTTCTTGTATTAGATCATGCTTTGCTGCCAATTCTAGGAACTCCTGTTTCTGTTTTTTTTTGTTGTTGTTGTTTGTTTGTTTGTTTTTTTATATTGGCTTATGTGTTTTTTTTCCTAAAGGTGTTATAATTTTATGTTTAAATTTAAGTCTATTTTAACTTAATTTTTTGTTATGAAATGAGGTTTAGTTCAAGGTTTCTTTCTATTTCTTTTCTTTATTTTTAGCTTATGAATTTCTAATTGTTTTAGCATCAATTTTTGGAATTGAATTGTTTTTGCTCTTTTTTAAAAAAATCAGTTGAGCATAAGTGTGTGTCTTTTTATGAATCTCTTATTCTATTCCATTGATATAAGTTTCCACCCTTCCACCAATATATCTTTGCTAGGCTGAGTATTCCAATCCAAAATGGTGGCATATTTATCTAATTATTTAGGTCTTCTATGATTTCTATTATCAAAATTTTAAAATATTCAGTTTATATTAGGTTTTAGGTATGAAATGCCTGATTTCCTTAAGTACTAAGTTTGATAGTTGATATCTCTGACATTTCACTTAGAAACTTCTTTTTTTTTTTTTTTTTCCTATTGTGAAGGTACATCCACAGTCTTTCAAATGCACATTTTGGCTTCTGATTATCTTTCACATTTTGTTAGAGCAATTTTTCTGAACCCATGGATACATAAAAAATTTGTGTTATTTTTTAATATGAGTTTCATCATGCAACCAATGCAGTGGAGACAGCTTGAAATATCATCGAAGTGTTTGGGAAAGATGTGGCTAATGAACACACAGTATGTTGATAGCTTGAGAAGTTCCATTCTGGTGATTTTAATTTTGAAAGTGAGCCATGTGGGTGACCTGAGACCAAGGTGGATAATGATGAGCTGAAAGCTATAGTGGAAGTGAACCCATTTCAACCTATGTGTGAATTAGCAGCAAGGTTTGACATTATTATTCCAACAATATTGGACCATTTGAAACAAATGGGCAAGGTAAAGAAGCTGGATAGATGGGTACCACATGAATTAAATAAGAATGAGAAGAGAAATCATCTTGAAGCTTGCCTTTCTTTGCTGTCATGACATAAAGGCAAATCATTTCTATATTGTATTGCTATGTGTGATGAAAAATGGATTCTTTATGACAATTTCAAGCATTTAGCACAATGATTGGACAAGTATGAAGTCCCAAAACATAGCCCAAAGCAAATATTCATCAATAAAAAGCTAATGGTGTCATTTGGTGGTCCAGCACTAGTATTACCCACTACAGCTTCTTGAAACCTGGTCAGACGATTACAGCGGATGTCTACTGCAACAAATTGGATGAAATCATGAGGATGCTTGTGATAAAGCAGCTAGAATTGGTCAATAGAGACAGGCTAATCCTCTGGCAAGACCACTTGTCAAATAAACAAACAAACAAAAAACAATGCTGCTTCAACTGCAGAGGTGGGACTTGGAAAGTCTCCATCACTCACCATATTCACCAGACCCTGCACCAATTGACTACTACTGCTTCCAGGCTTCGGACCACTTCTTGCCAGGAAAAATATTCAATTCTGAACAATCTGTGGAAAACACCTTTAGCAATTCCATCACCACTCCTGCTCCAGGCTTTTTCTCTGCTGACATAAACAAACTACCATTAAGATGGCAAAACTGTGTCGATAGTTTAGGCTCATACTTTGATAACTGTACTGCTTCTTGTTTAAGATATAATAAACTAAACTTTTGATTAGAAATTGGACATCTTATATCTAATGACCTAATATATAGCATATATGTTTGTTGAGATTATACCTAAATATTTTACTATCTTTGGGGCATTTTTAAATGGTATTGTGCTTTCAATTTTGGTGATTTCATGAGCATTTTTAGTATATATGAATGTGATTGATTTAGTGTGTTAATCTTGTATCTTATGGTTTTACTTAACTTACATATAAGTTCTAGGAAGATTTATTATATTATTATCATTTTTTTCTTTTAGATTTCTTAAGACTTTCTACATGGGCAATCATGTCATGCTGTCAGTAGATGGAGATGGTTTTATTTTCTCCTCTCAAATCTGCGTGCTTTATATTTCCTTTTTCTTGCCTTATTACAGTGGGTTCCATAATATGTTAAATAGGAGAGGTGAGAATGGGCATTCTTCATTGTTCTCTATTTTAGAAGAAAAACAGTCAGTATCCTACCCTTAAGGATTCTGTGAGCTGGAGTTGTTTTTCTTTTGTTTGTTTGTTTGTTTTTTGTACATGTTGTTTACCAACTTGAGATAATTCCCCTCTATTCTTATTTTATGAGATTGTTTCAGACAGAGTGTTAGAGTTTACCAAATTATTTTTTTTGTATAAGTTAACATGTGAGTTTTCTTTTTTTGGGTTTTGATATGGAGAATTATATTGATTGATTTTCAAATTTTAGTGCATCCTGGAATATGTGAAAGAAATCCTAACTGGTCATGTTATATAATTCCTTTTATGGATAGCTTAATTAGGCTTGCTAATATCTTAATGAGGATTTTTGTATCTAAATTCATGAGAGATATTGGTCTGTAGTGGTTTTTTTTGTGGTACTATTTTTCTCTTTTTGGGGTATCAGTATAATACTAGTTAAATAAGATGAGTTGTAAATTATCCCCTTCTCTGTTTTCTAGTAGATATTATAAATCTGGTATTAAAATTTTTTTAGTTGTTTGGTGAAATTCTCCAGTGGAAAAATTTAGGCTTGGATTGGTCTCATTATAAGATTTTTAATTATGAATTGATTTTTTGATGGTTATAAAGTTATTTAGATTACCTATTTAATTTTGGTTAAATGTTGGTAAAGTTTGGAAATTAAGGAATCCACGCAAGGATCCATTTCTCTTAGATTTTTAAATTTATTTTTGTAAAGTTTTTCATAATATTATCTTATCTTTCTAATGACCTTATTTAATTCTTGATATTGATAATTTAGGCTTTCTCTTCATATATCTTTTATTTATTTATTTATTTATTTATTATAGCTTATTATGGGGGTACAACCGTTCTCATTAAATATATTGCCCATGCCCCTCCCAACCTGTTTTCCATGCTGGAGACTTATCAATTTTACTTAATTTATTCAAAAAACATTTTTGTTATGTTGATTTTCTTAATATTTTGCCTCTTTTCCACTTTATTTTTTCAGCTCTTATATTTCCTTCCTTCATTTTGCTTTCAGTTTATTTTGCTCTTTCTTTTCAAGTTTCTTGAGGTAAGAACTTATTAATTTAAGACCTTTGCAATGTAAGCATTTAGTGCTATAAATTGCCCTCTCAATTTTGCTTAGCTGCACCCCACAAACCAAATGTTTTTTTTTCAATTTCATTCATATTTATTTATCTTTAAATTTCTTTTGGACATTTTCTTTGACCCATGGATTATTTAGAAGTACATTATTTAATTTCAAGTACTTAAATATGTGCACACCCAACAAAAGACTCTCCATATACATGTAGAATTATTATGTTTTCCTGATGGATTGTTCCTTTTATTATTATGTAATGTTCCTCTTTGCCTCTGATAATTTTCTTTGCTCTAAAATCTACTTTTTCAGATATTAATATAGTCATACTGCATTTTCTTTATTAATGACTTATGGTATAACTTTTTCCATCATTTTACTTCAACCTACCGATGTTAAATTTGAATTAAAGTGAGTTTATTGAAGGGAGCACATTTATTTTCTCTGTGTTCAGACTGGTAAATTCTATTAGTCTATAATGTAGTTCTCTGATTCTTTTTTTAAAAAAACCACATTCAGGCATAGATAGTTCACTGATTCTCTCCTCTGTCATCTCCATGCTAATCTTGAGTCCATCCAGTGAGTTTTGTATTTCAATATAATTTTTCCAGCTCTGTGATTTCTATGTGATTATTTTTTTACAAATTCTACTTTTTTGCTGAAATTTTCTATTGTTCCATTTGTTTCAGAAGAACTTGAAATTGACTATTGAAATATTGTTTAACAGCTGCTTTGAAATCCTTGTCAGATAATTCCAATTTTTGATTCATCTTGGTGTTAGTATCTGTTGTCTCTTCTCATTTGCACTATGATTTTCTTGGTTCCTGTTTTGGCGGGTGAATTTTGATTGTATCCTTGGTCCCTTCGGATTCTGCTCAAGTGCAGAAGGATTTCCATAGGCCAGAGTGTGTGTGTGTGTGTGTGTGTGTGTGTATGTATGTGTGTAGGTTAGGAAACCCCTACAAAAGTATGCTCCAGGTGCCCATGTGTCTTTGGGGGGAGGAAGAGAGACTCTTGGGGTCCAAGGGACAAAGAGCCTTCCCAGACTGGTCCTCTCACTATAGCCGAGACCCTCACTCACTGAATTTAGTGTCTCTGGCTGCTGAATGAAATTTATGACCTGTGGAGACAAAAAGCCTTCCTAAAACAGGTCACCTGACACACCTGGGTCTTTCCCTTAGATTCTTCCTACCTGACTCACCATCTCTTGGCGGAAAAGAGTCATTTCAACCCAACTTAAAAGGAGAGTGGCTCTCTAGGCCACTTATGTCTGTGATTATATGATCACGTGTAAATGGGCCTCCCTGTATTGGTTGGAGTAACAGCAGACACCCTGCCTTTGTTCTGTTCCTCCAGTCCGAGGGTCCAACACCAGCTTACTTCTTACCACCTTTTAGATTTCTCCTTTGTCTCTGTTGCCATTTCTAGTGTTGATAGTTGTGCTTAGGGAATTGGAGCACGGAAAAAGCGTATATGTCATTATGTGCAAACCATGTTTCCCCACATATTCCCCACATGTTATATTTTCATGTTCATTCACCTCTACGAATTTTTTTTATTTTCTTGAGACTTCCTACTTGAACAATAAATTATTTAAAAGTGTGTTGTTTAATTTCCATGTGTTGAGAGTTCCCTATTGCCTTTCTACTATTGATTTTTAGTTTGGTTTTATTATTATCATGGAACACACTGTGTAATTTTAATTCTTTTAAGTAGGTCAAAGTTTGTTTTATGGCTCAGGATGTGGTATATCTTGGTGAATATGTATTATTTATTATTTTGAATGTTAAATCAGCTTTTTTCCTAGGATAAATTTCTTTCAGTCAGTATACATACATGATTTTATATATTATTGGATATAATTTTCTAATATTTTGTTTAAAATTTCATTTTTCGTCATCTACTTTTGATATCACAGTAATGCTGGCTACATCTGTTTTCTGGAAGAGTTTTTGTACATTAGTATTTTTTCTTCCTTAAATGTTTGATAGAATCACCCAGCAAAGTCATCTGGGCCCCATAAATTTCCTGTTGAAAAGATGTAAACTACAAATGTAATTTATTTAATAAATACAATATTATTGAAAATATGTATTTTTTTTAGTGAGACTTGATGGTTTGTTTTTTAAAGTAATTTGTTCACTTCATTGAAGTTCTTAAAGTCCAAACATAATGTTGTCTATAATAATCTCTGAACCTTCTCTTGATGTCTGGAGTTTTGTACTGATGATACTCCTTACTTTATTTTTGATATTTATATTCTATATCTTCTCTTTTGTTTGTTGTTAAGTCAGGCAAGAGTTATCAAATTTATTGATCTTCTCAAAGTACTAGCTTTTGCTTTTATTGATGTTATATATTATTTTATTTTTTCTAATTTCATTGATTTATGCTCTTATTCTTATTTTGTACTTTCTTCTGCCAGCATTGAGAAACTCTTTGCTATTCCCTTTTTGGTTTCATCAAATCTAATCTTAGATAATTTAAAACTATTTTTTCAAACATAAGCTGTCAATGCTATAAATTCCCTCACTTGAACTCTTTTAGATGCATCCTATAAATTTTAATACATTGTGTTCTCATTTTCTTTCAGTTTTGTAAGTTTTTAATGTCCCTTGACTTTCTCTTTGACTCGTATGTGTGTTAGAGTATGTTAATTTTCAATTTTTTTGGATTATAATCCTTTCTAAATTAGACATGTTTATTGGTTTAGAATATGGCATGTGTTGGTGAGTGCGTCATTTCTGCTTATAAATAAAACAATTTCTACTAGTTTTAGTATAGCGTTATCTTAGCTTGCTAGTCTGGTGTAATGAAATACCTGCAAGTTGGAGGCTCAAACAACAAAAGTGTATTTCTCACAGTCCAAAGGCTGGAAATCGAAGATCAAGGTGTCATCAGATTTAGTTTCCCCTAAGTTCTCTCTTCTGACTGGCAAACGGTTGCTGTCTCCCTTTGTCTACATGTCTCTGTGCCTGTGCATCCCTTGTGTCCCTTCTACTTCTTATAGGGACATCAGTCCTATTGGATTAGGATCCCATCTTCATGACTTCATTGAACCTTCCTTACCTTTTTAAAGGGGCTGTTTCCAAATACAGTCATATTGAGTGTTAGGGCTTCAACATATGCAGTGAGGCTGGAGATGTTGGACATAATTCATAACAGTCTTCTGTAAACATCAATTGGGAAAAATAGATTGATACTTTTTCAAGCTTCTCATATTCTCTCTGAAATTCCCTTTAAGTGTTATCTCAATTACTGAGAGAGAAGTCTTTAAGCTTCCAACTTTTTTTTTTCTGTGACACAGGGTCTTGTTTTGTTGCCCAGAGTAGAGTGCAGTGGTGTCATCACAGCTCACTGCAACCTCAAACTCCTGGGCTCAAGCAAGCCTCCTGCCTCAGCTTTCCCTGTAGCTGGGAATACAGGTGTGCACCACCCACACCTGGTTAACTTTTTTTTTTTTTTTTTTTTGTAGAGACAGGGTCTTGCTATGTTGCTTGTCTTGGTTTTTAATGAGTGCCTGGCCTCAAGCTATCCTACCGCCTCCACCTACCCTAGTGCTAGAATTACAGATGTGAGCCACCACACCTGGCAAGCCTCCAATTTTAATAGTGGATTTAACTGTATGTTCTTATATTTCTGTTAAATTTTGTTTCATGGATTTTGTTAGGTGTATACATATTTTTTAAATGTCTTCTTTTGAATTGATTCTTTCATCAAAATTAAATGTTGCCCCTCCTTTCTAATCTATTCTCTAATGTCAAGTTGAAGTGGTCTGATATTATAGCCATGCCTCTGCAGCTTTCTTATCTTTATTGCTTTCATAGTATATCTTTTCCCACTCTTTTATAATATTTTCAATCTATCTGTGTCTTTATAATTGAAATGTGTTTTTGGCTCACAGCATATAGTTAGATCTTCCTTTTTTAAATCCTATATAATAATATCCACCTTTTAATTGGGGTGTGTAGACAATTTACATTTAATGTGGATATTGATATTATTGCATTTATTTCTCCAAAATGGTATTCTTTTATATTCCTTCCATAATATTTTATTTATATCATATTTTTATTATTGTATTATAATATTTGTATTATATAATTATTATATATAATTATGATACTATGTAATATTTACATATTATCATTATATTTATAATATTTGATTTTTATTCCTTATTCTTCCTTCTCAGTCCTCAAGTTATGATGATTTGACTTACAATTTTTTGTCTTTATGATGGTGCAAAAATGGTACGCATTCAGTAGAAACTGTCCTTCAAATTTTGAATTACGGTATCGTCCCAGGCTAGCAATATGTGGTATGGCATTCTCTCTCCCTGGGGGGCAGCAAGCAGTAGCGAGCTGCAGCTCCCAGTCAGCTAGACTATCAGGAGAGTAAACAACTAACACTTTACAGTGTACTGTGTTGCCAGATGATTTTGCCAACCATAGGTTAGTGTAAGTGTTTTGAGTATGTTTAACATAGGCTAGGCTATGATGTTCTGTAGGTTAGGTGTATTAAATACATTTTTTATTTTTGCTATTTTCAACTTACAATGGGTTTACCCTTATGGGACTTAACCCTATCATAAATCAAAAAGCATCTGCACATCTTATATTTTAGTGATTCTTGTCAGATGCAATCTCTAATACTGTAGTCACTAACCATATGGGGCTATATAAAATTAAATCAATTAAAATTAAATAAAATTAAAATTTTTATTTCTCAGTCATATTGGACAGAGTTTACATAAAACACTGTTCTTATGAACTTTTCCATCATAGCAGAAAGAACAAAACTCTATTCACATAAAACTTTTCCATCATAATGAAAAGTCTATTGAACAGAACTCTAGAGATTTAAGATATGCCTTTTAACTTATTCCATTGTTCTTTCAAAAATAATGAAATATTCCTTGAACAAAGTAAAAATCTTAAAACAGTATAACTCCATTTATCCCCTCACCCTTTGTGTTCTTGTTGCCTTATATTTCACTAACATAAACCATCAACTATACAATATGTTCTAATTATTATTACTTTAAAAAGTGAATAGTCTCTTACCAAATTGTATTATACATTTATGAATAGATGTATGATTCTATAAATTAATATATGAATAAATTATTTAAATGCTTTTTATATTTATGCATACATATTACACTTCTAATGGTCTTGTTCTTTTTTCTCAAAGTATGAGTTTTTCATCTGATAGCATTTTCCTTCAGTCTAAGGTACTTCTAGACTTTTTTGATAGTGTGTATCTACTAAAGTCAAATTCTTTCAATCTTTGTCTGCCTTAGGAGATCTTTGTTTCACATTCACTTTTGAAATATGTTTGACTAGATAGAAAATTATAGGTTAACTCTATTTTGTTGTTGTTACATTCTTTTAAAAAGTCAATCTGTTATTCTGGATTCCATTAATTTGGTGAGATGTAGGTTATTATTTGTATTATTTTTCTGTTGAATTTAAGGTCCCCTTGTTTCCATTGTTGATGTTAAACGATTGCTGTTGCTCCTTGGTTTTCAGCAACTTGACTATTAGTATAATTTTTATTTAACCTACATTAGCTTTGCTGAGATTCTTGGCAGATTGATATATTTCAATAGTTTTAGAAATTTGCCAATCTTTATTAGTTGAAATATTTATTCTATCCTATTTCCTTTTTCTTATTCTTCTGTAACTCTAATTGAACAGGCAGTTTACTATTTGATATTTTATCGCAGATCTCAGATGTGATGCTCTGTTTTGTTTTTTCACATTTTTTCTTAATGATTTAGTTTGAATATTTTCACTTGTTCTGTTAATTCACTATCTTTTTCTCTGATTCCAGTCTAGTATTGATTCCACATATGTTTTTTGCATTTGTATTTGATTATATTTTATTATGTTCATATGTTCTCTAATATTTGCTACCTTCCACACATGCCTTTTTATTTTTTATTACCTATTGGACATTTCTATAAAATAAAAGTAGGGAATGAAATACACAATTTTTATTCCAAGAAAGAAGTATTCCCTTTCTTATATCATGCTTCTGAAGTGGAAATAGGTGCAATCCAATTTGTAGTTCTGCTAGGTCTGGATATTGTTGCAATTTTAATTTAATTCATTTTATACTGGCTTCAGGTATTTTGAAGGTGTGGTCAGGATGTTCTCTTCAACAGCACCAATAGGTGCCTGAACACTGTCCATATTTTTGAGATCTTCTTCTATCTCCAACTTTTTGACCCACTGATTTTTTGAACCATGAGAGAAATATCTCTTCCCACTTTTCAGCTCATCTTTCTGCTTTTGAATCACTTGGCAGTTCTCTTTGTTTTGCAGTTCTGCCCACAATTTTCTGAACCTTCAGAGAACTCTTTCAGCCCTGATGCCTTTGCCCTGGTCTGTTGAGAGCAACCTCATTACCCTTTGGAAAGGCCCTAAACTTCTTGGAGAGGTTTCTCTTCCATCAAATCTGCTCCTTTCTTAGACTTTGGTAGCTGAAAGCCCAGATTTTCACAATGAGTTTCTCAGCAACTCTCCTACCTTTGCTCTTTTTTTGTCCATTTTCTTTCTTTCTTTTTTTTTTTTTAATATGTCATGCTTCCTGCCATTGTTGTGTGAATTACAATGTGAAAGAGGCCCTGAGTGAATAAAGAGACCTACTCAGTAGCTGGGGCGCCTTAGGAGTTTAACCTGTCATGAGAGTATTCACATGGTGCTTTAGAGTAAAAATTTTATGGATTTTCTTTTAATTTATTTATGAAAATTCCTTCATTATCATATGTTTCTACATAAATGAGAGCAGTGATAAGTCTTCTCTAAGTAAAGATCTTTCTCTGGAGTTTGGTCTTTGAAGTTTCTGTGTGTTTTTAACTCTCTAATGGAATTTAATGAAATCTACATTTATATATTTATAACTTATCTATCTGAGTTTAGTCATTAGGATGAGCATGTTGGTCTTTGCAAATTTTTATATTCAAAGAAGATTTGTGGCCATTACACTATGTGGAATTATTTGTTTATGAAGCCAATTGCCTCTACAAAAGACTCTCAAATCCTTGAGGTCAGGTACTGTGTGTTTTCCATTTTATGCCCTCAGCAAGTAGCAGAGACAAGAAATTGAGAAGAGGATGAATAAATGCTTGACAAATATGTGAAGGAATATATAGATGAGCTCTACACTTAGATGAGCTCCTACAAAAAACAAATACTATAGTCTCAAAAAGCCTTTGTTCAAAATCCATTAAGAGTGCTTTCTAAAATTTCTAATTCTTTTGAGAACATATAAAATTATAGAATGCAAATTTAAAGGAATAGGTCTGGACTAATTTCAGAGCTGATCTTCAGAAATTTTTATCTATGTCATCCAATGTAAGCATACATTTTTAAAATAAATAATTCTCTAAATATAACTTGCCTAATAAACTCCTCCATCCTAGTGTCTATTAAACTTTTTCTACAAGCTTTATCCCCCATTAAGGTAATATAATTCCTTCCTGTAATGTCCTTGGAGGAGAAGGAGAATATTAACACCTCATAGGCATCTCCCCATTATATATGAAATAAATGTAAAAATCTCAAACTTAGATTAGTGTGCTGAGTGGAAAAAATAGGGAAGTTGAGACTAACTTGATAATTATGCACCTTCTCTGGAATTGCATCAGAAGAAAACACTGTTGGAAAATGACTTGAGTAATTTTCCTCAGGTGCATAAGAGAAGACTGATACTAGGTTGTTTATGTTTGTTTTTCATTCTCTAAATTAAATAAAAAGATTGTGAGGAATCAGAGTAAATACTATAAATCATTTATCTCCTTTTTCATATATATGTGATAAACAATTTCTTATCTGAAACAGATATGCAGGCATAGGTATAGCAAACAGCAAAGCAAACCATTATTTTATGTATAATCTTTCACATTGCCACTTGGATCTGAACAAATCCCCAAATCACTGTTTTCACTGAAAATGATGCCCAGGTGTAGCAACTATAGCATATCCTGTTGAGGAAGTAAATCGAGGATATATTTTTTTCTTCTTTGAGACACAAATCTATTAAACTTTAGTTCTAATTCTAGTAATAGAAAAAACTCTCCTCCAGGAAGAACAGTGTTACACATGGATCAGGACAATAGACACGTACCAGTGTTACATCATCCAAAAGCTAAAGGTCAAAGGCCAGATACCACAATGGCTCAAGAGAGAAAACAAAGCAACAAAGTTCAACTCAACAGGATAAACATAAATCTGCCCCAATTACCAATTCTTTCCATAAATGTGAATGGCTTGAACTGCCCACTAAAGAGACATAGGCTGGCTGAATGGACAAATATACACAAGCCCACTATCTGCTGTCTTCAGGAAACACATCTAACCCACAGAGATGCATTCAGACTCAAGGTGAAGGGATGGAAAACAATATTCCATGAAAATGGAAACCAAAAAAAAGATGGTGTAGCAATTTTGATTTCAGATAACTTAGTCTTCAAATCAACAAAAGTAATGAAAGACAAAGATGGTCACTATATATATAATGGTAAAAGCTAAAATTCATAGAAGGCTAAAATTCAAAGAAGACATAACAATTCTAAATATTTATGTATCTAACTCAGGTGTACCCAGTTTCATAAAGAAAATCCTATTTGATCTAAACAAGATGATAAACAGTAGCACCATAATAGCTGGGGACTTCAACACCCCTCAGGCAGAAAAGGATAGATCCTCCAAAGAGAAAATAAACAAAGAAACAATGGACTTAAACAGAACTCTAGAACAAATGGGCATGACTCACATTTACAGAACATTCTACCCCAAAACAACTGAATATATGTTCTCATTAGCTCATGGGACATTCTCTAAGATTGACCTTATGCTAGGCCACAAAACATGTCTGAGCAAATTTAAAAAATAGAAATTATACCATGCATCTTCTCAGACCACAGTGGAATAAAATTAGAAATCAACTCCAACAGAAACTCTCATCTCTACACAAAGGCATGGAAACTCAACAACCTTATGCTGAATGATTATTGGGTTAAAGAGGAAATTAAGATGGAAATAAAAAGATTCTTTGAACTAAATGATAAAGGAGACATACATTATAAAAAATCAGTGGGACACAGCTAAAGCAGTCCTGAGAGGAAAATTTGTGTCCATAAATGCCTACATCCAAGAGACAGAAAGACCACAAATAAAAAATCTAATGAATCTTCTCAAAAACTGGAAAAGGATGAGCAATACAACCCCAAACCCAGCAGAAGAAAAGAAATAGCAAACATTGGAGGAGGATTAAATGAAATCAATAAAAAAAAACTATATGGAAGATTAATAAAACAAAAAGCTGGTTCTATGAAAAAATAAATAAAATTGACATGCATCTTGCTAGATTAACAAAAAGCAGAAACAAAAAGACTTTAATAAGCTCCATCAGGAATGAAAAAGGAGAAATTACAACTGATACCATGGAGATTCAAGATATCATCTATGAATACTATGAAAGCCTCTACGCACATAAACTTGAAAATGTGGAGGAAATGGACAAATTCTTAGAAACACACAGGCTGACTAGGCTCAACCAGGAAGAAATAGAATTCCTGAACAGACCAATATCAAGTACCAAAATTGAAGCATCAATAAAAAAAACTTCCTAAGAAGAAAATTCCCAGACCAGATGATTTCACACCCAAATTTTACCATACCTACAAAGAGGAACTGGTGTCTCTCCTGCAGAAATAATTTCACAACATCAAGAAGGAAGGAATCCTCCCCCACATGTTTTATGAATCCAGCATCACCCTGATACCAAAACCAGGAAAGGATACAAGAAGAAAAGTAAACCATAGATGAATATACTGTCTGAATATAGATGTAAAAATTCTCAAGAATATCCTGGCTAACCAAATTCAGGTGCTTATCAGAAAAAATAATCTGTCATGATCAAGTGGGCTTCATCCCAGAGATGTAGGGATGTTTCAGCATATGCAATCTATAAATGTAATTTAACAGATAAATAGAAGCAAAAATAAAGATCATATGATCCTCTCAATAGATGCAGAAAAAGCATTCAACAAAATTCAGCACCGTTTTATCATAAGAATGCTTAACAAAATAGGCATAGACAGGACTTACCTCAAAATGATAAAAGCCATATATGACAAACCCATAACCAACATCATACTGAGTGGGGGGAAAATTGAAAGGATTCCTACTTAGAACTGGAGCCAGATAGGTTTGCCCTCTATTACCACTTCTATTCAACTTAGTGCTAGAAGTCCTAGTCAGAGCAATCAGACAAGAGAAGGAAACCAAGGCCATCCAAATGGGGACAGAAGAGGTCAAACTATCACTCTTTGCTGATGATATGATCTTATATCTAGAAAATCCCAAAGATTCTGTCATAAGACTACTGGAATTGATAAACAAATATAGTGAAGTATCAGGTTACAAAATCAATGTACACAAATCAGTAGCATTCCTATATGCCAATAGTCAAACTGAGAACCAAAACAAAGACTGAATACCCTTCACAATAGCAATAAAGAAAATAAAATATCTAGGAATATATTTAACTAAGGAGGTGAAAGACCTCTACAGGGATAACTATGAAACACTGAGGAAGGAAATAGCAGGGGACTTAAACAGGTGGAAAACCATTCCATGCTCACAGGTTGGGAGAATCAACATTGTATAAATGTCTTCACTACCTAAAGTGATCTACAGATTCAATGCAATCCCTATTAAAATACCAACATCATTTTTTGCATATCAAAAAAATAATTCTACACTCTGTATGGAACCAGAGAAGATCCCATACAGCAAAAGCAATATTAAGGAAAAAGAACAAATTTGGAGGCATCATTTTATCAAACTTCAAGGTATACTACAAGGCTATAGTAACTAAAACAGCATGGTACTGGCACAGGAACAGATACATAGACCAATGGAAAAGAACTGAGAACCCAAATATAAAACCATCCTCATATAGCCATCTAATCTTTGACAAAGCAGACAAAAACACACACTGGGGAAATATTCCTTATTCAATAAATGGTGCTGAGAAAATTGGATAGCCACATGTACCCAACTGAAACATGATCTGCACCTCTCTCCTCCCACAGAAATCAACTCACAGTGGATAACATACTTAAACCTAAGGCATGAAACTATAAGAATTCTAGAAAAAAATGTTGGAAAAATCTCTTACAGGCATTGGTCTAGGGAAAGAATTTATGAAGAAGACCCAAAGGCAATCACAGCAACAAATAAATAAATAAATAAATGGTACCTGATCAAATTAAAAAGCTTCTGCAGAGCCAAGGAAACTATTATGAGAGCAAACAGACAACTTACAGATGGGAGAAAATATCCGCTTGGTACACATCCAAGAAAGGGTTGATAACTAGAATCTATACACAACTCAGGAAAATCAGCAAGAAAAAATCAAATAACTCTGTTGAAAAGTGGGCAAAGGACAGGAACAGAAACTTTTCAAAAGAAGACAGATTAATGGCCAACAAACATATAAAAAATGCTCAACATCTCTAATCATCAGGGAAATGCACATCAAAACCACAATGAGATATCACTTAACTTCAGTGAGAATGACTTTCATCAAAAAGTCCCAAAATCATAAATGTTGGCCTGGATGCAGAGAAATAGGAACACTCATATGCTTCTGGTGGGACTGCAAACTGGTACAACCTCTGTGGAAAGTAATATGGAGATACCTCAAGGAGCTATAAGTAGAACTACCATTTGATCCAGCAATCCCATTGCTGGGTATCTACCCAAAGGAAAAAAGGACATTCTGTGATAAAGAAACCTACACTAGAATGTTTATAACAGCACAATTCACAACTTCAAAGATGTGAATAGAACCCAGGTGCCCATCAATACATGAGTGGATTAATAAAATGTGGTATATGTGTACCATGGAGTTCTGCTCAGCCACAAAAAACAATGGTAATCTAGCACCTCTTGTATTATCCTGGATAGAGCGGGAGCCCATTTAACTAAGTGAAGTATCACAAGAATGGGAAAAAAAAAGCACCACATGTACTCACCATTATAGTGGTATTAATTGATCAACACTTAAGTGCACATATTTTAGTAACATTCATAGATTTTTGGGCAGGTGGAGAGGGATGGGTATATTCATGTCTAATGTGTGTGGTGCACAACTGTCTGGAGGATGGACTTACATGAAGCTCTGTCTTGGATGGCACAAGGGAAAATATATGTAACCTAAACACCTTTACCCCCATAAGATGCTGAAATAATAATAAAAATGTATATAATAAAAAAGATTCTATAAATAAATATTTAAAAATTAAAAAAAAGAAAAAACTCTTTTTTTGGTGAGAAAATAATATTGATCTCCAGGTATCAGATTATCCTTAAATCTATTTCCTTATGCCATTTAGCAGCAAGATTGACCTTCCACCAATCCATATACATTGCCTGAACTTCAACCAATTATGCCCTTCTGGATATGACAACATGAGCCCACTGAGAGCAAAATGAGACAGCTGTCTACCCAGGGTAGCCTGTTGTGAACAAGCTAGGGGGAGAGTCCGTGGTAATTCCTTTAGGGAGAGCTGACAGCTGCAACAGAAGATATCAAGAGCAGAGACAAATCACATGAAGGACAAAGACCATGAGAAAACTTGTCCAGAAGAGAAATCTCTAAATAATGTAGGAAGGACAAAACATGCTTCCCTGTATTTTTGATAAAATCCAGACTCCTCAGTTCAGTAGTCCTTCTTTATCCCAAATTTTAGGTTTCTAGTTTTCAGTTCATCTCAGCATGAAATATTAAATAATAAATTTTAGAAATAAATAATTCATAAATTTTAAATAGTGCACAATTCTGAGTAGCACAGTGAAATCTCTTGCCATCCAGCTTTGGCTTGTCTGGGATGTGAATCATCCTTTTGTCAAGCATATGCACGCTGTATTCTCGTCACTTAGTGGACATCTCCCTTATCAGATCAACTGCTGTGCTATCACAGTGCGTGTCTTCAAGTAACATTTATTTTATTTTTATGACAGCATATTGTTATAACTGCTCTATTTTATAATTAGTTATTATTGTTAATCTCTCATATGCTTAATTTATAAATTAGACTTATTATAGATATGCATATATAGGAAAAAATATAATACTATCTGCGGTTTCAGGCATCCACTGGGGGGTCTTCCTACTGTCCCCCGTGGATAAGGAGGGGGCTGCTATATAACAAATGGGACCTTTATTATCTGCTTTCCTCCTCAACTTTGCTTCCGATCATGAATCCAGAAAAGACTCTGGACACTCACAGTTGTGGTTGCAGCCTGCAGCTCCAGTTGACCATCCTCATACTCTGGATTGTCTAATTCATATTCATCTTTCAAAACTCAGCTTAAGTATTATCTGTTCTAGGAAATCCTGCCTGCTTTCCTCATCTAGATCTTTCTTCTCCATATCACCCCGTGGTTTTGTTGTTGTTGTTGTTGCAGTTACTGTATACTATGGTAATAATCTGATTATTTGTATCCAACCAAGTTTAGGGGGAGTTCACCTCTTACATAGCATCAGAATTTCTTCTTCTCTCTTATATTGTTACTGGGGCCTCACTGAGCTCCCCAACTTAGAACAGGCCTGTTTCAAAGAGTTCTGTTTCTTTTTCAATTCAAAAAGGTTTCCTTTTTTGAAAAATAATGTATTTTGCATGTTTATTTTCTTCTGGGCTCAGCCAGTTTCTAAAAATCAGTAAAGCAAGTAAAGCATCCCCATTAAATCACCTTAGAACCTCCAGTAGTCAACTGCCATTCCTCAAATTTCAGTTCAAATGTCATTTGTTCTTCAATATTTTCTTGTCTTTTATCCTTCAATCAGCAAATTTAATTGCTACCCCATTTATCCTTCTAAAATATTTATTGACTAAGGATATTACTGCACTTATAATTTCATTAGAGTTATCTATTTATGTGCAAACCTGTCTGCCTAACTTTACCAGGAAGAAAGCCAAGTTAGTTAATTTTTTTAATCTATTGCACTGAATAGAGCACCTGATACATAACTGACACTAAATAAAAGTACAAAGTGGGTAATAAAAGAAAGAACGAAAAAAAAAAGGAAAAAGGAAGAAAGGTAGAGAGAGGAAATTATGGAACGAGCCAAAGACGAGTAAATAGTGCTTAGATATTGATATACAAGGGCTGTCTAGAAAGTATCCAGCCATGTAATGTGAAAAATTATGAAAATTATGGCTGGATACTTTCCAGACAACCCTCATATTATCATATTGTCATCAAGCATTTGATTCAGCCATAATCTCCCAGTGAAAATATGCTGGATCTAGCATTCAAATCAATTCCAGAGTCTTCCTATGCTACCTGAAGGCTTCCAACATGAGGATGTCTATAACACAGTAACCACCCAAGAATCATGGTGAGTTTGTAACTTACTGGCTAGACTGTAGGCATCAATAGTCTTTTGGGCATACATTCCTTTGCATAGATAAGCTCTAAAAGATGCCAGCATATTAAAAAAAAATGAACATAACTATACAGAAATTCTTGAATAAAGACATTATACTGGATACTGATTCAAAGTGTATAAGCTTTCTTGAGAACCTTATCCCAGCCCTGCAATGAATTGCCACCTAGCTATCACTGTAACTGTGTCTTCAGAAGGCCATTCTACTATTCTATTAAGTCAGCTACTTCAGGGCAGTGAGAAACATGTTAAGAACAATGAATTCCATGAGCATGGGTCCATTGCTGCACTTTATTTGCTGTGAAGCGAGTTCCTTGATCAGAAGTAATGTAGTGTGAAATACTAGGACAGCAGATAGGCATTCTATATGAGTCTACAGATGATAATTCCGGCAGAAGCATTATGTTCATGGAGTGCAAATTCGTGTCCAAAGTGTCTATTTCAGTAAGAATGAAATGATGTTTTTTCCATGATGGAAGTGTACAACCTGCCACCAGGTGGCTAGTTGGTCACCCCAGGGAATAGTACCATAATAATGGCTCAGTGTTGGTCTCTTCACTCAACAAGGCTGCAGCCTGGTTGGCATTGGTGAATAGAAGTACATGCTGCTGAGCTCATTCATAACAACTTTGCTCATGAGCCCTTTGGGCAATGACAGTGGTGGCTGGAGAAGAAAGCTGACTGGTATCTACAGAATGGGTTGTCCTATCCATAATAATTAAAATTTTCTCCTGAGGTCACCCTTTGGTGAGGATTACCACGGACACAAATATCTTCTTGTTTTTCACCCATTAAGAGAGGTCTATTTATGTACCTCTTCCTCAAGTTTCCTTGTCATCACTTTTCTAATCATATTCCTTTCAAGTCCCTGACCATCCAGCCAAATTACTGGCCACAGCACATGAATTGATAAGTAACCACATGTTTGACCCTTCCAAGAAAAATGAACAACCAGATGTGCTGCTCAAAGTTATGCCCACTGGGAGGTTTTCCCTTCATTGCTATCTTTCAGAGATATCCCATGAAAGAGCTATAGTGGTACAGCTGTCCACTGTCAGGTGATGCCAGTGTATCGTGCAGAACCACGTGTAAACCAGGCGTAAGTCTTTTCTTCTGTTTGCAGGCCATAGGAGCTGGCTGTGAGAGAGAAGGTAGTGGAGCAGAAGTGGGATGCAAGGGCATTTGAGCCACTTACTTGTGCAACTTACTTGTGCTTTCAGGACCTGCTCAAGTCGAATCTTGTATATGCTACTTGCATTTGATGGCAGGCAGCTCAGGTCACAGGATAGCTTGGTGGACCATGGTTAAGTGTTCAGTTTCCACCGACACTTTGAGCACCAGTGGATCTACTGAGTCATGTGACCCATGTGCCAGAGCAGCTTGCACACCAGCTCTGCCTGTTGCAGAGCCTCCTCTTGTTCCAGTCCACCTACAAACCAGCAACTTTTTGTGTCACTTGGTAAATGGCCCAGAGTAACATACCCAAATGAGAAATATGTTGCCTCCTATATCCGAAGAGACTCACGAGGCATTGAATACCTTATTTTAGTTATAGGAGAAGGGGCCAGATGCAATAGTATATCCTTCATCTTAGACGGAATATCTCAACATGCCCCACACCACTAGAAATTTCACTCAGGTAGAAGGCCCCCCAAATTTAGTTAGATTTATTTTCCACCCTCTGACAGACAATGTGTTATCATTAACTCTAGAGTCATTGCTGATTCTGTACTCACCACCTTACAATCTGTTGTCCTGGAGGTCTTAATTTCAAAAGGAGAAACGCCTCCACCAGGAGACACAGCAATGAATCCATTGAACGAGAAGTTATGACTGACACTCTCAGCTTTTCATGCCTCCAGATTTACAGGCAAAAAAAAGGAAGTTACTGCACTGGCTGGGATGATTGATCCTAAGTACCAAGGATAAATTGGACTTCTATGCCACAATGAAGGTAAGGAAGAATATAACCAGAGTACAAGAAATTTCTTAGGGTGTCTGTTAGTATTACCATGCCCTGTGATTAAAGTCAATGGAAAATTACAACAGCCCAATCCAGCTAGGACCACTAAGATGCCACATCCTTCAAGAATGAAGGTTTGGGCCACTCTGCCAGGTTAAGAACTGTGACTAGCTGTTAGTTAAGATCAAAGTGTAGACAAGCATGCTTGTGCCCTCTTACCATATGATGCCATCCACCATATTATGATGCAGTAAGAAAGCTTCACCAGATGTGGCCGCTGAAACTGGACTTTCCAGCCTCCAGAACTATAAGAAATAAATTTATTTTCTTTATATAAAAAAGATCAAAGGAAAAATGGACAGAATGGGTAGTGGAAGTGGGTAGCTATAAATACCAGCTTCAACCAAGCAATCAGTTACAGAAACGAGGACTAAAATTGTCAAAAGCATTTCTTCTTTAGTTTGTTATGAATGTGTGTGTGTGTGTGCATATACAGCAAATATCTTGTTCTTCTCTCCTTTATGTAACATAAGATGACTGGATTTCATAGCATAATATTTAAATATTGTTAATTTTACACCATAGTATTTAAGTTACAGGATATTTAGGAGAAGAGTTAATATCACCCAAGTACTCTGCATCCTTTTTGGGGGGAAGGGATTGTGCATTTTCAGTTACAGGAGGGATAGTTGTATGAACTTAGGCAAAAGTCTGAACTTGTTATTGTCTTTATATGAGGATTAAGTATGGCTTTTAAGAAAATGTGCAGGGGGGCCACCTTGACAAGAGGTAGACTTTTGATGGTGAATTTATATGTCAACATGGCTAAGTTGTGGTGCCCAGAAATCCAGTTAAACAGTATTCTAGATGTTTCTGTGAGTGTGTTTTGGATGACATTAACATTTACATTGGTGTACTTTGAGCAAAGCAGATTGCCCTTCATAATGTGGGTGAGCCTCATCCAATCAGTTGAAGGCCTGGAATGAATAAAAGACTGCCTTTGCCCAAGCATAAGGAAATTCTGCCAGCAAAGGACTTGTGAATTTGAACTACAATGTCAGCTCCTTCCTGCATCTATAGCCTGATGGACTTTGGACTTCAGCTGTGCATTAGCTTTTCTCTGGGTCTGTAGCCTGCCAGCCCACCCTGCAGATATTGGACTTGCCATCTTATGAAACTGAGTGAGCTAATTTTTTAGAATAAATCTCTTCTCATACACACATACACACACACACACACACATCCAATTGGTTCTGCTTCTCTGGAGAACCCTGACTATATCTGAACAATCCCTCCTAAATGAGGCAGTAGATACAATAATTTTGAAAGTTGACAGAAGATTATAAGGCTCAGCTCACAGAAGATTCTTAAAGAATATATTGCTAATATACTCAGGATTTTTTTTATTAAAATAATTCTCCTTTTTAGTTTTATTTAATAAAAAGAGTTAAATCATTGTGTGTCATAATAATGATATAGATACATACCCCATTTTAGCCCCACATTCGATAAACAATATATGCTCATTTTACCAATGTAGCTGCCATGGTGACACTTTAATGGGTTTTCCATGGTCCGAATTCAGGGATATTGGAAAAAGAAGTTAATCTTTTGTCATCACTGATTCTGAACAACCTTCATCACATTTTGTAATGTTTGTCCTTTTGTTGTTCGTGGAGATGATGCTATCACCTATCTATCCCCTCACTGATAGCTTGATTAATATTGATGATTGTGGATACCAGACTCCTGAAAAGATAAGAATAATCTGAATTTAGGAAATTACAAAAGATTTTTCCATGAGTTCCATGCATAGACAGACCAATACTATCTATCTCTTGTCAAAATTGAATATCAATCTTGTTTCCCATATTTTCCTTCAGTCTAACAATTATATATCTAATGGAAAATAAAGAGTCAAGAGAAATATAATCCTCAGGATCTAGAGGCCAATTTACATTTATATTATAATTTTTACTTTAATATAGAAAATTGCAATGGACTAAATGTTTGTGCCCCCCCCATTCCCCCGCTGAAAAATTCATATCCCAAAGTGATGGCATTAGGAGGTGGAGTCTTTGGGAGGTAATTAGGGTTATATGAAGTTATGAGGGCAGAGTGCTCATGATGGGATTAGTGTCTTTATAAAAGGGACCCCAGAGAGTTCACTTAGCTTATTTCCACAATGTCAGGATATAAGGGGAAGTTGGCAGTCTGCAGCCTGGAAAGGGCCTTCACCAGAATCAAACCATGGATCCTGATCCTGAATTCATATCTGATCTCAGAATTCCAGCCTCTAGAACCGTGAGAAATAAATCCTTGTTTATAAGCAATTCAATGTATGGTAATTTGTTACACCAGCCTGAACTAAGACACATATGCTTTACCTTTTGTAAATGCTTTCAGAGGAAAATCTTTTCCAATGCATTTATGTTTTTAAAAGTCACAGTAGAAAGATTGTGGAAGTTAAAGTCTTTCAAATTGGATTTAAATTTCAGCTGTAATGATTACTGGCAGTGTGAATTTAGCTGATTCAGTTTTTAATTTTTAACTGTCAAATATTGATTACACCAATATATCAGGGATTTAGAGTTATTGGATGAGTTGACATATGTGAAACAACCAATGACTGCCAAGGAGCAGATGCCAAGAGTGAATTAGAGGAAAAGAGACTTATTGGCAATGGGAGAGGAGTATTGGAAAGAGGGGAGAGAATTTGCTCCTAGACATAGGTATGAAACCCATGTGAAGAGAAAAGGAAGGAGGATTGGTTAGGAAGAATCTAGAACTGCAGCACAGTTCTAAGAAAGGTACAATCAGGTCAATGTTTGAGCGAAAGTTTCCTGCTGGATAAGTCCTGTGTGTCCCCTGGATCAGTATTAGCAACTGCACTCTGCTCAGTCCCTCCTTAGGGACTTCGGGAAGGGGGGGCTCTGTGCGCACATGGTGGTAGATCCTGAGGGGCAGACGTTGGAGCCTCCGTGAATTATGCTCCTTATAGCAGGGGGTCTCAGTGGCTCATTTTTACAGGCACAACAACAATCGAGATTTTGGCACAAGATTCTTGCCAAATGTTTGTTTCCAGACTTTTCTGCATCGGTTCCATAGTTTAGAAGGTAAATCAGTATCTCTCTCTCTCTCTCTCTCTCTCTCCATATATATGTATGTATGTATATGTGTGTGTGTATATATATATATATATATATATGAATGATATCTTTATCTCTATCTCTCCTTTTCCTTTTTCCCCTCTACTGCTCCTCATTTTAATGATTATCTCTGATAGTTTCCAATTTCATGGTGTCCAAAGAGAGTAAATATTCTGAGTAATTTATTTTAGAATCATTTTACTATTACTTACATAATCTAATATTTGGGGAAAATGTCAAAGAACAGCTGAAGGTTTTTCAGGACTTGTAAGTAAAATAATTGCTATTTTGCTGAGGCATTGCCGCAAGTCCACAAATGTATTTCACCTCCACCTAATGCCCTTATATTCCTGCTTGACCCCAGCAGCCCTCCCCAGTAACAGACCGAATGCCACTGGGAAGAGAGAACAAGCTGTGCTCGTCTTCATACACCACGGGGCTGCTGAGCACCCAGACATACTAGGTTTGAATTCATAAGGAAACTATATGAAAGTTCCATCTTCTTATAACTCATTAGATGGATCTTGATCACTACCACAAATAGGCACTTTGGACAAGTGATCATGCAATAATACCATGCCCTCCAGTTTAACCAGACAAAATGTCATATTCATTTTAATTATTTCTAAGTTTAAATTAGTGTTATTATTTTTTGTATTATCCCTTGCTGATCCTACCCCTGCATTTTCTTCTCTCCACTCATAGGCATAATTGGCCATCAGTTTGGGTTTGCGAGCTGGCATAAATTCAATACCTCCTCAGGACATGACTTCTGATTACTTTTATTGATTTTTTACCCCATCTTTTTTCTTTTCTTTTCTCTTTTCTTTTCTTTTCTCTCATCTTTTCTGTTATTTTTTACTTCTATTTTCTTCTTTTTTTCCTTTTCTTTTCTTTTCTTTTTTTCTATCTGCGTGGACCATAGCCCCAGGTAGGAAACACTCCCCTTTGTTCTCCATGCACTCTTCCTCACCTCCCTGTGCTAGTCAGGCTCCATTAGATAAATAATTGGGCAGGACATTTTAAAGCCTTAGGTGAGATCACTGGGTTGTCCATAAGATACAATGGGGAAGCTGTGAGGAAAAGTATTGGTGAACACAGATTTTCATGCATGTAGACCATAGTTTAACTACTAGATCAGCCACTGGTTTGATGTGTAAATTTGAAGGAAGTCTTAGTGTATCTGAAATATTTTTTCAAAATGGTAAAATAACTAACTCAGAGGTTTGCTATGAAGATGAAACAGGTGTGTGTGTGTGTGTGTGTGTGTGTGTGTATACATGCTTATATATTGCTTTATCCTCATATATATATATATATATATATATGTGTGTGTATACGTGTATATACACACATATAATATATAGTGAGATAATAGTCATTTAATAAATTATAGCTAATGTTATTAATGGGACATAGTCTATATACCTGCTTATCCATTTATAATTTGAAATATGTAAGAATACAATGAGAGTTGCCAATGATGACCTGGTTCCTCTTAATGATTTTTTGTCTTTATATACCACTATGTTCTTTCTGTGCAGAAAGAGCTGTGGTTTTAAGTAGCTTCTTTGGAAACTGAGTATATTAGAAATAAACAAGTACTAAGATTAATAGCTGTAGATAAGGTCTATGCTTGATTGAGTATAAATTACAAATATGTGTAAATATGATCCTTATGTCAAATAACTTATTATAATGTAATTAGAATGACACAATGTTACAAAAATAACAATTAAAGCACCACAAAACTATAATGATTGGCCCTTGGGTAGTTTGACAAATAAGTGTAATGACATAAAAGGCTAATGAATTTATTATAAAAGAGGTAGTCAAAGAAGGCTCCATTAACCTATGATGTGTTAGAGCTAGCTTGCTAAATGTTCAGGAATTTTGAAAGCTGGATCTTAAAAATAGCTATTACTAAAAACTAAATTATGTACTTATAATTTAATTAAATTGCAAAGATAATGCTCCAAACTTATTACTTCCTAATTATTTTATGGCATTTCAATATTCTCTATATTTTCAGGTTGTATATGGCTATTCTATCTGTATGGTGGGTGTGCTATATAATACTGTGTTACTGCATATCTTTTTCCAACTCCGCAATCAGTGACATCACATTGGCAGCTAGAGATCAGTCATGGTGGGAGTATTTATACCATAGAAATTGGCAAATGCTACAAACAGGGGCTTGAATTATTATTTTTTTCATTGTCTAGGCTTAAATTAATGGAGAAGATGTCAATAATGGAAAATAATTTAAAATGTTTGGGTTGTAGTTCAACATATAGTATCTAATACAAATCGAAAAAAATAGAGAATAGAAAAACAACAGAAAAATCAATTAGAGCAAAAATTGGTTTGTGAAAAGATCAACAAAATTGGCAATACCTTAATTAGACTGGTCAGAAAAAAAGAGAGTGGTTCAAATTACAAAAATCATGAATGAAAGAGTGGACATTCTCATCTACCTTAGATAAACAGGATTTTAACAGAAGACCACGTACAAATAAAAAGTTTAAAAAATTAGATAGATGAAATGGGCATATTCCTAAAAAGATAGAAACTAACAAAACTGACTCCAGAACTAATAGAAAATGTGAAGGAACTGTAATAAACAAGAGATGAAATTAGCAGTTAAAAAATGAAACAAAAAACAAAGTAATGCCCAGGCTCAGATGGTCTCACTGGTGATTTTTTTTTACAACAATTTAAGAAGAATTAATACCAACTTTTAGAAAACTCTTCCAAAAAAAAAAAAAAAAAAAAACAGAAGAGGAAGGAACACTTTCCAATTCAATATTAGAGGTCAGTATTGCCCTGACACCAAAACCAAACAAAGACAAAGATAATGCAGGAAATGATAACTACAGACTAATATCTCGTATGCCTATTGATGCAGAAACCCACAACAAAATACCATCAAACCAAATTCAGTGACATATAAAAGGATTATGCACTATGACCAAGTAGGATTTTCCCAGTAATGCAATATTGGTTCGATATTTGAAAATCAATTGATGTAATACACTATACCAATAGAATAAAGGAGAAAAACAATATAACCATCTAAATGGTTGCAGAACAAGCATTTGACAAAATCCAACACCCTTAATGATAAATTAAAAAAAAAAACCTAGTAATAGAAGAGATTTTCTAAAACCTGATAAAGGGCATTTGGAAAAAAAATTTAAAAAATCACAACATCATAATTAATGACAAAAGTTTGAATACTTGCTCTCTTTGATCAAGAAAAAGACAAATATACTCACTCACAACAATTCATCACCATTTTGTAGGAAATTATATCCAAAATTAAGCAAGTAATGAAATAAAAAGACATACATTTTGTAAAAGAATATGTAAAATTATCACTATTTTCAGATATATGATTTTGTATGTTGAAATTCCTAAGGAATCACTGAAAAAAGCTCTTAGGACTAAAAAATGAGTTTAGTAATGTTGGAGAATACAAGGTAAATATACAAAATTCATTGTGTTTCTATACACTTGCAGCAACTAATCTGAAAATGAAAAGTTGCTGGACAGCTGGGCTGTTTTCATTTGGGGGCTATATTGAATAATGCTGGTTTGAAAATATGTGTACAAGTTTTTGTGGCTATGTTTTTCATTCTCTTGTGTATAAAACTAGTAGAGGCATTACTGGGTTATTAATGACTTCACTCTTGGCAACTTGAATTTCTGTGAATCAAATTACTTTAAGGGAAGCCTTCTTTATACATACATTATCTAACATATATTAGCATTGTCAGGTAACTGTGGTGATGTTAGTTCATTTCAATGTATTTGAATTCCAGCCATCAGTCACTAAAGGATGCAATGTTGTATAAAGATCTGTACATTTTAAAACTTTAGTATTGCCTTGCAAAACTTTCTAATAACTTGAATGACTTTAATATCCTGATACCTCATAAAGCCTCTGTAGTTAAATGGTACCCTGAACTGACACTTCTCTCAAAGGATGATCTGAAACCATGTATAGTTTTAGTTAATTGTGAATAATATATGTGACTCTCAAATGCTGTAAGTAATACAAATTTTGAAAAACAAACCTTATTTTAATTTTTAAAGCAAACATATTTCATATTTAAAATGACCATATTTTTAATCTATGTTACATGATAATGAAAACATACTGTTTTTAAATCTTTGTTTTCTTAACCCCAATTCAGCAACTTTGAAACACTGTGTTTTCCTGATGTCTGCTATAAGTAAAGGAAGGAAAAAACAAAAGAAACCTATTTTTTATTAATGAATCTATAGGTCTGTGATGACTCTTGAGTCAATTCTAACTGTATCTTCTATACCATTACATCTTATGATATAAAATAACCAATGTTTTGACCAATGATCTTAAGATCCTCTGTTGTATTTTCAGTTGTCAAAGAAGACATTGATTGTATTTTACCAACTATCTCTACTAATTATAGAGTGAGACAAAATCAGGTATGCTAATAATATATCAAGTGAATGAAAATTCTTTAGATGATTAAACTTCAATTATATTTTTGTCTGGAGTAGAACTGTATTTCTATTGAGCTTTCTAGATATTTCAGGGTTAATGACATTAAATTTAGTATCATATATATAACCTCCAAATAATTGAAAGTAATATGATACCAAAGAGTAGTGTAGTAGGGTTATTAGTGATGCATTAGAAATGGTGGTTATTTTTATTACACTTAAGAACTACTTAGCGCCTGCGTAAGGGGGTCCACTGAGGCTGCTATACAAAGATGCTTTCTGTGATTGTTCAGTAAGCAGTGAGCTTTGATGTGTGATTCAAAGCCTTTACCCCAGATAAAAAGTCACCTGGAGTAAAGATAGTATTAGGGTATGTCATATCATTTTAATATATAACACAAACAGAGAAAAACACAGACTAGGATCTTGAGAACAAGATAGCATCACATGTACATGCTACATGAAAAGTGATAACAATGAATATAATTATACACAGCCAATAACTTCCATGACATCAATAATAAACAATTAAGAATTTATACTTTCTCTTTACCGTTTTCAACTTCTGTTATATCCCAGAATCTCTAAACTGGTTTTTCTACTTCTTATTATGGCATCAGATTTTCAAGATCCTGTGAGAATAATGCTACTGCTTTTTGCTGGTATTGACACTATATCTGTAATCAGAGCAAGCTGTTAAAAATAGATAAATAAAGTGATGTAAGAGAATACCAATCTGACAGTGTGCCCCAAAATATCTCTTCACCCACTCTGCCATCTGGCATTATTTCGAATCTTAGGTCCTAGTCAGTTTTCCAAATATACAGATATTTCATTAGGATTAAAACATGACAGTTGGTGTTAAGAATTTGGTGCATTTGGTAGATGCCCCCACAATTTTATACAGATTAATATTCATTTCTTATATATCCTCTATCTTAATAAATTATATATACTTATAAATAGAAAAATAAAAATATTTCTTAAAATTACTAATTTAGACAAATATCTCCTTCTTAATGGAAAATGCTTTATTTCTAATTTCATTTATTAAGAGAGCTGCCTTGACAGATGAATATATGTAGATGATAGATAAGTATTATAGATAGGTGGAAAGATATAGGTAATAAATATATATTTGGCAAAATAGTGTGATAGTTCTCCTTTATACCATCCCAGAAAGCTGAATATGAATTAGCCAATGATTTGGGAAGAAGGGGCCATAGTAGAACCAGGAAACAAATAAGGCATACTTCAACATAACCTTTGAACAATTTTGATCTAAGAAATGACCACAATTTGAGTACAATGCTGGAGACAGGCGATTTAATCATCCTCTGACTCAATACGAGCTGGCAGGAAGGGGCTGAGAGAGAATAGGGGCGACCACGCCGGTCGCCGGTCGCAGCTGCATGAGGAATGCATGAAGATTCCGTCCACTGGAAGTGCCAATGAGCTGTGTGAGGCTGAGCATCCAGTTCTCCTTCCGAGCACTATTTGTTGAGGGCACTGGGCAACAGTAGCCAGCCCACCCACTGGAGATCTTGCAGAAGAGAATGAGGCTCCTCTATTATCCAAGACTCATCCCCAATGGGCCAGCCCTCTATTTAATAGCTAAATATACCTTATGCTCTCTCATAATAGAAAACTAGTCTTGAACACCTTGAAGGTCAATTAGTAAAAGCAAAGAAGGACCCTCTGCTGCATCTAACCAAGGTAGGGCTCAGCCACCTGCTGAGGATTTCGAATGGGCACAGGATAGCGGTGGACTGACCCATCCTACCATGTTTCCAAATCAGTGGCATGGAGACCTGCAGAATTAGGAGATCTAGTCTTTTTCAGATTTGCTAAGTAGCCTGGTCATTTGGAATTACAATATTCTAACTTCTCTGAAGTCCTATCTTGGGCAGATTAAAATTTTTTTCTCACTTCTCAAACTGTGGAAAAATAATGGATGAGTACCATAAACCCAAGCTTCAAGGTAGGCCATGTTCTAACTTACTGCTTTCACTCAAAAAGATAGTTATCACTAAACCTTCATTTCTTAAGTTGTTCATTGTAAAATGTATGGCTTGCTCATGAGATTACTAAAATATATTTTTAAAAAAACAGTTTTTAAAAATGTTTCTAGGATGTGTGTTCTGAGTGCTCCAAGGAGATGTCTCAGGGGTGTGCACTACCATAAGGATGGGACTGGGAAAGACTCCCACCTCCCTTTGCCTCAGCACCTCTGCTTTCTGCTTACCCACAGTGGAGGTTCCAAACAAGATTACACATGAGAAACTTTACATGCTAATCAATGTCAGGAACCTTGGAAATAATATATGGAAGTACTTTATTAATCAGAGAGCACTGTGCAAAATTTGAGGAAATAGTTTTCTTTTGGATTTCTCTATAAAATGGTAATGATAACAGTCCCACAAATCATCATAAGGGAATTTAGTGAATGAAATGAAATAATGTGTTCAAAAGGTTTTAAAAAGGTAAAACCTTCATATAACTATAAGGGCTTATTAAGTATGTTTTCTAGGCCCACTTATTGGCCACTAAGTGCTGCAATTGGATGGTTTGGGATTACTTATAGTAATGCTTTAAAAGTACTTAGAATTTTTGTTTTATTTTCTTTACTGACAGATACTAGATGCAGATCTCTAAATTTTTTAATATTCATGCTATTTAATTTAATTGACGCACCAAAGATAATTCTCTATACACAGATGTACAATTAAAGGTCTATGTGTCTGTCTATATGCATAATATTTCATATAGAAATGTATATATTTATACTTGCATATATGTAATTTTCATATCCCAAAAATGCATTGCCATGCTATGATAATCAGAGCTTTGAATCTTTTATAGATACAAAGTATTATTATTAATCCACCTGGAGCAGGTATCTCAGCTGATTTGATTGTTTAATGAGGCCAAGATCAAGTATTTTCTCCCTTAGAGATTTGTCAGCCTTTCACACTATATGTTTGTAGACCTTATGGTATCTAGAACTGTATTCCGCAGTCTCTAAATACTAATCAATGAACCAGAATCCACAGACAGAAGAGGTGAGAGATTATAGTTTCCCAGGTATGGTTCATTCATGTTTGGCAAACATTTAACAAAAAAACAAACGCATGGTCATAAGTGCTTCTGTAGCATCACCTCTTCACATAAAATGAGCACATTAAAATATAAAACTTCCACAACATTCTAATGGTGTTCCCAAAATAGGGTGGACTACTTTACTTAGCTAACAGCTAATACAATGTTTAAATGTCTACAAGTATAATATACATAATGCATACAAAGAAATTTGGACATATCATCCCCTACGTTAATGCAAAGTACTAGAGTTGCTGCAACATAATCATTTTCTAGTGTCCTCTTTGGATTATAAGGCCAGAATTGAAATAATTTATTAAAAAATCTTATACTTTTATAAATGTTTAACTAATTCATTTTGAGACTACTTATCAATATCCAGTATTGTATAGCTATAATGCTAACTAGGGTATTCTTTTAAAGAGTTGGTTATGCTACTTCTGAATTCATCTTCCAAGTACAAATGCTCAAGCACTGTGTATGAGTTATTCTTAGTCCTTTCATATAATTCGTTATTTAAAAAGGGATAGTTTTGAGATATCTTTGGTGATACTGTTAATAAATAACTCCAGTACATCAGACATAAACTGGGAGTGTCCCGGGCAAGTCAAGGTATGTGGTTTACCTAGTTACAGCAGACAGTCTCTGGACTTTACCACTGTATTCATTCCCCTTAAGGTTTTAGCTTGTTTCTAGTGTAGTGATCTGGCTAAGCAAGAGGTGTTTTTGTGGCTAGCGGTGGTGTTGTACAAACTAGCAGCTAAACTTGGGAATAAAGGACTGAAGTTGAGGGGATAGACCATTAATTGTTAATCTTCCTGGAAAGGGTTGCCTAGTCACCAGTGTTGTCCTCAGAGACATGCAGCCAACCCAATCACCGCATTTCCTTTGAGTTCAGCCTCTTCCTAGTCTCAGTTATTTCATGAGGCTGAGGCAGTAGAGAGCAAACTCCTTCAACTCCAGAACCTGCTATTCCACTGACACTGCTTAGGGCATCCTAGAAACCAAGTAACCAATGTGTCTCCTTGGTATAACATAAGAAGTGGTTTGGGAAAGGTGCAAACAGTAGAGTTCATAAAGCAACATTTGGACTATTTCAAGGTGACTAAATGTCCACACAAGTCAATCTGGCCCTAAGTCTAGGCGAAGATGAGCAGTAGAGCCTGGGTCTTCTCCTCTAGCTTCCGTCATCCTTGGCAAAGAGTAGCCTGTTCAGTTTTAATTTGGAGGATTGGCAGGCACTTTGGCAATTTGGAGGAATGTTCTGACGTCTGGATCAGTCATATGGTTCTCAGTCTTCATCAAACCCTAACTCCCAAATTTACAACTCTTAGCCATCAGTATCATTTGCTATCATCCACAACAACCCTTTTAGACACAAGGGTTCAGAAGAACTGAGTCCAAAGTCAGGTCCAAAGTACCTTGAGATACCTCCCAGGCATTTAACTTGGTGGTAATCTGTGGTTTACTTTCATTTTTCACAACCAATAACACTCAAAAATAGTAATCAAGTGCTTCCTATGAAACAGGCTCTATTAATACACTGGGATACAACAGTGAGCAAAACAGCAAGATCTTTGTCCAAGTGTTTGTATTTTAGGGTAGAGGCAGACAAAGAAAAATAAATGAATAAGTAAACAAAATGTTTTTAGACAGTTTTCTATCTTATGAAGAATATGAGGCAAGGTGTTACATTGTTTTGGGGAAGAAGGGCTACTTTAGGAAGGTCAGGAAAGACACTCATAAGGACATAGTTCCTGAGATGGGACCTACAGAAGGAAAAATATTGGCCATGTAAACAGCCAGGGAGAAGCATTACAGCAGAAGAAACTGTGTCCAAAAGCAATGTGTTGGAAATAATCTTGTTGTGTTAATAGAACAGAAGAATCAGTCCATGGGAGTGGAGCAGTGAAGAAGGAAGAATAGCATATAATGAGATCAGAGGAGGAGGCTGGGACCAGAGATGTGAAGTCTTTGAGATCATAGAAGGACTTTACATTTTATCCAAAATTGAATTAAAAACTTTTGAAAGATTTTCAAATCTGACTCATTCTTTTATCATCTCCATTCTATAGTTGCATACATCCAGGGATTTGTTCTTAGCTATTATTCTTTTTTTTGTTGTTGTTCGGTTCTAAAATTTAAAGGCTTTTTGGCTTGTGAAAGACATGGTCTGATTTTTGTTTTTAATAAGTCACTTCCTTTGCCATGTGAATAATGGATTCAGAAGTTATTACTGTGGGCTTATTGCAATAGTACAGCCAAGAGAAGATATTAACGTGGACTACTGTGGCTGTTGTGAAGACGGGAAGATGAGAGGAGTCAGGATATTTCAGGGTTGAATTGGATTAGAGGTTGAGGAGGGGTGAGTGGGGGAATCACAAATGAATCATAGGACTCAGGCTTGAACAATTGGATGGGTGAAGATGTTTAATAAGATGAAGATGACTGGAGAAGGAACATATTTGGTAATGGGTAAAGGGGATAAACATATGACTTTGAATATGTTAAATCTGAGCTGCCTGTGGCACATTAAAAGAGAAATCTTATGTACCAGTTTCCATATGTTAGTGGGAAGTACAAAGGAGAAACCAGTGATGGGCTACTTAACCTGCATCAACTCTTTACTTAGGATGTCTTATATCAGTAAGTCCGAGATGCTCTTCTGAGATAAACTTTCTCTAGTATATATTTAATCTCTGATGGGGCAGCCTTTTGCTAGGATTTTCCTCTATATGTAATTATTTTTTAAGAAATGCAATTTGAGCTTTTTACTCAGTACATTGTGGAGAGTTAACCATAGTTAGAAAAACAGACAAAAATCAAAAGCAGTAGTGAGTCCTAGCATAGCAGAGGCATATAAGCAGAACTGGGAGATGTCTGTGAAGGACAGAAGGCTTTTCAGTTTATCTATCTGTCTGTCCACCTGTCTGCCTGTGGTGTTTCTCTGCCATGGACTTGCAATGGTATGTGATAGCTGAAGTGCCTACAGAAGTTCATCTTGTTCTTATCATAGCTACTGCCTGCTCCTTTGGCTTCTCTCTCCACTTAAGAACTTTATGATGGAGATGAGTAAAAACCTAGATATCATTGGAGATACATTTTGAAGATTGATATGTGGCATATGATAGGATGTCAATATTCTTCAACAAGAATGCATGGGTTTGAGAGAAATCCACATGGTGACCATGGACTTGTGCTGCTCGGATTGCCCTCCAAGAAAACTTGCCATGGGGAGCAGAGTTGACAGCCTCATGGTGATGCACCTTCAGATCCACCATGGAGCTCGCATAGCCATGGTGCTTAACACATCCTCTGGGCCACTCCCAGACAGTGGCTGAAAAAGGCGGGAGTGCCAGGGCCAAACCATTTCTGCCTGACCTAGGAGAATCTATCAGCAATCTTTGCACAGTGACCCAGCATCAGCCTGGCCCTGAGCTGTGATGCAGTCTGAAGCACTCCTGCTCAGTCCTCCTCACATCTGTTTCCCTTCTCTGAATGTCAGACACACATCTGGTCTGAAGGCCCCCTTTCCCCGTCTCTCTCCCACTTTACCCTTCACAGACCTCCTCCCATAAACTTCTAATGTACCTAATTTAATCTTGGCATCTGCTGCTTGTAAGCCCTGAAATTACAAATCCTTAAACAGTTGAACATCCCAGGCTTGTAATGGAGGAGATATTTTGAGTTCCCAGGATGTGACACAATGTCCAAAAAATAATGACAAATATTTACAAAGTATTACCTTATATGATATGTATTTCTATTCTCTGGACATTTCAAGGTAGGTTTATTTATTTTGACATATAGTAGTTCATTTAATTCTCATATCTCTTGAGATAGGTTTTATGATCTTCATTTAGACATGAGGAAATTGAGTCACAGAAAATTTATGAAACTTTTTCAAGGTCACACAGCCTGCAAGAAGTAGTAGTACTGAGATAAGAAGAATATTGACTCTTACATTCATTCTCTAATTAGATACATTAGTAGGTTATTAATATGAGTTGGAGGTAGGGGCAGAAGGCTGAAGGGCTGGAAGACTCATGAAGTGAAGAAAACATTATTATAATATCACCACATTTATGCATTGATAACATTATTCTATGTATATAAAGTCATTTCTAACAATAAAAAGAAAATGAAATACTATTAATATAAGTGAATATGCCTGAAATTTTTTTTATTTCAGAATATCATGGGGGTACAAATATTTTGGTTACATATAATGCCTTTGCCTCGCCCAAGCCAGGACTTTAAGCATGCCCTTCCCCTGTATAGTGCACTCCGCATATGTTAATTGTCAGTTTACCCACCCCCACCTCCCCCTCCTGCCTGACTGGCATCCAGTTAATATTAAGTACATTTGAGCAGCTTAGTGTTGATTGGTTAGCACCAATTTTATGGTGAGTACATATGGTGCTTGTTTTTCCATTCTTGTGATGTCTCACTTCAAAGGATGGGCTCAAGGTGTATCCAGGATAATATAAGAGGTGCTAGATCACCATTGTTTTTTGTAGTTCAGTAGTATTCCAGGGTACAAATACCATATTTTATTAATCCATTCATGTATTGATGGACACTTGGGTTGTTCCCACATCTTTGCAATCATGCTTCCATAAACATTCAAATGCAAATGTCTTTATTATAGAATGTCATGTCTTCTTTTCCTTTGGGTAAATGCCCAATTAGTGGGATTGCTAGTTCAAATGGTATTTCTCTTTTTAGCTCTTTGAGGTATCTCCATATTACTTTTCACAGGGATTGTACTAATTTGCAGCCCTACCAGCAGTGTAAGAGTGTTCCTCTCTCTCCACATCCAAGCCAGCATTTGTTGTTTCAGGACTTTTTGATAAAGGCCATTCTCACTGGAGTTAGGTGATATCCCATTGTAGTTTTGATTTGCATTTCCCTAATGATTAGAGATGTTGAGCACTTTTTTATATGTTTGCTGGCCATTATTCTGTCTTCTTTTGAAAAGTTTCAGTTCATTTCCTTTGACCACTTTTTGATAGGGTTGATTTTTTTCTTGCTAATTTTCTTAAGTTCTATATAGATTCTTGTTATCAGCTTTTTATCAGATGTGTAGCATACAAATATTTTCTCCAGTTCTGTAAGTTGTGTATTCTCTCTAATTATAGTTTCCTTGGCTGTGCAGAAGCTTTTTAATTTGATCAGGTCCCATTTATTTATTTTTGTTGCTTCTGTGATTGCTCTTTGCATCTTCTTCATAAATTCTTTGCCCAAGCCAATGCCTATAAGAGTTTTTACAATATTTTCTTCTAGAATTATTAAAGTTTCACACCTTATGTTTAAGTCTGCTATTCATGAGTTGATTTTTGTAAGAGGTGAGACGTGAGATGTGGGGATCCAGTTTCAATCTTCTGCATATGGTTATCCAGTTTTCTCAGCACTATTTTTTGAATAGGCATTCTTTTCCCCAATGTATACTTTTGTCTGCTTTGTAGAAGATTAGATGACAATATGAGGATGATTTTACATCGGGGTTCTCAGTCCTGTTCCAAAGGTCTATATCTCTGTACTTGGGCAAGTACCATGCTGTTTTGGTTACTATAGCATTGTAGTAAAGCTTGAAGTGTGGTAGACTGGTGCCTCCCAATTTGTTATTTTTGCTTAAAATTGCTTTGGCTATCCCTGGTTCCAGACAAAGCATAGAAGAACTCATACCTATACTGCAGAAATTATTCCACAACATTGAGAAGGGTGATATCCTCCCCAACTTATTCTATGAAGCCAATATCACCTTAATACCAAAGCCAGGAAAGGACACAACCAAAAAAAGAAAACTACAGACCAAAATCCCTCATGGATATTGATGCAAAAATCCTCAACAAAATCTTAGCAAACTGGATCCAACAACACAACAACAAAATAATTCTCCATGACTGGGTGGGCTTTATCCCGGAAATGCAAGGATGGTTCAACATACGCAAATCTATAAATACAATTTAACACATAAATAAAAGCAAGAACAAAGACCATATGATTCTCTCAATAGATGCAGAAAAATCACTTGACAAAATAAAGCACACTTTAATGATAAAAACTCTTAACAAAATAGGCATATATGCAACATACTTTAAAATTATTGAAACCATATATGCTAAACCCACAGCCAATATCCTACTGAACAGGGAAAAATTGAAAGCATCCCCCCTTAGAACTCCAGACAAGATTACCTATTATCTCCACTTCTATTCAATATAGTGCTGGGAGTCCTTGCCAGAGCAATCAGACAAGAGAGGGGAATTAAAGGTGTCCAAATGGGGGCAGAAGAGGTCAAACTCTCACTTTTTGCTGATCATATGATATTATATCTAGACAATCCCAAGGATTCAACCAAGAGACTCCTTGAATTGATAAACGAATTCAGTAAAGTATCAGGGTACAAAATCAATGCATAAAAATCAGTGGCATTCATATATGCCAATAACAGTCAAGCCAATATCAATCAAATCAAAGATGCAACACCTTTCACAATAGCATCAAAGAAAATTAAATATTTAAGAATATATTTAATGAAGGAGGTGAGAGACCTATATAGGAAGAACTACAAAACACTGAGAAAAGAAAATGTAGAAGATGTAAACAGATGGAAAACACTGCCATGGTCATGGATTGGCAGAATCAATATTGTTAAAATGTCCACAATACCTAAAGTGATCTACAGAATTAATGTAGTCCCTATCAAAATACCATCATCATTCTTTACAGATATAGAAAAAATATTTTATTTATTCAACTTTGGTCTTTACTAGTATAATTATGATGTGTCTGAATGTGTTTGTCTTTGATTTTATTCTATTTGTTTTATTTCGGAGCCACCTGAATCCGTAAATGTACATCTTTTACCAAATTTGATAAGTGTTCAGCCATTATTTAGTCTAATATTTTTCTACCCCTTTCTATTCCTCTTCTCCTTTTTTGTATTCCAGTGACACAAATGTTAGAATTTTTGACACTTCCCATCTAACCCTGAGGCTTTTTCAGTATTTTGTCTCTGTCCTTCACATTGAGTACTAAGATATTCACATGCATTGACTCATTCTTCTGTCATCTCCATTCTGCTACTGAAGACATTCATTGATTTTCTTTTCAGCGGTTAGGTTTTTCAGTTCAAAATTTCCATTTATTTTGATTTTATATTTATATGCTGAGAACTTTCAATTTTTTCTTGATTTTCAAGAGTTTACTTGTACCTTATAGTGGTAATAACAGTGTTAACACTTTGATGAATTATAATACTTACAATGTACAATATACATGTTGTATACCATATCATGTTATATTATAGTATATCATATTGTATTGCATAATATCTTGTTATATTATGTACTGTGTTATAGATATATAGACAAGAGAGAGAGATTTCTTTGAAATACAAGAGTGAATGTTATTATAATATGAGTGTCATAAATTGCAAAGGAACATAATATTATATTTGTTGAGCCCAATAGTGGTCTTCTGATATTTCTTTGGAACTGCAATTATTATTATGTTGGCTATTGGTCATATTTTCTTTGGTGAGACTAACCACATGACATGATGCATTCTGTACCAATCAGCAAGTGAAGATATCAACAGTGAAGTCTTATATTGGCAATAGGGATGGGGTTGGATCACAATAGATTCATCTGCTGGAGCCAAAATCCAGGCTGGTATCATAAACAGGCATGGAAGTAAAAGACAATTGATATGAAAGTAATATCTAATGAATATTGAAATAAAGTAGGAAATGTTCTCAGTAGGTATTTATTGAACTGATTAAACTAAATTGCCTTTACTCTTAATTGATCAATGCCTAAACTATAATTAGAAGTTAAATCAATATCTCATTTCATCTAAACTTTATTTCTTAAGCTACATGTTTATATCTTAAATCATATACATGGACATGTTATATATACATGTTCATTATATGCTGCCACATTTGCTATTATTTTTCTACATCAAGGTTTTCAAGTTGAAATTCCTTCATGAGATAGATGGTTAAGGTAAATGACTAAAGTTGGTAGGGTAAATAAGAGATGTAAGTGTGTATTAGACAAGAGCATTAGGGACTTTGTGTAACTGAAGGAAGAATGCCCTGTAAAAGCACACAAATAAAACTAATGGTAAGGATTTTTTTTTCATGTTATAAAAAAAAAAAATGCAGTCCCCAAAATACATCTGTGGACTCCATCTGGCTTTCATGCCTCTCATTTGTGGTTCCTGTTACGTTGGTAATACCACTCCATGGATTGGTGTTTTTTTTTTTTTTTTTTTTTTCTATGCAAAGCTAGATAGCAAATATTTTTAAGCTATGTAGGCCATACACTCTCTGTTGAAACAACTCAACTCCAGTGTTGCAATGCAAAATCAGCCAGAGACAATATCTAAATTAATGGACATGGATATGTTCCAATGAAATTTTATTTATAGAAACAGTGATAGCTGAATTAATAGCCGGTGAGCTATAGTTTGCCAACCCCTGTCATAAATGAAGCAGTAGACTAGGATTTAGTGACTAGAGTTCTGGTTCAAATTATTATTCATGCTCAGAATTTTCCAATCATTTATTACTTCAATCATGCGGCAAGATTTTATTTGTAAGTCATTTCTGCTTAGTTAGTTTGGATGTCTTTTTAAATATGACTTCATTTGTCCACAGGGAGAGTTACTAATTTTTTTAATATTAATGCTCCAAATGGATTCTTTCCAAGAGTTTTTTTTTTTTTTTTTTAATTTTGTGGTTGGGTTATATACAAGCACCCACAAAGCAAGATACTGGACTCAGCTCTATTATGAGAGCATGATCAGTGTTATGATGCTTTCCATGCTGAAATGTGAAGGGTCAACGTCAGGCACCCAAAGAGAAGGTCAAGCTACCAACAGTATATCATTAGATCTGGTAAATAGATCTACTTCCAGCAATGCTAAAATATTAGTGACATTATTGGGGGATGGGAGGATGAAATCCTGCATACCTATTAGAATGAAGCTAAACAATTGCCTTAACATAGAAAGAGAGCTCCACCTTTAGTCATGAGGAGCTGTCCCATGATATTGTTTCTTGTATGTTTGTTTGTTTTGCCCTTTTTGTTTGTTCCTGGTTTTGGTTTTAGGTATTCTCGTAACATGTACACAGTTGGTATTAGGTAAAGTTTTTCTATGGAACTTTTGAGTTACTCATGAAGATATACATTTGAACAAATGAGTATTATAGCATGCTTAGTACTGCCATCTGAAAAACAACATTTTGTATCAGCTGAGATTAGTTGCTTTTTGGTTGGTTTGTGTTTATATTTTTCAAGCAGAAGAGGCCATTATCTGGATCTATACTGCTTCCTCACTTGGTAAATATCCATCACTATTTGTCTGATCCTATAAAAAGGTGTGTTTACTAATCTAACAATTTAGTTGTTTGGTTACTCAGTTAGAATTTTTTGCAGAAGGGTCAGAGAAAAGAAGTTGATTTTTCAATCATATATCCTTTTTATCATCATGAGTCAATGATATATTCTTCTTAAGAAGAAAAAAATATTCTTTGTTTCAGAAATATTTGAAAAAGGGTCTGACACATTTTAAATGATCAGTTAACCCAAGGAAAAGTTGGACTATTGTAAGCAAGCTCTTGTTTTCATTGCTCTTAGCTACCATACTATGGAAAATGCCAAAGAGGGAGTTGAGAGTGTTTAGAAAAGGCAAATATTAAGTGAAGTATCCCAAAAATAGAAAAATAAGCACCACATGCACTCACCATCAAATTGGTTTCACTGATCATCACCTAAGAGCACATTTAGGAATAACATTGATCGGATGTCGGATAGATGTGGGGGAGGATGGGTGTATACATACATAACGAGTGTGATGCGCACCATCTAGGGGATGGACACGTTTGAAGCTCTGATTCAGGGGGCGGAAGGGGGGGTCAAGGGCGATATACCTAACCTAAACCTTTATACCCCATAATATGCTGAAATAAAAAAAAAGGAAAGACAAATATTTCAAAAATTACATTATGTGAAAAAGATTTAGAGTTTGTAAGCATAAATACTTACATAATTGTGCGATGCAAATGTGAATTATATTCTATTCCTTTCCAAGTGTGTTTGAAATAGCAGGGCCGTCATCTGCATTGGCCGCATTTCTGCTCATTGCACCCTGTTCTCAAGCCCCACCCAAGGAGATCCATAAACCATTCCTTTCCTCTCTATACTGTTACATTGCTTACAGCAGTGATTTTTTATAGCTAATGTTTCAATATTGTTTCTCTTATAATTCTTTGTGGTTTGATTCTTCCAATATGTGTTTTCTACCAAAAAATATTGTGCATATATTTAGTAATAATTTGGCAATGCTCTGAGTCATAAGATCAAAAAAGAATAAATCTTTATCACTGAAGTTTAGTATAGCCCTCCAGTTTGTAGAAATTTCAAAGTGGACTAAATTAAAAGACTTCAATTAAACATTTTTCTAGTACCCAGGGTGTTTGTATTTTAATTATATTTACTATGTGTGTTAATAATTGTTCTAAACTGAATTCCATATTAATTAAATGAGAAAATTTACTGTAGAGCTATTAATATGATCTTCCAGAAGATACTAGAATGCCAGATGCAGTTTCTCAAAGATAATGACAGTTCTGTTATCAGAAATTAGAAAATTCTATAAAGTACACAGACCAATATTTTAATCATGGCTATGTCTGTGTGGATGGAAACAATATGACAATTTTACCTCTATTAATTTTATAATTCATTTTTTATATATGAAACAATATGGTTTTAATTACTCAGTGAGTGTTGAAAAAATAATCTTAAAAGTTTCATTCTGCATCATTTTACTCCTCTACTTAATTATCTCATAAACATTCTTTGTGGACTTGTATATAAACTTCAAATTGCTAGCATTGAACAAAAGTCTATCTAATCTGGAGTACCCTACTTATCTAACCTTTTTTCCACATTGTACTCCATTAAATGGTAGTAAGAACTCCCTTTTCTTTAATTTCCCAATGACACCTTCCTTGGGACCAGATAGTCACTTCCCAGCCTCCAAATGACCTTGACAAAACTCTTTCCTCCCCAATAAAACATAATTCCCTTAATTATCTTCTGTATTTTTTTTTGTTGATAATATCATTTAACTAAAGGATAATCTCATTTTGCTTCATTTGTTATTTTTTTCCTCAAAATATTGAACTCACATCAATATTGATTCTTTTTCTATGAATTATTCTAATTATTAGTTAGGGATATCATGTAATTTAGTAAGTCATTTATTTAGTCAACACATGTAAATGTATTTAATGTTAATGTGTTCTAATCACTGTAGTTTTTTTTTCAGAGTTTACATTAAACCTCACATGAAAAAAAGGACAGATGAAGGAAAGGAAGGAAGGAAGGAAGGAAAGAAGGGAGGGAGGGGAGAAAGAGAAAGAAAGAAAAAGAAAGAAAGAAAGAGAGGAAGAAAGGAAAAGAAAAGAAAGAAAGCAAGAAGGAAGGAAGGAAAGAAAGAAAAGAGAAAGAAAAAAAGAAAAGAAAGAAAGAAAGAAGAAAGAAAGAGAGAGAGAGAGAAAGAGAAGAGAAGGGAGGCAAAAATGGAGAGAGAGAGAGGGAGGAAGGGAGGGAGTGAGGAAGGAAAGAGGTTTGTTCCATAATTACTCAGCTCTCTGCTTCAGGACAATTTCTGACAGCCTTGAGAACTGGAGTCCCTGTGGTTCATGATAGTTTTTAAAATCCAAGGATGCAGAGACTAGAGCTTGAGGAAATAGAAATAGGTGATGCAGGATAAGACATCAGAGACAATGGAGCTCAGCAAACAGGAGGCCTCAGGAGTGCATGTGGGGGCTTTGGTAAGGCTGAGCGCAGTGTTTAAGATGGACAGAGGAATATGGCAGCGACTGTAGGTATGAGAGCAGTAGTGGGAGATCAAAGATTAACATTGTTGGAGGAAGAACCGCATTAGGAGACATTGTAGTTCTGACTCAGTCAGAAGGGATAGATAGCATCTTAGTATCCAGCTAATACAAGGGAAAAGACTGAACCTCAAAAACAAGAACTATGCCTTAGAAAAAGATCTACAAGCCAAGCCATAACAAGAGAAACAGAGTTAGGAGTTTGAGTAGCAACAAGTTGGGGAAACTAGTCAAATTCATTTGAATTTCCACAGAGCTAGACTAAAAAACATAAAACGGTTGTACCCCCATAATAAGCTATAATAAAAAAAAAAAAACAAAACATAAAACCAAGTCTTACAAAGGTTTGAGGTAATAAACCAATTATTTAATTGCCTGCTAAAGAAAGAATAAAATCTTTCCCAAGGAATATGATGAACTGAGAGTCTTTAAAGCATATCCACAGTGTGGAGTAGATCATCAAATTATTACACATGCAAATAAATAGGAATGGACAATATACAGTTAAAAAAATATAAAAGCAGTCAATAGAAACTGAATCAAGACAGCCCAAATGTTGGTTTCAGCAGGCAAAGACTTTCATGCAGTTTTTTATAAAGATGTTCAAAGAATTAAGGAAAAACACATTAAAATAATTTAAGGCAATATGAATGAACAGATAGGAAGCCTCAGCTAAGAAAGAAAAACTAAGGAATAGACCAAACGGAAATTCTAGCATGATAAAAATAGTAAAGTAAAAGATTCCATAAATGAGTTTAACTGCAGATAGGAGTTGTGAAGTTGTTCCATAATCCTCCAATTAAATCTCAGTTTTCTTGTAGGACTGTGTCTTTAGCATCTGAACTTTTCAAACCTTTCTTCTTGTACAGCTTATCTTACTATAGTCACATGTGCTTAATGATAGGAATATTTTCTGAGAAATGTGTTGTTAGGCAATTTCATCATTGTATGAACATCATCAAGTGTACTTACACAAACATAGATGGTATAGCTGACTATATACTGAGGGTATATGGCATAGCCTATTGTCACTAGGCTACAAACCATTACATCACGTAACTATATTGAATACTATAGGCAATTGCACACAATGGTGAATATGTGTGTTTCTAAACACATCTAAACATAAAGAAGGTACAGCAAAAATGTGTTATAAAAGATAAAAAAAAAAAGATACACCTGTACAGGGTATTTACCATAAATGGAGGTTGCAGGACTGGAAGTTGCCCTGGGGAACTCAATGAGTGAGTGGTGAGTGCATGTGAGGGCCTCGGACATTACTTACTATAAACTTTATAAACACTATGCATTTAGGCTACACTATATTTATTTAAATTTTTTTTCTCCAATAATAAATTAATCTTAGCTTACTGTAACTTTTTTTTACTTTATAAACTTTTTAATTATTTAAAACTTTTTGACTCATAATAACACATAGCTTAAAAAACAAATACATTGTACAGCTATACAAAAAAATTTCTTTATTGCCTTATTCTATAAGCTTTTTTAATTTTAAAATGTTGTTGTTTTATATTTTAAACTTTATTGTTGAAAACTAAGCTACAAACACACACACATACTAGCCTAGCTAACATACAGAGGGTGGGGATCACCAGTATCACCTTTTCCTTTCACCTTCACATCCTGTCCCACTGGAAGCTCTTCAGGGGCAGTAAGATGTGTGGAGCTGTCATCTACTATGATAACAACGCCTTCTTCTGGAATACCTCCTGGAGGACCTCCTTGAGGCTGTTTTACAGTTAACTTTTTTTTTTTTTTTTAATAAGTAGGAGTACACATTAACCTAATGATACAAAGTATAGAATAGTAAATTCATAGACCAATAACATAGTTGTTTATTCTCATTATCAAGTATCATGTAACATACATAATTTCATTGGCTATTGTGCACTTGTCCCCATCCCCAGGCCACACCAGAAGAATGAGAACAAGTGATTTGAGGAAAAAGAAAGAAAAGTTTATTAATTTGAGGGCAAATTAGGAGGTTGGAGACTCTCATCTAAAAGTACCATTGCACTAACTGTAACGACGTGAACTAAAATAAAATCTTAAGGCTTCTCCCCACTGGCTGACTAAATGGACCCCCTCCAGGCCAAGGAGATACCCTAAAACTGAATTGCCTGTCATGAGGAAGGAGGTCAGACAGGTTCATCATGCCCCCCCCCCACACTTCTTGGAGACATCCTTTGTAACTCATTAACAGGCCTAAGTTTACGCAAGACAAATCTGCAGGTCCTCAATTTATACAACAAATGTATGGCCAGTAACTTGCCTCTGACAGACTTCCTTAGAACATTCCAAGCCTCTACATAAAAGATACATTTTTTTAACCAATTACAAGTCAAAAAGTCTTTAAACCCACCTATAACCTGTAAGGCTGTACAGGTATAGCCTTTGAGACGGCCCTCCCTTTCAGATGATCCACTTTTGGGGGCCAAACCAATGCATGCCTTCCGTGTATTGATTTATGACTTTACCTGTAATCCCTGTCTCCCTCAAAAGTTTAAAACCAAACTGTAACCCAACCACAGTGCGTCCACTTGCCAAAGGCTTCTTGGAGGTGGCTTCAGGTTATGGTCCTCAAATTTGGCTCAGAATAAACCTCTTTAAATTATTTTACAGAGTTGGGCTTCTTTTCCATTGATAAGGAGAAATACAGAGCTTTTAAAGGGAGGGGGAATTCAGCTTCAGGCTATTGCTGTTTAACTACAGTTGATGGTCCTGATCAACCCCATGTCCAGTGAAGACAACTGTGACCTCTGCCCAGACAATTCTGTGAGCCATCTCCTGTGGTACAAAAAAACAAAGGACACCCCACTGCCCCCTGATTACTGGCCTCTGGCAGGGATGCAAGTTTTAATTCCCAAAAAGAGTGGGGGAGGTTTTAAAGAGACAGCTTATAAAACATTTTGCTCTTTTTTAGGCCTTTGTTTCTGTTACACTATATTTATATACAACTGGTAGCACAGTAGGTTTGTTTACACTAGCATCACCACAAGCACGTGAGTAATTGCTGTGCTATGACTTTACAATGGCTACAACGTCACTAGGCGATAGGAATTTTTCAACTGCGTTATAATCTTATGGGGCCACTGTGTATGTGGTCTCTCCTGGATTAAAACAGCATCATGCTATGCCTGTAACTACTCTTAGATGAGACAATGGGCTGGAGGGAGAAAAATGCCCTTCTCTCATAGCTCTGGGATATGATTTTGGTGAGGTCTTCCCCCCACCTCCCCCAGTGTTAGTCTTTGTTATGGAGAAAGCTCTGGTTTTTTCCCATAGATAATTCTTCCCCTACATGCCTCCTGCCAGATCCCTAAAGGGATTCTTTCTTGGATCTTCTCCTTGAGAATCGGATAGGTTTCCTGGAAGTAATGTCTACCCACAAAAGTGTAGGGTCTCCCTAAGACATCAGACCTCAGGAGTGTCACACTATTATGCTGAATGTCATGCTACACTCAGCCTTCCACAGTTTGTCAAAATTGCCATTTTAAGTGTTACTAGGAGCGTTTTGCTCCAGGCAACCTGACTCTTCAGACTCTAGAGTGGCAGTTCGCTCTGGAAGCTCATTATAGAACTGTGATTGACATTTAAAGAAATGATCTGATATTTCATAATCTTGTTAAATTAGTTCTAATACTTTTTATTTGATGAATCCACAGGCTTTTCTATGTGTGCAAACATATCTTCTGAAAATTATAAGAGTTTTACTTTTTTTAAAAAAAAATCTACTACGTACTGATTCTAAAGCTGATCCTTAGGAGATGACAAGTTAAGAGGAAATCAGAGGTTGAGACACTGAACTTAAGCAGAGTTTTGATATTCTCACGGGGGACAAAAAAGTGGAGAACAGGTTTCTCAAGCTTTGAATTCTTACTCTGAAGGTCTAGACCAAATTTCCTAAAGAGAGGCTTGTATTGTCAGTCGCAGATTATAGTAAGATCATCTGTCCCTATTTGAACTGCCTGCTAGAAACAAATGTAAATCCTTCCTAGACCGTTATAACATCATTCCGTTTCTTAAATTATCCCAGTAACATTTCATTAACAATGATTTATACTTGATTAACAATAGCTAAGAATCTAAAAACATAAAACATAACTCAAATATCAAAAGAAAATCGATAACAATAGACATAGATATAGAAGAGTCAAATATTGGACTTATAAGAAATGGACTTTTAAAATATCTGATTGATATGCTTATTAAATAAGATAAAAGTGTCTCATCAGACACTTGAAAATTATATAAAAATTCAAATGGATGTTTAAGAATCATAAAAATACAAAAATATTACTGAAAATATCTCAATTGATAGGTTTGGACAGCAGATTGGACAGTGTTAAAGAGAGGAGTCATTAGCTAGAAGATAAATAACAGTATTCAAATTGAAACTGGGTAGAAAATCACAGTATAAAAACACAGGGGAAAAAAAGAGCATAAGTTCAAGATGTGGTAAATGGATCTAACACTTCTGTAAGCCATATATTTATCCTGTCCAAAGTTTATGAAAATAATGCACTATGATTTCTTTTAGAACCATGGTTTGAAGTCATGCAAGGAGATATTCTCCAAAATTGAAGCAAGACATCAAGACAATGAAATAAGAAATTGTATTTCACATCATGGAAAGCTTATTGAAAACTTAAAAGTAAAAAAAAAAAAAAAAAATCCTTAAAAGATGACCAGGAAAAACAAAATGAAACATCACAATCCATTCTGGAAAGAGCATCAACTTTTATGCGAACACACCAAGAGTGTAAACAAAAACACAAACTTTTGCTTTAAGCAATTGAGTTGTGCCCAGAACATATAAGGACAGAAGAATCTAATAAAATGTTTAATTCATGAAAATTATTTCAAATGTGAGATGTAGAACACAGATTTGGTCTGTGTATACACAAAATTGGAATGTTGACATATCTTATTAATGAAAATGACTAAAACCCTAATTTCCAGGTTTGAGGTGAAGATTCCTTACACTTACTTCTTTGCTTTTTTTGTTTTTCAGTTTTAAACATGAGAATTTGGAGAATTAAACCCTTTCTTGGAACTGTCAATAAGATGCTTAAAATATTAAAATTTTATGAAAACTGTGCTTATTTGTTTACATATTTAGATTTATATCAATGCAAAAATATACAGCAAACATGGTGGAGAGTTTTCAAATAGTGTATTCTTTTTTTTTTTTTATTTATTTTTTTCTCTACCATTATGCTAAGTAAAGTAACAAATAGTGTATTCTTAATAAACAATTTATAATGACAACTGAACAAAGGTGATATAATTTACTGTTTCAGATTCACTGAGTATTGTTTTTCTTCCAAGACAGAGACTACTATCCTAAACCAACTTTTAATATATTTAAGTCTTTATGAGAGACACTAATGGGATTCCTAAGTTGGTCACCACACCTGTGTCTTGGATTAGATGCAAATGTGTATGTGTGTGTGTGTGTGTGTGTGTATTGTTTTTTTTTTAACCCAAAGACTTTTTATTTTTGATCCCATCCATCTGAACTTGACTGTGATTTCCTAAATAAGACAACATTTAAAAAGTATCAGAAAATCAGGAAAAACACCAATGTATTTGGGCATACCTGTGGTCTGAGATCCAAGCCAAACGTAAAACTTACTAATATTTGTTCTTTCATCATGATTCTACTTTGAAAAATATACATCTAATTTTGTGCACTCGCCCTAGTTGTATGACATCAGTTATGTCATTTAGCTTCCCTGGAAGGTCCTGTGATGTACTAACAAACTCTGATAGGTTTGGGGAACCAATAATAATATGTAGCATTTTTTAAATTAATGAGTTTCTGGTAGCTGAGATGAATACAGACTTATTGAACTGCTGAATATAAATCACCTTCTCATAATATATGTAACTTGAGCATAAGTTCATGGATGAAATCTGCAAACATTAAGCTAAATGAAACACAAATACCACATATTCTATGATTTCATTTATATGGACTGTCTTGGATATGCAAATCCATAGACATAGGATGTACATTAGCAGTTACCAGAAACTGAGAAGAGAGTATAGGGTAACTACTTATGGGGGAGGGGTTTCTTCTGGAGGTAATAATTGGAATTAGTGATGTCTTGCATATTTCTGTGAATATACTAAAAACACCCCACTGAATCATACATGTAAACAAGTAAATTTTATCACATGCAGATTATATCTACATACAAAAGTTAAAGAAATACTATATGATCATACCAATAGATGTATAAAGCATTTAACAAAATTTGCCACCCATTCATGATTTCAAAAAAGAAAACTCAAAGCAAACTAGGAATAAAAGGGGATGATGTTAATATAATAAAGGCACATGTGAGAAAACTTAAGCTAATATTCTACCTATGGTGAGACAGTGAACATTTTCCCTCTATGATAGGGAACAGGCTAGGATGTTTCCTCCTACCACTCATGTTCATTATTTTTCTGGAAGTTCTAGCCAGTACAATCAGAAAAGATAAAGAAATTAAAAACATATATATTGTAAAGAAAGATGTTAAAACCTCTTATCTCCAAATAAAATATAATATACACGGAAGAAAAACCTATTTAGAAAAAAGCAGAAACAAATCCTAAAATTAGCATGTATAGTAAATTCTTAGGACACAAGATCAATATATGAAAGTCAATTGCTTTTCTGTATGCCTGCAATGAAGAATTTGAATTAAAATATATATACCATTTAAAATTGCACCACACAAAAAATTAGAGACTTAGTTATATATATAACAAAATAGATGTCTGATATATATGTAGAAAAAGACACACCAGAGAAGAAGTCAAAGGAGATTTAATTAAATGGAGAGATATTCCATGTTCATGGATTGGAAGACAATTTTGTTAAAATGCCAAATCTTCCTAACTTTATCTAAAGATTCAACAATCCTTATCAAAATCCTAGGACTTTTTTGTGATATTGACAAAGTGGATCTAAATTGATATAGAAAGGCAAAGGACCAGAATAGCCAACACAATTCTGAAATGGATGGTCACAGTTAAAGTACTCATGTTACCTGATATTAGGAACTACTGCAAAGCCAGCCTCAACAAGACTGCATGGCATTGTCACAAATACAGACATGTTGATAAATGGAACAGAAGACCCAGAAACACACCCCCACAGATATAATGTACTGATCTTTTATAAATAAACCAGAACAAACCTCGTGATATACACAAAAATCACTAAAACTTAGTCGTAGATTTACATATAAAACTCAAAGCTGTAACATTTCTATAGGCAAACATAGGAGAAAATTTGCATGACATTGGGTTTGTTGGTAAATTTTTATTTGCAACGCTGAAAGCAAATCCAGAAAGAAAAATTTTATAAGTTGGCCTCTATGAAAATTAAATATTTTGTTCTACAAAAGATAGTGTCAAGAGAACAAAAAGAACACCTATATACTTGGAGAAAATATTTGCAAATTACATATCTGATAAAAGATTTGTACCAAGAATATACACTGCATTCTTTAAACTCACTTATAAGAAAGCAAAAGACTTATGCCCAGAACATATAAAGAACTCTCAAAACTCAATTATAGGATGAATGAACAAACAAATGACTCTATTAAAGAACAGACACATTTCTTAAAAGACACTTTACTAAGGAAGATAAACACATTGCAAATAAGCACATTACTATGAAAGATGATCAATATCATGAGATATTAGAGATGTTCTTGTTAAAATCACAAGATATCACAACACAACTCTAAGAATGGGTAAATCTAACACGATTGACCATACCAAGTGTTGGCAAGGATGTAAAGAAACTTGTAGAAATGTAAAATGGTACCAACAATTTAGAAAAGGCATATTTTCTTAAAAAGTTAAAAAATTACAGCTAGTGTATGATCTACTCTTCTACTCTTAGCTATTCATTCACTCAAGGAAATTAAAGCATATTTATACGATGATTTGTACATAAATGTTCATAGCAGCTTTATTTGTAATAGATACAAACTTGAAAACATTCAATTGTCCATGTACAGGTGAGTACATAAACAAAATGCATATAACCCACGTGACATAGATTCCCTTTTTTGGCCAAACTCTAGCCAGGCTCCTCTGAACTCTTTTTTAGCTAGGCTCTGTCCTTGGGCATGTCCTCAAGAGTACAATTTTTGCAAAATTTCCAATTCAGTTTAGTTATAATTCTTGATATCTGGCCACTCACCATATCTGACAAAATTCCTCATCCCTCACTAACCCCCAGTGAAGTCTGATCATCCTGGCTTGGCTCCAGCAAGAATTCCATAGAGTCAGTTTAGTCAGAATGCCCCCTTATGCATGGAATTTCCTCTCAGTAATTTTCCATCTACTGATTCAACACTCTGCCCCTAGGTTATAAATTTCTTCTTTTCCTTGTTGTATTCAGAGTTGAGGTCAATATCTCTCCCCTATTGCAAAAGTCCATTGTAGTAGTCCCTATACCTCTCTTGAAATAGTCCTTAATAAAGTCTGCCTTGCTATTTAAAAAAAAAAAAAAAAAGAAAGCAATGCAATTTTAAAATGGGCAAAAAATCTGAAACACCTCACAGAAGAAATAAACAAATGGCAAATGAGCATTTGAAAAGATGATGAAATCATTTGTCATTGATGGCCAATAACCAAACCAAACAAAACCAAAACAAACAAACCTAAATGGATAATACTAACTGCTGACAAGGATACAGAACAACAGTAGCTCTCATTTATGCTGGTGGTGATGGAAAATAGTACAGACAGATTTGCAGTGTTTTATAAAGCTAAACATTGTCTTACCAAACTGCCCAGTAATCATAATTCTAGATACTTGTCTAAATAATTTGAACACTATGTCCACATAAAACCCTGCACATAATGTTTATGGAAGCATTATTCACAATCACAAAAAACTGGGTGCAACAAAGAAGTTCCTCAGTAGGCAAATGGATGAACAACCTGGGGTGCATTCATACAGTGAAATGCTATTCAGTTTTAAAAAGAATTGAACTATCAATCATGCAACAGTGTGCATAGATCATAAATGCATATTGCTAAGAGAAAGAAGCAAAGAGGGAAAGGTTACATCCTCTGTATGCCCATTGTGTGATGTTATCAAACAGGAAAAATTAGAGATGAAGAACAGATTGCTTGTCTCCAGGGGGTTGGATATGGTTGAATAGGTGAAACACAGGAAATTATTTAAGGTTGTAAAATACTTTTCTATAATACGATTATAGCAGATACATGACATAATAGAACAAAGAATGGACCACAATGTATAATAATTCTTTAAAAAACTATTTAGGACACGCTTGAAGCTCAGACTCGGGGGGATGGGAGGGGCATGGGAAATATATTTAACCAGAACTTTTGTACCCCCATAATAAGCTGAAATAAAAAATAAAAACTATTTAGGAGATTGGATGATCCTAGGATGGAATGCAGACTTTGACCAAAGAGAATTTAACTCTGTTACAAATGTATGACAAATCTTACTAAAGTGGTGGAGAGAAAAGGAGTTAACCTTAAGTAACTTTGGAAAAGAACTGGAGGCTACAACACTAAAGATAAGAGAAAGTATATATAAGCACTATAATTGGTAAAGTTGTTTCACATGGAAAATGTCTCTGAAACTATTTCCCATGGGGAACAATTCTGAAACCAGTATACATGTATGCTGGGATTGAAGAAATCAGTAAGGGGATGGCAGACAGTGGGAACCAGTTTTCTCCCCATTGAAATGGGGGATTAGACATAAGCAAGTGGAGAATACTAGAATAAACCAAATATACTAGAAGAAAATTTGAGACATAGATATGAATTCATGTTTGGATTAATGTATATGTTCCTTGATGTGATGTAAATAGAATGGTACCTCCTTTTTCTTCCTCCCAAAAATCTGCAATCCCAGTAACCACATCAGAAATGTCGGAGAAATTTCAATTGAAGAATATTCTATAAAATATCTGACCAGTACTCCTCAAACCTGTAAGGTTATCAAAAACAAAGAAAATCTGAGAAAGTGACATAAGTTTAGATGAACCTACGGACTCTAAATCTAGGAACCTAAGGACTGGGTTCTGTAACAGAAAAAGAACATGAATTGAAAACTAAGAAAATACAAATAAAGTACAAGCACTAGTTAATAATAATGCATCATTATTGATTCATTAGTTGTGGCAAATGCACTTTAGTAATGTTAAAAAAAGGAAGGTAAAAGGGAATTGTCTGTGTTATTCTTGAAAGTTTTCTAAAACTCTTCTAAAATAGAACAATTATTTAAAAACTCTGACTATAAATTACTGATTCTTTGATCCAGGGAAGTCGCTTATCTTCTTAGGTTTTTAATCTGCAAAAAAAAAAAAAAAAGATAATTTTATAAAATTTAGGGAATTACAATGAGAGCAATATTTTAAAGAAAATATTTCTTAAAAAATTATATAGTAAAGATGAGTGTTAGTGCTACTCAAAGGAAAAACAAAAAGGAAAAAAAGGCATGCCTTGCTAGGACATTTAACATTGATAGCTATTGCTCTTACACATTTTGCTCAAAATGTGTCCATATGAGAACTCCTTCAAGTAGTATGCATACATCTCTGAGTGTGTGCATGTTTGTATGTAACTAACATACTTACAAAGGGAAAATATATTCCCCCAAATACATGGCGAATACAAAATATCTTCCAGCATTATTATGAGCAGATTTATTCAAAACAATAATGAGTGGCATATAAATAAATGCAGACATTATAAAAATAGAAAAACTCAAAATAGCAACAAATAAAATAAAATACCTAGGAATATATTTAACTAAGGAGGTAAAGGACCTCTATAGGGAGAACTACAAAACACTGAGGAAGGAAATCACAGAGCATGTAAATAGATGGAAATCCATACCGTG
>CM052439.1:86225245-86242272 GCA_028533085.1 Varecia variegata | reverse complement strand
AAAGTGTGGAGGAAACGGACAAATTTTTAGAAACACAGCCTTCTCAGACTCAACCAGGAAGAAATAGAATTCCTGAATAGACCAATATCTAGTTCTGAAATCGAAACAGCAATAAAAAACCTTCCCAAAAAGAAAAGCCCTGGTCCAGATGGGTTCACACCTGAATTTTACCACACCTACAAAGAAGAACTGGTGCCCATCTTACATAAATTATTCTCTAATATAGAGAGGGATGGAATTCTCCCCAATACATTTTACCAAACCCATATATTATTGATACAAAAACCAGGAAAGGATGCAACAAAAAAAGAAAACTACAGACCAATGTCTCTTATTAATATAGATGCAAAAATTCTCAATAAAATCCTAGCAAATCGAATCCAAGTACTTATCAAAAATAGACTTGACATTTTAAATACATTTTCCTCAGGTTGACTCAAAACACTTGCAGATGTTCTGACTTCTCCAACTCCTGTCTATATCAAGTAGCATCCTCTCTTATTGTCCTACCAAGATTGAAGCTCTAGAATGGGTTCTCTTGGGCAGTCATTTCATCAAGTCTAGATAGTATTTTTTAATCTGCTTTTAGACCTAAAAAATGTGTCTTACTTTTTTTTCAGATAACATCATAAGCACAAATTAGACATTATATGGATCTATTTTATTACAATTGAACTAGTCCAGAGGTCCGCAAACTATGGCCTGTAGGACTATAGCTTGTTTTCAGAAATAAAGTTTTATTGGAACACAGCTATATTTATTCATTTGCATACTGTCCACAGCTGTTTTCTCACACAGGAGAGTTGAATAGTGGTGACAGAGACAATATGGCTCTCAAAGTCTAAAATATTAATGTCTGACTCTTGGGGAATGGACACGCTTGAAGCTCTGACTCAGGGGGGTGGGGGGCATGGGCAATATACATAACTTAAACTTTTGTACCCCCATAATAAGCTGAAATTAAAAAAAAAGAAAAATTTGTCAACTTTTGAAGTAGTCAATTTTGTGAGACAAATAAACAACCAAATGATACTTTCAGTACTTGGCAGACAAATGACAGCTTGATTTGGCTTTCCATTTTTTTAACATGCTCTGTGTACTTAGTTCAATGAGTGACACCAAAAGAAAGAAACACAGTAACCGGTTTTTAAAGTGAGGCAAAAGTTTACCTCATTTTTTAATCATGATAGACAACCTATCATTCATGTGACTACTGAATGTGTTTAAAGTTCTAAGTTCTCAGTTTTCCTCCATGTGGCAAATTTAAAAATTCTTTTTCATGTATCAGTCCATTTCGTTAGAGTATATCTTTAGCAAAGGCATAAATATTTATTTTATTTTATGTTGTTTATTCACGAACTTATTCAACTAGCATGCACCATGACTTTAATATGTCTTTAAAACTATGCAAGACACTGTGGGAAACTAAGTCTAAACTACAAATGTAATGGTTAATTCTCAGGAGACAGTATGTATGGGATTCTGTGAGCAACTGGGCTGCAAAATCTGTATCTCCATTGATCACCATATTTGGTTAAGCTAACCTGGCTGGTGAATGTACATTTTCTGTGTATTTACTCAATAACCTTGGTAGAATATAGTAATTATTCCAGATTATCAACTTGGTCTCAATGACACAGAACAGGACGTACACAAATGACAAGGTAGCTAGAAATGAGAGGTTATACATGGATGTCCCCTGCCAGACTAAGAATGTAGATGTGGTCTCTATTCTCTGAAGATGCCTTCCCCACCCTGCGTTCAACACACATGTTCTCAGTGTTCATGTTGTTGGGCTGCTAACCCCTTGACCATGTTCACTTCCATTTTCTTTTCACTAAGGCAGACATCTGGAATAATTTAAGTATGACAACATTTTAAATGAACATGTTCTCTGAAATCTACCCTAAGTATCCAAATATGTTCACATGGAGGTAAGGATGTTTTTTAGTCATTTCTTATTAGGCAACAATAGTGTGTTGATGTAGGAGAAAGAAGAGCTGTAATGTGGAATTGAGGATGGGCAGTTCTCCAGGAAGAAAACTACCAGCCATGCAGTTTCCTTTCTAGAGACCCTAGGGCTTAACACATGGGGGAAAGTGAACCTGCTATCTACTTCTGTTGTTCACAAGAGCAGAGGTGAAAATCCTTTTAGGGCTACTCTAGATTGAAATAGTGATGGGAAAAGATTACTCCATTTTTCTCAAGATATTTATAAGTACCATAAGCAGAGTGAAATCAAACAAGGTTATTCTTCAGATATTGAATCCATAAAGAAAACTAGCCAAGAATACAGCAACTCATTCTATTAAATATTGTAATTGTACACTATTGTAATAAGAGTGTATTTTGGATGAAGTAGAGCTTCCAGTTAGAAAGATGACCAAACTCTATCCAATTTTGCTCACCCTGAACTCCAATTTGTTCTCCAAACTGGAGCCAGAAAGATGTTTTGAAATGGAAATGTTCTGGCCTCATCATTCATAAAACATTTTTATAAAAATTTTCAAATGCTTATAATAGCAGATTATATGTGTTCAGACTTCTACCTACCACTCTGTCTTCCTCTTGCCTTGACACAGATGTGCATACCACACACACATTCATATATACTCGAGCTCTGCTGGCCTTTTAAAGAAATTCTTAGAATCGCCATTCTTAGAATGCCCCTACCACAGGGCATTTATGTAAGATAGTTTCTTCCACAAAGAACTCCTCACATCTCCCTTCACCCAGTGAACTCATTCTGAACATTTTAGCTCAATCTCCACTTTCTGTAGAAGGCTTTACTCATGCCCCTCAGACTAGAACAGATCTTTCTTTTACATACTCTCAAGGTATTTCACCCTCTTTTTTATATTTTCCATGAAAGCATATGAATATTTAACTATTCCCTTAGAGATTACTAGATTGTAACTCACATGAGAGCAGGATCATTTATGATTTTAGTCTGGCACTCAAAACAAAAGCGTTGATTGAAAGAACTGAAGATAAACAACAGTGGTCCCTGGATGAAACATAATTAGGGAACATACAGCTTGTGTCCTGGGTTCACCTTGCTGGTGATTTTACATTTGTTGAGTCTGAAACATGGACTCTGATCTCATATATTTGATCCAAAACCCTGTGGGAAATGTAGGAGAGAGAGATTGTTAATTCTTTCTTCTCCATGGTAAAGGCACTGAGAGCATGAGAAAACCATCTTTGCAAGCTTCTTCAACAAGGTAAGTCAGGTAGATTTAGAAATACAACGTACATCTGAATCCTTCCCAAGTTCCTTTCTTCAGTGCAATTTTTGGAACTTAGCTATTATTTTCTTACCTTTTTCTCCACTGTCTCCAATAAACACATATACACAGATACTCATACACTACTTCTGTTAGAGTTCCTAAAATGTGATTATTATGCATTAAGAAAAAATGGTGAAGAGCAAGACGTGTGGCCACGCAGGGTAGTCACAAACAATATGGACTTTGGAATCATAGGCCTGGAGGCGACTCTTAGCTCTGACCTTTAACGGCTATTTGATGTTTCATAAATTAACTTCTGTAAACTTGAGTTTTCTTCAATTATAAAATAGTGTCAATACCTTGTATAGATTGTGAAGAAAATTAAATAAGTGTACAAAGTTAGTTCTAAGTATATGTAAGAATCTGACTGCCACTGTTTAATGTTATTCCCACAAGTTTGATTTTCTGAACCCCACCATCTGAGATTCACACTGATACTGAGCCAGGCATGTCATAAGGATGAGCTGCACCAGCGGGGTTTATACTTGGCATTGGCAGAAAAAGTGAACTTAATCTGCTTCCTCAAACAACATTGAGCCAACAGGCTCTTATTTGTAGATGAAAGAGTGAGCCCCATATCACATATAGTCTATTGACATTTGAATAAAAATTTGTCTGACCCACTTTTTTTAAAGTATTTTGACAATTATGAATCATGTTTCTGGATTAGTTTACTCCATTATCTAAGTAGTCAGAGAAGGAACAGACATTCTTTCTGTGAGTTGTAGCTGAAAAAAATATGCACTTGTTTAATCCCGGACTCTTCTGAAAACATGAAGGATGTGCAGGAAACTATTATGGGAAGGATATGATCCATTATTTATCAATCTGTAGATAATATGTTTATAATACAAGGATTACTGGAGATAATATCAGAACATTTCCTGGGTCATCTGCCTATGCTTATTTATTGCTAATTTAGAACCAATCTGCAGAGTCTGGATTCACACAAGTTCAAGCTTAATATTGGTAGAAACAAATGGACTCATTTTTTATCCCAAACTCTTGGTGTTGAAAATAAATTTGAAATAATATTTTTAAATGTATTTTCACTTTTGTAAAGCAAACCAATATTGAGATATTAAATAAAATTTATTTTTTCATAAGCATTTTTAAGAGCTATAAAATAATCAAATTTGATAGTATAAGTTCACTTTTAAAAATCAGGAACACAAAATTGGAATCTGCTAGAAGCATAGGTTATAATCATATCTGCCAAACTGAACAAGATTATTTAGTTTCTGAGGACCCTGTATTTCCTGCCATTCCTTGGTACTCAGGCCTTAATATGTCACGGACTAACGTTCCTTTTCTCTAGTTGCCACTGTAGAATGTAAGAGTTTCAAAGAGCCAGTGAGGATGTGAAATCAAGGAGGCAGGATAAGGGAAAGAAAAAGAGTCCAAGGATTTTTTTTGAAATAATATCAAGCATTTATTGAGGTCTTCCCTTTGCACTCATTACATAAACAGCAGTGCATTTTGGAAGTCCAGGACTCTGCTTTTATGGCAGAATAAATACCATAAGCATTTATAAATTTGTAAACAAAATAAATGTGTTTCATATTTTACTGATGAAAAACATGAAACTTGGCCCTTGTGAATGGCAGGGCTGACGTTTAAACCTAGGTCTGTATTATAGTGTAAACCTTCTTTTAAAATTTTTCCTGGACAATATTCATTAAAGCATTCAATGAACAATGAGCAATAAGTAAATATAAAAGAAGCATTCATAGTTACTAAGTTCACACTTTAAGAAATCCACAGTTATTATTATTAGTAATCATAGAAACTGTAAACTATTTCAACTGAAAAACTGCAAAAATACTGGTAGTCAGGCAGATATTATCAAAGTGAGCAAAAAATGTGTAAAACTCCTACCTGTAGTTATATGATCTCTTACAGAAAAGCCACTGAATCTCCATGAGATGCCAGCTCACAGTAAACATGTGGCTGCTGAACAAGAAAGATAAATGACAGGCAAATGGCCAGGTGACAGCTGAGCACCCCTGAGATCTGCAAGAACTATCAGGGTTGCAAGATGCTGTTGTTAGTAAAGAGATGGGAAATTACAAAACCAAATGCAAGGTGTAGACCAAAGATCACCTATTGGTGTGTGTCTTTAGCTTTATTTTTGATAAATTGAGGGATTGGTTAATGTTTTAGCGACCACTGGATTATATGAGTCACAAATGAGGTTATCTTACAGCTGAAGCACGTAGAATAGGATCTACACAATGAGGATGCTCACTAAATATTTATTTAGTTTAGGGTCTTTATACTAATAAATTTGAAAGCTTAGGTGAAAAAGACAAATTCCTAGAGAAAGCATAAATCTGATTCAAAAAGAATCTAAAAGATTATAAATAGTAATACACAGCACTGGTAGAAAATCTTTGCTAAATATTCAAGAAAGAAATGATTCCAATCTCACCTATTCTTTTTAATAGAGTCACTTCCAATTCATTTTACTAGCTTTATTCTACTCTTGATACCAAACCAGAAAAAGACAATGTCAGAAAGAAAAAATTATAATACAAGCTTACTTGTGGACATAAATGTAAAAGTACTAAACAGCCAACCTTAAGTTATGGTGGATTTGTGACTAGAGACTCTGAGGAAAATATCCTGATTCACAACAACCAAACCCAGATACAACACACTCTTAAGCAACAACTGGATTCATGTAAATTATGAGGGTTCTACAGGGACCATCCCAAGAACAAACAAGCAAGCAAATGGACAAGTGAAAGTTGGCCCTGCAGGCATGTGAGAGTTGGTGTTTACAGCATCTGGAAGTGGAGGTGCTGGATCTTAGGTGTCTGGATCCAGGACAGGGATACCCAGGACCAAGATGGAAATGGCAGACACTAAAGTCGCAGAGGCTGAAAGTGTGGTGTAAGAAGCTGACTTGGATTAGCACCTTGAGGTTAAATTCTGGTGACACATAATTATGGGGGTGCTTACCCTTGGCATAATAATCAGTAAAAGTAACCAAGTCTGAGATTTCCAAACTTAGGTATGGGGGCCTCAAGTGGCAGTAGGATGGGTTCATTTACCAATAGAAACTATCCTTTCTTGCAGAAAAGTTCTAGAAATCCAGGCACAGAAGACTCACATAGAATAAAATCAAACTTAATTATATAGTTTGGTAAGACCTTGTTAAGCGAATGTGCATATGACAGCATTTTACTACTTTTCTATACCTTAGAGAAAGATGTGCATTCATACACTGGGAGATATGTTTAGATATATTGATAGTAGCATTGTTTATAGTTTTTTAAAAAGTTAGAGATTATTCAAGGTGCCATTAACATTAGAATGAATGAATAATTTATGGTGTAACACTATAAAGCCATGAAAAAGGAAGTTACTAAGTTACATGTGCCAACATAGATAAAGCATAGGACCATAATGTTGAGTGAGGAAAAAGCAAGTTATATAATATTAAACACAGTATTGTCCCATGAAAAACATGAAAATCTAAATGGTAGCTTGGGATTATAATTAATACAAAGTCTAAGATGATTTTAAGGGGCAAGCAGGGGGATTTGAGAATTGCAGATACACAAGAAGTCAGACTTCAGAAGTTTGGATAAATTTCTTGTTATTGAGGGTGGCGAGCATGTATCTGTCTACTTGTCATTTTCTTATTCTTTACAATGTACATATATGCCATATGTGTATGTGTGTGGTTCTGTGTATTCTTTAGTATGCATGTATACTAGATTTTATCAAACATAACTGATAAATCTGGTTGTGGCCAGATTGTGACAGCAGCAATTGACTATCAAGTACTACATTTGAAGAAGTGATCAAAACTCCTATTCTCTGGGGCAAGGAAGTAAGGGAAGGGGTGAAGCTGGACATGTGTGCATGTGTGTGCACGCACTGTGTGATTAACCAGAACCATGTGAACCGGAGATTCACAGCCCCTGCTAATGGAAAGACCACTCTCAGCCCAAACTCAATGAGGACACTGAGAATATGGGCCTGATATCATTACTCCTTTCAGTACTGCCAAAGAGAAACCAGAAATCTGAATTTTTGTATGAGATTTGTGACTTGTTAAAGGTTTCCATTTTTATAAAGTACATTTAAGAGACCCTCTAGACAGATCTAACCAACAGGTTGTGAATTTGCTACCTGTTGTTTGAACTTTACTCTGCCTGGGTAATCTAGGAGAATACTAAGACTCTAAACTATGACAAGGATCCAATACTGACATCCCGAGGGGTCTTAAAAAGAACAAGACAGAAGCTGGGCTCCAAAACAAATATTCTAATAAAAGTATGTAGGATGGACCAGAAAAGTGGATGACCAGAAGGTGATCACACAAACTGAGGTGAGACATAGTCAGGAACTGAATGGGCTAGGGGACATGGGGACACACTGAAGACGGTGGCTCAAATTTAGTACCATTGAGTGTTGTTTTCCTGAGAGGACGTCCTTTGCGACTGGTGGTGATATGAATGGGCTCTGGGAAAATGAAAGGAGGTATAGAGATGAAGAGGAAAACAGTGAGTTGTATGTTCAAAAGTCTAATTTTGGCTTATCCATTGACCAGGTATCCAATGTAGATTTTGTAAATACAGTCTGAGGACCAGATTTCCCTGCAGATGTTGGAAATAGGAAACCAGAGAATGACTGAGAGAAGCGTTATGAGACCGATAATGAGATTGGAAACATGAAATTAGGTAAAAGTGACAGGAGAAAGCATGTGTATGAACAAATTCTGTAAACTATGAATAGCATGGTCCAATTGAATTTATTTGCTATAATTTTAAAACAGACTTACAACCACTTAGCAATTTTGTGTTGCAGAAAGAACAAAAGCTCTGGAGCTAGCCAGCTTGCATTTGCCTTGCTTCTAAAACAATTGCAACTAACCAGCTTTGTATTTTATCAGGCTACTAAAATTCTATAAACTCCTACCTTCACACTGGGAGATATGTAGAAATTGATTTCCATATACTGAATAAAACACTGAACCAGTGACATCTTAGAGATTCAACAACAAATGTTAATTTCCCTCTACTTTTTCTTGGAACATATTTTCTCAATAGATTGTAAGCTGGATATTTCTTAGTGGGTTCTCAAGAAGCATGTGAAGAAAAGAAGTCAGGGTGTAAGCTAATTATTAGGAATCAAATCATATGAAATAAATGGGGTGGTAGGAGGTTTGGACAGAAGAAGATGTCATATTATGATGCCACCCCCATGAACAGTGGGGAGCTCTGGGTCGAGGATTGCTTATTCAGAGTTATCTTGCATTGGTCCCACTGTCAGGGCCTTGATCCTCTGCCTCGATCTGTTCCTGGATGCTGGCTGTCCTAGGAAGGGCGTGACTTTGGCCGAGGCAGAGCCTAACTGAGGTGACAGCTGGAGGCTACTGGGGCTTGTACTGGATGCTGCTATGCAACAGGTCCTTCTTGAGTGGGGACGGAGCAGTGCATGCCTGTGTCACTGTATAAGGCTCAGATCTTTCCTGCCTGACAGGGAACTGATTGAGGATGACCCTAGGTCTTATTTAAATTTCTAAAAATAGTAAAAATAGCTGACTTTGTTAGTGCCAACTATACATCCAGGCGCTGCACTGAAATTTCGTATACATTACCTCAGTTGAAGAACTGAATGGGCCACACAGCTAGAAAGGGGCAGAGCTGTGTGTCAGATCAAGGTAACTAGGCTCAAGAGACACCTCTCGCCTGCGTGGCCCAGCTGCTTCCCCCGCGTGTAGTTGGCACAGGACCTGCAGCATATCTGACTCTCAACAATTTCTGCTTGATTTGATTGATGACACACAGTGGCGTGTCACATCCTCTGGGTGTATATGCATGGCTGTTTGAGAAACTCATGGATACATAGTAAGTGCTGTTTGTATAGCTGAAATCCTACAACTCCTCATATAAAAGTCTTTGAAGATAAATTCAGGACTACATCGCTCCATGAAACCTGGGTTGATTAGTTTTTCAAATAAAACCTGTCAGGGACTGGCTCATCTGATACTCTTGATGGTAGAAGGTATAACCCTACCCAGATATACTGACAACATGTCCACTATGAAGAGGGGAAGAAAAATTTCTAGCTATGGGACTTTTGGCCAATACCTACACTCTCTAGACCTCAGTTACCTAAACTAGTGATACTAATATTATTACCTATAGTGGTTTTTGGCAAATTAAACCAGTGAATGCCTACAAAGCTCTTTAAGTAGTTTTTGGCACACGTATTCAGTAAAAGTTGCACATTTTTATAGCTATTATTATGGTATAGAGTGTCAACTTTCTTCAGGATTCCTAAATGTCAACCACTAAGCTGTTTCCAGGACAGAGGAAAAAGACTCTCCTTCTTGGTGGGGAGAGATAAATTTCTGAAAGAATATTTAAGGCCAGAAATAGTGTTTTAGACATTTTTCATTGGATTTTTTTATTGAGATAATTGTAGATTTCCATGTAGTTGCAAGAGACAATACAGGGAGATATATCCTTTACTCAGTTTTCCCAAATAGTGTCAACTTCAAAACAATAGTACAATATCACAACTAAGATATTGACATTGACACAATACACTTATCTATTCAGATTTCTCCAGTTTTACATTATAGTGATATTTTTTTTCCAAATATACTCTACCACAACAGTAGATGGTAGAGCTGGGCCAAACCTATGTCTGTTTGGCACAAAAGCTGTGCTTTTAACTGTTGTGATAGAAAGCATCTGACCACCGTATTTTTGTAAAGTCTATAAAAAGAAAAGGCATGCCGGCAAGCTCAGCATCCATCACTGTTTAGATTGAATGGCTTATTTTTGTAGTTCCAATAATAACATGTCCAACCCCCCATCTCTCACTCCCATCACCATTGCTGTGCATTACTATGTCTAATTGATAAATCAGCCCAATAAAGACAATAAAAATAGACAAAAAATCTATAACAGCAGCATAACCATTTACCATATTCTTAGCATGTGCTGATTTCCTTAGTAAATATTGAGTATTCATAATCTCTAATCTTTGAAGAAGTCCTTAATGTTAGATGCTATTATTCTTTCCCATTGACCAGGTAAATAAGTCAATATGTAGAGAGTATAAATAATAGACATAGAGTTTTAATGATCTTAGGTCATAACATGTATTAGAGCCCAGGTTAATCTAAAATCAAATTCCATAGTCTGAAAATTTTAGATCTTTCTCTCTCTCCTGGAAAAAAATTAAGTAATATTATAAATTAATTAAATAAATAATAAATAAATTTAAATACATTCCAGTAATAGAATAAAGACAAATTAACTTTTAAAAAAAAAAAGACTCCTTTCCAATTTTCTGCTTAATATCCATTTGCCCTATCTTGAGTCACCAGAGGTCAGAGCTGCAAGTTGATTTTCATAGTTCATGTGAGATGCTAGTGACCTTTCTATATCAGGTGACTTTTCACAGCATTGCCTCCTCAGCCATGAAAGACTGAATCTGGTCTTGAATGAAATTTTAAATTATAGTTGTATCTCTAGAGGCGTGTGTTGAATAGTGGCAGATTTATTTTTCTCAAAGAATTAAAAATATCATCAGCAAACGTCACTAGTTAATTGGGATCATTGAACATTGCCTCTGTCCATCTTCAGAGATTCATAATTGGGAAAATTGTAAGGATTATATGTACTTTGTTGTCAATTATGTCAATTTATAGGAAGCTTAAAGCTTTTCTGAAAATCATTAAGATATTTCAACAGGCTGCAATTCCTCCAAGGATACAAAGTTCTACTATTGTAACTAACTTGACCTTTCTATAAAACTTTTTTTTTTTTAAATCACTCATGGTAAAGAGAAAAAGTTAGAATTACTCAATCATCAAGCATTTACTATTAATAAAAACCTAAAGATTTGTGCTATGCAGTGTAGGGCATATTAAATATATGATTCAAGTCAATTTCCATAAATAAAACCAGTGTTTACAACCACAAAAATATAAAGTAGTTTATAAATACAGATTCTCATTCCCCGTGTACTTTAACAAACGTGCACCGTAGTGAGAGAGAAAGACTCATCATCAGAAAACTTATGACTACTTGAGGCTCTTTCCCTTCCACCCCTTAAGTGTTTACATGCTTTTAGGCATTCTCCTTGATTTTATTCTCATTTTACACTTGCCCTCTCCTGTGATTAAAATCACATTAAATGATGCCAGTACATCTATTGCTGGATCGGATGGGACAGTAGGAGTGCCAGACACACAAATTGTTAGCCAAAGTAGAAATGGGATCATCTACCCAGGTCTGCTGGTGGAAGCAGCCAGCCAGTGAACCACACTGTCAATCACATGGCTCTGTCACTCACCCAAGGCTTGTGGATTGAGCTCTGTCCTTATGTGTTCCTAGGCAACCTCTGTATCCCTGTTGCTATAGCTTCCTAAAGACCAGGTCTACTGTCCTATGTATCCTTTATATGTTTACAGACATAATAGACTTTATTAAATAAAGGTCTCATAGAATCTTCATTTTTGTGAAAATTCTACTTGCTGTTTTAATTTGTATGTGGATCCAAGTTCACAAGTAGAATTTTTCTTTTTGTGTGTGCATTTTCTTTTTTTTTTTCTTTTTATCCCAGGGCTCTCTGCCTCTGCTGAAGGTGTCCTCTGCCCTTCACAAGTAGAATTTTCAACAACAAACACCAAAACCAGCAACATAGTTCATTACATGGTACACTAAAGTAATAATATATTACTGATATGTTCTACAACTCAGAAATTTGTATCTCCAAATCAGAGCTCTATTCTAATTTCCATTTAAGAGAATGCACCTAATTCTTCCCTGTATCCTACCTTGTGGCAGAGTAAAGGCCATGATAAAACCATGAATAAATAACTGGCCTTAGTCCATCAGCAATTTAATCTGGTTTTCCTCATCCAACATACATTAGGATTAGACTGAGTCATTCCTACGAGTTCGTCCACTTTTGAACATCTAGTAATTCTAGTTCCAAATAATCATATATTTTATAACTCTTATATCAAATATTTATATGATATAATGCATTTATTCAATGCCTTTGGTATTATTTTAGCTATTGATAGAGTAGTTCAGTCCTAAAATAATATGAAGTAATCAACTCTACACATCCTAATAATTCTCAGTTAAATAATAACAAGAGGCATAAACTATTGTTAGAGGCATTCTATGAGGTTCTTCCACTCAGCTAAGAAGTTCATGACTCTTTAGGGCTTGACAGTAATGTTTTCTACCACACTGAGGATAAAATTTGTTAACATCACATGTTAAGTTGTTAGACCATGGTTGAGAAAACATGTCTCATATTAGAAATGAAAATAGATGTGCTGCAACTTCACCCTCTTTGGAGTTTTAAAAATGGATTTGGAAATGGCTTTGTCATATCTAATAGGCTCTGTTCATTTATGAGGAAAAAAAAGTGTTCAGCTTCCCATAGACCTTTCTAGTTTACTATCACTCAGTGGCCTTGGTCAGTTTACTTCTGCCTAATTCATTCATTCTACCATCATGGAAACAGAGAAGAGAGTATTTTTAGAAAAGCATCAGTTTAATGCCTAGTATAAGGCATATTTTAATCACTTTATGTTCTTATTTATTATTTATATCCACTCCTGCAAACAATTGGGAAATATCACTCTAATTCTCAAAGACACCTCAAGGGAATTACAATCTAGTACAAGAAGCGGCACGCATAAAAATAAATCTAAGGCAGGATATGTTTAAATGTTACATGAGCAGAACTGTCGGTGAGTCTAGTATGACAATGATTAGCAAAAGGGGACAAGACATGGAGAGGAGCACCCAGAACAGAGTTTCAGAATAATGAAGGAGAAGATATTTTCAAGTTATGCCTCCTCCTGCTCCTTAACCTAAATTGCAAATAATAAACACTGCATACAGAGAATCTGTGACAAGATTGTAAATATGCAGTTCTATTATTTTTATTCTTTATAAGATGTAAAGACAATAATGCAATTCTCTTTATTCCTGCAAACTAACTGAGCAATTGTTTATGAATAATTTTGCTGATGAAACTAATAAAAGGATCCATAAATATTGGAATTTTAAGTATAATTGTTAATTAAAAATTGTTGAAAGGGTAGAGCATGTTGAAAGGCTGATAATTAATCTATATATTCTTTGACTATATTAAGAAAATAGAAACCTGTTTCTTTTGTGGAGGTTTTAGGTCTTTAGAATGGAGGAATGACCAAAATAAATAATAGTCCCTTATGAGTTCTCGATCTAGATTTCTCTGGGATCCTCATAATGTTCTATATTTAATAACATAGATATAGATGTACTATAGATACAGATATTATTATTTAAGTAAATTCATTTTTCTTTTCACATTTAGAAAAACTTCAGCTCTGCTATTCCTCAAACTAATGTTGAATAATATTTCTTTGTTCAAGTATTCACTATATTTTATATAAAATATAGATCACTTCTTTTTCCACATCATAAACTTGAGATATCCCCGATGAGGTAATATGAGGTAACATTGAATACTAGTGGATCCATAAGTGACCTGAACAATCATAGTCATTCACCATCATTTAAATAACAATCACTGTCTATTCTTACCTGTCTGTTCTTACCTGCCCTGACTGTGCTACACCTTGTTCCTGTGGTTGACCTACCTTGTCACTACTCCTCACCTACTTTGGAAGACTTTGCCTTTCATTTGCAAATAACAAAACATAGGTGAGGAGATTTTAAATAAGGTGGCATTTGATGCCTAGTCTCAGACTGAACAAATTAGGTCTAACTTCTCAGTTTCTGTATTTTCTAGTATATCAAACAATTATTCTTTCAAAATTCAATAAAAATCATTTAATTATTTCAAGGCCAGTGAGCTAGTGAGCACTGCAGGCACAATTCAAAGGCTGTATTTCAGCTGCTTACTCCAGATGAGCGCAATTTATTTCTATATAAGGGAATTAGATTTTTCATACACCACTTTTACATTTATTCCAAAAGCTAAATACTTCAGACCCACAAGTTTCCTCTTGTCAGGAGTCTATAACACTCTTTCCTGTCAAAGGCCTGAATTCCACTCTGATCTCTAAGGGCTGGTTGGACTTGATGACAGCCCATCTAAATCATCTCAACCATTTACCTGTAACCTTCTCCTCTCATTTTGTCATGGAGTAAAACCTGTCATCTCTTTCAGTATTTAAATTGTCTTGAATTTCCATGTTCCTGACTTTTCTGAAATTATCATCTCAACCAAATGAAGCATGATCCAAGACTCCTTTGAACTCTGGATCAAAGTTGAACTCGGGGGAGACTTTTGGGTATACCCAAGTGGTTTCCCAAGACTTTCAATTGGGGTAGTTTAGGGAAACTTTCAACAAAAAGCCAGAAAATTTATTTAAATTCAAAAGCTAATTTAGCAGTATAACTGGATTCTAGACTGTTGAGTCTCAATTAAAGGGTTCTTCCTACCCCAAGGACCTAGAGCCATGCATATAACAAGGTAAACTTTGTTTCCTTTATCCCTCGACTTCAGTTGTTGGTACAGTCTCATTACATCCCAAGAGGAATGTGTGCAGGAATGAATGGCAGTGAGTGAACATCATGGAGGGCATGGGATGAGAGCATCAGTACAGCTCTCCTGAATGTGGGATGAGTTGTGCACGTACAGTCTCACTCTCAAAATACCAGCCATGCTTTCTGTCGTGCATGGATAAAATAAGGAGATGATCAAAGTATGATTTCACAAATCACACAGTTTATTGCCATACAAAGATAACTTTTTTCCTTAAGTCCAAAATGCTTAAAAAGGTGGAAAATAAGGTGAACAAATCTCACAGGAAATACACTCTACAGGTGAGGCTTATTAACCACATAGTGAATGGGTTCCAAAATAAAGGATGGAATTATTAGGATGGAATTCTATCCTTCTCAATTAGGATGGAAGTGGGCCTTTATGGAAAGAAGTTTCTTTTCTTTCTTTTACACAAGCAGTTCCCTGGAAGAGATGGTGTGCAACACAATGGAGATCCATGACAATGATGGGTAAGGTCCCTCAGAGCTAGAGAGGGATGCTATCTGTCAACCAGGCCAGGCTTCTGAGATTAGTTCCAAGGCTAACAGGGTGGGGCCCTGTCACAGCCTAAGCTGTCAGGTCTTTGGAGATGTAGCCAGTAGAGTGTACCCTGCTATAGCCTAAGCTCTCAAATTGTCTGTCAAACTCTTAGGTTTATACCTATTTTGAAATTCTGTAGTTGAGATCAGTAACTCACATATAATGTGAGTCTGATAATGTGTGACAACCATTCCTAAGGTAAGGAGAAAGTCACTGTCACATTCTCAAGGACAAGTGAGCACACTCCAACTTTTTATTATGGTAAAACATATATCATGCAGGTAGCAAACTATGTAAGGGTTTGGAATCATTTCAGTGCTACAGAATAGCATCATAGACATGGCAGCATAGGATGTCACAGCAGGATTCTATCCGTGTCCACCAGTGCAACCACTATGAGCCCTGCAAAAGACTAGATGTCCTAAAACTAATTTGTGGACACTTCACAGAAAACACTTAAGTTTTTATTTTATCTTTTATAGATAGATGTGTTTAGATAACAAAAATCATGTCTTTCCTGAATGTTTATGCACGTTATCCTTTTATCTAAAACAATTTGTGAAAATTAAAAAAAAAGAGCAACCAAATGATAGCAAATAAAGTCTATTTATTTAGAGCTTACTATTAAAAAAAAAGAAGTCAGCCACCAGCCCTTGCATTTTCCCGGAGAGTTAAAGGCAGGCAGAGGGTTGGGAAATCTTTATAGTGGACATAAGGAAAGGCTTCAGGTGAGCCCTCATGGAGACTGCTGGCATGCGGCAGCTGCCGTAGCTAAGCAGACAAGGGCATCCTGTGTGATCGGTTAGGAGTGCATTCTGGCTTTTTCTGGTTGATCCAAAGTTGGAAGTGGGGACAAAAGTTGGAGAAGCCGTCAGTTATTAATTAAATTCTGGCGATTTTCTGCCAATTGTTACAGAGGTTATTATTTGGCTTTCTGGATTATTACAAGGGATAGTGGTTTGACTTCTTACATGTCTGACTTACAGAGAAAAAGCTGGCTTCCTGGGCTGGGTACTGCAGGAAATGGATTGGTTTCCCCAGCTGCTCCCTTCAGATCATGGGTCAGGGTTCTATTTTTGTACACTGTCTGACTATTGTTTGTTTGTATATTCAATTACTCAGAATGTAGAGTTATTGAATATTGTGACTGTTTTAAATTTTCTTTTTGTCTTTTTGCCTTTAAAATTGATTCCTTTATCAAACAATTACTACTGTTACTCTGTGCTTTATTAGCTTAATTCAGTTGTGATACCAAATATTACGGTTAGCTTTAAAGTTCTAGGGCGAATGAGACAATAGAGGGTACTTCCTCTAATGGGGGTTGGTGTGAAAGTGAAGGTCAAATGCACAGTTGTCACAGTTGTCACAATTGCATGGGTACAGCTGAGACAGGAAGGTGTGAGAATCACCTATTGGCAGGTTTTGTCCCCCTAGATCAGATCAAGTCTTTTTTTTTTTTTATTTCAGCTTATTATGGGGGTACAAAAGTTCTGCATAGATATATTGCCCATGTCCCTCCCAATCCCTCGAGTCCGAGCCTCAAGCGTGTCCATTCCCCAGACAGTGCACATCGCACTCCTCCTGTAGGTATACACCCATCCCCGCCCCCACCCCCGTCCCCCCCAAGTCAGAACTTCAAGCGTG
>CM052439.1:86197917-86224745 GCA_028533085.1 Varecia variegata | reverse complement strand
TTTTTTTTAATGTGGCGAGGGTATGTCATGGCCCATCATATGGACCATGATGATGAATGTCCCATGGCACCTGCAATTTTTGTGTATTCCTCTATTGGGTGAAATATTCTATACATATCAATTGGATCCTGTTCATTGATTGTGTTGTTCAGATCTTTTATATTCTTGTTCTGTAAATTGCTGACAGGGGTGGTGTTGAAGGCCTCAATTGTATTTGGGAATTTGCCTGTTCTTATCAGCTCTGTCAGTTTTTGTCTCACTCCTTTTGAAGCTCCATCTTTTGAAACGTACATGTTTAAGATCGTGATTACTGCTGGTGGATTAATCCTTTAATCTAATGTAATGATACTCTTTGTCTTTAGTAATTTTATTTTTGCTATGAAGTTACTTTATTAGATGTTAATATAGACACTCCTTTTTTATAGTTTTTATTAATGCCTACTCGGTTTGACTTATCCATCTTTTTCTTTTAATCTACTTACGTCACTGAATTTTAAACAGGTTCTTGTAAACTGCACATAGCTAAATCCTGTTGTTTCACACTCCCTGCCAATCTCTGCCTGTGATTGGTGACATTTACATTTAAAGTAACTTTTGGTATATTAGCACTTGTCTGCCACTTTAATGTTTGGTTTCAATTAGTTTTTTGTCTTTTTTTTGGGGGGGGTTAGCTTCCATTTTTAAAATAGTTTTCACTGTATCTCTTTGCTTAGTTTTCATAGTTTTTGTTTAGAGTTTTAAGCATACATATGTGACATCACAGTACATTAAGTTCTCATTTAACAGCGTCCTTGGTAAGTTCTTAGAAACCTTGACTTTAAGTGAAACAATGTATAACTAAACATTTTTTTTTAATTATCAATGTTATAACAAAACAACATTGAAGGAAATGATATTATTCAAGGGCCTATTGTACATGGTTTCACTTAAAGTCAATGTTTCCAAGAATCTATTGACAATGTTAAGTCAGGATTTACTGTATTTGTGTGAATGTTTTACCACATCCCAGGAAGTATGAAGTATGGAAACCTCTTTTCTATTTAGAACCCTTACCTCCTCCTATTTCAATATCATTGTATTAAGTGTTAGATGGTATTACAATTTTTGTTCCAGTCATCATATGATATAAAAATCATAAAGAATATGATAGTATATTGCATTAAATCGTACATTAAATCATATTTCTGCTCCTTCTGGTGGTTCTTCCTCCTTCTTTAGGCTCCAAGATACTTTTTTTTATCATTTCTTTTTAAGTTAAAAAATTTTTAAGCTAATCTTAAAGGATAGGTCTGCTAGGGGCTTTATTTATTTTTTTTTTTAAGGTTTCCCTGGTCTTAGAATGTTTCAATTTCCAGAAACATGGATTTGATGGATACAAAATTTGCAGATAATAAAACTTTTCTTTCAGCACTTGAAAAATATTGTGTCAATTCTTTACAGCCTCCTAGATTAAGATGAGAAATCTTCTGTCATTTGGGTTGCCTTAGCCTTGAAGAGTATAATTATAAATGTGTCCTGGCATTACTGGTTGAGGCTTTATACTATTTGGGAATTGCTTAACATCTTGGATCTATAAGTTGGTGTCTTGTAAACCTTGGGAGGTTGTCAAGTGTTATTGCTTCAGATATTCTTCCAGCCCTATTCTCTTTTTCTTCTCCTTGTATTACCTTGATGATACAAATGTTGACTCTATTTTTTCCAGTGTATTTTCCCTTGGTTTTTCAGATTGCATGAATTATATTATTCTCTTTATTTTAGTTTTATTTCAGTATATTATGGGGGTACAAATGTTTAGGTTACATATATTGCCTTTGCCCCACCCAAGTCAGAGTTTCAAGTGTGCCCATCCCTCAGACGGTGCACACTGCACCCATTAGGTTTGATTATACCCATCCCTCCCTCCTCCTCCCACTGGCCAATACCCAATAAATGTTACTACTATATGGCACATAAGTGTTGATCAGTTAATATCAATTTTATGGTGAGTACATGTAGCACTTGTTTTTTGATTGCTGTAATACTTCACTTAGTAGAATGGATTCTAGTTCTATCCAGTATCATATAGGAGGTGCTAGATAACCATTGTTTTTTTTGTGGCTGAGTAGAACTCCATGTTATACATATATCACATTTTATTAATCCACACATATATTAAATGGGCACTTGGGTTGTTTCTACATTTTTGCAATTGTGAATTGTGCTGCTATAAGCATTTGAGTGCAGATATCTTTTATAAAGAATGTCTTTTGTTCTTTTGGGTAGATGCCTAGTAATAGGATTCCTGGATCAATGGTAATTCTACTTGTAGCTCTTTGAGGTATCTCCATATTACTTTCCACAATGGTTGTACTAGTTCACAGTCTCGCCAGCAGTGTATGGGTGTTCCTATCTCTCCACATCTGAAACAACATTTATGGTTTTGGGACTTTTTGATAAAGGCCATTCTCACTGGAGATAAGTGATATCTCATTGTGGTTTTGATTTTCATATCTCTGATGATTAGAGATGTTAAGCATTTTTTCATATGTTTGTTGGCCATTAGTCTACCTTCTTTTGAAAAGTTTCTGTTCATGCCCTTTGCCCACTTTTTGATAGAGTTGTTTGATGTTTTCTTGCTGATTTTCCTGAGTTCTATGTATTTTCTAGTTATCAGCCCTTTATCGGATGTGTATCATGCAAATATTTTCTCCCATTATGTAGGTTGTTTGTTTGCTCTCATGATAGTTTCCTTGGCTGTGCAGAAGCTTTTAAATGTGATCAGGTCCCATTTATTTATTTTTGTTCTTGCTCTGATTGCCTTTGGGATTTTCTTCATGAATTCTTTCCCTAGGAAAATGTCTATAAGAGTTTTTTCAACATTTTCTTCTAGAATTCTTATTTTTTCATGCCTTGTGTTTAAGTCTGTTATCCACCATGAGTTGATTTTTGTGAGAGTGAAAGGCACGGATCCTGTTTCAGTCTTCTACATGCGGCTATCCAATTTTCCCAGAATCATTTATTGAATGAGGATTCTTTTCCCAGTGTATGTTTTTTTCTGCTTTTCAATGATTAAATGGTTATATGAGGATGGTTTTATATCTGGGTTCTCAGGTCTGTTCCATTGGTCTATGTCTCTGCTCTTGTGCCAGTACCATGCTGTTTGATTAATGAGATGCAGAAAAGGAAGGACTCTAATAATATCAATCAGGAATGAAAAAGGATAAATTACAACTGATACCATGGAAATACAAAATATCATCTATAAATACTATAAAAACCTCTATGCAAATAAACCTGAAAATGTGGAAAAAATGGACAAATTCTTAGAAACACAAAGCCTCCCTAGCTTCAATCAAGAAGAAATAGACTTTCTGAACAGACCAATTTCAAGTATCAAAATTGAAGCAGCAATAAAAAACCTTTCTAAAAAGAAAAGTCCCGGACCAGATGTTTTGCCACCTTATTTTACCAGACCTACAAAGAAGAACTGGTGCCTATACCACAGAAATTATTCCACATTGAGAATGAAGGAATCCTCCCCAACACGTTTTATGAAGCCAACATCATCCTGATACCAAAATCAAGAAAGGATGCAACAAAAGAATAAAACTACAGACCAATATCCCTTAAGAATACAGATGCAAAAATTCTCAACAATATCCTAACAAACCAAATTCAGGTGCTTATCAAAAAAATAATCCATATGATCAAGTGGATTTAATCCCACAGATGTAGGGATGGTTCAACATATACCAATCTATAAATGTAATTTACCACATAAATAGAACCAAAAACAAAGACCATATGATCCTCTCAATAGATGCAGAAAAAGCATTTGACAAAATTCAGCACCCTTTTACAATAAGACTGCTTAGCAAAATAGGCCTAGACAGGACTTACCTAAAAATGATAATAGCCATATATAACAAACCCACAGCCAACATCATACTAAATGGGGGAAAAAAATGAAAGCATTCTTGCTTAAAACTAGAACCAGACAAGATTGCCCTCTATCACCACTTCTATTCAACATAGTGCTAGAAGTCCTAGTCAGAGCAATCAGACAAGAGAAAGAAATCAAGGCATCCAAATGGGGGCAGAAGAGGGCAAACTATCACTCTTTGCTAACTATATGATCTTATATCTAGAACACCCCAAACATTCTGCCATGAGACTACTGGAATTGATAAACAAATTCAGCAAATATCAGGTTACAAAATCAACATACAGAAATCAGTAACATTCCCATAAGCCAACAACAAACTGAGGACCAAGTAGAAGACTTAATGCCCTTCACAATAGCAACAAAGAAAATAAAATACCTAGGACTATATTTAACTAAGAAAGCAACAGACCTCTGCAAGAAGAACTAAGAAACACTGAGGAAGGAAATAGCAGAGAATATAAACTGGTGGAAAACCATACCATGCTCATGGGTCAGCAGAATCAACATTGTTAAAATGTCTATACTACCCAAAGTGATCTATAGATTCAATGCAATCCATATTAAAATACCAACATCATTTTCCACAGATATAGAAAAAATAATTCTATGCTATATATGGAACCAGAGAATACCCCCTATAGCAAAAGCAAAAGACCCCCAATCTTTTGCAAAAAGAACAAATTGGGAGCAATCAATTTACCAGACTTCAAGCTATCCTACAAGGCAATAGTAACTATTATTCTCTTAAGAGATGAGGTCTAAAAGCATGTGCCGCCATGCCCAGCAGATTGTGTGAATCTAATTGCTCTTTCCTTAAGTTCACTATGCTCTGTTATATCCAATCTACTATTGAGCACATTCAGCAACTTTTTTATTTAGGTTATCTTATTTTTTAGTTCTGTATTTTCCACTTATTTTTATAACTTCTATTTTTTATGAATATTTTATATTTTTTCATTTGTCTACACATAATTGGTAATTGATTGTTGAATCTCCTTTATGATGTCTTCTTTCAATTCTTTGTCAGATAATTTCAACATCAGACTCAGATGAATTTCACCATCAGTTGTTTTTTTCATTAAAGTTGTGATTTTCTTGGTTCTTAGTATTACAGGTGATTTTCACTTGTATTCTGGACATTTTGATAATTTTGACCTAACATTTTCTTGAAGAAATTAGTTACCATCTTTTTAAGGATATTCCATGCTTTTCTTATTTTTCTCAGAAGGATGATGTGATCCATAATTTGCATTTAATTGTTCCTACTGAGGTACAAGGAGAATGAATGCTAAGAGACCCTTTCATTCAACAACACTTAGAATCTTCTTTAGATTTTATTTGAAATGTTTAGTGTCACAGTGTATAAATTATTATTAATGATGCCTTGATACATTTCGATCCAAGAGAGATATTTCCAAAGTGGCTTTTTCAGCTTTTTGATACTCTATTTTCACATGTTCTCTTTATAAAAATATCTATCGTATTAGTATATTGTATATCCTTAAACACTTCCTATTCTTCTGATGAATTAATTAAAATATTATTAAGAGGAATATTTAGAGGAATTAAATATTCCTCTAAAATGAGTCTAAGCAGATGAGATTTTGAAGATTATTTTGGAGTCTTCATTGCAGTCCAATTATATTGTTTAAGTTTTATAAAATACTTTGGAAGATTGAATATCATAGTGTAGGCTAGATATCACTAATTCTTTCCATAGAACTTACCAATGAGATAAACTAATTTGTGCTCTATTTTTTAAAGTGGAAAACATGAAGATTGATTCACTTAGATTTGAATGAAGAGTTTTGAAATTTACCAAGGTCATTAGTTTTTTCTCTCACAAGCCATATCATCAAAATGTTCTAGGTCGGGTCATTTGAAGGCTTGAAAATAATCATGAACAAATTTACTAGCCTGAAGATTTATCCTCTTCCCATAAAACATCAAGTCAATATAAAACTACCACAACAAAATAACATGCATATTTTAAGTTTCTATATCATATTGTCATTTGTCATAAGGGAGTATCCTTTCTTTTTTTTTTTTTTTTTTTTTTTTTTTTTTGAGACAGAGTCTCGCTCTGTTGCCCGGGCTAGAGTGAGTGCCGTGGCATCAGCCTAGCTCACAGCAACCTCAAACTCCTGGGCTTAAGCGATCCTACTGCCTCAGCCTCCTTGAGTAGCTGGGACTACAGGCATGCACCACCATGCCCAGCTAGTTTTTTTTCTATATACATTTTTAGTTGGCCAGATAATTTCTTTCTATTTTTAGTAGAGATGGGGTCTCGCTAAGGCTGGTCTCGAACTCCAAACCTCGAGCGATCCACCCGCCTCGGCCTCCCAGAATGCTAGGATTATAGGCATGAGCCACTGTGCCGGGCCAAGGGAGTATCCTTTCTTACATAAGTTTATGGTTGTCAGTTTTATATTAAATGGCAAAAGAATAACAACTTATTACCAGACTCCATGTTAATCATCTTTGCCAATCCTCCCTTAAGTAACCCAAGTTTTTCTTTCAACTTTCTTTTTTCCTTAACAGTCAAAAAGAAAAAAATAAAACTTATTTCTTTATTCTTTTTATATTTGATCTTATTCAATTTTCTATACTTTGATATAATGTGTATGTAGATGTACATAATTTTATGTGTGTGTATATATATATATGAAGTGAGAAGAGAGTTGTATCAGTACTAAACTTAAGATAGACTATATGAAAGAAAATAAAATCTTTCAATAATCAATCATATTGGAAATGAGGAGAAGTCTGAAGAAAAATGTATTCAGTTTATTCACCTTTGATTTGAATGTATTTTTGCAACATTGGGAAATCACATTATTTCTCTAGCATTTAGTTTTATCTTCTGTAATATATTGATGTAAACATCCACAATTCCATATGTCTATAATTTAGATTTACCTACTTTCTGGTGTCAAAAATTAGCTCCCAATAAAAACTGCCTTGACCCAAAACTGAGAAAGTGGTAGATTTCTGAAATAATTCAAATAGTTCTCAGAGTCCTCAGGAGGAGACTAGTTCCTTATGACGTGTTTGTATAGGTTACTCAGTGGTGGCTGTTATTTTCTTCTTAGTCTCCTCTAGAAAGATAATGTGAGCATTCCTGCTGGTGATAACACTTGGAGTGAAGATCAAAAAAGTCCAAAGTTGTGAAGATGCTCCTATGCTTCCTAGAACGTGATGTCTACAAATGAAGTTCCAATTTGGCTTGCTTTTAATATCAGTTGTCTTCTCCAGGTTTCCAGTTATTTAAAACAAGGAAAACAAAAAACTATCATTTCTACTACATTTTGTAAAATCGGCTATGAAAGAGTTTCAACTTATGTTCTATTTATTTATAGAGATATGAGAGAAATAGCTGTTTTGTTCTGTGAGTCTTGGGTTAAAAAACAGGATATAAGCCAGAAGACAGTCTGAGTCACAGATCCACTGTACTCACAATGGTCCACCAGTCTTCCTTCCCCCTCATTCCCACCTGCTCTGCCACACCCTATTGTTGAATCAAGCTCTTGTAAAAAAATATGCATTTCTAAATTTTATTCAGTTAGGAAGAAAGTCTTTTACAGGTGGCTCTGAAACTGTTGACACAGAGAAAACTGGGTAATCTACATAATCGCTAGTGTAATCATTGTGCAGGATGGTTTACAAATTGGGACTGCTTCCTCAGGGCTCTGTACCTACTGTATGTATAATGAAAATACCATATTATTAGTCATAATAAAAGATGAAGGAGAGGAGAAAGTACCTATGGATAAAATCAATAACTATTAATCACACTACCCATAGCATTATGCTTCTATCATTAGGTGTTCATGTGCCAGCCTTGCTCATGCCCTCCCCTCCCCCACAGCAAATCTATCTATCTATATGTCTACGCACTATCTATGTGCAATTTTGATTCTTACTCTTGTAAAGCAAATATTGCATCTCTCTTACAGGAAATGGAAACATCAAAGAACGTAAAGATATCCCATTTTCTTCTCTTGACTGCAGGATGTCTTATGAACATGTATAATAATGTAATATTAAGGACCACTGAATAACATGGGGTCATTTATATTTTTTATGTTCTGAGTTTTTGTGAGAATACTGCCTATTAACATAAAAACGATGCTAGTTGATTAATGAGACCATCGTCCTATCCTACCAAAAAATCTTATCACTGTTATCATCACTGTAATACCATCATCAAGTTCAGTGTATTTTTGATTGAAAAGCTTGTTTAGTGGTTAAAAAATAATAATATTTCATGATACATAAAAATTATATGGAATTTAAATTTCCATTCCCATAAATAAAATTTCATTGGAGCACAGCAACACTCATACATTTACATATTGTCTCTGGATGCTTTCACGACACAATGGTAGAATTTAATAGTTGCAACAAAGACAATCGGAACAACAAAGCCAGAAATATGTATTATCTCCTCCTTTAAAAAAAAGTTTACTGACCCATTGAAGTACAATATGCTGACTTTCAAGGACACCACTTAGTAGACCACGAAAAATTGGTTAGGACTGCCATTCTGAAACAGGGTCATGTATGTGTCAGCACATAGGCAGGTAACAGTCTTTATTTTTTGTGCTTGTTTTGTAATGTAGTCACTAACATAAGGTAGACAATGCCTCAGAAATCTTTAATCATAGGCACAATGTTTTAGCTCACAGAGATTTAATTAATGCATGTGTTTAGAAATCAGAAAGCATATTATAATTAACTAATAAAATGATGAAATATTTATAAGAAACAGACAGAAAACAATAAACAAAGTAAGTATATTCCAAAGTGAATCTATTATACTAAAAATTATTTAAAACTTATCAAGATACATATTTAATATTACAATTTGCATTCTGGTTTAACTTTATTTAATTGCATCATGTGCTATTTAGAGAGGAAGAAATTGTTTTCATTTACTTAAACCTTTATGTAGAATTAGCAAATAGGGATGCAATTTACATTTAGTATTTTATTGGGCATATTAGATTTAAATATGCATTTTCAAAGGAAATAAATACTCATGATTTTATATCTTGGGGGAGAAATAGTGCTTGATTTGTATTTATTAGTCTTTACACAGTATTCCCTATGTGACAAATATCTCACATTTAAATACATAGAAAATATACCTGAAAATTAAAGGAACTTTTTTTTTCTTTTTAAACAAAAGCACAAGGATGTAAATTTTCAATTAATATTTCTCTCTGTAAAAAAATAGGACTGGATTTGCTCACAACTTAAACTCTGGAGGATTTTTTTTCCATATCTGTATTATATTCTTTAAGTAAATTAGCTGGTTGAACTTTTGAAGAAAAATAATCTATATCAAAGTGAATAAGTGGATAAAAAGATTAATAAAATGAAAGTAATACTATTTTTCTTCAAAAGTAGCATGTGGCTACAAAGTATGGAGGTAACCATTTTTGCTTGATTTTTAAACCTAGTCTACAACTATTTGCCCAGAGGAAATTAAAGCCACTGTGAAGCCAACATGACATACCATGGGATTCGTTAGGGTGGAGATGAGGAAAGGAGGAGACAGACAACGCCACTGGGGAGGCAGAGGAGACACAAGGCAGATTTGGTCACACGGAGGAAGGAGTCCAGGTGGTGCTGCGATGGGGAACCTAAATGTTCAAATAATTGGCAATAGGCTTCCTGTTAAAAGCAGCGTTTTAGGCACATTTTTAAAAAGAACTGTAGAAACATGTACATGATACAACATTTACCATTTTCAGGTGTGAAATTTAGTGTTATTATTAATGACATACTTACCTTGTGGTGCCACTATCACCATCATCCATCTCCAGAACTCCTTTCACCTTGCAAAACTGAAACTCTGTACCCATTAAACAACTCTCCGTTTCCTCCTCTTTTCCAGACCCTGACAACCACCATTCTACCTTCTGTTTCTGTGAATTTCACTATGCTAGCTGCCTCATGTGGGTGGAATCATACAGTATTTTTCCTTTGGCTAGCTTATTTCCCTCGGCATAATGTCCTCAATGTTCACCTATGTTGTAGCATATGTCATTATTTCCTTTCTTCTTAAGGCTGAATAATATTCCATTGTGTGGCTAGACCACATTTTTTGGTTCATTTATTTGTCAATAGACACTTCATTTGCTTCTAAGTTTTGGCTGCTATGAACATGGGTTTATAAATATCTCTTTGAGATCCTGTTTTCAGTTCTTTGGGGTATATATCCAGAAGTGGGATTGCTGAATCATATGATAATTCAATTTTTAGTTTTTTGAGGAACCACCATACACTGTGATACATTCTTGGTTGAGGAAACGAAAGGAGTCATCAGACATCGTGATATCTCGAGAACAGAATGTTGAAAAAAGAGAAAGTTGCTCCAGTGAGAATCAGACTTGTGACTTTAGGAAATCAGATTTTCTAAAATCCAGTAAAAAAGTAAGAATAATTTAATTGTCAGGTGCTCTTTTAGATAGTCTGTTTACATAATTTTAAATAATGTCATTAGCGAATAAAGTGAAACAAAAATTTGTGGTGGAGGCAGCTGACCTGGGGATTCATGGCTGCCTATAGTGGAGGTGTTGAGTAATAGACATCGACTATTTCTATTTCCATCGTGTTAACAATTAATATTAACAATTTGAAGTAATCGTAGAGCTTATCCTCTTGACTGTTTTCAGGGTTGCTCAGTCCACTTTACAGTACTGTGTCCTGATACTTTTCAGCCAAACAGTTCTGCTGTGAGAGTAGAATAGTGGCTTCCAGGGACTGGATCATGTGGGAAATTGGAATACAGTGATCAAAAATAAAAACTTTGGGCCAGGCGCGGTGGCTCACGCCTGTAATCCTTGCACTCTGGGAGGCCGAGGCGGGTGGATTGTTTGAGCTCAGGAGTTTGAGACCAGCCTGAGCAAGAGCGAGACCCTGTCTCTACTAAAAATAGAAAGAAATTAGCTGGACAGCTAAAAATATATATAGAAAAATTAGTGGGGCATGGTGGCGCATGCCTATAGTCCCAGCTACTCGGGAGGCTGAGGCAGGATTACTTGAGCCCAGGAGTCTGAGGTTGCTGTGAGCTAGGCTGATGCCACGGCACTCTAGCCCGGGCAACAGAGTAAGACTCTGTCTCAAAAAAAAAAAAAATAAATAAATAAATAAATAAAAATAAATAAATAAAAACTTTGGTTATCCGATGAATCGTTCTGAGATCTAATGTATGGAATGAACATTGTAATTAATAATATTATATTGTTTACTTGAAATTTTCTAAGAGTAGATCTTAAGTATCCACACCACAAACACACACAAAAAAGGATAAAGATATGTGGTAATATGTGTGTTGATTAATTTGATTGTGGTAATCATGGCACAGTGTTTACGTATATATGTGTGTGTGGGTGTGTATGTATATACCTCAAATCATGTTGTATACTTTGAACCTTGTCAATTATGCCTCAGTAGAGCTGAAATAACAGCAACAACAAAAAAGTTTGCTTCCCTAAGTAGTGAGCTTCCCATCTCTGGAGGTGTTCAAGCAGAGTCAGGGACCATCTACTCAGAAAATCTGCTTAAAAGCTCTATATTATTCTAAAAATTTGACAAAGTGATATCAAATGACTAAGCCTCAAGAATTTTTTTTTTAATAAATGAAAATATATCCCTGTCTTCTGTATAGGATTAGCAAATGGAATTTGTAAATTAATGGAAACTAATTTAATGTACATTAACATTTGATTCAAATTACAAAATCAATTGTTCATAATTCTAATTTTTTGATTTTTATTAAAGCATGCTTTTGTGCAGTCTGCTTTTCTTAAACTCAAGATTTTGCTATGATTCCAAGAAGAGTTTGCCAGATATTTTTACCCAAGTATATAGTCTATTTAGCTTAATATATTCTCTGGTATTTTTTAAAAAGTATTTTTTCTGAGAAATTCCTGCCACAGAAGCCATCCCTCATTAGCAACATCATGATAATTTGATCACATAAAAGGACCCCATTATCCTCCACGGAAAACCTTTCTGCCCTAATATTGCATAATCCTTAATCTTTGGAAATGTCCTCAAGCTCTTCACTTGTGCCCTTCGAGCCAGCCAAGGACCATCAGATGTATCTGGAAAAAATAATAGAGAGAAGATCTCCCCCACTTCCAAAAACCTCACCTTAATAGAACACTTGCCAACCAGGCCTGTCTCAATGTATCTCTCCTTTGACGCTACAAACTGCTTGCCTTCCCAACACCATCCAGCCTCTGCTCAAACATTCATGAATCACTGCAACCCCAAGTTATGAACAGCCAGCCTTTGTTAATTTTGTCTCAGACTTAGTTTTGTGGTTGACATCTCTTTCTTGGGTAGATTGAGCGTTGTTATTAAACAGAGTTCAAAAGTGCAATAATTTCATTATACTGATAAAGTTCCCTTTTGTTTAAAATAACTTCCCTGCAACTTTTGGCTAATGCCTGAAATGTCAGGGACAAGACCTTTCTTTCCACAGTTGAGGAATAGAGTCTAGTGAATGACCTGGGGTGAGGATTTGGACTGGGTGCAGTGGTGTGCTAACAAATCCTTAAGAATCAATTCTCAATAAATAAATAAATGAAGAAAAACAAAAGCCCTGATTTTTAGTGTTTGTATGTAAATACTCCCATGTGGCTGACTTCGAGCTACCCACGTATCCTCACGGAAGGTGTAATTGGGAGTGTGCTCCACGCACTCCGGCAGCCCTGGGAGCCCGCTCCTGCACAGCGCTGGCTGTACCTCTTCCTCAGCACCTTCCAGTACCATTGCACATCACCCCTCTGAGCCTTAGTGTTAGTACTTTTGAAAATGAGGGAAATGCCAGATCATTAAGTTACTTGTTTGATCACATAGCAAATACGTGGCGTGTGGTATTAGCCTCTGCTCTCAGCACAGTTCATCATTTGAAAAACCCCCCTTGGAAAAGGGGTCTAGTAACTTAAATGTCAAGCTGTAAATGAGTAAATAGCACACTTTTTTCAAAGGAGTCATTTTTGCTGACTCTGGATGCAATAGAAGTTGCTTAAAACAGGTGACATACACACTGCAGACAGGAATATGGAAGACACACTTCACTACATTCACAGTTTTGCCAAGGGCTAGATTTGTCATAATTAACAACTCACCAGGATATTTTCTTTGCCAAATGAGTAGCCAGTCAAATGATATACAGGTATTGGGCACTTCTCTTGCCCAGGTGCTCTGCTGGGGGCCAGATCTTTACCTTCAGCAAGGGTGGCCAGCTCATCCTCAGCTCTATTTGCAGGTGTGAAAAATTATCCACAGATATACCAATTCAAATGCAAACCTGTTTACTTGTGGTAGTTTGAAGGGAGGAAAGGAAGGCTTTACTCCTGCTGTTGCCTAATTGGAACCATCTGTTACTGTCTTTGTCTCCGCTAGAGAAGCTGCCATCTGAGACCTGCATCTTCCGTAGATATCCAGGCCTGGAAGCTTTGGACCAGGCAGCAGCCTTCAGTGGGAAGGCAGAGCGCTGAGTCTGCAAGGGCATCGTTTCTAGGATCCCTCCTCAGGAGAAGATATTCCAAGAGTAACTATGTTCCAAAGGAAGGTAATGCAATAAGAACATACTTTGCTTTTGCAGCGGGTAAGATTTAGAATTTTACTTGGAAAAGGAAGGATTGTGAAAACTCTGGACAGTACTTACCTGTATTGAGCACCTACTTTGTGCCAGTTATTTTACATCTACACAGAAATCCTATGAGATAATATCATTAACTTCATTTTATAGGTGATGTCACTGAGGCTTGATGTAAGCCTGGTTCCCAAGGCTCAGAGCCCGTACGTGCATGGCAGAGCTGAGAGATTCAGTAAAGACCCCTCTGGAATAAAGCCCAAGCTGTTTCTAGACATGACAGCAGGAGTCAGCAAACCCAGCCCAAATCCAGCCTGTCACTTGTCTGGGGGCAATCCAAATGCTAAAAATGGTTCTTACACTTTTTAATAGTTAAAAACATTAAAACTAGTATTTTGTGACACATGAAAGCTATTTGAAACCTTAATATTGGTGTCCCTGAAGAAAGTTTTATTTAAACACGGTTGTCATTCATTTATGTACCAGTGATGGCTGCTTTCACACCACAACAGCAACAGAGCACCATATGGCTCCCGAAGACTAAGCTGTGTGGTATCTAGCCCTTTACAGAAAAGGCTGCAGACCCTTACTCAACCAGCGGTTCTCAAACTTGAGCATGCATCAGAATCACCTGGAATGCATGTTAAACACAGATCACTGGGTCTCACTCTGGAGGTTCTAATCCAGTAAGTGCAGGGGGGGTCCTTAGCATCCATTTTTAAGGTGTTCCCTGGTGCCACTTTTGCTGCTGGTCTAGGGATCGACCTGTGAGGTCCATTGCACTAGATGAATTGTAGGAGGAAAAGCACAGTTTCTAATTAGCTGAAAGGATTTTGCAAATAGTCTTCAGTTGAGTTCAAACAGTGGATTTTGCAGTTCGAGGATTTTGCAGTTCTACAAGCCTCCTCACTCTGTATCTTTTCTTTTTATGATGTATTTAGCACTTATACTGTTAGATGACTCTTAAGCAATTGTTTGCATTTTCATGGGTTTAGTTTTCTTCATTGTATTTTACATTTAGTGAGAGCAAGGGTCACAGAGTTTGCGGCCTTATGTCTTATGTCCATGCTGATGGCTATCGCAGGGCTGCTCTCATGCCATGAATGACAGGCAGGGTAGTGGAACAAAAAGATTATAGGCAAATATGCTTTAAATCCAGACTCTTTTGTTTGCTTTCTACCCAAATTTGGGCACATTACCCTATAAGGGCCTGAGTTTCTTCGTCTGTGAAATTAGCATGGTAATACGTACCTTACAGAATACCACTGAGTTTTATTTCAGATCAAATAGGTAAAGCATTTTCGATGTCTGACAAACTGTAAACAACCTGGGAGCTCTTGAGAGGTTTATTGCACAGTAATTGAACAAAAGCTCTCGGTTTCCTAACACTCTACTGAGGAGCATGTGATGAGGAAAATCTTTTCCTGTGCTGTGTCCATGGACTGAATCCCAGACATTGTCTGACAGGAACATTGAACTCATGACAAACCACCTCGCCACCTCCTTGGCTGGGGTCTGAGGGACTCTAGGTGACATGCAGGTCGACAGTCTCACTAGACTGCATCCAAACTAGAGGGATAGCTTCCTGGAGAAAATGGGCCTGCTGTGACCCAAAGAAGAGTTAAGAAGTCTAGAAGGTAAAACACAAGGATGGACATCACAGTTTCAATGTCTGTATTATTTGTTGCAATCTCCCAAAGTAGTGCAGAGGTTAAGAGCTCCAAATGTGGAAACCAACTGCTTGGCTTGGTGTTCTAACTCCATGGTAAGTGTGCAGTGTGTCATTAGTGACGTCACTTAATTTCTCTACTCTTCAGTTTCAGCATTTCTAAAAATGGGGCAATCACGGAACCTACTTTATCTGATTCTTATGGGGGTCAAATTAGTGATTTTATGTAAACTTGGAGCTTGGACCAAGATAAATGCTAGCCAAAGGGAACACTTATGTAGCACGTGCATGTTCTAGGAATTGTGCTAAGTGCTTTACTTCTACACTATTAACTCATTCATAAAGCAAAACACAGATTTTATGTGTACTAGGAGTTCAATGAAAAACATGTGTAGAGGAAAACCTAGTAGAGTTTGGACTAATCTGTTATATTTTGGATCGTTGTTAATGTATTTATGTGTTTGTGCATATATATGTCTGTGTGTATATATATATATATATATATATCTTTTCTTGATTTTGCTGTTATATATCATGACAAAATGTATTATTTTATAATCAGAAATAACTGCACATTTTTTGTATGTTCTCAGTTTTCCTGCTGTGATTATATATTCATCCCTTTATTTTGCATCAGTCTCTGGACAAATCTAACTTGCCACTAAAACCTGCTTTTTCTGGAACTCACAACTCATAAGACATGAAAGGTACCTTGGTGGCAGAATATTCTGAATTAGACATTTCCTGATTTCACTCTATTCTGTTTGAAAGCTCACCACCATTCTGCCAAAACCATTTGGAAGAAGGGGGAGGAAGAGGAAGAGGAGAGGAAGTGGAGAGGAAGAGGAGAAGGAAGGGAAGAGAGTGAGGGAGAAAGAATCACTCGAAGGTCTTTAACAGGGAAAACCCCTCATATGTTGTCCTCAGTTGACATATGAAGTGTAATAGAGCTCACTGTAATCTTGACCAAAAAGGACATTATGGGATATTGGAAGGATTTTTAAAATTGTTTGATGGTACCACATAGAAAGCCACATATTCTTGCAATGTCTGTTCGCAAGGCACCACACTAGCTACATTAACTTCCAGGACTATGTGTCCAATAGCTAGTTCTCTATGACTGTCAACACCAATATGGTCCTTTAATAAATATTCTCCAGATTTTACAGAGCAGCGTGGCATCCAAAGAAAATGGAACCCAGCCTGCCAGCATGGCCTCACCCTGCTCCTCAGGGACCTGCTCCCAGCTACTCGGTGTAGGTTTCCACCATGCCTGCTTGGTGACTGTTTCACGTCCACACTCAGCTTTTGTTTTACCCCTTCCCATGCTCTGGAGACCACCTCACTGAGGATGCCACATGTCCTGCCTTTGGGCAGATGGACTTTCCAACACACTCCCCCTGTTTGTTTTCATTCTAGTCTCCTCAGATGGATCCTTCATCTCTGATGGTATTAATAATGGATTATTTAGAATGATAGTCTCAAACTTAACCACTAAAATGTTGCCTGAAAAGGGCTCCATTTGTGGCCAGGTTTGGCGGGGATGCAGGGGATTGGCCAGTGGAGTGGGATCACTCATGTTTCTGTGAACCGAAAGAAAATCTTAAGTCTTCCCCCTACCAGCTGACTGAATGGACCCCCTGCTACGGGGTACCCTAAAACTGAATTGCCTGCGTTGAGGAGGGAGGTCAGACTCACCTCATGATGCCCCCTCCCTTCTTGGAGATAACCTTTGGGACTCATTAGCAGGCCTAAGGCTGTGCAAGACAAACCTGCAGGTCCTCAATTTACACAACAAATATATGTCCTGTGACTTATCTCTGATAAACATCTCCTTATCTTAAAACATTCCAAGCCTTGAGAAAAACCTTCATGTCTTTAAACAATGACAAGTCAAAGAATCTTTAAACACACCTATAACCTGTAAGCTCCTGCTTGGAGATGGCCCACCTTTTCGGGCCAAACCAATGTATGCCTCCCTCGTAATGATTTATGACTTTACCTGTAACCCCCATCTCCCTGAATTGTATAAAACCAAACCGTAACCCAGCCACAGCGAGTCCACTTGCTCAAGGCTTCTTGGACGTGGCTGCGGGTCCTGGTCCTCAAATTTGACTCAGAATAAATATCTTAAAATTATTTTACAGAGTTTGGCTTCTTTTCTGTCAACATTTCCCATGCACAAGGGACTGTTTTATACCTGCTCCTCTTTTTGCCAGGACTCTTCCCTACTCTTCTCTACCTCACACCTAATTCACTGTAAGATGTCATTTTCTCCAGGAAGTTTTCTTTGATTTCCACCTGACACAGTTCCCTGCCTTCTGCTACCGTCCTGAATCCGCTGTTTCCTTCTCTCCTCACATTCCCATTGAGGCCTGAGGATCGAGTCGTGTGACCGTGAGCTAGTTGAAGACACCCACCGCTTTTTGTTTGCTTTTATTCTTTATTCCCATTAATCTCTATATCCCAGAACAAAATATCCTAGTGCACTTCAGTGGGTATGGATGACAAAATAATGAAAGAAGAAATAATATATGTTGAAATGATGAAATGAAGAAATGAGGATAATTTTGCCTGTCCTTTTCTGCTTGTTCAGTTAAGCTAGGGACCTAAACAAGATCAGTCTTAGACAGTTGTTCATCTTTAAGCTTAACTGATTGTAACTACAGAAGAAAGCCTTTTGTAGGGAGAACAAACTACTTTAAGAAGTCAGCAATGCATTATATTTGTGATTCACATTACAAACAGGCTAAGCATAAACCTAAAACTCCATCCTGAAATGCTCAGGCTTCATCTTTACTTTCTGTATGAAAATGATTTGTTAAGAGCTTACAGCTTACAGCTGATTACCAGAAAGTAATATGTTTTTCCTCATACCAGAAATATTCTACCAACAAGGAGTTTCCAGGAAAAACAGAGAGAGTCTAGGATGCTCATGCAAAAACTATTATGGTAATGCTCATTCTGTACTAAAATGAGTGGTTAATGGTTTCTTATTTGTGTCATTTTCCATTAATGCTTTTATGATTTGAGTAATACTAGATCAATATGATTCCAGACATCCAGATATTTGGAACATGAATATTGGTCTAAATGTACAAATCTGCATCTTTAAATCAGATAGCATATAAATAAAATAAAACTCTTTGTAGTTGGTATGTGAGTTTTTGTATTACTCCCCTTTAATTCTAAGGTATCAAAATCCTACTCTGAGCTTCCAAAAGACTTTATTTTTAGTATTATTTATTCAACCATTAAGACTTGCATATAATTTTACTTTTAAGATTTAATTTATTATTTATTTTATTTATTGTCAGCTTTTAAAATAATCACCAACAGTGCAAATAATCATGGGAATTAATGATAAAATAATGTACATAAGTACTTTCTTGCCCTTTGGGGGAATTTGCTCTTAAATATAGATTTGCATTCTTTCAGCTCTGGGAAGTCACAGAGTTCAGTGGAAGTGTATTCTTGCTTAATGCTAAGAGTTATTAATCATCTTGGGCAAGGCATTTATTCAAGTATTAATTTCTCAGTTGTCAAATTAGGAGTGTAGGATATCTAAGGTCAATGCTAGAGGGCTTCTAAGATTTTTCCAGAGCTCTAGAAATAAATACTTATATTTTATTGTGACTGACATTGTTGCTGACTACACAATAGTCATACACACTTACATACATACATACACACGTATGCACACACTCAGACACAAACTTCTTAGGTGCTTGTAGAGTCCATTTGCTACTAAAGGGGCTGGATATATCAGACACTTATTATCACATCCACCACCTTCTCATCTAAGGAAAAGTAATGGGTTCTAGTCCTGGCCAGCAGGATCTGAGAGGAGTCTACAGTGGAAGACTGAAACGGCTTTATTTGCTAATAAGATAAATTGTCATAGAATGCCTCTGTTCTTTGCTAGATCTGTTGTGCATCTGTGTGTCACCTGGAGATGCTGCCACCATGCTGGCACCCTGAGTAAGACACAATTGTCCATCCAAGAGTGACAACTGAAAGATGCAAAGACCTTTGGTTCATGAGGGTATTGCCAGGAGGTAAGCCAATTCTGGAGCCGCTGTACTCTGAACTACTAGTTTGAGACATAACAAGTGTCTTGACTTTCCAAGGGGCTTTTAGTTGGATGTTCTGCCTGTAGCCAAAAATCAGCTAATCCTCTTATGTATTTGGAATTATGACTTAATATAAGCTCACCTAAGATCTTTTCATGGCTTTAAACTTTACAAAATTGAGGGCTATATTCAAATGTCCACATTCTGAGAGAGAGCTTTCCTGACTAAGCCTATCTAAAACAGCTGCTCTCTGATCAACCCTGTTCCTTATTCTACCCTATTTTTCTTCCAAGCATTTACCACTTCTGCAGCTGTTTCTACATGTTATATTTGCTTACTTGTTTATCGCTGTTCTTTCTCTAGAATATAAGCTTTATGAGGGAAGGGCTATCATTTCCCAATTGTTCTGTTTTTATACCATCTGCAGCAGGGTCTGGCATACAGTCAATATTGAATAAATATTTGTTATATAAACTAATGATGATATTCTTAAATCAAATTAACTTGGGAAGTAAAAGTTCTTATGATTGTTAACTAAAATTTTGACAAATGTAAACAAATCAGAAAGCAAAGCACACCTTAGGTTTTTAGAAAAACAGAGATTGTAAAAAGTGAGCTATTTAGAGACAGTTTATGTACATACTTGATATATTCATTTACATGAAGTGATCTTAAACTTTATAATGTAAGAAGCAAATGGTTTTTATTGAGAGGAACATAATGACTAAGGAAAGAAAAGATTGAGATAAAATGAGACTGATAGATCTAATTTATTCAAAATTTTAATGAGCATTCATAGGTATGTGTGTTGGTATATACATTAAAAGTTCCAAAGTAACTCAAAATCGTATGCATGATTAAGAAATGGGAAAAATAAATAATAATGATCAATTTTTACTTTCTACATGATTCATCTCTGTAATTTTTTTTTCAGTGAACCTAATACAAATGTTGTAATCAGTAAAAAGGTCTAGGGAAGATGGTAATAATTGATACTCACAGAAGATGAGGTCTCTGTACACATGGAACTCAGTGTCTAGTTGGAGAAATGAGCATTTAAACAAATTAATACAAAACATAAATGAAATTTAACATAAAAACATGAATAAAATTTTTCATAAGATTGCATACATAAGAAAGTGTTCAATGATACAAGCAAAAAATGGTGTAAAGGTCTGTTAAAACTTTGTCACTTATATAAACAATGAGAATACTACCAAAGGACTGACCCTTAAACAGAGGAAAAGTCAATATAAACTGACTCAGATGAGGGGCTTTCTAGAGACAGCTGTATTATTAAATATGTTCAAAAAACTAAAACTAAAGGAAAGTATAAGATTGTTGTCTATAACAATAATGATATAGAATATATATGCAGTTGACCTTGAACTGCATGGGTTTGAACAGCACAGTTTCACTTACATGCAGATTTTTTTTCAGCCAAATAAGGATTGAAAATAACGGCATTAATGGGATGTGAAACTCTCATACACAGAGGGTAGACTTTCTGTATATGCAGGTTTTGAAGGACTGACTGCAGGTGGATTTTGGTATTCACAGAAGGTCTTGGAACTAATCCCTCGTATCTACCAAAGGGTGGTTGCATCAGATAGGAACTCTGGAGTTGAGGAGTGTAAGAACTGAAATGAAAAATTCACCAGAGGGCCTCAGTTACAGACTTAAGCAGGCAGAAGAAGAAATCAGCAAACTTGAAGACAGGTCAATTAAAATTATACAGTCTAAAGGAGAGAAAGAAAAAACATTGAAGAGAAATAAAAAATCCACAGAGGCTTGTGGGACATCATTGAGTGTATGAACTTATGCATAATGAGAGTCACAGAAGGAAAGGAGAGAGAAAGAAAGGAATAAGAAGAATATTTAAAGAAATAATGTCTGTAAACTTCCAATATTTGACAAAAAATATTATTCTACAAGTTCAAGAAGCTCAACAAACTCCAAATACGATAACTCTGAGAAATCCACACCAAGTTATATCACAAATTGTTAAAAGATAAAGACAAAGACAATTTAAAACTGAAAGAGACTGCTAATGGATATGGGTTTTCTTTTCTCTCTTTTCATTTTTGCACTTTTTAATTTAAGATAAAAATAGAAATAAAATTGATACAAAATCACATAATTTAATAAGTAGTTATATATATTATTGTTAATAATAATAGTTAATATTAGTAACCAATCATTTGATTTTTGTTAAAATAACTTAATGATTTAATTTTATTGTGTTTTAGTATATTCATAATATGTGCAATAGTCATCACAATATAATATGAAAACATTTCCATCACATCAAAATATCAGTTCCATACTCATTAGAGGTCATTCCAAATTCCCCCTTCTGTTCATCCTCTAGCAATTACCAATCTGTTTTGTGTCTCTATGGATTTGCATATTTTAGACACTTTATATAAATGAAATCACATACTGTGTGGTTTTCTCTGCCTGAGTTCGTTCACTTACCATGTTTTTTTCAAAATCCACCCATGCTGTAACATACATCAGCACTTTTTATTTCCTTTTTTAAAAACAGCCATTCTGATGTGTATGAAATGGTATCTCATACTTTTGATATGCATTTTTCTAATGACTGATGATGTTGGGCATTTCTTTATGTGCATAATCATTGTTTGTATGTTTCCTTTGGAAAAGGGTCTATTCAAATGCTTTCTCATGTCTTATTGAGTTGTTTTATATTGGTGACCTGTAAGAGTTCTTTATATAGTCTGTATATTAAACTGTTATCAGATATATGATTTGCAGATATATTCTTCCATTCTGTTGGTTGTCTTTTCACATTCTTGATAGTGTCTTTTGTTGTATATTTCAAAAAATTTGTGAAATCCAATTTATTTTTTCTTAGCTATTTGTACCTTTGGCATCATCTATTAGAAACTATTCCTTAATCAAAGGTCCTAATGATTTATCCCTATGCTTTTTTCTAAGCATTTTACAATTTTAGCATGTATACTTAGGTTTTTAACCCATTTTGAGTTTATTTTTTCCATGGTGTGATATTGCAGTTCAAATTCATTCTTTTGCATATGAAGTTTTATTTTGGATAAAAAAATATTCTGGACAGTGTTAATGGTTGTACAATCTTGTGACTATACTAGAAGACAATGATATGTATACTTTAAAAGAATAAATTTATCATATGAGAAAAATCTCAAAACTGCTTATTTTAAGTATTTTTTAAAATTTACATTTTCAAAAGTGTATGTGTTTTAAAAAGTGAAAAATGGCTCAGCCCTTATGTGATTTTTTGTAGACATTAATAAAATGTTAAACATTAGAGAGTATAATAAGCAGATAATGAGGCACAAAGGATACCCCATAATAATAATTATTGATATAAAAAGTTGAAGACAAGAATAAATAGAAATGACAAAGTGAAATATCTTGGAAGTAATAAAAAAACAGATTCGAAATGCAAATATTGTTTTCAGCAAGCTGAAATCAATAGAGAAGAAAAAAGATTGTAATGATAAACAGTTATTATTTCAACAGTTTAGGAAGAAGAATTAAAGGCAGCAATCATGTCAATAACTTGTAATTAAAAATTTTAAAAGGTATTAAAGTAAACATTATCTTAAAATAAAATGTTATCAGGACACTTTTAATTAATAATCATAGTCCTAATTCCATGTGTACCAATTTGCTTATTCTACTTCCTAGATGGAAGTGTTTAACTTTAGCTTTCTTTTGGTAGTTGCCATTATAATTATACAGAATGTGTTTATCCTTCTTCTTTTTTGGAACACTGAACTTACAAATCATCTATTGAATTTCTGCTATGAAAAATGAAGGTTTAATTTCAAGAATGCCTCTACTAATTAGTATACAGTGTTATGAACAAGAATGCATTTAAAAGAAAAAAATATCCTATATGTTAATATATTATATATAGCTGTTATATAATAAATATATGAGATAAGTATTAAAGGAAAAATGTTTCCCATTCAAAAGTAAAAAGTGCAAGTATTTTCTCATTACCATAGAGAAAATATTGATATATTTAAAGAATAATTCTGTCAATCAGAAAGGGGATATATTAATAGGGTACATACCAGAGGCTATATATCACTATCCAGATAAAACAATTTACTAAGAATTAATATTAATCATATACATGAAATTTATTTTAGAGAAATCAGAGTGAAAGCCTTAAACATGAATAATATCACTTGCATTTAAAAAAAAAAAAGAATGCATTTAACATCCAGACTACACAGAATTGTACAAAAACTTGACATTGTTTAATCTTGATGAAGTTTACACATTATTTGATTAAATTAATTCCTGTAATATATATATGTCATATAATGATAGCAAATAGTATGCAATATTATCTACTATTTTTATTTGTTACAATAATATCACTAACATAATTATAAATAAGGATATTTTACTATTTTAGTAAATGTTTTCATTTATTCATTCATATATTTCTTCATTCAAGGAATGCATTTCAATGTGAATTAAGTAAATAATCACACTCTAAATAGGAAGATATTTATAATTTAGGATCACAATAATAAAATATATCAAGCTGTAAGGTGATTAAAGACAATTTTACAACTTTAAATAAATATATTAAAAACAGTATGATCTAAATATCTGTTTAAAGACATTATAAAAAAATAACAAACTTTAACTCAAATAAAGTAGATGGAAGGTTTTAAAACAGAAAAAAAGCAAAAATGAACTAAGTAAAATCAAATTAGAAAAAAAAACATCAAAAACTGATTCTTTGAAAAGCTTTATGAAATTGATAAATTACCATAAGCCATGAGATTTGCTCAGGAGAGAGAGGGAGCTGTGTGTGTGTATATATATATATATATATATATATATATATTTGTCACAAATTACTAATATTAATAATAAAACATAAAGACCTTATTCAAGATTCTATAAGTTAATGCTAATAGATAATAAATCATGAAGAATTCTTGCCATTAAATTATAAAATTTAGATAAAATAATAAATTCTTAGAAAAATAATACTTACCAAAACTGACTCCAGAAGAAATAGAAAATTTGCACCGTTGCAAATCACCTTAAGAAATTGACTTTTAATTAAAATGTATAGTTAAATAAATTTAGGCATAGATACTTTCACTGGTAAATTTTTCAAACATTGAAGATCAAATTACCACCACTAATATAGACTATTTTTACAGAAAATGGAAATAGAATAATTATCATCATGTTTTTAAGATCAACAAAATACACATATCAAAATCTGATTGAATAAAAAATTGCATGTTATTTTGCTGAATATAGATGCAAAAATCTTAAAATCTTATCAAACAAATTTAACAATTACAGAAAGAATAATATATTCTGACCAAATGAGATGTTTTGCAGTAATAAATAAAGATTTGTTTTTCTAAAGTCTATCAATATAATTCACTAAAGTGATAGAATAAAGAAAAGACATCATATGATTAACTGAGTAGATATGGAAAAGAATTTGAAAATCCCATCACAAATTAATGATACTTTTAACAATGGGGGAATAGTCTTGAAACTAATGAACTTCTTTAATCTGAAAAGGGGTATTATGCCTGTCTAGGTTAGTTCAGAGCCACAACAAATAATATGGGTATTAAGGAGATAATATAGCAATTTATGGATAAGTAAATAAGAAAGAAGCTAGGGGAATTAAAATATGAAGTATTGTTGTCAAGGATCAGAACACTTGTCAATTCCAACAACTCAAAGCATAAGAGCAAGGGAGAAACGCACTAATTCCAACAAAACCTGGTTTGGAAAGACTCAAAGCCTAGGACTGTCTTATGGGCACCTACATGTGGAATCTTCCACATGGCTTGGCTTTCCAAGAGCAGACTGGCTTCAGGGTAGTCAGATTTCTTACACTGGGGCTTGGGGGTCTAGGACTGAGTGTTTTGGTGAACAAGGAAGATTCTGCATTGCCTCTTCTGACCTAACCTGAGAAATCCATGATGTCACTTCTGCCACATTCTGATAGTTCTCAGCAAGTCACAAGCTCACCCATATGCACAGGGAGCAATGTAGAGCTCACCTCTGGGCAGGAAAAAAATGTCAACTTCATGTTTCAGAATAGCGATGGGAAGGGAGATATTGTGATCGTCTTTGAAAACTCCAATCCATTAACCATTATCTATTCCCCATTTTCTATAATCCTTAATGATAGAAGATTTTTAATTGAATAGTATAATGTTAATTTTTGAATTAACAATATTCTTCATATTTCCCCTTTTCTTGTCATTTTTATTATACTTTCTTAGTTGTTCTGTTCACTTTATCGTCCATTCCTAATTCAAATATTTTATCTTGGTACCATACTTCTAGTTCAGTCATTAATGTAATTGGATTTTTTCATTTTCTTAATGTCCTCTATTTTTTGTGAGTGGTATAATTTTTTTGATTTAAGGATGAAATAATGTAACACTGGTGAGCCTCGTACATTTATGTTTAAAAAAATCATCTCAATCCCTGTATGTCTTAATTTCTAATCATTTATTTATTTTTATAAAAATTTTTAAATTGATAAAAACTGTATATATTTACAGCATACAATTTAATGTTTCAAAATATGTATTCATTGTGAAATGGCTCAGTTGAGATAATTAACACATACATTACCTCATATACTGTTTTTGTAGTGAGAACACTTAAAATTTATTCTCAGCAGTTTTCAAAATACAATATATTATTATTAACTACAGTAACCATGTTGTACAACAAATATCTTAAAGTTTTTTCTCCTATCTAACTGAATTTTGTATTTATTGACCAAAATCTCCCCAATTCCCTTCCCTTCCCCAAGCCCCAAGTAACCACCATTCCACTTTCTGATTTTATGAGTTTCACTTTATAAATTGCACTTAGAAGTGAGATCAGGCAGTATTTACTTTTCTGTGCCTGGCTTATTTTGTTAAAATATAATCTCTTTCTGGTTCAACCATGTTGTTACAAATGACCAATTTAATTCTTTTTTAAGGTTCAATAGCATACTGAATAGTATTCCATTTTGTATACACACCATGATTTCTTTATTCAGTCATCCATTGATGGATGTTTATTTTATTTTTTTATGAATATGTATAACTTTAATAGCTACAGCCAGATTATTTTCTTTTTTTTTTTTTTTTTTAATTTCAGCTTATCATGGGGGTACAAAAGTTCAGGTTATATATACTGCCCATGTCCCGCCCATCCTCCCGAGTCAGAGCTTCAAGCATGTCCATTCCCCAGACAGTGCACAATGCACTCATCATGTAGGTATACATCCATCCTCTCCCCCCACCCCCCAACCCCCCAGAGTCAGAACATTCAAGCGTGTCCATTCCCCAGACAGTGCGCAATGCATTCATCATGTAGGTATACATCCATCCTCTCCCCTGACCCCCAACCTCTGTCCAAAACCAATTGGTGTTATTCCCAAATGCGCATTTAGGTGATGATCAGGGAAACCAATTTGCTGGTGAGTACATGTGGTGCTTATTTTTCCATTCTTGAGATACTTCACTTAAT
>CM052439.1:86169881-86189925 GCA_028533085.1 Varecia variegata | reverse complement strand
TGTTTTTGCCTGCTTTGTCAAAGATTAGATGGCCATATGAGGATGGTTTTATATTTGGATTTTCTGTTCTGTTCCACTGGTCTGTGTCCCTGCACTTGTGCTAATACCAAGCAGTTTTAATAACCACAGCCTTGTAGTATAGTTTGAAGTCTGGCAAGTTAATACCTCCCATTTTGTTTTTATTGCTTAAAATTGCTTTTGCTACACGGGGTCTTCTCTGGTTCCATACAAAGCGTAAAATTATTTTTTCTATATCTGTGAAAAATGATGTTGGTAATTTAATAGGTATTGCACTGAATCTGTAGATCACTTTGGGCAGTATAGACATTTTAACAATGTTGATTCTTCCTATCCATGGGCACGGTATGGTTTTCCATCTATTTACATGCTCTGCGATTTCCTTCCTCAGTGTTTCATAGCTCTCCCTGTTGAGGCCCTTTACCTCCTTAGTTAAATATATTCCTAGGTATTTTGTTTTCTTTGTTGCTGTTTTGAATGGTATTGAGTCCTTAATTTGATTCTCCATTTGACTGTTATTGGCATATATGAATGCCTCTGATTTGTGTGTATTGATTTTGTATCCTGAGACTTTACTGAATTCATGGATCAATTCTGGGAGTCGCTTGGTTGAATCCTTGGGGTTTTCCAGATATAACATCATATCATCAGCAAAGAGTGAGAGTTTGATCTCTTCTTTCCCTATTTTGACTCCCTTGATTCTGTTCTCTTGTCTGATAGCTCTCGCAAGGACTTCCAATACTGTGTTGAAAAGCAATGGGGACAGTGGGCAGCCTTGTCTGGTTCCAGTTCGAAGTGGGAATGCTTTCAGTTTTTCCCCATTCAGTATGATGTTGTCTGTGGGTTTGACATATATGGCTTGTATCACTTTTAGGTAGGTCCTATCTATGCCTATTTTGTTAAGCATTCTTATCAAAAAAGGGTGTTGAATTTTGGCAAATGCTCTTTCTGCATCTATTGAGAGGATGATATGGTCTTTATTTTTGCTTCTATTTATGTGGTGAATTACATTTATAGATTTGTGTATGTTAAACCATCCCTGCATCTCTGGGATGAAGCCCACTTGGTCGTGATGGATTATTTTTTTGATAAGCACTTGGATTCGATTTGCTAGGATTTTATTGAGAATTTTTGCCTCTATATTCATAATAGATATTGGTCTGTAGTTTTCTTTTTTTGTTGCATCCTTTCCTGGTTTTGGTATCAATGTTATAGTGGCTTGTTAAATGTGTTGGGGAGAATTCCATCCTTCTCTATATTGGAGAATAGTTTATGTAAGATGGGCACCAGTTCTTCTTTGTAGGTGTGGTAAAATTCAGATGTGAACCCATCTGGGCCAGGGCTTTTCTTTTTGGCAAGGATTTTTATTGCTGTTTTGATTTCAGTTCTTGATATTGGTCTATTCAGGAATTCTATTTCTTCCTGGTTGAGTCTGGGAAGGCTGTGTATTTCTAAAAATTTGTCCATTTCCTCCACTTTTTCCAGTTTGTGTGCATAAAGATTTTTGTAGAATTCATAAATGATATCATGTATCTCTGTGGCATCAGTTGTGATTTCTCCTTTCATGTTCCTGATGGAGGTTATTAGAGATTTTTCTTTTCTGCTCTTGATTAGTCTAGCCAGAGGTGTGTCTATTTTGTTTATCTTTTCAAAGAACCAACTTTTTTGTTTTATTAATCTCCCTTATTTTTTTTTTGTTATCCTTTTCATTTAGTTCTGATTTGATCTTAATAATTTCTCACCTTCTGCTGGGTTTTGGGTCAGTTTGTTCTTCTTTCTCCAGCTCTTTGAGTCTATTCATTAGGTTGTCTATTTGTAATCTTTCTGTCTTTTTGATATAGGCATTTATGGAAATGCATTTTCCTCTCAGGACTGCTTTAGCTGTGTCCCACAGATTTTGATAAGTTTTGTCTCCTTTGTCGTTTAATTCCAAGAATCTTTTGATTTCCATCTTGATTTCTTCATTTATAAAGTAATCATTCAGGAGAAGGTTGTTTAGCTTTCATGACTTTTAGTAGGAATGAGAATTTCTGTTAGGGTTAATTTCTACCTTTATTCCACTGTGATCTGAGAAGATGCATAGTATAATTGCTATTTTTTAAATTTTTTTTAAGACATGCTTTATGTCCTAGGATATGCTCAATCTTAGAGAATGTCCCATGAGCTGATGAGAAGAATGTTTATTCAGTGAATTTTGGGTAGAACGTCCTGTAGATGTCAGTCAAGCCCATTTGTTCTAGCATTCTATTTAAGTCCATTATTTTTTTGTTTATTTTCTGTTTGGAGGAGCTGTCCTGTATTGTCAGTGGGGTGTTAAAGTCTCTGGCTATTACAGTATTGTTATCTATCATTTGGTTCAGACCAAGTAGGGTTTGCTTTATGAATCTGGGTGCACCTAAGTTGGGTGCATATATATTAGGTATAGTGATGTCTTCTTGTTGAATTGTGCCCCAAAAGATAACTTTAAGCTCTCCATTTCCTTAATGAGTAATTACGTTACATTTGTCTTTTTTTAAATTTCAGCATATTATGGGATTACAAATATTTAGATTGTGTGTATTGCCCTTGCCCCTGCCAGTCAGAGCTTCAAGCGTGTCCATCACCCAGACAGTGCACATCACACTCATTATGTATGTGTATACCCATCCCCTCCTCCCCACCCCCATCTGCCTGACACCAATGAATGTGATTACTATATGTGCACTTAGGTGTTGATCAATTAAAACCAATTTGATGGTGAATACATGTGGTGCTTATTTTTCCATTCTTGGGATGCTTCACTTAGTAGAATGGGTTTCAGCTCTATCCAGGAAAATACAAGCAGTACTATATCACCATTGTTTCTTATAGCTGAATAGTAGTACTCCATGGTATACAGATACCACATTTTATTAACCCACTTATGTATTGATGGGCACTTGAGTTGTTTCCACATCTTTGCAATTGTGAATTGTGCTGCTATAAACATTCTAGTGCAGATGTCTTTTTTATAGAATGTCTTTTGTTCTTTTGGATAGATGCCCAGTAATCGGATTGCTGGATCAGATGATATATCTACTTGTATGTCTTTGAGGTATCTCCATATTGCTTTCCACAGAGGTTGCACTAGTTTGCAGTCCCACTAGCAGAGTATGAGTGTTCCTATCTCTCTGCATCCATGCCAACATTTTTTTTGGGACTTTTTGATAAAGGCCATTCTCACTGGGGATAAGTGGTATCTCATTGTGGTTTTGATTTGCATTTCCCTGATGATTAGAGATGTTGAACATTTTTTCATATGTTTGTTTTCCATTATTCTGTCTTCTTTTAAAAAGTTTCTGTTCACTCCCTCACCCCCAACACCCCGAGTCAGATCTTCAAGCATGTCCATTCCCCCGACAGTGCGCATCAGGGGAATGGACACTCTTGAAGCTCAGACTCCGGGGGTTGGGAGGGGCATGGGCAATATACTTAACCAGAACTGTTGTACCCCCATAATAAGCTATAATAAATAAAAAAAAGTTTCTGTTCATGTCCTTTGCCCACTTTTTGATAGGGTTGTTTGATTTTTTTCTTGCTGATTGTCCCGAGTTCTAAGTAGATTGCAGTTATCAGTCCTTTTTCAGATGTGAAGCATGTGAATACTTTCTCCCATTCTGTGGGTTGTCTGTTTGCTCTTATGATAGTTTCCTTGGCTGTGCAGAACCTTTTTAATTTGATCAGCTCCTATTTGTTTATTTTTGTTGTTGCTGTAATTGCCTTTGGCATCTTATTCATAAATTCTTTGCCTAGGTCAATGTATAGAAGAGTATTTCCAACGTTTTCTTCTAGAATTCTTATAGTTTCACACCTTACGTTTAAGTCTGTTATCCACCATGAGTTGATTTTTGTGAGAGGTGAAAGGTGTGAATCTTGTTTCAGTCTTCTACATGTGGCTATCCAGTTCTCCCATCACCATTTATTGAATAAGGATTCTTTTCCCCAGTGTATGTTCTTGTCTGCTTTGTCAAAGACTAGATGGCTATATGAAGATAGTTTTATATCTGGGTTCACAGTTATGTACCATTGATCTGTGTCCCTGTTCTTCAGCCAGTATCATTCTGTTTTAATTACTATAGCATTGTAGTGTAGTTTAAAGTCTGGTAAATTTATGCCTCCCATTTTGTTCTTTTTGCCTATGATTGCTTTTGCCATATGAGGTCTTCTCTGGTTCCATATGAAGCGTAAAATTATTTTTCTATATCTGTGAAGAATGATGTTGGTATTTTAAGAGGGATTGTATTGAATCTGTAGGTCACTTTGGGTAGTGTAGACATTTTAACAATGTTGATTCTGCTGACCCACGAGCATGGTATGGTTTTCCACCTGTTTATGTCCTATGCTATTTCTTTCCTCAATGTTTCATAGTTCTCCCTGTAGAGGTCTTTTATCTCCTTAGTTAAATATATTCCTAGGACTTAAACAGAACTCTAGAACAAATGGGCCTGACTGACATTTACAAACCATTCTACCCTGAAACCACTGAATATACCTTTTTCTCATCATCTCATGGGACATTCTCTAAGATTGACCATATACTAGGTCACAAAGCATGTCTCAAAAAATTAAAAAAAAAAAAAAGAAATTATACCATGTATCTTCTCAGATCACAGTGGAATACAATTGGAAATCAGCCCTAATAGAAACTCATCTCTATACAATGTCATGGAAACTAAGCAACCTCCTGCTGAATGATTATTTCATAAATGAGGGAATCAAGATGGAAATCAAAAAATTCTTTGAACTAAATGACAAAGGAGACACAAGCTATCAAAATCTGTATGACACAGCTAAAAGAGTCCTGAGAGGAAAGTTTATTTCCTTAAATGCATATATCCAAAAGAAAGAAAGATCACAAATAGACAATCTAATGAATCATCTCAAAGAACTGGAGAAGAATGAGCCGTCTGACCCCAAACCCAGAAGATGAAGTGAAATTTATAATATCAAATCAGAACTAAATGAAATTGACAATAAAAAAACTATATGGAAGATTAGTAAAACAAAAATTGGTTCTTTGAAAAAATAAACAAAATTGACATGCCTTTGGCTAGACTAACGAAAAACAGAAAAGAAAGAACTCTAATAAGCTCCATCAGGAATGAAAAATGAGAAATTATAACTGATGCCATGGAAATACAAGATATCATCTATCAATACTGTAAAAACCTTTATGCACATAAACTGGAAAATATGGAGGAAATGGACAAATTCTTAGAAACACACAGTCTCCCTAGAGTCAACCAGGAAGAAATAGAACTCCTGAACAGTCCAATATCAAGTACTGAAATTGAAACAGCAATAAAAATCCTTCCTAAAAAGAAAATTCCTGACCAGATGGTTTCACATCCAAATTTTACCACACCTACAAAGAAGAGCTAGTGCCTATTCTGCACAAATTATTCCACCACATTGAGAAGAATGGAATCCTTTCCAACACATTTTATGAAGCCAAAATAACCCTGATACCATGTTCCTCCATAGATTAGTATTGCTATATAGAGACAGAAATGATTTCAGGAGTTTTACAGGGCTTTGCCCTGAAGGAATATGTGAACGTGTTAGTTCACATATCAAAAGCTGCCTTGCCTCAGGATGGCATCTCACAGGTCAGTGGCAGTTGCTTTCCAAGGTGATGCTGCATCTCAAACCTGTGGCTTTCACCTGTTTTGTATGACAAGGCAGGCTTGCATGGAGCCACGGGATGAGAACTGACCAAGGAGTGCCCACCAGACAGACAGACACCTGTGGCCAAAAGCAATTAGCCTAAAAGACAGTTCCTGCTTCACTCCTGACTACCTATCTCAATCCACAAAAACTAGATAAAGACATATAGAGTCACCATATTTGTGTTTAACTTTTCTGCTAAGTGATAGCTTCATCTTAGAACTTAGAAGTTTGTCTTAGAAAGATTTTGTAACCATTTGCTCACATAGATAGAGTTAATTAAGGGATCTCTAGAAGCTTTTGGGGAGACTTTTAACCTAAAACAAACTACCTGTTATTATGTAAATCTGTTACCTGGCAACTGATCACTGTACCATTAAATACTGATGTAAAACTTTACTCAGGGCCTCACAGCTCACAGGAATGCTAGAGGTCTCCCTATCTCCCAACTATTATAAGATCTATACTTTATATAACTGTGCTTTCATCTCTGTGTATTCTTTTATTTTTCTATTCTATCATTTTCTATTTTCTATTGTTTCCTTATTCTTTGCAACTACCCCTGCCTAAGGGACCTGATTTTTTGTTGGGAGTGTAGCTAACTCCCTGCAATACCAAAACCAGAAAGAATGCAACAAAAAAAGAAAACTACAGACCAATATTTCTTATGAATATAGATGCAAAAATTCTCAATAAAATCCTAGCAAACCAAATTCAGGTGCTTATCAAAAAAATAAACCATCATGACCAAGTGGACCTCATCCCAAAGATGCAGAGATGGTTCAACACATGCAAATCTATAAATGTAATTCACCCCATAAATAGAAGCAAAAACAAAGTCCATATGATCCTCTCAATAGACTTAGAAAAAGCATCCAACAAAATTCAACACATTTTTATGATAATAACGCTTAACAAAATAGGTATAGATGGGGCTTACCTTAAAATGATGCAAGCCATATATGACAAACACAGTCAACATCATACTGAATGGGGAAAAATTGAAAGCATTCCGACTTAGAACTGGAACCAGACAAGTTTGCCCTCTCTGACCGCTCCTATTCAACATAGTGCTGGAAGTCCTAGCCAGAGCAATCAGACAAGAGAAGGAAGTCAAGGACATCCAAATGGGGACAGAAGAGGTCAAACTATCTCTCTTTGCTGATGATATGATCTTATACCTAGAAAATCCCAAAGATTCTGCCATGAGACTACTGGAACTGATAAACAAATTCAGCAAAGTCTCAGGTTACAAAATCAATGCACAGAAATCAATAGCATTCCTACATGCCAACAACAGTCAAACTGAGAACCAAATCAAAGATTTAATATCCTTCACAATAGCAACAAAGAAACATGAGCTATTATTCTGATTCAGTGAGATTTCATCAAGATTTTCCCACATGCACCGATCATAAAAATGCAGAAATACAGAATGTTTTATATTTTTGTATAGTATTCTTATTCTATTCTATTAACATTTTTTTACTTAATGCCAGAAACATTTCAATTTAAACACAAAACTATAAAAATAAATATATGGACACAGATTATTTTTGATGTTCTTCAACTTGTGTCTAGGTTCTTCTGAAAAATAAAAACATAATAATAATAATTTGGAATCTTTCCAAATAAAATACCCTACCTCCGAAACAAACAATAGAGCAAAACCAGAGAGGAAAAAAAATAAATACACAAAAAAACAAAAAAACAAAACCTTGAAGGAATCAAGCAAGACACTACATTAAAATAAGCTTTAGTTTCTTTCTGATTTCTCTTTACACAATGTCTCTTTTACACAATTCTGCTTCCTCAACTGAAAGTCAAAAGCCCATGTTTACACTTCATTTTTATGGACTCAAGCGGTTATGAAGATCATGTTTTGTACTGAACTTTTTGGACAAATCACCACTGTTGTTATTGTGAAGCATTATTTTTTAATTATTATTAGAAGAGTTTAACAGCTATAAAATTCCCTTGCAGTCTATATCCATTTGGATTACAGATATGTGCACTTTGTTCAGTAAGGCTAATGCTTGGAAGCTCTACTCCTCACATTGAACAACTATTTATGCATGGAATTATTGAAAAATCTCTACTTTCTAACATTACATTAACTGAATGGCTTTAGTGTATAAACATATTACAATATGCCAAGAGGAAGTTTCCTGTTGCACTATATACTGCCATGACACAACAATATGCAAACTTGGAAGGAAAAGAAAGAAATTGACTATAAAGAATGACATCTTGTTCTTTTTAGAGAAAATATTGGTAACTGCTCTTTTTAGAATGTGACTGAGCACTACCATGAGAAGTAAGCAGTTCAATATTTATCTCCTTAGGAGGCACATGGATATTATTAATTCTCACCCCACCGATCACCCCTGATCAGAGTCTCCAAACCTACTAGTCCCTCATTACTGCTGAGAGTACTGACAATACACACATCCTCATGTGTGAAGCTTGGAGGAACTCACTGAGTAGCTCTATCTCCTTTCAAATGTTCATCACTAAGAGATGTTGACAATTTACTTGATTATATATCTCAAATCTGTTCCCGCTACCTTCTCATTGTCATGGAGTTACAGTCTCTTACCATTCTCTCCATACCCTATATAACCTCTCCCTAATTCATTCCACAAGTCAGTAGACTAAACTTCAATTATTTATCATCACTATGATCTTCATAGTTATCATTTACATTGAGTATCCACCCTCTGCTAATCATTATGTAGGTGCTTTACATATGAGAATCCACCACCCCAGCCACAAATGAGAGGCATTATTCCCCCTGTCATTAGTTAAAGGCTCAGTGAAGGTAAGCAACTTCCCCAGCATCACACAACTGAAAGGTGACCAAGCCAAGATTGCAATCTAGATCAGTGTGAATACCAAGTCCTATTCTTAACAACAAGACCAAGGATCACACATGGAAATCAAAAAGAGGAACTTATTTTTCTTATGGAAGCTTGCATGGTTAAACATAACCATTGGATCTGTCTGCCTTTTAAATTGATTCAGATGTCTTCTTACATCATAAAGATAAATTGAAAAGAAATAAACAGATGCTCTATTAATAGATTGGTCAATATACATTAGATATATACAAATAACAAATTGGTATATTTGCTGTGTAATCCTTCATTATGCTTTTTTTTTTTTTTATCCTGGCACATTATAGGAGCACAATATATGTGAGCTAATTAGAATAAAAATAATTATTGGTGAATTTCTTAACCAAGACTACAAAAGTTACTTTATTATGATTCATAGGTCTCAACCTCTGGTGACCCCTGTCACACTCCACATCGATCAGTAAGAATGTCTGATCACAGATAACATAAAATTGTTGAAAATTATGCAGAATAGGTCTGAAGTTCCTCAGAGTTTTATTTTGTGCACAATTAAGAAAATTTTCTGGTACTAGTTAACAAGTATTTAAACATAAGAAAAGCAATTTATATTAGAATTATGATGTTCTCAGTTATCATTCTCCAAACTGAAGTCATTTAGAACATGATCAAGAAAAGGTGTGTCATGAAAAAAATGATTTGATATTTAAACATGCTTTGCAAAAAAATCCCTATCTTGATGATACACATTGAGCATTAGTGTGTCATAGACTTTGAGAAATGTAGTAGAAGTGCTCAATTTTTTAAACCATACTTTCTAAAATATATTTGATGATAATTTTGTAGCTGCTGTTAATATTTTTTCTCAGAGGGCTTTAACATCCTATGATACATGTTTTAGAAAATCTTATTCTCTGCATTTCTTTAAATATGAATGTCTTTGAATATGTGCTATCTGTAAATATATATGAACAAGATGTGTTTCCTCCTATCAACAAGAAAAGAAAAAAAGAAAAAGAGCATATTTTAGCCTGAAAGCTCTTTCTCATTTTTCAAAAATATTTTTTCTATATCCTCCTTGTAGCTTTCTTTTTCAATTCTATTAATACTTTATCTCAATATGTCAGTTTGAAATGTCCTCCTGGCATCAAGTAATGAAAAAGGGCATTTTGATGTTAACCTATGTATACCTAACAAATAAGTTACTCCTGTAGAATGTCACTATTCCAATTAAAACTTTGAAATGCTGTTCATTTTTGTTCACTTGGTATCCATATCTGCTGGAGTTTGAAATCCTCTATCAGCTTGCTTTACCTTAGCTATATAATATTATTTCCCATTGGTCACTTTCGAAGAACTATTTCTAGAATGAAAATATACTAGTCTTAAAATGGAAGAGTCATGGCATGTATGTTTCTACCCAGTGAGCTTATATTTTCATCTCAGACTCCAATTACAAAATAACACTTCTCAAAGAGAGTAGTAAAATATTGTTTCTACACCCAGAGCTGCAGAGAATACAGAACATAGAATAGAACAGACAGCTAAACTCCCTAAAGGCAGAGAGGAAGAATAAACAGTCCCAAGTTTACCTAAAAAGGTGACAATCTCTCCCAACCTGTGCTCAGAACTATTTGAACCAACTCTCCCTAGCATGTGTGACACTATGTAGAGTGTAAGACTAAAAATTCTAATTTTTCTTATTTAATATAGGAAACAGTGTTGGACAATAAACAAAAAAAGTGGAAACTAAAACATAAATCATTTGAGGGAAAATCTCAGAAATTTTCCCTGGCTAAGGATTTTTACTACCTAATTTATTCATTATAATTTTACAATGTGGTATATGTATAGCATGGGGTACTACTCAGCCACAAAAAACCATGGTGATCTAGCACCTCTTGTATCACCCTGGATAGAGCTGGAGCCCATTCTACTAAGTGAAGCATCACAAGAATGTAAAAACAAGCACCACATGTATGCACCATCAAATTGGTATTAATTGATCAGCACTTATGTGCACATATAGTAGTAACATGCATTGGGTGTTGGGCAGGTGGAAGGAGGATGGGGGGACGTGTATATTCATACCTAACGTATGCAGTGCGCACCATCTGGGGCATGGACATCCTTGTACCTTGTATATTGCAAAGGCAATATATGTAATCTAAACATTTGTGCCCCTGTAATATGCGGAAATACAATTAATTAATTAATAACTTAAATTCAGATTTAATTTTTTTTATTTCACTAGATTCAGAGGGTACAAATGTTTTTGGTCACATGGATAGATTGTGTAATGCAGAAGTCAGGGCTTTTAGTGTAACTGTCACCAGAATAGCACGGGTTGTGCCCAATAGGTAGATTTTTATCCTTCACACCTCTTTCACTCTTCCCTCTTCTTAGTTTTCAATCTCCACTGCACCACTTTATTACCATATATGCCTCTTTTTTATCACCCGCTTATGAGTGGAAATATGTGGTATGTGTTTTTCCATTCCTGAAATATTTCACTTAAGATAATGGTTTCTGGTTCCATCCAAGTTGCTGAAAAATACATTAATTCATTGCTTTTTATGGCTGAGCAGTACTCTGTGGTGTGTGTATACACACACACACACAATATTTTCTTTATCCACTCTTCAGTTAACTGGCATTTAGGTTAACTCTACATCTTTGCAATTGTGAATTGTGGTGCAACAAACATTAGGGTGCAACTCATTTTTTTTTAATTACTTCTTTTCCTTTGGGTAGATACCCAGTAGTGGGATTGCTGGATTGAATGGTAGGTTTACTTTTAGTTCTTTGAGGAATTTCCATAGAGATTTCCATAGAGGTTTTACTAATTCATAACAGGGTGTAAGCATTCCCTTTCCACCACATCCAGAGCAACATCTATTGTTTTTTTGACTTTTTAATAATGGTCATTCTGACAGGATCAAGGTGATATCCCATTGTGGTTTTAATTTGTATTTCCCTGATGAGAAAGGAAAAACCACCACCAATAACAACAAACAGATGTTTATGATTTTTTTTCTAGGTCTATGAAAAATGACATTGGTATTTTGATAGGAATTGCAATGAATCTTTAAATCACTTTGAGCAATATGGGCATTTTAACAACGTTGATTCTTCCAATCCATGAGAATGCAATGTTTTTCTATTGTTTATGTCATGTGTGATTTCTTTCATCAGTGTTTTGTAGTTCTCCTTGTAGAGATCTTTCACCTCCTTGATTAAGTGTATTGCTAAGTACTTTATTCTCTTTGCAGGTATTGTAAATGGCATTGAGTTCTTGCCAATGTTATCTAGAATCTAATTAAATATATAGTAGCCCTCCCTTATCCACGATTTCTCTTTCCCTGATTTTAGTTACACACAGTTAACCACGGTCTGAAACTATTAAATGGAAAATTCCATAAATAAATAATTCATACATTTTAAACTGCCAGCTGTTCTGGGTAGATGATGAAATATCGTGCCACCCCTCTCTGTCCCTCTAGGGACGTGAATCTTCTCTTTCCAGTGTCTTCACTCTGTAGACACCACTTATAAGTTAGTTATTTAGTAGCTTTCTCAGTTGTTATTCCCATTATTACAGTATCACAGTTCTTGTGCTCAAGTCACCCTTATTTTACTTTATAATGGCCTGAAAATACAAGATGACTGTGCCTAATTTGTAAATTAAACTTTATCATAGATATGCATGTATAGAAAAAAACATAGTACATATATATAATGATATTCCTTGATTTTCTATGTGGTTATGTCCACATAGAATGTCCACATTTTCTTTGTGGTCATAAGTCTAAAATATTGTAAGTAAAAAATGCATTTAATACACTAATCAACTCATTATAAACTTGAAAAATCATAAGTCAAACTACTGTAACTTTTCATTCTTCTAGACTTAAAAGGCAGTCACATCTTGATAAACCCATCCTAAATTTGAAAAATTGTTCATCGAATAATCATAAGTTGGAGACTTTCTGTATAGAGTTCAGTGCTGTTCATGGTTTCAGGCATCCATTGGGGTCTTGGGACAAATCCCCTGCAGATAAGGTGGACTACTGTGTGTATGTGTGTTATTTCTAACATTTTAACTTGAAATGCATAAAAAAGTCCTTATATATGCATTTCCATATACATATATATACACACACAGAGTACAGTGCAGTCATTATTAATATAGAATTTTATCACTTGTATTAGTCAGAGTTTTCCAGGGAAGGTAAACTAATAGTGTATATGTCCTGCATTTTGTGTTAAATTTGTGGATGGACTCTGGCTTAAGTTGCCCTAATAGGATAACTGAATATTCATTCTTTTTCAATATTTCCATTATAAATTCAGTGAGATAAATTATATATCTGTATCCAATGCCATATTACTAATTTTCATATTGAGAAACTTATTAGGGTCAAATTAGTGCAAGTAAATTATGCACTAGATGATGTAGATTTCAAGTTAAAATGTTAGTTATTATGCATGTTCGAATTATGAATAATATTCACAGGTAGCCTTATTTCTTTAAGTGGTTATTCTTAGTTTGCTTCTTTCAAGTGTTGGTTTGATAAAATGGTAATGAGCCATTTGACAGGCAAAATGAATGTTTGCCACAATGTAATAGTTAAAGCAATTACCCAAAATTAGTCACTGATCCATTTTCTCCTCAAAGGTCCATGAAGACTTTTCTAGCTGCCTGGTTCTTGTCAATCTCTGCTTTCCATGAAAGCTGGTTTATTTTAAAATAGCTGTATAACTAATTCTATAGCTCATATTTCTTGCTCTATGTTACAGAATTATGTCAGTGTCTCCTTTTCCTCTTATTAAGGAACAAATTAATCATCTTTTTAAAAATATCTTTTACCTTTACATGTATTCAGTGATAAATGTCATATATAGCACTAATTATATTATATAATAGCACCTGCAAGGCACCCAGCTCTCTTTTAGATTCCACGGATAGTGTGGTGAAATGGAATTCTAACATTGATGACATGGATTTACAGTCTACCATCCCATAGTTTCTCAACTGGACTGATCATAAATAATGGTAAAGTGAGACTTTTTGTGGATGGAAAACCTTGACATTATTAAACCTAAATATATTTATAAGTTTCTTAGGGAAAAAATATCCCTGTGAGAAAATGCTAAACGCATTTCCTACTAGACACTTTTCCTCAAAATACGTTTTTATCCTATTATACCAAAAGGTGCAGCTTGTCACACATTGCTAATCTGAGTCATATCTAAGGGGGGAAATGCTAATATTTTTGAGTGTAAACGTGTAGCGTCAGGTGGAAGGGAGGCTACGTATAGTCCTGCTCACCAAGCAGAGTGGGAACAAAGGGTCACAAAACTTTGATGAGGAAGAATGACCTGCAGCCTTGATATCGTTGGAAGCAGGAGAGTGGAATTATGTGCAGTGAATTCTGCTTGTAGATAGAGTGGGAACATCTTTCTGAGTCTATAATTTCTAAGTGGAATATGTCTGGGTGTCTGTTGTGATTCATCTTCCACCTAAGTCAGACTCGAGACGGGGGTAGATTTGGCACTGCTGGAGTTTGGGAGACTTGGTTGGGCAACTGATAAGAATCACATAAGGATAAATCCTAATTGTGACATTAAAATAGTTAAGCAGTGCCTATCCCCTATGAGATAGGGGATAGCAAAGGTAGGGGCCCAAACCAGGGAGCAAACCAGAAACATCAGCTATTTCCAAACAATAGCACATAATATGCTAGCACGCGGCCCAAATGAACATTTTTTAATTTACTTGGGGGTGCTTCAGCTTCTTTTTATCTTTGCATGCAGGGTAAAAATCTTATCTTAAAACTGCAGTATAGTCTTTCAAACTCTAGGGAGAGAATCCCTAATGACAAGAGATTCCATAAACCCCACAGATATACTAAAGGAAAAAAAAAGAAAAACAACGGCAGTGAGATATAGAAAGATTGCATGAGAAGTACACATTGCAACATCAACTAGTCAAATGAAGTGCAAGTGAATAAGGTTGTATATTACAGACCTAAATGTAATAACAAGATTTATTTAGGATTCTATTTTTGTAAATAAAAATATTTCAACATAATAGCCAAGAAACCCATTAAGAAACTTGGCCAGTGGGCATGTGTGTATAAAACATGACTATTTAGAAAGCAAAAGACTGAGTTTATGTGTGGTCAGCTTGTTGGTATGTATAAGGTGTACTCTGTGTAACACTGGTGGTCATCTCACTCTGATTCAGTTTCACAATGTTACATTTTTACTGCATCAGAAAAAATTTTGGAGAGCTATAGTCCATAATAAATTACTATCTGTTAATGAATCATGTTTTGTTTTATAAATTATGATAAAGGTCAATAAACAGCAAAATATGCCAGGTAATTTGAAAGACACAAAGAAGCAACACCTGTTCACATAGTTCTTTGTTCTTGTGTCTGAAATTTTCTCTTTGTAAACATTTATTTATTTATTTGTGTCTTGACTATATTTTAAATTAATAGGAGGCCAACTATTACCTATCACCAACTTTGAGAGGTTAATATTGACTATAACAGGGACCTAAAAGCAGAGGACACAAACAAGGGAGGAAAGTGTGGACTGCTTGACTACAAAGGCAAAGTTCGCAAATGTTTAAATTGGTCTTGGAACTGACTCTTCTGAAGAGATGATTAGGTATAAAACTGAGAGTATTAAATATGGGACACAGGAGCATATTCCTCTTGCCCCTTTGAATAACCTTGGCTGATTTCATATATACAGTCCTGAGAGTCTGGCTCAGGGATTTGACATGTAATTATATTATATTTAACTCCTTTGAGGTGCTGAGTTTTGAATTATCTCCCCACATTGATCTCTCTATCATTTAGTTTTTTAAATTTTTCATTGGCAAAGGAAGAAATGAACAAGATCAGCTTTGGGACTTCTTTGCCTTTTTAATGAAGCCCTATTTGAATTTAAATTTCAAATATTTTTTTCTTTATCAGACATTTTCAAATATATTATTCTTCATTATCTTTGATGATCCCTAAAAGTGTAATGACCCAGTATTATGTGAAACTCATTATATTTAGAAGTTAGTCATGAATTTCAGAATGCGTTTAATTCAGAAACTCATAGAAAAGCCAGTTTTTAAATGATTTATATGTCCTCTTTTTCCTTCCTGTATTACTTAGAGGAAAACAGATTTCTGTTGTTGTTTCTGTTGTTGTTCTTACCCCCACAGCCCAGACCAAAAGCTTGTTATATTTTTAATGAACCTTTGTAATAGTTTCATAGTTGGTTTCTGAACAAATAAAGCACTACCCTGTCAAATTGTAACAGTAAACAGCCACCTTTTACATCATGTCCATAATTACTTAGCATTAGGTAGTAGAAACAATAGCAACCTTTGGAATCAAAGAAAATATTTCAAATTTTAGAATTACCACTTTCTTGTACTTAGGCAATTATTTAACTCGGCAAATAATTTTATTTGGCAGAGTTTCAGTTTCCTCATGTATAAAATGGGTAACATAATATCTGCCTCCAAGGTTCTTGTGAAGATTAGATGAAATCACATATAAAAGTTCTGATAGATGGAAATGTTAATGACCAACAAACATATTAACAGTTATGTAAACTTATTAGTGATCATGGAACTGCATATTAAATTCAAATTAAAAACAAATGCCATAGGATAGTGAAAATGAAGGAATTACAGCTATACTACTAAAGGAAGGATATCAGCCTGGTTCTCATAAGAAGCAAGAAACTACAAAGTAATTTATACAAGAAAATTTTAAAATAAAGATTTATTAATTATAACAGGAAATTATTAGACACAATATTGTCTAATAAGAATTAAAGAGAACTTTAAGGAAAAAGCAGTCACTACCCCTAGGGCTGAGATAAAGCAGCCGTGTTAGAACCACCTCTCAGGGCTGAGATCCAGACCTGTTGGGCAGGGCACAGCTGGCCCTGGCCACTGAATGGAGAGAAGTCACTGTGGTGCCATGCACAGAACTTCCCAGAAATCTACCACTGGGACTTTATGCAAAACTGTCTTTTACATTGTAAGTTAAAATTATTCTCAAGGAAGAGACAATATACTACAAAGTCGCCTGGTAGCGGGGTGCTAGAGGACTCTGCAGGCCACTTGTTTCTACTGAATTCCATGAAACGCATAAGGCTGTGTACTGGAGAAGCTGCAGCTGCTGAAGAAGCCAAGCACTGGCAAACCTGTGTGTGCTGCCGGAGCCTGACTAGAGAAGCACACTAGGACCCGGGAGCAAAACCCTTTCTTCTTGCAATGTCTCCTCCATAACCTCCATTGACAAAGCTTAACATTGTACCAGCTGACAAAGGAATAAAAATAAAAAAGTAAAGGGCCCAGATATATTTTCACAGCGCAGGCAAAAAAGGATGAATATGAAACTGACAAGCAAGTAATCAACAACTGGTAGACTTACTAACATCACATTTAGTAAAATAATAATAATAATTAAAAATAAGTCATAGATGAAAAACTATAGTCAATTTCATTTATATAAATTTAAATAGCACACACAAAATAAAACAAATACATATACATATAGTAAAAACATAAAGAAAATCAAATACAACATTCAGGTTTCTGAGAGGAAAAGGATACATTTGAGGACATATAATTTCTAAAATTCTTCCAAGTTATCGATAATGTTTTATTCATTAAATTGGCTGGTGGGTGCTGAAGTGTTCATATCTTTATGATTTTTTATAAGTATATAACCATATATATAAACTTACATAAAGTACATGGTTTTAAGCTATATACATATAGTTTATAGTTTCATAACTATACACACAATACATATCTTTAAATACATTTATATATTATATTTTATATATATTTATTATGTAATTATTATTCAGTAGCATCCTTACCACATCATTGAAACACAATAACTGATTCTTCTCTTCTCTTTCTTATACTCACTGACTTTAAGGCCTTCCCAAGACCCGAAGATGTGTGTACCTTAATATATAAGGTGTATGGGCACACAGATGAAGTCATGCCTTCTCTACATGGTTCATTCATAATAATCACCTTATTCTTACTGTGATAATAATCTTTGCTAATTATTGTACTGCTAAAATTTTGATCACCTTTTATGTGCTATAAATTGTCTCATAAGGTTCAAGTTTACCATGTATTCAATATGCGAAATTAAAATATGGCAGATATTGATATTCTCATTTTACAGGTAGAGAAACCAAATAACTGATATGAAAATGTAACAAATATATACTCCAGAGTTAATAAATATTTAGATTTTTTTTTTAAAAAGTCCTGGCTAACATAAAGGCCATTCTTTATTTTATCCCTCCTACTATGGTTATGCTAATTTTTAGGACCCAGGTCAAGCTCAAATTGCCATCAGATCTTTTCTTCCACGTCAACCCACTTTTTTCTCTCATCTTTCGATGCTATAGTAGCTATGGCCAGTACTACACAATATAACTCCCATGTGTCTTTTGTAACATTCTTCTCCGCATTGACGTTTGTAATTGAAATAAGAATTATGGCTGCTCTTTATATATTTTTTTCACTTTCTACCATGTGTGCCTCATTCAAACCATGCCACTGTAGTAGCTTTTAATAATTATTAATAAAATATCATGGTATTGGTTTCTAGTTAAAGATGTAAGCTAAATTTCTTATTTATTTACTTTGTTTTGGGATAAATAAAAACAGATACTGTGCAGAGAAGACAAAGATAATGGAAGAGGATATGTGAACTGATAAAAGATTCCAGCAAAAGCATGGAGGAGAAAAACTGTATGAAAATGTTACCAAGCAATCAATGGACTCACTGCCCAATGTGCACAGAAGCTGCTACCATGGCACCAGATTTTTAGAAAAGAAAAATCTTTATTGTGGGTCAACCGGCAAGAACACAGGAATAAAATGCTCAAATATGTCTTCCTGAGCTGGAGGATGGGTCAGGTTTATAAGCATAGGGTAATGAAGAGAGATCTGATTGGATCATGAAATGAAGTGATGCCAGGAGGCATGCTCTGACTGGACCATGACGTAAGGTGATGCCAAGCCTTAATCTGATTTAGTCCCTGCTCCTCCATCTGAGCACTTAGGTTCTCCCTGTGTTGCACTCTTGGTTCATCTGGGCATGCTCAGGTACATAGCCCTCAACCCAGGGGTCCATGGCAACTCAGAAACTGCTCACAACTTTGTTACATAAAATTTGAGCCAGATTAGTCTGGTGCAGTTACAGGTACATGGTGCCTTTGCAGTGGAGGTTGCCAGGTAAGAGCATGTAAAAGAGATGGTAATGAGAAGTGAACTGATTTTCCTCATAAAACCCCAGGGAATCAGAAGATATATTGGCACTGATCAAGAAGAAGTCACAAATGAAGCACAAATAGTAGTACATATTTTTAGGTCAAAGTAGTGTGAAAGTTAATATATGAGAATTTTTGACTCTCCTCTTTTCCACTCCATTTAGAGAGCATCCAAAGATGAGCACCTACCTCTAAGGCAGAACATCAAAGAGATATTTTCTAAAAAAAGTAAGCTGTGGTGCTGTGGATTCAAGGATACCAGGTTTAGTGAATGGCAGAGTGAGATGTGTGACTTAAAACATGAGAGTGAATTGGAGTTTGGAAATAGATACCATGAGCGTAAAATAGAATTAATAGTTTAGCTTCCGCATTGTCCCAGCCTGGTGTCTTCTGCCTTTGTTCTCCATGGAGAATAGTTTCAGACAATTCTTCTCTGGAAAAGCTAACATTCTGGCAGAAAATGCCTATATATTGACAATTGTTCTAGTTAAAAGAATAGCAACCTGACCAAAGACACAAAAGTGAGACCTGCTTGTCAATAAGTCCCAATCCAAGAACACAGAGTTTGCAACAAGCCTCAGTCTTGAATATGAACAGCCAATAAAAAAGCAATAGGCATGTGTGAGAGAGAAAAGTTCACTGTAGCATTACCCACAGAAGCGAGGATATGGAATAAACCTAAACATCCATCAATGGCCTGACTGACATCTACAGGACATTCTACCCAAAATCAACTGAATATACATTCTTCTCATCAGCTCATGGGACATTCACTAAGATTGACCATATCCTAGGACATAAAGCATGTCTTAAAAAATTTAAAAAATGATAGAAATTATACCATGCATCTTCTCAGATCACAGTGGAATAAAGGTAGAAATTAACCCTAACAGAAATTCTCATTCCTACTCAAAGTCATGGAAGTTACACAACCTTCTCCTGAACAATTATTTTACAAATGAAGAAATCAAGACAGAAATCAAAAGATTCTTTGAATTAAACAACAAAGGAGACACAGCTTATCAAAATCTGTGGGACACAGCTAAAGCAGTCCTGAGAGGAAAATTCATTTCCATAAATGCCTATATCAAAAAGACAGAAAACTTACAAATAGACAACCTAATGAATAGACTCAAAGAGCTGGAGAAAGAACAGACTGA
>CM052439.1:86150473-86169381 GCA_028533085.1 Varecia variegata | reverse complement strand
CATTTATACCCATTAAAATAACTGTTATTAAAAAAGAAAACAACAAATATTGGTATTTAGAAATATTATAACCCTTGTGCATTGAGGATAGGAATGTGAAATGCTATAACCAGTATGGAAAACAATATGACTATTTCTCAAAAATAAATACATACATACATAAACAACAAAAACCATGATAAAAAACACCAAAGACAGAATTACCAAGTGATCCATTAATTCCACTTCCAGATTTATACGCAGAGAAAACCTGGAGTTGGAGAAATATTTGTATACTCATGTTCATTGTGCATTATGGATGTAGATAAAGGAAACACTAGAAGACATTTTACAGCTAAAAATGCCTATATTATTTTTAAAAAAGAAATGTTTAAAGTCAATGATTGATATTATCATGTAAAAAATCTGAAAACAAGGAGCAATATAAACTCAAAGTCTTTTTTAAAAGTAAAAAAAGAAAAATAAAATTATGAACATTATAAAATAAGGAAATTCAAAAGGCAAATACTTGTTTTTGGAGAAGATAACAACTTAATGAGTCAAAGTAAAAGAGAAACAAAAATTCACATATCTTCCATATGTCAAAGAGAGGCCTTCCTACACATTATACTGATATTAAAAAAAAAGGTGATATTATAAACAAGTGTATGTGAAGGTGAAATAGACAAATGCTTTGAAAAGTACTAGTTAAAACTGGCATAAGAGAAATAAAAAATAGTGCATGACTCTAAACTCATTAAAGAAATAGAAGGAGAATAAAAGAAATAACAAAAATGAGAACAGAACCAGACAAAATAGAGACCAAAAATACAAATTAGCAATAAAATGAAAGTTGGTTCTTTGAAAAGATAAACAAAATTGATAAACTGCTAGCTAAACTGACCAAGAAAAGGACAGATGATCCAAATAAATGAAAAGGAGACATTACAAATGATACCACAGAAATAAAAGATCATCTGACACTATTATGAACAACTATTTGCTCACGAACTAGAAAACATAGAAGAAATGGATACATTCCTGTAAACATAAAACCTCCCAATATTAAGCCAGGAAGAAACAGAAAATCTTAACAGACCAATAGCAAGTGGTGAGATTGAATCAGTAATTTAAAAATCTCCCAGCAAAGAAAAGCCCAGGGACAGATGGATTCATAGCTTAATTCTACCAAACATACAAAGAAGAGCTAATATCAATCCTCTTGAAACTATTCTAAAAAATTGAGTAGAAAGAAATGTTCTCTAACTCATTTAGTGAGGCCAGTATCATCTTGATAACAAAACCAAACAAAGACATAACAAAAAAGAAGAAAATTACAGACCAATATCCTTGATGAATGTAAATGCAAAAATCCACTACAAAATACTAGCAAACAAAGTCCAATAGCACACCAAAAAGATAATATAACATGACAAGTGAGTTTTATACCAGGGATGCAAGGATAGTTCAACATATGCAAATTAGTAAATGGAATACATCACATAAAGAAAATTAAGGACAAAACCCCTATGATCATCTCAATAGATGCAGAAAAACCATTTGAAAAAATTCAGCATCCCTTCATGATAAAAACTCTAAATAGAAGGAACATATCTCAAAATAATAAAGGTCACATGTGTCAAAGTCACTGCCAACATCATACTGAATGGTGAAAAGTTGAAAACATTTTCTCTAAGAACTGGAATGAGATAAAAGTGCTTCCTTTAGCCAGCCCTCTTCAACATGGAGCTGCAATTCCTAGCTAGAGCAATCAGGCAAAAGGAAAAAAATAAAAGGCATCCAAATTGTAAAATAAGTCAAATTATTCCTGCTAATGATACGAATTTCTACCTAGATAAACCCAAAGATTCCACCAAAAATATCTTAGATTTCATAAATGAATTTAGTAAAGTTGCATGATACAAAATCAATGTATAAAAATCAGTAGCATTTTTATACACCAATAGCAATCTAGTTGAAAATGAAATTAAGAAGTCAATCCCATTTAAAATAGCTATAAAAAAATTCTGGAAAAATATTTGGGCAAGGGAGTGAAACATCTGTATAAGGAAAAGTATAAAACATTGATGAAAGAAATTGTAGATGACACAAACAGATAGAAAATTTGAAGAATTAAGTGTTCAAGTGACCGTACTGCCAAAAATCAATCTATAGATTCAATGCCATTCCTAAATACCAAAGGAATTTTTCACAGAATTAGAAAAAGCAATCGTAATCTTCATATGGAAACACAAAAGAGCCCAAATAGCTAAAACAATCCCCAACAAAAAGAAACCAGCTGGAGGCATTACATTATCTGACTTTCAATTGTATTACAAGGCTATAGTAATATAAACAGCGTGGTTATGGTATAAAAATAGACACATAGGTCAATGGAACAGAATAGAGAACTCAGAAATAAAGTTATATACTTACAGCCAACTGATCTTTGACAAAGTTGATGGTAACTCACATTGGGGAAAGAACACTTTTTTAAATAAATAATGCTGGGAAAATTGGATAGTCATATACAGAAGAATGAAACTATACCCCTATCTCTCACCATACACAAAATCAACTCAAGATGGATTAGAGACTTATATGTAAGACCCCAAACTATAAAAATACTAGAAGAAAACCAAGGAAAAACTCTTCTGGACATTGGTCTAGGCAGGGAATTTATGACTAAGACTTTAAAAGCACAGGGAACGAAAACAAAAATAGATAAATAGAATTTAAGTGAACTAAAAAGCTTCTGCAAAGCAAAAGAAATAATCAACAGAGTGAACAGACTACCCAAAGAATGGGAGAAATTATTTGCAAATTATTGATCCAACTGGGGTCTAATATCAAGAGTATACAAGGAATTCAAGCAACTCAATCATAACAGTGACAAAAACCCAATAATCCCATCAAAAAGTGGGCAAAGAACATGACTAGATATTTATCAAAGGAAGATATACAAATGATATGTAAACAGGTATATGAAAAAATGCTCAACAGAGAAATGCCAATTAAAACCACAATGAGATATCTTCTTACATCAGTAAGAATGGCTATTATTAAAAATACAAAATATCACATGTTGGTGAGGATGTGGAGAAAAGGCAACACTTATACACTGTTGGTGGTAATGTAAATTTGTACAGCCTCTATCAAAAATAGTATGGAGGTTTTTCAAAGAGCTAAAAATGGAAATACCATTTGATCTAGCAATCCTACTAATGGAAATGTACTCAAAGGAAAAGAAATCAATGTATCAAAAAGATGCCTGCACTTATATGCTTATCATGGCACTGTTCATAATAGCAAAGATATAGTATTAACCTCAAGTGGCCATCAATGGATGATTTTATACATACATACATACATATACACACAATGGAATACTATTCAACTATAAAAAGGAATGAAATCATGTATTTTGCAAGAACATGGATAGAACTGCAGGTTATTATCTTAAATTAATCAAGCCAGACACAGAAAGACACATATAGCATGTTCTCATTCATAAGTGGGTGCTAAAAAATGTGTGCTTAATTACTCCATGGGTACAGTGGACACTATTCAGGTGATAGATATTCTAAAAGCCCTGACTTGACCACTACACAATCTATGAATGTAACAAAATTGTGCTTTTACCCCATACATTTATATAAATAAAAGAAGAAATATATACATTGGATTATTAAACACATGCACACACACATTTAATTTTTCCACATAGATGAGATGTATTTATTGCTAAGTTTTATGAACTATTTAATGATAAAATAGTATGAATTTTTCACAAAAATATAGAAAGAGCTTTTCACAACTCATTTTATGAGGTTAACATAATCCTTATTTAAAGAGAAGAAAAAGGGAGTGATATCACAGAAGATAGCAGAGTAGGCAGCTCCAAAAATCAGTCCCTTTCCCAAAACAACTATTGAGCTGACAAGAATTATCTAGGAAGATTGTGTGTTTTGATAACTGCTTTTGATTGCTAAATGTATGGCACAGAGGCTGGCCATTGATTCAAGGCACCAGGTTGAGGCAGCTTTCCCAGTAATATCAGTCAGAGAATATATGAAGAGACAGATACATTTTTTAAAAAAAATTTTCATATTGGATCCAAATAATTAAGGAAATCTCTATCAAAACACTGTGACTGTGGGTAATGGAACAAAGCCATTATTTACCCTATACAATAAAGAATATAGTTATTGTGAATATTTGAATAAGTCACTAAATCAAAAGAAGACTGCAGGTGCATCAAATAACATCATCAATTCCTGAGAGGGAAAAAAAATCTAATTCTCAGAGTTACCTCATTAGAGTGTTCATAAAGGTCCAGTTTTCAATGAATAATACAAAGCCTACAAAGAAACAGGAAAGTATGACCCTTTCACTGGGCAAAAATAAATTGACAGAATGCTAAGGAACACAAATATTGATTTGATAGATAAAGATATTTAAATTATTAATAACTGCTTTAATATCCTTAAAGACTGTAAGAAACCTGGGCTAAGAAGTAAACAGAAACAGGAGAAAAATGCATAAATAAGTAGGTATTAATAATATCAATCAATAAATAGAAATTATAAGAATAATTTAAATAATAATTTAGTATTTGAAAATAAAATTTACTGGATAGTTGCCCAATGACAAAATTGCCTCAAAGCCCATTTCTCAGAATGTATCTCCCTTTGTTAAGTAGCACATGATTATATGTGGAAATTCAACAGCATATTATTAAAAAAACAATGGATGAAAAAAATTGCAAAAGAAATTAGAAAGTACTTTGGGATGACTGAAATAAAAAAACCATATTTGAAAATGTATTCAGTTAAATTAATGCAGAATTTTAAGAGACCCCGAACAGCAAAAGCAATATTGAAAAAAAGAAAAACAAAGTATGAAGACTGAGACTTCCCAATTAAAAACTTACTACAGAGCTCCAGTTATCAAATAACATGGTACTGGCATAAGGACAAGCATATAGGCCAAAGGAATAAAATTGAAAGTTCACAAGTAAACCCCAAAATGTTTGGCCAATTCATTTTCCACAAAGATAGTGAGAATAGTCTTTCTATATTACGGGAAAAGAACAGTCTCTTCAAAAAATGATGTTGGGAAAAATAGATTTACACTTCCAGAAAAATGAATAGGTACCCCTACTTGACTTCATATACAAATATTAACTCAATCTGGACCTAAATATAAGGGTTCATGCTATTAATAGAAAATCTTAGAATAATGCACAGGGGTAAATCTTCATGACTTCAGATTTGGCAGTGGAAACTTAGATTTAATACTAAAATCATGAGTAATGAACATAAAATATCAATTGAACTACATAAAACTGGGGAATGGACATGCTTGAAGCTCTGACTCGGGGGGCATGGGCAATATACATAACCTAAACTTTTGTACCCCCATAATAAGCTGAAATAAAAAAAAACATTTTTGTATCAAAAGACAGTGTCAAAAAACTGAAAAGTATATATATATATATATATACACATATATATATACATATATATATATAAATAAAAGATAGTCAACATTTTGTTCAAAATACAAATTAAAGCTATCGTGATATACCACTTCACACACACCATAAAATGGCTTTAATCAAGAAAATGGCAAAAAATTGTTTTGATGAGGATATAGAGAAATAGGAACCCTCGTACATTCCTGGTAGAAATGTAAAATTGCACAATCACTGTTGAAAACATGTTGGTAGGTCCTTAAAAAGTAAAACAAAGGATTACTATGTGACCCCTAGTCAACAGAAATAAAAGCATATGCCCACATCTTATGCATGAATATTTATAGCAGTATTATTCATAATGACCAAAAGGAGGAAACAACCTGAATGTCCATCAATGGATGAATGGATAAATAAGTTGTGGAATATATATACAATAAAATATTATTCAGTAATTTAAAGAACCAAAGTAATGATACATGTTACAACTTGGATGGACTTCAAAACATGATGTTAATTAAGCCAGACACCAAAGGTCATATATTGTATGATTTTTTAATATGACAAATAAAGAATAGGCAAATCCAGAAAACAGATTAGAGGTTGCCAAAGGATGGAGAAAGGAGGAAATGGAGAGTGATTACTTAATGAGAATGGGGTGTTCAATGGGGAGATGAAAATGGAGAATTCTAATGGTTGCAAAATATTGTGAATACAGTACATTGTAAATATTACTGAATCATGTACTAAATATTACTGAATTGTATGTATTGAAATGGTTACTTGTATGTTATGTAAATTTCATCTCAATAAAAAATTTAAAAATAACCAGAAAATGTGCATCTTCATGGGTTTCATATATGTATACATATGTAAAAATTATAAGATTGCACACTTTAAAAATTTTCAGCTTATTGTATGTCAATTATATTTCAGTAGTTACTACAAATAAAAAAGAAGAAGAAATTTTAAACAAAGAAAATTATGGCTATATATCTTTCAAATACATAAATAAAATAGTTCTTAACAAAAATAAGCAAAATTAATACACCAATATATTAAATTATATATATGTATATATAATAAACTCAACTAAATCATGTTTATACAAAGAAGGAAAATTTGGCTTAATTTAAAAACTTTGGTGTATTCTGTAAGATTATCACAAATAAGGAGAAAAATGTTACCATTTATTTTACTAGATTCTGAAAATTATATATGACACAGTTCAGCATCAATTCGTGAAAGAAAGCAGAAGCTCACCAAATGAGAAATAGAAAGTTCCTAAACACAATGAAGGACATCTGTTAGAAATTTAAAGCTCAAATCATAATTAACAATTACCATTTCTTCTCACACTTTTACTAGAGGTTCTAGCCTATACAATCAGCTAATAAAAGACAGATAATAAAATAAGTATTGAAAAAACATTAAGTGAACTTTCTTTATTCCCAGATATTATATGTAGAGCATTCTTAAGTATCTGGAGATAAATTAATAGAAATAAGAAGTGAATTTAGCAATTCATAGGATAAAAAGTTAATATACAGAAATCAAACATGTTTATCTTCACTAAATGTAAAACAATTGAAAACTAATGTTGAGCAGCATATCACTTGCAATAGCATCTAAAATCACAAAATACATAGGAATAATTTTAACAAAATATGTGCAAGACCACAACACTAAGCATTATAATGTTAGTTAATTAAATTGCTAACATAAAATAATGAAGAATTAAATCAAAGATATAGCATAGTTGTAAAGTAGAAAACTAATATTTTTAAAATATCAATTACTTCCAAATTTGATCTTTAGACTCAATGTAATATCAATTAAAATTACAGTAGGCTTATTTGAAATATATTGTTGAGTTGATTCTAAAGTTAATATGGATATGGATATGCAAATGACAAAATAGCCAAGCTATCTTTAAAAGAACAACAAGATTAGGAGACTTACTCTGTTTAACTTCCAAGATATGATATGAAATGACAGTAATCAAGACAGTATAATATAGATAATAGGATAAACAAGTACATCAATGAAACAAAATAGAGTTTAGAATTAGACCCACACATAAATTTTGCTGCTCAAGGACAGCACCAAAATAACTTAGTTGGGAAAATCTTTCAACAAATAATGCTGCAACCACTGGTTATCTATTTTGAAGGAAAAAACATAGCTTGATCCTTACCTCATATCGTATACATACATAATTCAAAATAGAACATCAAGTTAAACTATGGAATCTATGCTATGATGTTCCTAGAAGGAAAAATAAATTTGTGCAAGTTGTGGTAGGCAAAGATTTATTAAAGAATACATGGAATACATTAATTAGAAATTGACAAACTGGACTGCATCATAATTTCTAAATTTATGCTCATTGAAATATAGAGTTAAGAAAAATATTCAGGCAAGTTATAGATTGGCAGAAAATCACAATACAACACATATATTTAAGGAATATTTTATATCAAGTATATAAAACATGCTTACCATTCAATAATAGAAAAAAGAAAAAAAAAAGCCAAAATGATTAAATCAAAACTTTATAAAATAAAAAAGACACATGAATGGCCAATGAGTCAGTAGGGTTAGTCATCAGAAAAATACAAACTAAAGCCATGATAAGATACCACAACACACCTATTAGAACAACTAAAATTCAGAGTCTGACAGTGTTGACAATAAAGAGTTGAAAGTCTCATATTTCACTGGCAGTAGTGTAAAATGGGACCATCACTTTAGAAAATTATTTGCTAGATTTTTTTAATTAAACAAATATCTTTCTAGTCTATGACCCAATAATTCCACTCAGGATTTTAGTTATAAGAAATAACAAACCCAAGTACACAGACATGAATCTTTACAGCAGCATAGTTCAAAATAGCCAAAGTTATCTGTTAACAGGCAAAATGATAAATATACTGTGATAGAGTCAAACAATGGAATACTATTAAATAAAAAAGAGAGTAGATAAGTAATTCTTGAGTGTATAATATGTGGTCAATAATTGTGATAGATATAGAAAGAATTGTGCTGGCTTTGGCAGCACATACACTAAAATGGGAATGATACAAAAAAGATTAGCATGTCCCCTGTGCAAAGATGACACTCAAATTTGTGAAGCATTCCATAATAAAAAGAGAGAAAAAGGAAATAATTACACATGTATCCTGCCCTCAAGCTTATTTGCACCAAAATAAATAAGTAAATAAACTCCAGACATGTGAAAACATACATACAAAATACTCAAGTGGAAGAGATAGAGTATAAACAAGGGGATAAATCTTAAAACAACATGCTATACATAGAAAGCTGTTAATGTATTTATCTGCTGAAATAAATTGTGATAGGCAGAGGGTAGTAGAGCCAAAACCATAGAAGTAGGGAAGGTTCTGGATCATGGACATTCTCACAAAATATGTTAAATAGATATAAAATTTCAATTTGTAAATTTACGGTCTCCTTATTGTATGCCAGGTAGTCTTCTAAGCACTTTATTGTAATAACTTATTAAATACTCACACCAACTCTATGAGTTAAGTGTGAATATTATCTGATTTTCAGATGAGAATATGCAACAACAGTGAGTTTTTTAATTTGCCCTAGTTCATAAGGTTAATAAATGGAGGAGTTACGATTCAAACACCAAAGATCAGGTTCCAAAGCCTATGGAACCTTTTTAGCCCTATGCAACTGCTGAATGTGATCAGGTTATTATTAATTTTATCAGTTACTCTGGTGGTAGAAAATGTATTTGATAAGATTAAGCCTTAAGGTTATAAGGTCAAACCAAAGTTAATGGTGTTAGCCAAGTTACGAGGGATGAGAGGTTTAAAAAGAAGTATAGTCATAGGAATGAAGGGGACATGTTTGGAGGTAGCAAAAGAAAAACTGGCTATGGATTAGATACAAGAAGCAAAGAAGAGAGACGAGTTAAGAAGAAATCCTAAATTTCAGTTCAAATGACTGAGTGGATGTAATCTAACTCAGGAACAGAATATGGAAAGCCTATTGACTGTTCTTTTGGCTCTGAATCCCCAGAAATTGTTATTAACATTTCATTAATGTCAAGATTATGAAGAAAAGCAAGGAAACTATATCTAATTTCAAATTCACAGCCTATCTCTAGCAATTGCTTATGACTTACGATAGTAGGCTTAGGGCAATAATGTAACTTCTGGTCTTACATTCTTTTAAACATCTTATGTTCTTTTTTTTTGAGAATTTCATAATCATTTTTATTTTTTTATTTCAGCATATTATGGGGGTACAAATGTTTAGGTTAGGTAAATTGTCCTTGCCTCCCCCTATCTCCCCAGAGTCAGAGCTTAATTTGAATCTCCTCATTCATAATTTTATCCTGTTCCATGTGTTAGTCAAACATCTTTATCTTCAGGAGAAGCTAAGCTTTATTTCTTTCAATCTTTCTGTTCTATCCCCAAGAAATTTTAATAGGTACCAAAACAAACCATGAGAGTGGTAATTGGAGGAGGCTTTAGGAGTAAATGAAATTAACAAAGACAGGTTTTTATTTTGTTTACAATATTCTTTACATAAAGTAAAATGAAGTATGCCTAGACTTTGATCATTTTGACAAATATGTACATGAGTGTAACCCGTACCCATTTTAAAATACAGTTGACCTTCGAACAACGTGACAGTTCTGGTTGTGCTTTTCTTTGTTTGCTTGTTTTGTTTCTATAAAAATCGAAGAGTTTAGAGCTTCCTAGTCTCAAATTTTGCTCAAATCAATCTAAAGCACTGTTTAAAACAAAACAAAACAAAACAAAACAAAAATAAAAACAAAAGAAGGATAAAGAGGAGTGATAAGATAAGGAGGAGAGGAGGAAGAGGAAGAGAAACAAAAAACTGGGGAGAATTCAAACAAAAAAGAATGGCTCTTTGGTTTTTCCTTATGATTTCTTTTTTTATTTCAGAATATTACGTGAGTACAAACACTTGGGTTACATGCATTGCCTTTGCACCGCCTGAGTCAGAGCTACAGGTGTGTCCATCCCCCAGAAAGTGCACACCACACCCATTAGGTGTGAACTTACCCATCCCCTCCTCTCCCCTCCCACCTGCCTGACCCCAGATGGATGTTACTGTCATATGTTCACATAAGTGTTGATAAATTAGTGCCAATTTAATGGTGAGTGCATGTGGTGCTTGTTTTTCCATTCGTGTGATACTTCACTTCAAAAACTGGGCTCCAACTTCAGCCAGGATAATACAAGAGGTATTAGATTACCATTATTTTTCATAGCTGAATAGTACTCCATGGTGTACATATATCATATTTTATTAATCCACTCATGTATTGATGGGCACTTGGGAAGTTTCCTCATTTTTGAAATTGTAAATTGTGCGGCTATAAAAACTTGAGTAAAGGTGTCTGTATTTTAGAATTTCCTTTTTTCCTTTGGGTAAATACCCTGTAGTAGAATTGCTGGATCAAATTATAAGTCTACTTTCAGTTCTTCGAGGTATCTCCATACTGCTTTCCATAGAGGTTGTACTAGTTTGAAGTCCTACCAGCAGTATGAGTGTTCGTATCTCTCCACATCCACACCAACATTTATTGCTTTGGGACTTTTTGATAAAAGCCATTCTCACTGGAGTTAAGTGATATCTCATTGTGGTATTGATTTGCATTTCCCTGATGATTAGAAATGTTGAGCAGTTTTTCATGTTTGTTGCCATTAGTCTGTCTTCTTTTGAAAAGTTTCTGTTCATGTCCTTTGCCTACTTTTTAATGGGGTTGTTTGATTTTTTTTTTTTTTTTTTTTGAGACAGAGTCTCGCTCTGTTGCCTGGGCTAGAGTGAGTGCTGTGGCATCAGCCTAGCTCACAGCAACCTCAAACTCCTGGGCTCAGGCGATCCTTCTGCCTCAGCCTCCTGAGTAGCTGGGACTACAGGTATGCGCCACCATGCCTGGCTAATTTTTTTCTATATATAGTTTTAGTTGGCTAGATGATTTCTTTCTAATTTTTAGTAGAGACAGGGTCTCACTCTTGCTCAGGCTGGTCTCGAACTCCTGACCTTGAGCGATCCACCCTCCTCAGCCTCCCAAAGTGCTAGGATTACAGGCGTGAGCCACCGCGCCCGGCCCGGTTGTTTGCTTTTTCTTGTTGATTTTCCTAAGTTCTATTTAGATTCTAGTTATCAGCCCTTTATCGGATGTGTAGCATGCAAATATTTTCTCCCATTCTGTAGGTTATCTGCTCTCATGATAGTTTCTTTGTGCAGAAGCTTTTTAATTTGATCAAGTCCCATTTATTTATTTTTATTGTTGCTGTGATTTCTTTTGGGGGCTTCGTCATAAATTCTTTCCCTAGGCTGATATCTATAAGAGTTTTTCCAACATTTTCTTTTAGCATACTTATGATTTCATGACTTAGGTTTAAGTCTGTTATCCATCATCAGTTGATTTTTGTGAGAGATGAGAAGTGGGGATCCTGTTTTAGTCTTCTATGTGGCTACTCATTTTTCTCAGCACTAATTATTGAATAGAGATTCTTTCCCCTGAGTATGCTTTTGTCTATTTTGTCAAAGATCAGATGACAATGTGAGGATGATTTTATAAACTTAAAAAGTGAAGGAAAAGGACAAATTCTTAGAGACACACAACCTCCCTAGTCTCATTCAGGAAGAAATAGAATTTCTGAACATACCAATATCAAGCATTGAAATTGAAGCAGCAATAAAAAATCTTCCAACTAAAAAAAGCCCGAGACCAGACTGGTTCACACCTGAATTTTACCAAACCTACAAAGAAGAATGGGTACCTATACTGCAGAAATTATTCCTCAGCATTGAGAACTATGGAATCCTCTCCAATTCATTCTATGATGACAATATTGCCTTGATACCAAAGCTAAGAAAGGATAAAACATAAAAAGAAAACTATAGACCAATATCCCTTCTGAATATAGATGTAAAAATTCTCAATAAAATCTTAGCAAATCAAATTCAACTGCATATCAAAAAAATAATTCATCATGCCCAGGTAGGCTTAACTGCAGAGATTCAAGAATGGTTCAACATACACAAATCTATAAATGTAATTCACCATATAAATAAAAGCAAAAATAAAAAGACCATACTATCCTCTCAATAGATGCAGAAAAGTCATTTGACAAAATTCAGCACACTTTTATTATAAGAACTCTTAACAAAATAGGCATAGATGGGACATAACTCTAAATTATTAAAGCCATATATGACAAACCCATAGCCAGCATCATACTGATTGGGGAAAAATTGAAAGCATTCGCACTTAGAACTGGAACTAGACAAGGTTGTTCACTATCTCCACTTCTATTCAACATAGTGCTGGAAGTCCTAGCCAGAGCAATCAGAGAAGAGAAGGAAATCAAGAATATCCAAAAAGGGGCAGAAGAGGTCAAACTATCTCTCTTTGCTGATGATATGGTATTATATCTAGAAAATCCCAAATATTCAACCAAGAAACTACTTAAATTGATAAATGAATTCAGCAAAGTCTCAGGATACAAAATCAGTGCACACAAATCAGTAGCTTTCATATACTCCAATAACCATCAAGCTGAGAATCAAATTGAAGACATAATACCTTTTCCAATACCATTAAAGTTAATAAAATATTTAGTAATATATTTAACTAAGAAGTTGAGAGACCTATATAGAGAGAACTATGAAACATTGAGAAAAGAATTTGCAGAGGATGTAAACAGAAGGAAAACCATACCATGCTCAGGGATTGACAGAATTAATATTGTTAAAATGTCTATACTACCCAAAGTAATACACAGATTCAATTCAATCCCTCTTAAAATGCCAACATCATTTTTTGCAGATCTAGAAAAAATAATTATATGCTTCACATGGAATCAGAGAAGACACCATGTAGCCAAAGCCACCTCAAGCAAAAAGAGCAAATTGGGAGGTATCAATATATCAGACTTTAAGCTATGCTGCAATGCTAAGGTTTTTCCTTATGATTTTATTTGAATTGGTGAATCCCATATTTCTCACAGTAATGCTATTAATTTCCAATTATCAACAAACTAAATATAATTTAAGCATGAGTAACACCTCAGCCTTTATCTTTTTTTATGTGAAAATCATTGAGATCCTTTTGTCACTTTTATTGGAATTACGTAAATAAAGAGTAGAGCAAGTAGCTTTGGACTTCCTACAAATTTTAGTGCTTGCCCAGTGGAGTTCATTTAGGAAATATTAACAAAAAATTATAAATGAATTCAATTTTTCTCATTAATAAATTAATCTGGTACTAAACATGTCTTATCAAAGACTACTGTGATAAATAATATTGAGAAAACTATTTTCCCTAAAAAGCTGCCAATTCTTTCACTTTCTAGACATTAAGAATTTAAGAGCAAATATTGATAATAAAAATTAACACTTCTGCTCCCCATGCAAAAATAAGAGGCTGGTAGATGTGGAATCTTATGATTTGGTAAAATTGAGCCCCATTCCTGACTTAAAATCAATCCAGATTGCAACCTGTATGTTCTTTTCTCCTGCTTTAAAAATTTTTAGCCAGAATTTCATAATCCATTCCCAAGTGTCTTCTACACTTATTGTAGAAGAATTACAGACTCTAGTCAACGTTAAGTTATCCACCTCTGACACTTGGGAGATTGCTCTTATATCACACCTGAGAAAAGAGGCTGCAAACTGCATTTCACCAATCTCCTCCCATTACCTCCTAAGGACCATCAGATTAAGATTCAATAAAGAAGGCCTCTAAAACATGACGTTAAGCTTGTCTGTGATAAATGGGCTTGTGTGGCTTTAGTTATCTCCTATTGGAAAAGTCAATGAAATTCCAGTTCTGCTGGTTTTTGTTCTCTCTCTAGGGTGCTACATGTAATGCATTTTGATTAATTGAATTCACTATTAAATATATCAAATCTTGCTTAGGCTCTCAGAGATTCTCTGCCAAGTCCACTTAGAAGTTCCATGACCAGTTGACAAGCCTGGATAGACCCTCTTACTCACCGTCTTTCTCTGGTAACAAGACTTCTATACTATAGACTCTTCTGTTCTGTGGAAAGGCAATATTTACAAGATAGCTATTAGCAATTATCAAGTATGCTTTTATTGCCCATATATATACACAAATATATGTATATACATATTTTTTGATGTTTAACAGATTCTGCATTGAAGTGTAATAACATTTATGAAGTATTGTGTTTCTTTAATAATATTATAACCAAATATTGAGGCACATACAACAGTTTCATTATAGAATGATAAAAGGAACACAATATTTCATGAATGTTATATGAGTGAATGAATCGGTATTCAAAGGATAAAATTATGCCCATAAACCCAGAGAAGGTCTCTAGGAATAAGATAGAATATAAACTGTAATGGAAAGAGAGTATGAGGCTTAGGCAAATCTTAAGGTGAGGAAAGAGATTGCAGGTCAGGGAAAGACACGATATAAAAGTGGAATGTGCACAGTGTTTTCATAGATCAGTGACATGGGCAGTTCCTCATTCAGTGGAGGTTTCACAGATGAGAGGGGAAAATATAATGGGGAAGGTAAGTAGAAACCAATCTGTATTACATAGAGCTTGTCCTGTAGAAGAATCCAAGTCACTTTTCATTTACTTCCATTGTTAGATAAACATAGAATGTAGGAGTTCACATAAAATGCAGTTATCACTTGCAAAGAAAAGTGCTCCAGAATATTATATCAAATAGTATTTACTTAAGTAAATAATTCCATCCGTATAGGTAGGGGTGTGTGTGTGTGTGAGTGTGTGTGTGTGTGCATGTCTTTAAAGTTTTATTCCATCTTCATAACTTCACAATATTATTGGGACTAGGCAATTGTGAACACTTAAATTTGCAAAGTTGCAAAACTAGTAATAAAGTCATTTTCTTTAGATGAAATACTAAAGTTTCCTAAGGTTAGATTTCAAATATGAGATTTATGCCAATTTGAAAGTGAACTTACAGAACAAAGATCATGTTCATGTCCTTGCTTCAAGAAAAGAGAATCATTCAGGAATAAGTAGTAAGCAAATGCACTATTTGCTTGATAACTGAATATCCTGTGTTACTCATTTCCCACTTTGGTGTAATGAGCAAAAATAACTTATGACCTCACTGTGGGTTATGTGGATGAAAAGTCAGCAGGGAATAAATCTCACTTTCCCAGAGTAAAGAATTTTTCCCAAGCCCAGCTTTCTTCAGCTTTTAAAAGATTTCAAAAACTACATGAACTCTAAGGTATTTAGTCTCAGATAATGGAATATAACTGGTGCCCAAATCCAGCTTGCTTGCACAAAATATAATGTGTACACTCCCCACTTGCTTTTTTAGAAGTTGTGTCTAAAAAGAAGGAATCCCTATGCTGGAATGAAATCCAAACCATGTCCAAAGGGTGTCCCTGGATTCTGCTCAGGTGTTCATGGATGGATACAAGAGTAGGGGGAGCCAGAGAAATTAGGCATTAAAAAAAGAAAGAAAGAAATAGAAAATAGAAATAAAATTCATCTAAATTAGAAAGAAAGAAGAAACAACATTTTGCAGATACATAATCTTGTATATAGAAAATCTTAGAGATCGTCTAAAAATTTATTGGAATACATTAATTCAGCAAAGTTGCAAGATAGAATATTAATATACAAAATCATTTGTATTCTTATGTACTTCCAATTTACAATTAGAAAATGAAATTAGTAAAGCAATTTTATTTACCATATCATTAAATAGAGTAAAATACTTAGCAATAAATTTAACACAAAAGTGCAAAATTTATACTCTTAAAGCTACAAAACATTTTTGAAAAAATTAAGAAAATCAAAATAAATGAAAAACAGTTCATAATTGTGGATCAGAAACTTAATATTTTTAAGATGGCAATACTATACATGTTGATTTATAAATTTAATGCAACCTGTCTCTGAATTCCAGCTGACTTCTTTGTAAAAATGGTCAAGGTGATGCTAAAATGCGTATACAGTTACAAAGAACTCAGAATAGACATGATAATCTTGAAAAGAATAAAGTGAATTTACACTTCCCAATTTCAAAACTCACTACAAAGGCATGGTAATCACGACAGTGTGATACTGGTATTAGGATAGACATATAGATTAATAGAATGGAATTGAAAATCTAGAAATAAACCCATGTCTCCATCATCAACATATTTTTCATAGAGATATCAGGACCATTCAAGGAGGAAAGAATAGTATTTTCAACAAATAGTGCTAGGACCAATAGATTTCCACAACCACAGGAATAAAGTTTGCCCTTATCTCTCAAAATATAAAAATTGTAACTCAAAATGAATAAAAATCTAAATAGAACAGCTAAAACTATAAAATGCTTACAAGACAAATCGGAGTAAATCTTTATCACTTTGGAGTTGGCAATGGATTCTTAAATATGATATCAAAAGTATGAGCAGGAAAAGGAAGAAAAAATAAAAATTAAAAAACATGTTCTTCAAAGGACACTATCAGGAAGTGAAAATACTGAGTAGTATTTTCACTGAGAGTGAGAAAATATTTGCAAATCATACATCTAATAAGGGACATGTACCTAGAGCATATAAAGAACTCTTATAATTCAGTAATACAAAGACAAGCAACCAATTAAGAAAAATTGAGGAAAGATCTGAATAGACTTTTCTTGAAGGACGATATATTACTGGCCAATTTTCATATAAATTGATGCTCATCATCATTATTCATCCAGGAAATGCTAATGAAAATCACTAAGAAATACCCACTTTATACCCACTGGGATGACAATAGCAAAGCAAAACAAAACAATACAAAGGAAAATACCACCATGAACAACAACAACAACAAAGCAGACAATAACAAGTGTGAGAATATAGAGAAATAGAGTCCTCATACACTGTTGGTGGGAATGTCAAGTGGTGTGACCAACTTTGGACAGCAGGATGGTAGCTCATCAAATGATTAAACATAGAATTATCACATGACCCAGGAATTCCTCTCGTGGGCAGGTAAAGAAGGGAAATAAAAACTTATGTCCACATAAATTTTTACATAAATATTTATAGTTTCACTATTCATAATATTCAAAAGGTGGAAATATTCCAAATGTTCATAAACTGATGAATAGGTAAACAAAATGTGATCTATCCATCCAAGGAATATCATCCAGCAATAAAGAGAATGAAGTACTGATATATCTCAAAACATGGATGAATCTTGAAACACTATACTTAGTGAGAGAAGCCAGTCAAAAAAGAACACATATTGTAAGATTACATTTATATTAAAAATCAAGATAGGGGGAATAATAGAGACAGAATGTGTTTAGTGGTTGCTTAGCACTGTGGTGGGAGGGAGATCAAGGGATTATGGGTAAATGGTATAGGGTTTCTTTTTTAGGTGATGAAATATTCTAAAATTAACTGTGGTGATGGTGGCACATACATGTGAATATATTGAAAAAACATTGAATTGTATACTTTAAGTAGGTGAATTTTATGGTATTCAGGTAAGAAAATGTGAATTTTATCTTAACAAAGCTTAAGGATCAAGTAAAATTCTATTTTGCCAACCTAGCCTTCTCAGTTTTCCTCTTGCAAAATAAAGCCCATTTCTGAAGCTATACCTTGTAAAGTTGTGAAACCCATTTTAATCCCTTGCACAAGAGATGATGTCCCAGATGGGATTTGCCCAACACAACACGTGGTTAGCTTTTTTAGAGCCTTTAAAATTTAGCTCAAATGGGCACCATACCACAGATGCAGGGATGGTTCAACATATACAAATCAATAAATTTAATTGACCACATAAATAGAAGTAAAAACAAAGATCATATGATGCTCTCAATAGACACAGAGAAATTATTCAACAAAATTCAGCACCTTTTTATGATAAGAACACTTCACAAAATAGGCACAGACAGGATTTACCTCAAAATGATAAAAGCCATACATGACAAACACACAGGTAATATCATACTGAACACGAAAAAAACTGAAAGCCTTCCTGTTTAGAACTGGCGACAGACAAGTTTGCCCTCTATCATCACTTCTATTCAACATATTGCTGGAAGTCCTAGCCAGAGCAATCAAACAAGAGAAAGAAATCAAATCAAGCATATCCAAAAGGGGGCAGAAGAGGTCAAACTATTACTCTTTGCTGATGATATGATCTTATATCTAGAAAACCACAGAAATTCTGCCAAGAGACTTCCTAAATAGATAAATAAGATCAGGAAAGTCTCAGGATACAAAGTCACTGTACACAAATCAGTAGCATTCATATATGCCAGCAGCAGTCAAACTGAGAACCAAGTCAAAGACTCAATAACTTTCACAGTAGCAACAACAAAAAACAATAAATAAAATATCTGGGAATAAATATATAACTAAGGAGGGAAAAGACCTCATACTGGGAAAACTATGAAACACTAAAGAAGGAAATAG
>CM052439.1:86129347-86149973 GCA_028533085.1 Varecia variegata | reverse complement strand
TTCTGTTTCATTTACCCTACTCTTGAGACTTTCCACTGTGTTTTGTACCTCCGTGAATAAATTCTTCATTTCCAGGAGTTCATTTTGATTTTTCTTCAATAATTCTATTTCTTTAGTGAATTTTCTTCCAAGTCCTGGATTTTCTTTGTGGTTTCTTTGTGATAGTTGTTTATTATTTCTTGCATAAAATTCAGCTTATTCATGATCCATGTTTGAAATTCTTCCTGAGACATGTTGCTACTTTGAATCTGGTTTGTGTCCATTGTTAGAGAGCTGGAATTCCTTTTTGGGGGCAACATTTCAGTTTGATTCTTTTCACTCCCAGAGTTCTTTCGCTGTGGCCTTCCCATCTGGATCAATCCTTAGATCTCTTCTTCTAGCTTTAGTCTGGATAGAGGCACGCTGTGCGCACTGGGCTTAGGTTGTGTAGCGGCCTAGATGTGTTACTTTCTTCGCCACTAGGGGGAGGCTGTTGGGTATTATTTAGGATTTCACTACCTCAGCTGGGCGGCTGTTGCTGATGGGTCCAGTCCCAGAGAATTAATTTGATCTAATGCCGGTTTGACAAGTTAAGTCACTGGGTTGTGCTGGTTGCAACTGAAAGCTTCTTTTTCTTGACTCTTCCTCTCTGGAGATGGGTTCTGCCTCTCTCTGCGCGAAAGACAGTGGCTAGGGGGAGGGGGCGGGGCCCTCACTCTCCCAGCGCCCCCGCTGCTGCAGCTCCCGCGGGCACACACCAGACCCACTGCTATGACTGCGTGGTTCACACACCCCTCTGTCACGACTAGGGGAGCACTCAATGTTCACGCAGAGGCGGAGCTCCCAGTGGGGGTCCACAGACTAGGGAAGGAAGCCTCCTAGGGAGCCGTCCGGCACCCAATCACTCTGTAGCGGCAAGGCTGAGGACCCCAAGATGGCAACTGCCAGTCCGCAGATCGCCGGCGCTCGGGGTGAATAATCAGGGTCCGGCAGGCGCCGGAACCGGGGGTTTGGCGAGCCCAGGAGCCCACAGTAACTCCCCAGCAATAGAGCAGCTGAGGGAGAGTCTTCATTCAGAGTCTGACACTGTATTTCACCTTAGGGCAGTTCTGACCCTCCCCCCGCCAAGCGGCGACCCAGTGCAAATATCCTGCATACCAGGCTTTTTCCCTCTAAAGTCTCCTGTCCGCAGAGATCACGCAAGGACAGAGCTCTTAGCGTGGGACCACAGTCAAGAGGAGGGAGCCACCCAAGGAGCCGTCCAGCACCCAATCACTCCGGTGCCCAATTGCTCCGCAGCGGCAAGGCTGAGGACCCCAAGATGGCGACTGCCAGTCCGCAGATCGCCGGCGTTCGGGGTGAACAATCAGGGTCTGGCAGGCACCGGAGCCGGGGATCTGGTGAGCCCAGGAGCCCACAGTAGCTCCCCGGCAAGAGAGCGGCCGAGGGGAGTCCCAACTCAGAGTCTGTCACTGTATTTCGCCTTAAGGCAGTTCTGACCCTCCTGCCGCCAAGCGGCGACCCAGCGCAAATATCCTGCAGACCAGACTTTTCCCCTCTAATGTCTCCTTTCCACAGAGATCACGCAAGGCCAGAGCTCTTAGTGTGGATCCACAGTCAAGGGGAGGGAGCCACGCAGGGAGCCGTCCGGCACCCAATCACTCCGGCACCCAGTAGCTCCACAGCAGCAAGGCTGAGGACCCCAAGATGGCGACTGCCAGTCTGCAGGACCCCAAGATGGCGACTGCCAGTCTGCAAATCTCTGGCGTTCGGGGTGAACAATCAGGGACCGGCAGGCACCAGAGCTGGGGGACTGGCGAGCCCAGGAGCCCAAAGTAGCTCCCTGGCAAGAGAGCGGCGGAGGGGAAGTCCCAACTCGGAGTCTGTCACTGTATTTCGCCTTAGGACAGTTCCGACCCTCCCCCCACCAAGCCGCGACCCGGTGCAAACAACCTCCAGTCAAAGCTCTTTCCCCGCTAATGTCTCCTCTCCACAGAGCCCCACGTTTCTCAGGGCAATTCTGCACCGTCTTCAGGCAGATCCCTAATTGCGGGAGTGTGGAGAACAGTGGGGAAACAAGCCGCTTTCCTGTGGGGCTGAACCCACCTCACTCACTGGTGAGGCGGGTACAGCCCTCCCGCACACCGCTGTCTATTGTTGTCCCGCACTCTCCAGATTTTCGCAAATTCCCGTTCACCTCAGATTTTTCTTGTTCTCTATGTCCCACGTTGATTCTTCGTGGATTCACACTGTTGTTCTTGCAGGAGAGCAATCCTCTAGCATTGCGCCAGACCGAGATCCAAACCTTCCACTCCAGGAGCACGGATCCAGGAGGTCATCACCTTTCCGCCATCTTCCAGACCCCCCCCTATTTTTTTTCTTTTACCAAGACTATGTATAAGCATGTTGCCTTATTTTCTAATATAATTTTATTATGACATAAATACATATTTTATGAATTTCAATCTTTTGGAGTGCATTGAAACTTGTATGGCTCAATATTATCTCTAACTGGGTAAATATTCTATGTATGTTTGAGAGTAATTTGTATTCTGCTTTGTTTGAAGTAATGTTCTGTGATTTTGAAGTAGGTCACATCGATTGATGGTGTTATTTAAAACTTCTACAGTGTTAATTGATGTTTGCTCTACATAATTTATCATTTCTGAAAAGTGATATTACAGATCCAACTGTGACAGTGGCTGTGTCTATTTGTCCTTTTACTTCTCTTAATTTTTGGTAACATTTGGAGATTTGTTGTTAGGTATATGCACATTTGATAGTATTATGTTTTCACAATTTATTGAGCTGATACTAATTAATAAATTTTCTTGTTTTTTTCCCTGAGAATATTTATTGTAAAACCATTTTTAAATATTTTAATGTAGCCATGCTAGCTTTCACGTGCTTAGTCTTCTCATGATATATCATTTTCCAGCATTTTACTATCATATTATGGTAGAAATAATAATGGCTTGTAATGACTTCTAGCATCTGGAAAAAGCAAGAAACAGACTCAACACTGCAGCCTCCATACGGAATGCAGCCCTGCTGACACCTTGATTTTATCCTTGTAAAATTAATTAGAAACTTCTGATCTCTACAAGTATAAGGTAAAAAATTTATGCTATTTTAAGTCATTATGATTGTGGTAATTTATTGCAGGAGCAAAAAGCAACCAATACATGCACATCTTTTTATTTTTATACATATACATTCATACATACACTTAGCATGATATCTATCCTCTGAACAAATGTTTAAGTATACAGTCCCGTATTGTTAACTATGATTGTAATGTTGTACAGCAGATCTCTAGAATTCTCTATCTTGTATAACTGAAACTTTATACCCATTGAACAGCAACTCCCCATTTTCTCCTTCCCCCAGCTACTGGCAACTATCATTCGGTAATAATTCCTGCTTCTATGGGTGTCACTACTTTAGGTACCTCACATAAGTGCAGTATTTGTCCTGCTATGGCTGTGACCATGTTGTTTTTCTTTCTTTCTTTCTTTCTTTCTTTCTTTCTTTCTTTCTTTCTTTTTTTTTTTTTATTTACTTAGTGTAATGTTCTCAAGGTTCATTATGTTGTGGCATACAATAGTATTTCCTTCTTTTAAAGGCTTAATACTATCCCATTGTATGTATATAACATATTTTTTCTATTTATGCATCTGTCAATGCATATTTAGATTTCTTCCATGTCTTGGATATTGTAAATAATGCCATAATAAACATGAATCGGTAAATATCTTTTAGATATCCTGATTTCAATTCTTCTGAACAAGTACCCAGAACTGGAATTGCTGGATTATATGATAATTCAATTTTTAGTTTTTTGAGGAGGCTTGTATTGTTTTCTATAATGGATATACTAATTTACAAGTGTTCCCTTTCTAAAAATCCTTATCAATATTTCTTATTTTGTATTTCAAAAAGCATTCTTGCAGGTTTGTGGTGGTATCTCAATCTCATTGCGTGTTTAATTTATATTTTCCTCATTATTAGTGATGTGGAGCATCTTTTCATATACCTGTTGGCTATTTGTGTCTTCATTGAAGAAATTTTTGTTCACAGCTCTCTTACTATCTTGTGCTGCTCTAACAGAATAACTGAGAGTGGGTAATTTATAAGTAAGATACATTTATTGGCTCATGGTTCTTGTGGCTGAAACATTCAAGATTAAGGCATTGCCATCTGATAAAGGTCTTCTTGCCATGTCATTTCATGGTTGAAGGGCAAAGAGAGCATGAGAAAGAGAGAGAGAGAGAGCAAAAGAAGGTGAACTTTCTTTCATAAGGAGCCCACTTTCTTGATAATAAACCAACTCCCTCAATAATAGCATTACTCTATTCATGAGGGCAGAGCCCTGCATGGCCTAATCAACTCTTAAAGGTTCCACCTCTTGGTACCGTAACAACGGTAATTAAATTTTAACAAGAGGTTGGGTGGAGACAAACATTAAAACTATAGCAATGCTCTTTATCCATTTATTAAATCAGGTTATTTATTTCTTGTGTCTTTTTTTTTAATTTTGCCCATTTGTCATTATTGAGTTGCAGGAGTTCTTTATATATTTTGGATACTAACCTCATATCAGATATGTGGTTTGCAAATATTTCTTCCCAATTCTGTATTTTGCATATTTAGTCTGTTGATTTTTTCCTTGTCTGTGCAGAAGCTTTTTAGTTTGACATCATCCCACTTATGTAGTTTTGCATTTGTTGCTTTTGCTTCCATTGTCATATCTGAGAAATAATTGCCATAACCAACATCATGAAACTTTTCATCACTTCACTTCCTCTAAGAATTTTATAATTCCAAGCCTTACATTTTCATTCTTTCACTTGTGAAATAAAGTTTTCCCACACCATTTGTTGAAGAGTCTACCCCATTCTAATTTTGTATTCTTGGCACTCTTTTAGAAGACAAGATTGAAAGTATAAATATAGGTTTACTTGAGTACTCTTTATTTGGTTCCATAGGTCTATATGTCCATTTATATGTCATTATCATCCTGTTTTGATTGCAACAGGATTTGAGATCAGGATATGTGAGGCTTCCAGCTTTGTTCTTCTTTCTCAAGATTGTTTTGGCTCTTCAGCAGTCTTTGTCTTTCCATATAAATTTTGGAACTCTTTTGTTCTACCTTTGTAAAAATGCCATTATGATTTTAATATGGAATATGTAGATCACTTTGGGTAATATGGATGTTTTAACAATATTAAGTCTTCCATTCCAATTCATGAGCATGGGATGTCTTTTCATTTACTTATATCTTTTTTCATTTCTTTTATCATTACTTTGTAGTTTTCAGTGTACAGGTCTTTCACCTCTATGATTGAATTTATTCTTAAATATTTTTGTATTTTAATAGTATAATTTAATTGGTCTGTTTTCTTAATTTTCTTTTCAAATTTTTCATTTTTAATGTATATAAACACAACTGCACACTAAATTCTTATGTTGATTTTGAATCCTGATACTTTATTGAATTTGTTTATTAGTTTTGCCAGTTTATTTTTTGAGTTTGTAGGGTTTTGTCCATATAAAATTATGTCTTCTATAAACAGGAATAATTGTATTTCTGCCTTCCAATTTGGGTCCCTTTTATCTCTTTTTGTTGCCCAATAGCCATCCTGGATAGAATGTTGAATAGAAGTTGTAAGAGTGGGCATTCTTTCCTTGTTCCTATTTTAGAGGAAAAGCTTTCAGTTTGTCACCAGTTAGTTAGTACAACATTGACTTTGGGTTTTTCATATATGCCTTTATTATGTTGAGGTAATTTCTGGAACTTCCAGTTTGTTGGGTATTTTATAAAAATGTGTCAAATTTTGTTAAATGTGTTTTCCACATCTATTGAAACAATCGTGATTTTTTATGTTAATATAATGTATCACGATTGATTTTTACATGCATCTAACCATATGAAGCAAATATTGGCAGAACTGAAGAGAGGAAGAGACAGTAGTGAAATAATAGTAGGAAATTTAAATAATTGATGCTCAATAATGGATAGAACATCCAGTTAGAAGATCAAGAAAGAAACAGAGAATTTGAACTACACTGTAGACCAAATGGACCCAACAAACATACACAGAACATTCCATCCAGCAGAAAGTAGTAGAATACACATTCTTCTTAGATGCACATGAAACATTCTCCTGGATTGATCTCATGTTAAATCACAAAACAAATCTTAACAAATTAAATAATATTGACATGATACAAAGTATATTTTCTAACTACAATGGAATAAAACCAGAAATTAATAGTAAAAAAAATTAAAAATACATAAATATGTGGAAATTAAACAACACATTCTTGAATAACTAATAAGTGAAAGAAGGAATTAAAAGAGAAATTACAAAATATCTTGAATCAAACAAAATAAATATGCAACACACCAAAGTGTATGGGATGCAGCAAAAGCAGTACTAGAGGGAAATGTACAGTGATACATGCCTACATCAATGAAGAGGAAGGCTCTCAAGTAAAAGTCTGGCTTCATACCTTAAAAAACTAGGAAAATAAGAACAAACTAAGCCCAAAGTTAACAGATTGAAAAAAAGTAATAAAGATTACAGCACTAGTAATGACAATAGAAAATAGAAAAACAATTAAAAATTCAACAAAACTAAAACTTGTTTTTTTTAAAGATCAACAAATTAGCAAACCTTTACCTGAACTAAGTAGAGTGAAGACTCAACAAAAATAAAATCAGAAATGAGAGAGAAGCCATTAAAACTGATACCACAGAAATAAAAAAGACTAGAGGAGACTAATATGAATAATTAAATGCCAAAATTGGATAATCTGGAAGAAATGATTTTAACATTTATATATATATATATATATATATATTATACGACCCACCAAGACTGAACCATAGAAGAACTGAATAGACCAACTACAAATAAAAGATTGGATCAGTCATAAAAAACCTCTGAACAAAGAAAATCCCAGGTTCACATGCTTCACTGGTGAATTCTACCAAGTTTTAGAGAAGGAACACTAATCCTTCTCCAACTCTTCCCAAAAATTGAAGATATGGGAATGCTTCCAAACTCATTTTATGAGACCATCGTTACCCTCATACCTAAAGTAGACAAAGAGAAAACTCAAGTGAATATCCCTGATGAATATAAATGCAAAATACTCAATAAAATTCTATCAAATGGAACTTAATAGCACATTAAAAGGATCATACAACATGGCCAAATCATTTTATTCCTAGGATGCAAGGGTGGTTCAACATACCAAAACACTCATCTTTATGAGATGTTTGCTATATCTATTAGAATTGCATTGACTACAAAATCAGCAAAACATACTAACCATTAGGTTAATCTTGGGAATCCTATTTTCATACCTTCAATCCCTGTTAAAGTGTGAAGGGATCAGCATTTAGGATTTTCAACATTTAATTGGAAGAGGAATGAGTTCAATGGTCAGAAAGAAAGAATGTACCTTTTCCCAAGGTTGGATAAGTCCCCTAATTTTCTCAGAAATCTTTGCTCAGCCTTCATCTCTGCTTCTTTCCGCATGTTGGGTTTACACTATAGACCTTCTTTCCAGCAATCAGATTTTTGTGCTACATAAAATTCAAATCTTCATTTCCAAGGTCTCCATCATTTGGGAACAACTGACTGTCCCTGTTCCTGCTAAAAAAATGTTTGGAGAATTACATTGATTGGCACATTTTGGGCTATTTGTCAAGCTCTGAATTAATACTTTGAAGATATCATATAAGAAAATGGTTTTTCTATGGGAATAAAATCATTAGAATCTAGAATAGGACCAAGAATAATAGAGGGTGAGATTCCCAGACAAAATGAGGTACCCTAGTCATATAAAAACAGTCTTTAAAAAGAAACTTCCCCTAAATAGTCCCAATTTTTATGGAAGATATGCAGGGAAGAAAGGCTTAGAAAGAAGAAACTTTCAAAACCCTAAAAAATAAGAATCTATCTAGAACTCAAAAAATCAGCAAGAAAAAACTCAAACAACCCCATCAATAAATGGGCAAAGGACAGGAACAGAAACTTTTCAAAAGAAGACAGAATAATGGCCAGCAAACATATAAAAAAATGTTCAACATCTCTAATCATTAGGGAAATGCAAATCAAAACCACAACGAGATATCACCTAACTCCAGTTAGATTGGCCTTTATCAAAAAAAAAATCCCAAAGCAACAAATGCTGGCGAGGATGTGGAGAGATAGGAATACTCTTACACTGCCGGTGGGACTGCAAATTAGTGCAACTTCTGTAGAAAAGAATTTGGAGATACCTCAAAGAGCTACAAGTAGAACTACCATTTGATCCAGCAATACTACTATTAGGCATCCACCCAAAGGAACAAAAGTCATTCTATAATAAAGACGTCTACACTCGAATGCTTATGGAAGCACAATTCACGATAGCAAGGATGTGGAAACAACCCATGTGCCCATCAATCCATGAGTGGATTAATAAAATATGCTCTATGTATACAATGGAATACTACTCAATTATAAGAAACGATGGTGATCTAGCACCTCTTATATTTTCCTGGATAGCACTTGAGCCTATCAATTGGGGGTTCATGATGTCCCCGATAAAGATAGAGTCCCCTGGCAGAATGTGTTCCAAGAGATGAAAGAAACAGAAACACAGACACAGAAATAGTATTTAAAAGAGCAGGAAAATCAGGGGACCACCACCACTCTTGGTTCCAAGGTGGCAATGACTGAAACCCAGCACTTGCTTTTTATTTTCTTTGCCATGCTGCAAAATAACAATGATCTCATGCAAAATAAATCATGGGATACAATGATCAAAGGTCTCAGGGATCCCCTCAAAATCACAAGGTATCCTAGCTAATTTCCTTCTCCTTTCTAGAAGGGAAAACCACATAATTCTTCCGTAGGTACAACACTTTTGATCAAGGTAAACTAATTCTATCCCAAGCTCAAGCTATGTACATAGATATCAATCTTCTAACTTCAGTAGCTGTGACCCATTTGATCAGGGAACGAAGAAACTACATGCTTTCCACTGGGAGGCTGGTTTTACATTAACTGAGGCATTGCGGAGAGAAAGGGAGAGAAGGAACTTGGCCCAATGTTCTAACAATGGAAGCCTGAAGACCCTTCTCCCAGGCTGACATATGGCAATCTACCTCTACAGCCATGAGAAGCTTTCATGTCAGGCCGCTCCGCGACTTTTCATGCATGAGACCCCTTAGGCTCTGAGGTTGGAGCATGCTTTGCTGAACTCCCAGATCGCTGATATGTCCCCCAACTAGGCAGTTAACATCTGCCCTTATTTCAGGCTTCTGATCAGGCAATTCCTTCACCTCCTCTCCTCCCACAGCTTCAGACATAGCATCCCTAAGTCCCAGTGGTCTTAATCCCATTACCTATCCGCCAAAGTGAGGTATCACAGGAATAGAAGAATAAGCACCACATGTACTCGCCATCAAACTGGCACTGACTGATCAACAATAAGGTGCACCTTAGTGTATTACACCTTAGTGTTGTAATATTACACTAAGTGCACCTTAGTGTAATATTCTTTGGGGGTAGGGGGATTGGAGGTGGGTAAACTCACAACTAATGAATGCGGTGAGCATTATAGGGGGGAAAGGGCATGTCTCAAATCATGGTTGGGATGTGGTAAAGTCATAACATGTAACGAAAATGTTTGTACCCCCATAATTTCCTGAAATAAAAAAAATTAAAAATATATAATAAATGATATTTTTAAAATTATATATAAATTATAGTTTATGAAGGAAAGGATAATAAAAATTAGGCAATTTCAGATCTTCAGTCAAATGGAATCTTTAAAGCTCCTCAAACATATTATCCTCTTCTACCCTACTCTTCAAAGTTCGTTGAGCTGGTTTTTGCTCATGTGTCCGTTAGTCATTTATCATACTGCATTGCAATTCTCTATTTACTTCTACTACATTGCGAACTGCTTGCCCACCGAGGTCAGGGAACACATCTTTTTCTTTCACAGATATATCTCAAATAACTCCTCCAGCGCCTGGTATAATGTAATGCCCAATGCATGCATATTATCTGATATTCTAATTAACCAACTGACACACTATAATTTTTTTGATCAATCATCTCTCAACATATATCACAGAGCATAGAATATAGTAGGTACATACTGATTTTATTTATATTTGACATAATAAGTAGAATTAAAAATATGTATAGATTGGCATATTTATGTGACTTCTATTGGAAGAGGTAGCTTTTCATTTAAGTAGTGAAGAATCAAGCATATTTATTATAAACACTGATCCAAAAATATATGACAAATATAAAAACTTTTACTCTCTGAAGGGACTACAAAGTGTTGGCCAATGTACAATCCAGGTAAATTTTGGCTTTGTAACGTGAGCTTTGCAGAAGTGGGGACTGGGAACATTCCTGGTTCTCCCTGAGGCCCCCAGCTCTTGGTTCTGACCACAATGGAGGCATAGCATTGCTGACTAGGGTGAAGGTTGTATGAGGAGAACTCTGAAACACAAGGCTACTTCTGCGATATTCTGCCTCAACATTAGTGTTATTATAGGAGTCTTCAGTTCTCTGTTCCTATTTTAACCTACAGCCTGTGTCTATTTGAGCCATCAAACCAATTGAGTGGAGTTATGTAGTGGAAAGGTTTCAAATGAGAATTTCACTCACATTTAAAAAGTCATGTTACTGTTGGTTCCTTTGCTTAGCCTTGGGAAAAGAAAAAAATCATATATCAATATCTAACTGCTGCAAAAAGCACGCCATGCACTCTCTCCTTTAACTGGTTCATAAAACTGAATTTCTGTCTACAGAACAGAAGCTAAATATGAACTCATTCTGTAAGGGCAGGAAGACTAATTTTCTTTTTAGTGTTCCATATGGCTAAATTTCACATAAAAATCCTCATGTGACTAGAGGACTAAGGCAATTTCTTTAGTATACTACCAAATACAAGGAAAAATTCATAAAAATGAGAAAATTTATGTTGGGTCAGATCAAGGAGTCAGCTTGCTCAATCTCTTCTTAATAGTATAAAATACATAATATGCGCTAAGAATTTTGATATGTGCAAGGCAGAGAGCTCACCAAATAATTAAGTAGATAACAGAATATGGGAAAAGAATAGTATAAGGAAGAATGCAATAATATGTTATAAATATCACTAATTTTGATAATTTCATCAAGGTAAAATATATGATTCATCTTTGGTTGTATCTTTTATCCAAACAAACTTAGCTCCATCACATTAATTAACTTGTTCTATGTCAGAAACAGTTACTAGCCATATACCAGCGACCAATAAATACTATTTTTTTAGCACTTTCCGACATTTAAAAGTTCACTTTATATGCGTTATCTCTCTAAGATCATGGCTTACTCTAGGTACTCCAATCAGTATATAACAAACCTAGGCCCAAAATAGAATTATTTATATGTCAACATGAGACTTGAGAGGTTGGTACCAGATCTAGATTTTGGTAAGAATATGATAGTGGCTTATATCAAATCTTAATAATTCTCCCAGAGTAAGGCTCACTTATGTATTTGGAGGACTACTGATGCTTTTCTGCATTATCACAATGTCATTGAGCCAACCTGGAGAACCAAAATCCTCTATGCCAGGACCATTTGGCCTCGCAATAAATGGTTCTCCCTGACGTGTACCACTTAACTTATGTTGAATGTTGGGGGATTCACATGAAATATTTCATTCCAATTCCTTAGGAAGTCATAAAAATATTATGCATTGCTTCATTCAGTGTCCTCTATAGAAAGACCAAAAAAGGAAAAAAATAACTGTCATATTTAAATGCCAAGAGCTTGTGAATCATGTAACTCACTGCTTCCATTTTTGCTTTGGCCTTTCAAACATCAGAGTTAAATTTATGATTCAGTTTAAAAACTGTGAATTTCTTTACAGCCTAGATAGTGTTGTGATAGAATTCTAATCCCAATTTTAAAACGGATTTGATATTCCTTTTTATCATTACTTCCCTGATCTTTTCTTGTAATTATATGTTTTTCTGCTTTATATCAGACTACTTAAATCTTCTGATGAGGAATATGAAAAATTCATAAGTAATAGGAAGTTCAATTATTAAAAATATTAATGATTATGTGATATAACAAAGTAAACATATTATAGGAAGTGAACTTTTTACAGGGGCTTTGCTTTGCTTATGAAAATATAATTTAGAGAGTTTAAGAAACTAGATTTTTGAAGGAGATGGTTTCATGAAATAAAAGGTCAGTATTGCTTAGTTACTACCATTTTGAAGATGAATTTGATTTTAGAGTCTGGTTCAATGGCCCAATTATATTTTCCTTCTCTTTTTATTCTTCTGAGCCATTTTTATGCTTGTTGGATTAAATATCTATAAAAGAGTGCTTGGCAAAATAAAAAATACATATATAATAAATTGAACACAATCAGTTCTCTACTTCATTCCTGTTTTGAAATGAAAGCAATATAGCACCATCATTGTAAAAAGTGACAGGGCAGACAGAGGCTTATTAAAAATATATTATCTTTACAGTTTTACATGCATTAAATATGTCAGCTCTTTTCCAGTTCTTTTACTTTTTCAGTCTGAAACAGAAGGGGATTCAACAGGGGAACATCTTTTGTGCCAGGGTTTGGCTGAATTATGGCATTTCCTAATCCAAAAAAGCAGATTTCATTATTTTATGCAAAGATAAATCTTGTAAATGTCTGTGTTATTTTTTCTTCTGAAAAGGGAGAGCACAGTCCTTTCTAATATCACTTGGCAATCATTAAAATGTAAGATAACTTCAAAAAATATTTTCTGTAAACTCTCACTAAGTTGGTTCAGAAGCAAAGTATCCACTTCACAATGAGAAAGTGAGTATGAGACCAAAAACCAAAATTCCAGAGCCAAAGTGGCATTTGGGCTTCATGAATAGGAACATGAAAAGTCATCCAATAGGCGCTGGGGTACTCATTCTACTTGGGCTGATTTTAATAAGACTGCCCTCAATCGCTTGTATAAAATTCCCTATCAGGGGAAACGTGTCTCTGGCTACTACATACCTGTGAGCTGTGCTCTATGTCAAACCCTCTTTCTCCCAATCATACTGCCCCTCAGATCTTATTTACGTGTAACCAGTTAAGAACTAGGCACTTCTCTCATAGGGAATTTGAGTTTGAAGAACAATGAAATATCAGTAGGATGATTTTCAAGAATGCAAGAATGGGTTGTGGAAAAATTTAAAGTAGTGGCAGACCTAAAATTGTGTCATATGGAGAATAACTTAATATTGATGCTGTCAATTCAGATCACAAATCTAGGAATATGAGGAGAGGTATCCTCTGCTAATAGAGATGTAATTATGTGTTCTTTAAATTGGCATTTTGTCAGCCTTGCAGTGAAAATGTTGTAACAATCTAAATGCCCACTGGTCAAACTAAACATTTTATACAACACATATCAGGTAGCTATTCAACAGGATATTATAGAAAAAAAAAAGATAAATTATTGAGTAAAATAGGGTGCAAATATACTTAAAACTATTTTCCAAATTTTTAAAAGTAGCAATATTATGGCTTCCTGTGGGGGAAAACAACTCTCAGAAATCTTTATTTTCCTTTCCGCCAAGGAAAAAAAAAAATAAAAGAATAGTTTTCTTTTATAAACAATGTTTCTCAGTGAAAAAAAAATTCTGCTATTCTGAATCCTCACTTAAATTTGAAAGATATTCTAATTTAGAGCCCTAATATTTTTGAAGAATCCCTCATCTCTTTTCTGATTAAAATTTAATTGTCTCACCAGAGAAATGCAAATTAAAAGCACAATGAGATGCCACCTTACCCCTGTCAGAATGGCCATTATTAAAAAGTCAAAAATCCACACAGATACTCGTGTGGATGCAGAGAAAAAGGTACACTTATACACTGTTGGTGGGACTGCAAACTAATACAATCTCTATGGAAAACTGTAAAAACAGAATGGAGAGTCCTCAAAGAGCTAAAAGTAGACCTACCATTTGATCTAGCAATCCTACTACTGGGTATCTACCCATAGGACAAGAAATCATTTTATCAAAAGACACCAGCATTCTAATATTTATCACAGCACAATTCACAATTGCAGACATATGGAATCAACCTAAGTGCCCATCATTTTATAAGTGGATAAAGAAAATGTGCATGAGTGTGTGTGTGTGTGTGTGTGTGTATAAACATGCAGTGCTACTCAGCTAACAAAAGGCATGAAATAATGTCATTCACAGCAATTTGGATGACTCTGGAGACTATTACAGTAAGTGAAGTATCTCAGAAATGGAAAAATAAACAAATACCACATATTTAAGTAGTAAGTGGGAGCTAAACAATGGGTACGCAGGGGCACAAAAAGACGTAAAGGACATTGGAAACTAAGAAGGGGGTTGGTGGAAGGGCCATGAAGGATAAAAACTTACCTATTGGGTACAGGGAATGTTGTCCTGGTGCAGGCACACTGAAAGCCCTGACTTCAGCGTAACACAGTATATCCATGTAGCAAAAGTCTTTGTACCCCCTTAATATTTTAAAATACAAAAAAAAAAAAATAGAAGAAAAATAAATAAAATTTTATTGTCTCATTTCAATACCTGAAGTCCATGGCAGTGACTTTAGCCAATAAAAGCAACAATATATTGCAAGTAGCGGTGACCATCAATCTCTACCAAAGAGCCTTACATCAATAAACCACATACTGATTTAGGAATTTCTATTAGGCCTCTGATAGCTTAGCAAAAAATTAAAAATCAGCAATCTTGTTTCCAAATCTGTGTCACAGTTCTGTGTCACTGATATGAAAGAGTTCACTGATTGGAGGAGGTAAGAAAATTGCAGCGAGAGGGGATTGCTTTCATAGTACTAGATCCTAGAAAATAGCTGTGACATAACAACTTGGTAACAGACTACTTTCTACAGAATTAATCTTGGACAGGCAGATTTTGCCCCAGGATGAGAGAACACTGCAGAGTAGTCAGGAGGTCGTGGTGACACTACATTTCAGCCATCACCAACTTTCTTGCTTTGCCCTGTGTGTGGCCAGCTTTCTGCCAAAAAAAGTTAGTGAAGGAAAAGGAAATGCCCTTTGATTGGCATTTGAATATGAGCTCCACTATGAGAAGTTAGCTAGGAGTCAACTTCAGGCCAGCAGTCTTGTCTGTTTTGTTGACTAATATGCACCATGTTTTTCCCTATGGTATTTCATTTTATCTGCATAATAAATCTATAGTGATACGTGGGAGCAAGAACTTAAAGGGATTGTCTCATTTCTTAGAAAGAGGCAGAGCTTGGTTGTCACATTCATCCTAGTGTCTGGAGGCTAAAGGGAACATTTTCTGAGACTGTAAGCCACTGGTAACATCTTCAAAGGATTTCTACAATTTTCAGATTTGGAGATTCAATAAATTATTTAAGTTAAAACACAATAACATCAACTTATTTTCAAATACGAGATTCATCATAAAAATACTACTATCTTTCTCTTTTCTCACTAGTTCCTCCTATCATATTTTCAACATTTCTATGGACCACTTCCAAGCTGTTTATTCTCAGTACCATTTACTATATAAATCTGACTTGCATTCACTCTCTTGTGAAAATCTATAGGATATTTGCTTACACATTTATGTATTAGTTCATGTCTTTTGAAATGCATTTTCTTAGTTTAGTTCACTCTCATATGCTTCATCTTTCTTAATTCTAATCTGCATTTTATATTCCATAAATATATTATAATATCAACCATTTTCTCAATGCATACTATTAATATGTGGAATGAAAGTTATTAAACACTTTAAAATATCATTTCATGTGATAACCACAAAATTGCTCAGAGGCTAATAGTATTACTCCCTTCTTAAATTTTAGGAAACAGAAGATCAGAGAGATTAAATTATAAGGTTAAATGCTAGTATATTGTGATGGAGAAAAAAATATTTGTTGGTACAACTGAAGAGAAATTACAAAATTAATAAACAGAAGATGTCTGGGAATGGTCTTAGAAATCACCCAGTGCCATATTTTCCCCACTGATCTCTGCAGCAACCACCAGTGAACCAGGGAGCTACTTTGGGCACACGCAGTAAGCAGTAAGAATTCCAGGTTCCCTAATCCTGGCCAATTGAGGAAACTTTTTCTTGTCTGTTTAATATTGCACATATGTAAGATTTCATTTAACAAACATACTCTAGGCTAAGGAATTTTGGAAATGGATAACCAAATCTTATAGTGAAATATAATACAAAGGTCATGAGTTGTTCAATTGATGTTTGCATTTTAATCCTTCCAATAATTAGCTGAGGTCCAGTCTTCTGATCTATTGAATAGCAAAAATATTTTTATCTTAGTGAATTTTTTAAATAGATGCAAGAATGTATGGAAACGCAAAAACATGTAGAAAGTACCTAAAGCCTAACAACAAGTCAAGACATTTGAATTCTCCCCCCATTCCCTTTATCCTCCCAGGACGTCCCATCAAGTGACCTATGTTTCCTTATACCTGGTGAAAGATAACTCACTGTCTATAAAAACGAATTTAGTGTCTACCTTTGCACAGGATTCACTGACAACACCACTATCTGTATGACAATGAAAATTGTTATAGAAATATCCATGTGTGTTATTTTTTCCATGACAACTAAAATTGGAATAGTTTCTCAGACTTCTTCTCCAGGTCCTAGCTTGACATTTTTCCTCATCTTTTGGTCTCTTTACAAAGCACTGTGTGATTGGATGAAGCCTTTGATAAACTGCCCCCTGAAGGCTAAAGTTACCTGTAGTTAGCACCTCATTCACTAGGTTTCAATTGTGCCTCCTCACATATTTTCTCTCAAGTGTTATTTGTCCTGTATTTTGTCAAGGGAATTTATAAGAAACTTCTCACAACATCTTTCCAACATAGTTACATTTTATATGAATGTGGCTCTCAGGTCACCATGGCAGCAGAAGCAAATAAGCTCATTCAAACTCAGTGGTTCAGTAGCAAATTAAGGAGGAACGTGGCATCTCCACCCACGTATTTCTCACTCCTATATCCTAGGCCTGTCTTCATTGAAGGATAGCAAGTTGCAAAATAATACAGGAAATATGCTGCATTTTTAAATAGATATTTTCTGAATTCTAAATAATGGAGGCTAATTTTAATTATCTTTAATTTTTTAAAATGGAGATATAAAAATATAGCAGAGATATACAAAAAAATTCATTATCTATCTTGTTTTAATATTTTTCAGGTCATGGTATAGAAGTTTGCATAGGTTTATTTTTAACAATAAGCAGTCATTTTCTATATAATTAAAAATACTAGCTAACATACTTAAAAGACTGAATATAATACATATAAAAATCATCTTTACTGGTTTGAAGAGCACTTTATTTCCTACTAAATACCTGCCCCATATATTAATTTTGATGTAGTTTTGAGTTCCAAAAAATTCTAACAAATTGGATGACCACACACACACACAGACACCCACACACTCTACCTACAAATGGACAAAAAATAATGAGACTTTATATTGCATCAGATAATATAACAAAATTAAAGCTAGGAAAAGTTTGAGGCATCATCCATTATAGGAGCCCCATTTTAAAGATACTCATAATTGTTCAGCCCCAGAGAGATGAATAAACTTACATATGGACAACTAGACTCCTAGGAAGCAAAGTAACACGAGGTGCCGGGACTTCTCACCCTTCAATCACAGGTAAAAGGTAAGAAATACGTTTATGCATTGGTTTTATTTAACATACCATTCCTTTTCCATTCATCTGTTCCTCTTCATAAGTCTACTTTTCAAACACAGATTTTCCCTTTCTATATCTTTGAAAACTCTTAGAGAGAGAGACATCAAATTATTTTGATTTTACTTCTCACCCAACTGAATACCTAATAGTTGATACAAATGACAAGACAATTCTCACACAGGACCATTTCAGAAACTGAAACACACTTCACAAATTTCAAAAGGCTTTCCTGCCTACTTCTTTTCCAGTGGATACCTTTTGACCCACACTGTTTCCTACAGGAATTATCTACTTTTGTATTTTGAACTTCTCATTATAAAGAACAAACAGGGGAAAAATTATATATATGTATGTGTACACACACATAACACTTCTCCAGAAAAAACAAAGCAAAATAAAAATTTGTGCCTGTGCTTAGGAAACAAATTCCATGTAATGTTTTGAAGTATTCCAGAAAAGTTCTCACTGCTAGACTTAGTGCTTAAAATTCTATCCCTCATATTTCTTACTGAATATATCTTAGTTCATCTGCAGCTTAGCCTAAACTTATTCAGGAGAGCACACTCAGAAGGAGCAGCACACGGTGAATACACAGGGAGTGATTCGTTCTTGAAATGAAAAGAATGTTCCTGTGGGATGGAAAACACGGATTGGTTGTGGAAACTCAGTTCCCCCTTTCGTTTGGTAACATAACACAGAGTTGCTGATCTGAGAGCAGCACAAGAATTGGTTCAAACAAAAGGCTAAAGCCAGAAGGCTTTTATTTTTTAACTGGGCTACTTTCTCAACCAAAGTTCCAGATGTTGTTAAAAAGTCACCTGGGAGTTCACTTTTTCCTTTTTATATAAATATGCAGTCTTAAGGAACATATGCTCTAATAAGCTCATCTCATGTTATTCCAGCCCCTTTATTCCCAATCTCAGTACAACTCTGCACATTGAGAGTTTAGGATAGAGTACATTATCTTCAATGTCTGTGTTTGTAACTTCTTCCTGTAATTCCTACTTTATATTTAATGCTTACTGCTGGCAGGGTGTGCATCCATGACTCATAGCAAGACTGTTCATTCACTCAACAAGCATTTAATGAGCAACTACCAAGAGTCAGGCAGCACAGCAAGGTGTTGTTACATGGTGGTAAAAAGACACAGAACTTCAAAGAGCTCATGGTTTGGTAGAAAGACAATAATTAAATGATAATAAAACAGTTGACCAATGCCATAAATATTTTTTTAGATTTGTTAAATTTTAATTAATACATAATAATTGTATATATTTATTGGGTACCTGTGATATTTTGACACATGTGTATGTGTAATGATCAAATCTGGGTAATTAGTATATTCATCAGCACAAACGCTTATCATTTCTTTGTGTTAGGAACAGTCAAGTTCTTCTTTTCTAGCTATTTTAAAGCACAATGTTACCTTTAACTACATTCACCGTACTCTGCTATAGAACACTAGAACATATTCATCCTAAATCACCGTAATTTTGTACCCATTAGCCAACCTCTCCCTTTCTGCCCCTCCCCTTCCCAGCTTCTGGTAACCACTATTCTACTCTCTACTTCTATGAGATCAATTTTTTAATTGCCACATATGAGTGAGAATATGCAGTATTTGCCTTTCTGTGCCTGGTTTATTTTACTTTACACAATTTTCTCCAGGCTCATCCATGTTGCTGCAAATGAGAGGATTCCATTCTTTTTGATGGCTGAGTAATATTCCATGATTTTTTATTTATATATATATATATATATTTACATTTTCTTTATCCATTCTTCTGTTGGTGGACACCTAGATGATTCCATTCCATATCTTGGCTATTTGCTAGTGTTGCAGTAAACATGGGAGTGCAGATATCTCTTTGGCATACTGATCTCCATTCCTTTGGAAATAAACCAAGTAATGGGATTGCTGGATCAGGTGGTATTTCTATTTTTAGTTTTTTAAGGAATCTTTATACTGTTTTCCATTATGGCTGTGCTAATTTACTATCCCACCAGAAGTTTAAAAGTGTTCCTTTTTCTCTGCTTTCTCACCTGCATTTGTTATTTTTGTGTTTTTGATAATAACCATTTCGACTAGGGTTAGAAAATGATATTTCAGTGTGGTTTTGATTTTCATTTATGATGATTAGTGATGTTAAGCATTTCTTCATAGACCTATTGGCCATTTGTATATCTCCTTTTGAGAAATATCTATTCATATCATTTGTCCATTATTAATTAGATTACTTGTTTTTATGCTCTTGAGTTCCTTATATATTCTGTATATTAATCCTTTCTCGGATAGTTTGCAAATATTTTCTCCCATTCTGTAGGTTGTCACTTCACTTTGTTGAGGATTTTTAGTTTGATACAATTCCATTTGCTTGTTTTTGCTGTTTCTGAGGTCTAAATCAAAAATTTTTGCCTAGGCCAATGTCCTGAAGTGTTCCCCTATGTTTTCTTCAAGTAGTTTCATGGTTTTGAATCTTAAATTTAAATTTTTAATGGATTTTGAGTTTATTTTTGTATATGGTGAGTGTGTCATTCTTCTGCATATGGATATCCAATTTTCCCAGCACAATTTATTGATGGGACTATTCTTTTTTTTTTTTTTGATTTTTTTTTTAATTTCAGCTTATTATGGGGGTACAAAAGTTCTGCATAGATATATTGCCATGTCCCTCCCAATCCCCCGAGTCCGAGCCTCAAGCGTGTCCATTCCCCAGACAGTGCACATCGCACTCTTCCTGTAGGTATACACCCATCCCCTCCCCCACCCCCGTCCCCCCCCAAGTCAGAACTTCAAGCGTGCCCATTCCCCAGACAGTGCACATTGCACTCATCATATAGGTATACACCCATCCCCCTCCTC
>CM052439.1:86090948-86128847 GCA_028533085.1 Varecia variegata | reverse complement strand
AAAAAAAAAAAAAAAAAACAACTATAGAGTTGACCCAGTTAGTATTTTTCAGAAAGTAATGTTTGTGAAATTGCAGTTTTCTTTTCTCTTCCACTGTCTTAATACTATTTTGTGATTAGATAAAAAATTCTTCCTGACAAGTAGTTGAAATTTTAGCAAGATCTTCTATGAAACAGCTAGATTTAGTGACTGCCATCAACCCTTACATTGATAGCATGAATTCATGGAGTCGTCATTTCTAGAGAATAACTGGAAACTTTTCAGTTGCTTGTGTCTGTCCGGTTGTGTATTCTCTTTGAAGGCTGCTTGAATATTCTTTTCTGTCTTATAATGAAAAAGTAAAAAAAAAATGATCTGTGGCTCATAAAGAGACTCAAATAAAGACATCTTGGATGTATAAACTGAACATTTCATTTAAGGGAAACATTCAATAAAAATATTTGGTTGGTCTTATATAGCTTATCATGCAGTGCCAAAGCATTTGAAAGCAAAAATATTTTTGAATTGTGAGATTACAAAAAACATCTGGAAATAATAAACTTCTAGAGCTGGCTTACTTTTTATTTCTTGTCTTTTAAATCTTGGTAAGAAATTTCCACACCTGAGTATTTTTAAATTCCCATTCTTTTTCTCTCTCTCTGTTATAAAACCAGGTTTTTTATGTGAAGCAAAAAACTATGGGGAGATTCCCTGAAAAACAAAATAGAATTATCACATATCAAGCCTAGATTGTTGGAGACAACTAGAACTGGAATAGAACTTACATATTGTTTGTTGATCAATTCTATGTGACTTTGAACAAGTTATCTCCTTGCATGGTCATTTTGATGATACACAAATGGAAGATAAATAGATAGGTGATGGATAGATGGATACATAGATAGTAGATGGATAGAAAGATATTATGCTGAATGCATATTGTATATTATGTATACTCACAGATATATACTATATATGCTATATATGTATACACATATAGATACACATACACTCATATATATTATACATATATAAATATAAGTTATGCCTATATATGTTATGACTCACATTACAAACCCCTCCTCTCTGATGAAAACCATCTACTTCAAATGAACTTCCCTGTTTTGAATAAATGAATTATTGCTAAGAAAAAAAACCTGATTTCAGTTCAATTTCTATTTACTTTAGAAATATTGGCATTTAAAAAATGGCAAAATAAAAGCATTGGCACTTAGGAATACCCACAAGGCAGATATTTTGGGTAATTCTTGGTAAACAAATGTCTATTCTGTCCAATGCCAACATGAAAATGATCCCCCAAGTGGAGTTGCAGGAGGCAATGATGAGGCCAGTGGTAATTACCAGATACTGCTTTAGGCTCCTCAGCAGTTGGGGGTAGATTGGCTGTGGGTTCAGATGACAGTAGAATGAATGGAGATTAATAAAGATGAAATAATGTGCAGATATTTACCAAACACATAATCATGACCTGCCAAACAATTATGACCCAAATCTGGATATACGTTTGAGTTGATTTAGAACTTTTCTCCACCTGCACTGACTATTAAATAATAGGATTGCTTCATAATTCTCTACAGCATAGAACATTACATGGTAAAACAGTATCACATACAAATTTTGACTTTTCTGATATAGAAGTTCTATCAGGAGAATAATTTAATTTCCATCTGAATTATAGTCCAAAAAAATTAAAAGGAATGAATGGAAAAGCAGAAGCAATGAAAAAGGAAAATGACATCTGTTAGGAGTCTATTCAGGAAATATCCTGGATGTGTTAAGATCATTAGCTCCTTTACTCTTCACAGTAACTCACTGGGATAGGATTATTTCCCCACTTATCATTCGTAAATGAAAACAATGAAGCTCAAAGAGTTTAGGCATTTTGTCCACATGCAGAAAGATAGTCTGTGGTCATGCTGGGGTCTGAATCTGTCTTTAAGTGTCTCCATTTGATCCAGCAATCCCACTACTGAGTACCCAAAGAAAAAGAAATAATTTTATAAAAAAGCACAGCACAATTCACAATTGCAGAGATATGGAATCACCCTAAGTGCTTATCAACTGATGAGTGGATAAGGAAAATGTGGTATACATACGCCATGGAGTACTACTCAGCCATAAAAAGGAATTAAATAATGTCTTTTGTAGCAATGTGGATGGAACGGGAGATCGTTTTTCTAAGTGAAGTATCTCAGGAATAGAAAATCAAATATCACATGTTCTCATGTATCAGTGGAAGCCAAATGAGCGGTATACATGCTATTAAGTGGAGTAATGGACATTGAAAACTAAGAATGTGGGAGGATGGGAGGGGTGTGGGGGATAAAAATGGACTTGTTGAGTACAACGTACACTGTTACGGTGATGAGTACACTTAAAGCCCTGACTTCAGCATTGTACAATTCATCCACAAAACAAAAAGGCACTTGTACCCCCTAAATTTATTAAAATAAGAAAAAATATTAAAAATATTATATAATATGTAGTTCATCAGACATGCTTGACTTCACGTTTATGCTCTTGCCATGACATCATTTATGTTTGCAACACAATAGCCCCCCACATGAGCAGTCTCCAAGCAAATGGCCATCTCTAAAATTAATCTCCTTATGAACCTTGAAATATTTGCTTTAGGATTATAGTTTTTCACACTGCAGGTTTTAGGGCAGTGTGACAGTATAAAGTAAGGAAGAATTTGTTGGGATCTCTTAAATCTGGCTTTGTTATTACTATTAGTGATAGTAGTAGTAATGGTAGTAGCGATAGTATACAATTTACATAGCATCTTATTCCCACGTTTCTGAAGAGGAATGAAATATTTGACTTGCTTTAAACGGTGGCCCCTCCAGTAAAGACCTTTAATGATGAATTTAGTGTATTTCTGAGCTAAAAGAGAATGTTCTCTTCTGGGCACAGTCCAGTAAAATGAATGCCTACTCTTTTGAAAAAGAGTCTATAACATATTTAAACATATATATTAAACACAATGATCTCAACAATGTAACTGCCTCCATGGTAAAAAATCACTTTTTTTGAAGCTACAATAAATACATAAACAAACAAAGAAAAATATTGTCAACTGTAGGTCAGGTAGCTTGGGAATTGATTTTTGATGAACTGCATAAGACAAAAACAAAAAATACACACTTATTTGCATTTGTTTTCTACATCTCTATTCCAAAGATATCTTTCGATGCTTGTTCACAAACAGCTGTCAGCATTTGTCTTCAGAGACAAAATAAGGAAAAGAAAATGACAACAGAATGCATCCATTGCATCTCTGGGGAAGCTCCATTTTAATTACCTTTAACTTACTCTACTTAATTTGACAGTTGGAAACTTTTGTCTCATTTGGTCCCTAGAACTCAGTGTTATACATAGCTCAGTGAGCTTAATTCTATTATAGATATTATCCAAATGCTTTTTAATCATCCAAGATCATGATGAGCACCAGAGAGGCGATGGTATTTAACAAAGACATTTAATAATGAATTAAAGAGATGGTACTGATTAATAAAGTTGTCTGAGCTTCCTGCTACAGTCTCATTCTCTTTACAGTTATTTTTGATATGAGACTGTCATAGCTGGAATCCTAGGACTCAAGCCTCTTTTCTTTATCTTATCGATTATAAGTTACTATCACAATATGTGTGATAATTCCCACAGGGCCTGAGACTGAGCTCAATTTGATGTTAATTTCACATGAAAGGAAATGGTGATAAACAATGCTCCGGTGGAAATTTATTTTCAGATTGCAAAGGATCCCTAATTCCAAGCTTATTTTGGAAAGAAGGGGTCAAATTAAAGGGACTTTAGTCAAGTCTTCAGTCTTTTCAAATATTCACATGGAAATCTGTCAACAAGGCTGCCTTGGATCTACCACTTTCTTCATTACCAGTGGAAGATATTTGTGTTTGGAAAATATTTGTCTACATCTCAATACTCTCTACTACCAATTAAAGTGTGACTGGAACATATATGCAAATATGTTATAAAATAATTTAAAGGTGAAAAATGTACTCCTTATAGACATAAGTCAGTCTAAAAATAAGGAGAGCATGAGAGTTTTGGATACTATCACTTGTTTGATTACTACATATAGTTGACCGCCTTAATGAATATTCAAATAAAATAAATTAAGTATCAAAGAAAGAGACTCAAACATTTTATTAAGATAATGTTTACTAAAATCATTGTATATGCCAAAAATGCATTTGTTTCTGCTATGTCTATCAGTAAAATGGAAAATGCATCTCCTGGCCTCTTAACTGTCTTTTGAATAAGTTGTAAATACTAGAATTTAACTGGAAAGAGAAAAAACGCAAGCAAACAGAGCTTATGAGTAAATGACTATGTGAGTACAGGACTTTGAATAAGACCAGAATTTCTACAGCCATCAATTCAACCCATAATGAATAATTATAGTAGATCCTTTAGAGCAGGGGTCCCCAACCTATTATGAGTTGTATAATTATTTCATTATATATTACAATGTAATAATAATATAAATAAAGTACACAATAAATGTAATGAACTTGAATCATCCCCAAACCATCTCCCCCACCTGGTCCATAGAAAAATTGTCTTCCATGAAAATGGTCCCTGGTGCCAAGAAGGATGGGAACTGCTGCTTTAGAGTGTTTGGACTCTCATTGGTCCTCTTGTCATCCAGGATCAACCTTGAGATTGCTGGGAAGCAAATCAGCAGACAGGTAATGTGAAAGGTGGCCTCATTCCTTGCACAAGCAAAAAAAAGACAAGAGTTTTACACAACTACCAAAGTAAATGACGCTACTATTTTGAAGAGGGTAGAACACTTAAATTGTGCCAAAAGCTATTTTATTTGAATCATAGTGTTTTTATAGCCTCATATGCAAACCTCAATTACTATTTACCACCCTACATCAAGATTTTCTACATACTTTATTTTCTCTTCTAGTATGCAAACTACATGAAGGTAGGAACTTGGCTATTATTCATGTAATTTTATGTCAAAGGAAAACAAGAGATGAGCCTTGGTTGTTGTGTATTTATTGTTGCTGTTGTTGTTTTTATTATTATTTTCCCCTCTAATTATAAGCATATAACCAGTGCTTGATGGTTTGGGGTAAAGACTACAAGAAAAAAATCCAAATAATCTCACCAACTAGAAATAATATCTGTTAATATTTTGTTTGTTATATCCAGATATATATTTCTCCATTATCATCTATGATTTCCAAGGCCCAATTTCACAAATACTTTTAGTAGTACCCATTTAAATTATTGATGACAATCTTCATCTTCCATATTATCAGATCTTTATTTCTCAACTACCTCTTTCTCAACAAATTTAAATATATAAAGTATCTCTAATCTTGAAAATAGTATCTATTTCAACAATTGTGTTATTTCCTCTTCCTCACTGTCCCATTAACCATTTAACACTAACTAGCACCCTACATTACTCTACTGCAATAATTCCAATATTGCCACCAATGACACTATGCTACTAATCAGATTAGTCTTCATCTGATTTTTCCTTGCAGAAATAATTAATGGTATTGAATGTTTCTTCCTAGCATCACTGTCCTTGGTGTTATCAAAACATCCTGTATTTCCTCCTAATGCTCTTGATACCCCAGCACCTCTGCTGGTTCATCTTCTACTTGGCTGTTAAATGCTGACATTTGTCTGGCTCGATCCTGGTTACCATTCCTTTGATAGCCTGTAGTTCTCCCCAAGGAAAACTCATCCATGGCATTAGCTTTAATTACAACATACAAGGGATGCACACACACTCATATCAGTCTAACTGTTACTATTTTTATTTAAACATGAGAAAAGCTTCTGAAAACTTCTGGTTTTAGTTTCAACATATAAAGAGCTTGTAAGTCTTCATTCCCTTCTTGCAACAAGATAAAGCTAAACAAACTCAAAACCAATAACTACTTTTGGAACAAAGAAAAAAACTGAAATGTCAGGGCAAAATGCCACCCCAAAATCTGGAATGACAGGCAAATCCAGAGAGTCACAGTGGAGGCTATTAATTTGTAGCAAAAGCTGTGCAGCCACAGACTGATAGAATACTTCAATGCAACTTCAGTAAATTGTTGGAGGTTTCATTTGGACTAGCTTGAGTATAAGAAATTGCTGGGGTCTGCAGTCTTGGGTGGCACCAACATTGCAATAAATTTTACCTCCAGAAACCCTACCAGGATATGACATTCTAGAAAAGGCTAATCTGTAGAGGTGGTAAAAAGCTCAGTAATTTTCAGACTTCAGGTGGAGTGGGGGAGGGTTGAATAGATGAAGTACAGGGGGTTTTGTAGAATGGTGAAGCTATTTTATATCATCTTATTATGGTGCATTGATGACAGTATGCATTTTTCAAACTCCACAGAAATTTACAGCACAACAAGTGAAACTTAATGTATGCAAATTAAAAATAAAGTCAGAGGATTCCAGGATGAAATGCAAAATGTGACGAAACAATCACATGGTACTACCAGTGTGTAAAACAATCTCAGTGAAGAGGTGGTAGAAAAAGGTCCTGACATAAGTAACTTAGGAAATGAGTAGAGTCTGTAAGCGTAAAAATAACACAGACAAATCAAAAAAATTGTACCTAGCAACTATACCATAGTTGATAAAGTAATTTGCCATGAAAGTACTTGTAAATAATTCTGATACCGCTATACATGTATACCGGAATTGAATATTTAGGTAAATGGATGGTGGGACAAGGGAGCCAAGTTTCTCACTGTTGGAATTGGGAGTTACAGAGGAGCAAGGGGAGGAGGCTAGCGTGATCTATGTAGCAACAGATTCATATTAGAAGCATCAGTGTGAACACATGTTGCATAACATAAAGATGCTTTAGGTAAAAATATTTACAGATATATGAAAATAGATGGGTTAAAATACATACGTCCGTGTCTTTGTTACATCAGTAGGGAGAGCCCAGAAGCAATGATTACTCAGTAACAGTAAACACGCCTAGTGCCCACACCTTGGTTTCTCATGCCATTCTCAAATAAAAAGAACCAAGGCTTTTAAGGAAACAGCTGAATCTAGGACTGGGGCAGGAAATATATAAGAAAAGTAATAATAAAAGCCTATGTTGATAGAGGTATGTTCAAGTAGAAGAGACATCAGTATAGGCTGGGCATAGTGACTTCTTTTGAATGACTATAGCATAGAAAGGGAGAAAAGCAGGATATTTTACAGTATCTAACAAACATCTCCGCCAGGTGACGAAGGTCAGCACCAAGTCACAAGTCATGTTGGTAGTGCGTTCCTTTAACACTATGTGACAAAAACTTACCTTTACCCCTGTGATCTACCTCCCCAAGCCCGATAACCCCAGTCTAACCGTGAGGAAAACCCTCAGACGAATGTTAATTTAGGCACATTCTATAAAATATCTGACAAATACTCCTTAAAACTGTCAAGGGCATCAGAAACAAGGAAAATTTGAGAGACCATTACAGCCAAGAGGAGCCTAAGGAGGAAAGACAACTAAATGTAATGTGATGGTCTTGAGATAACAACAACAACAACAACAAAAAGGACACTAGGTAAAAAAAACTAAGAACATCTGAAAAATTCTCTGGACTTCAGTTAATAATAACATAAGCTGTTAATAATAAGAGAGACTGGACGTGGGGTATAGTTGAACTCTCCATACTATCTTTGCAATTTTTCTACAAATCTAAAACTGTTCAACAATGAAAAAGTGTATTAAAAAGTCTCTGAAATTTTTGTGACAACACTGTGTTTTTCTTTGTCAAATGTAAAATTGACTTTTGCCATAGTCACTTCCTCAAAGCTCATTATGTCTATGGTCTTAATAGGACATACTATCCATAATATCTGTGGCCTTTTTTAAAAAAATTAGCAATCTGTTAAAAATATTTCAAAAGGTCAGTAATTATCCTTTTGTACACAGGCTTAATAATCTAATAATATGTATACCATAATTTACATAACCAGTCTCTTGCTGTTGGAAATTTAGAAATGATTTCTCAAAATGTCATTATCATAAGATACCATATTTATGATTGTAAGTAAGTCTTTGTGCACATGTATGATTACTTCCCTGTAATAAATATAAAAAATATAATTATTAAGTCACAGAGTGTGCAAAGTTTAGCCTTATGATTCATATTTTCTAATTGCCACCAGTCATGTATGAAATTTAGTTCCCAGAACTTTCAGTGAAATTGTGATAGCATCTTTGCATTATGAGCGTATACAATTTTATTTTTATTTATATAATTACCAATGAGATTAAAAATTAAATATATTTATTAGATATTTGCATTACCATTTTATGAATGAATTGCTTTTATCTTCCATCTAGTCTTTTTTTCCCTATTACTCCTTTAAGAGCTTTTGTTACATAACTCTTTTTGTTATAAATATACTTTTTTTAAAAAAAGAAAACATTCTTGTGACACTAGTTTTACCTCCAGGCTGGCATGAATTTAGAAAAATAGGCTTTTTACATAATTAAGATAAATACACTAGGACTAATTTTGTATTTGATGGGTGGTCAAAGTAACTTAGGCATAGTTTATTGCTCTTGTTATTTTGTTGCATTCATGATTCATTTACCTTTCAGGGCGGATTTCAACTGTCTCATGTCAGCTGTTCCAATTCTTAGCCTTCAGCCATAACAATCAGATCCTTTACTCAGAAAAAATGTCATAAATGCTGAGCTGTCAGGCTGAATTAAGAAACGACAAATAAATAACATCATAAGGGTTGTTAAAGGCATGAACATGATAAATATAAAAAATTTCCTTTATTTTCATTATATGAATAATTTTTGTTAGAAAATATGCAGTATAATAACTTTCTTAAATTTTTTCCTCATTTACGTATGTATTTTTTAGAGATAGATATACATTATAGGAAAATAATAAGATCTAAACAAATTCACCTACCACTAAACCATAAAAGGCAAGTCTTTACTGACATATTTTCAAAGCACATACTTTAGGGGCTAGGGATCAGGAAAGGGATTGGCAAATTACAAAATTATTATTAACAAAGAAAATTCAAATATATCGACAAACTGCGAATGAGATTTTGCATGTTTCCTTCAGGGCATATCTACCATTTGGAAATATGTTATTCTCACTTAAAATATATTTATTATGTTCCTCTAATGAATAAGAAACAAAATTTTATAAGTTAATTAAGAGTGGAGTGGTCACTGGTCAGTAGTGAACCTATGAATGTTTTCATTTTTGTTTAATATTCATTAAATAAATCAATAAAGATAACATCATGTAGAGAATTACATAGATATTGATAAATCTTGGATTAGTAATAAGGAATACTGCAAATTACTATCCTTTACTTGATAAAAACTTTACTATTTCCCAAGATGCTTGTACATGTGTCTTGCTCTGTTGGAGATAATATGCATAGAGCAATGACATTTTCTACTACCTTGTTCTTAATTGGAATTAGCAATGTCTTTTTGATTTGAAGAGTTAGAAACCTCAATATTAACATGATGGTATAATAAAAAGTTACTCATTATTCTTACATAAGCTTAACTGTTTTTTTTTTCAAAAAATAGAAGTAAAACCAAATAAATACATTTTTTTCAAAACAATTGTATAAGATTTAGGAATATTACTAAATATCCATCTAAAACCCTAACTGTTTTAAGGAAGCTGAATAGGAAAGAAAATGTAATTCAAAATGAGAAAATTGTTCTACTAATTCTTGTAATTGCTAAAAGGCAAGGTATAAGACACTAGGCCAGCTTTCTCATTTTTATGAAGTTAATAATAACTTGCATTCCCAGAATAATTAACTCAAAATTGCTGTTTGCATTACAAGAAACTGAAAAGCAAAACATGATATGTTAATTTAGGGTATATAACAAATAGATCAAAAAGTCTTACTTTTATACAATTTCTGTAGCATTGTGTATATTCCCTAAATTTCTCTATATGGTAAGTTGGGATAAAAATAGAAACTTGGTTTGCTATATTAGAAATCCAAACATTGATTACAATTAATAATTTTGAGAATCTATTCTCTGGCAAGCACTGTGATCTCTTAGTGAGATATTGCAGGATAACTCTTCTAAGCACATGAGATCTTAATTATCACGTTTAATAAAATAATATTCAAACCACTATTTCAAATTACACAGAAAACTATTTATCATAGTGAGATATTGCTATTTAATGTCACCCTATCATGAATGACTGGTCCCTCTTGGCTGCAAGTTGCATGGGCTCTGCAGCCTAATCTTTTTGCTGTATTTTTTTTTTCTTTGTAATTTGGTCTCCCAATCTCTCTCAGGAGAGTGGCTATAAACTCTAACCCTGCCCTGATGGGGCTCCAGGGGATTCCGTTGTGAGTGTTAATGTGTCTTTCACAGGATACTTTTTCATCCTGATGGATGGCCTCATGCCTAAATGTCTGACCTGACCTGGTGACTAGGGCCAATGGGAAGTGAGGAGCCAGCTGGAACATCGTCATCATCTGTTTTGTGTTGCTATAAAACAAAACACGAGATTCTGTAATTTGTATAGAAAAGTGGTTTATTTAGCTAGCAATTCTCCAAGCTGGGAAGTTCAAGAAGCATTGCACTGACATCTGCTCAGCTTCTGCTGAAGGCTTTTGTGCTGGGTGAAAACACAGGGAACTCAAACAACTAAACAACAAACAAACAAACAAACAAACATTCCTGTTAAAAAGTGGGCAAAAGAAAGGAGTTGTATAGGGCAGATATCTGGGTCGACCATGTTGAGGACTAAGAGGAGGTAGAGAACTGAAAATTGTGTGAAAGGTCACTAAGGCCTGTTTCTGGTGTGAGAGAGTTAAACCTATGTTCAAAATAAATGCCAGGCAACATAAAATTATAAGAATTTACTACACTGCTAGAAGTGCGTCTTACGAAGTCTGGGAGAAGACAATGAATTTCCCACCACTATTTATGCATATTTTCATGTCTGCCACTCAAGACAGCAAGACCCACAATTATAACAGCTGTCTTTTCCTACCCAAATATCTTTCCAATCTACATTTCTTTCTCTTGCAGAATTTTTTTTTTCACTACAGCCGATATAATAACCTTCCTTCCAAATAGGAATCGATTCACCTTCCTTAAAAAGAGTCAATCAAGAATTATCTGAGATCTCTCCTTGGTACATTTTGGGCTTTGGAATTGAAACAGGTGTGGCAGAGTGAAATACTCTAGCCCTTGTCTAACCTGATATTCAAAAAGTTACCATATGCATCATACATGAAGCTTGCCCTCTAAGACCTAATATAGCATAAAAAGAGATGGAAAAAAATGAAAAAAACTAATTGATAAACCCTATTGTAGCTTAACACTAGTGTAATAAAGGTGCAAAGACCAATAACAATGAGTAAGACAATGGTTATTTAAAACCAGAACAAATCTTGTGAAAGTTTTCTGACTCGAACTGGAACCTAAATTCTAGTTCAAATGAGACTTAGATCAGCGGAAATATTAGGAAAAATACCTATTTTCAATTTCAGCAAAGAGAACAAATGGATTAATAAAAGCTTCCTCCACACTGGCTAATGAAATGTCAGGCAAAAACAGCACTGATTTCTAGGTTAGAATTTGAAGGTTTTTGTTTGTTTGTTTGTTTTGAGCAGGGGAGGTAGAGACACTAGGGCCTTTAGGTATGAGACTGTCATTTTGAAAACAAGGTTTAGGGAAGATGACTCTTGTACCTTTATATAATATGGGCAGAAACTTTAAGAAACTGGAGGCAGAGAGATGAGCTAAACTAAAGATAATAGAAATAGAATTAAAATGTCATCTGTGCCTTTTAAAGCTCAGAAAGGGTAAGTAGAGACAGGTGTTATATTTATATTATGACTCATCCTCCTGAATGTACCCAAATAATCTTAGAATACTGTTATAAGAAATCTTGCAAGAGAAAACCCAAACAATTCAAGAAAAAAAAATTTATCCTCCCAAGTTTCCAGCTAGAGGTTGTGTAAAGTAGAAAATCCTTACTTGCTAATCCTGGTTATAGTAGGAAGACATAACTTTTCAACTATGTAGTAGCAGATGAAGTTTAGGATGAAGAAGATTAGATTTGGAGGAATAGAGCTAATGCTATTCACTAGATTCAACTATTCAAATATGAATAGAAATAAGTTATCAAGAAATTACAATAAAAAGCAAGAATTAGAATATTAAGAGTTGCCTGAATTTACTAGTGAGGAATTTGATACCCTAGAATAGAATGTAGGCTTTCACATGCCTGAATTAATTAACACACACATGCATATACATATAATATGCATTTAGATTTGGTCTTTGAGACTATTACCTCTTTCTCTTTGGGATTTTATGCCATGTTTCCTTTGTAAGATAATGTCTTTATTTTTATGAGGTGTTTTTGTGTATGTTACTAACAAAAAATATTTTCTTTAGTTTTGGTGGCATTTCAGTTTGGTATTGAGAGCAAGCACATAAATTTCTCAAAATAGACATGCTATATGTAGCCACTAATATGTTTCATAAATAATTCTTTATATCCCTCTATCAATAACTATGTATTCATCAATTTAGCACAAATATGGCAACCAACAATATGTATGAGTGAACACACACCTATACCTCAATGTAAATCATGGATAAAATAGCTGAATACAATTACTAATCATACATACACAGAGTTATGATTAATTATTCTATGGCACTAGTGACTCCATGAGCAATCTTCAAATCTTCATAACCTTCCTACCCTTTAGCCATCAATATGAGCATGCAAGAAATCATCACCCATTACCGCCACTACTCTATCCTCTGAGTATTTTGGATACGTGCTTTTCTGAGCTCTGGATTTCTATAAAATTAAATATGATATCCAACATTAATTGATTCTGTATGGTACTTTTTTGCATAATTATGTTTAAGAAGGGCCTGTCAATACAATTTGCTCTCAATTGTCACAGTAATGTTAAATAAAATAGGTTCAGGTGCAAAGATGATATTTAATCTCTTCGATTATTATCACACCATCATTCAAAGAAACACAGCCAAAAAGAGTAAGAAGATAAAAGAAATACAAGGCATAAAAATTTAGAAGTTTATGGTAATACATCATGTTGTTTTAATGGTTTAGTGATATCTACATGAGAAAATTCATTCACATCAATAATTTTACCTTTCACAGGAAATTTTATGTTGCATTTTGAAGGATATCATTGTGTTCTCTCTTGGACATGTGAAATTTAATAGAGTTTCAGAGTTGAAGTGATTATTGAGTAAAGTTGATACTTATACCCAAATCTTCCTTCTCTCTTCTGAGGGTTTTTGGAGCTGTGATCTCATGACTATGGCCACATGAGAGATAAGTTCAATTTGTTTATTCAGTTGGATAAAAAGTGAGCAAAATGAAAGAAATTACTTTCTCTGTGCATTTGCCATGGTAAATGAAGGTACAATTTGGTAAAGATGGATTAGCTGCAACTCAATTTGGGATAAATTTCTACTGTCTTTGGCTTTACTGGGGTTTTAGATTATGGGAATATGATGATTTTTCTCTCTTAATGACAACTTTTTCCAGAACTCTTGCTTCAACCAATAATGTCACCTCCTCAGGCTTCCTTGGCTCATAGATTATCCCTTTGCAATTTCTTGCTCTTTTACTCTCCTCTCCCCTACCACTACCCTCCCCATCATCTCCTTTTCTTTCCTTTGCTTACTGAAGCTTTTTTTTTTTTATTTTGAGATAATTGTAGATTCATATTCAGTTGTAAGAAATAATACAAAGAGATCCCATGTATCCCTTACTCAGTTACCCCAATCGTAACATCTTGAAAACTATAGTACAATATCACAAACAGAATGCAGGCTGGTCATGTCCAATATACAAAGCGTTAACATCCCAAAATGGCCTGTTGTGGCCTTTTATGGCCACATCCACTTCTCTCCGGCCTCCTACTTCCCCTTCTTAACCATGGAAATCACTAATCAGGTCTCTATTTCTATAAATTTATCACTTCACCATGTTATATAAATGGAATCATACAATATGCAACATTTTGGTACTGGCTTGTTTCACTCAGAATAATTCTCAGTTTACCAGGCTGTGGGGTGTACTAATTTGTCCCTAAATAATGCTCTAAGGTAGGGATGTGCCATAGTTGGTTTAATCATTCACCCATTAAAGGCCTGAGTGATATCCAGTTTGGGGCTATTGTGAATGAAGCTGCTATAAATATTCAATGCAGGCTTTAGTGTGAATATAAGTCTTCATTTATTGGGGTTAATTACCCAGGACTGCAATTGTTGGGTAGTATGACAGTTGCATGTTTAGTGTTTTAAGAAACTGTCAAACTGTTTTACAGAGTGGTAAACTATTTCAAATCCCTGCCAGCAATGTTATGTATAATGCCATTTCCCTGGTGTTACCATTTTTTATTTTGGCCATCCTGACAAATGGGTAGTGATATCTCATTGTGGTTTTAGCTTGCATTTCCCTAATGACTAATGATGTTGAACATCTTTCATGTGATTATTTACCAACTATATATTCTCTTTGAGGAAATGATTATTCATCTATTTTGCCCACTTTAGTTAGATTGTTTCCTCTATTATTAGAGTTTTGAGTTTGTTCCTTATATATTAGATAGTATTTCTTTTTTATAAATGGTCTGCAAATATTTTCTCCCATTCTATAACTTGCCTTTTTCTCCTTTGAACTGAATATTGTGTAGAACAATATTTTTTAATTTTGATGAAGTTCATTTTTTTAATTAATGGATTCTGATTTCGGTGACAAGTCTGAGAGTTCTTTTTCCAGACCAAGATGTGGAATATTTTCTCTAATTTCTTTTCAAAAAAATTTTTATAGTTTTATATTTTACATTTAAATCCTTGACTCACTTTGTCTTAAATTTCTTTAACATGTGACACTCTGGTCAAAGTTTGTTTTTGCCTATGGATGTCCAATTGCTAAAGCACCATTTGTTGAAAAGTTTTTCTTTCTCTATTGAGTTGTTTTTGTATATTTAGCAAACATCAGTGTTCTGTACCTGTCTGTTGTGTATGTTGAGAAATCCTCTATTCTGTTTCATTCATCTCTGTGTCTATTCCTTCACTGATATCACACACTATTAATTACTATAGCTATATAATAAGTATTCATGAAATAAACATGGCCCTCCCACTTTATTCTCATTTTACAAAACTGTTTTAACTCTTTTAGTTCCTTTTCCTGTCTATATAAATTTTAGAATAACATTGTTTATATAAAACATATTGTTTACATTTCAGTAGGAATTGTGTTAAGCCATTATCATTTTGGGAAGAACTGACATCTTTGCTATGTAGAGTCTTCAAAGTCATGAGGACAGTGTGTCTTTTCATTTATTTAGATTTTCTTTGATTTTTTCTTTCATTGTCATTACACAGTTTTCAGTACACAAGTATTGTCCATAATTTGCTAGATTACATTGACGTATTTATTTTCTTTGTGTGATTGTAAACAGTATTGCATTTTTATTTTTGGTGACCACATTTTTATTGTTATATATAAATGTAATTGATTTTTGTATTTTCAGCTTGTATCCTGTGACATAGTTAAACTTATTTAGTTCTAGGAGTTTTCTGGGTTTTTGTTTGTTTTGTTTTGTCTTGTTTTGTATTTTTTGAAAATTCTTTGGGCTTTTATACATAGGCAATCATATTCTATGCAAAATGGACAGTTATTTTTATTTCTTTAATCTGTAGGTATTTTTTTTCTTACTGAAAGGACTAGTATTTCTACAGTCAACTGATATGATCATACATTTTTTTTCTTTAGACCACAGATATGGTGAATTATAATGATTGAACTTGAATGTGGAACCAGCCTTTCTTGCCTGGAATAAATGCCACTTGGCCAAGGTAAATAATTCTCTTTAAATATTGTCAAATTCTAGTCACTAATACTTTAAAGAATTTTTACATTTATATTTGTCAGCTATATAAGTTCACAACTAATTTGCTTTCTTTGTTATTTTCGTTTTTCCTTCCTTTCCCTTTCTTTCTTTCTTTTTGTACTGTACTTTCTTCTTATGTGTTTTTTGTATCAAGATATTAATAGCATTATAAAATATATCAGAAAGGGTTCTCTACTGTTTCATTATATTTTCTGGGAAATGTTGTGTAGAATTGATATAAATTCTTTAAACATTTGCTAGAATTCTACAGTGAAACTATCTGGATTTGAATATTTCTTTTACTGGAGTTTTTAATTTACTAATTCGATTTCCTCAAAAATAATATGGATACTTAATTATTTATTTCATATTGGAGTAGTTGTGGTAGTTTGTGTTTTTCAATGAATTAGTCCATTTCATCTTAGTTGTCAAATTATGTGTATAGAGTTCATTGTATTCTCTTATTTTCTTTTTTATGTCTACAGGGTTTATAGTTATAGCCACTATTTTATTCTTGACATTGTTAATGTATGTCTTATTTATATTTTTGTCAGCCATGCTAGAGATTCATCAATTGTATTAATGTTTCCAAGAACTAGCTCTTTGTTTCTATGATTTTCTCTATTATTTTCAGTTTTAATTTTCATTCATTTCTGCTGATTTTTTTTATTATTTTCTTCATTTTCCTTGCTCTAGGTTTAGTATGCTCTTCTTTGTCTAGGTTCTTGTGGTGTATATAAGAGTGCTGATTTAATGCTTATCCTCATTTTTAGTCATTGCTATAAATTTCCCTCTCAGCATCACTTTGTATGTTTTCCACAATGTCAATATGATATATTTTCATTTTCACCCAGTTCAATGTATTGTTTTTTCTAGAGACATCCTTTTTGATGACTGGATTATTTAGAGGTGTGTTGTTTAGTTTGCAATGTTTGAAATTTTTTTCTTTCTGTCATTGATTTCTGGTTTAAGTCTATCATGTTCCCAAAAGACGCTGTAATATGATTTTCAATTCTTTTTTACTTCTTGAGGTTGTTTTATGATCCAGGACATGGTCTATCATGGTGTATGTTCTGTGGGCTCTTGAAAAGAATACACAATCTGCTGTTGTCGGGTAGAGTGTTTTATAAACATTGAAGAGATCCTGTTGCTGGATGGTGCTATTGAGTTCTGTGTTCTTGCTGATTTTTTACCTAGTTGTCTATCAGTTATTGAGAGAGGTATGTTGAAGCCTCCGACTATAATTTGGATGTTTTTTTCCTTTACCCTTTTCAACTGTCTGTTTGTCCTTTCAGGTCTCTCAGGCTTTGCTTCACACTTTGAAGCTCTGGTGGGTAGTACACACATTGTTATGATTGCTGTGTTTTCTTGAAGGACTGGTCCTCCATGTGGTCTTCACTGACACAGTGGTGTGGGTGGCCTTGTTAGCACTGGGGAATTGTGATCTCTGATCCTGTGATACAGCCCCATGTAGGAGGGAAAGGGGAAGCTCCTTACAGCAAAGAGGGGTGGGATTTTAGGCTTCTTGTGTGTTCCATACATGCTTTCTTATCTCTAGATTTCAGTTTCTTATATTTGCGTTATATATAGTGTTCAAGATTTTAAGTTGTACTTATTGGAAAGAATAAGGAAAAATATATATATTCTATCTTCTCATAAGCTTGTCATGTTTCTTTTTAAAAGAATAATTTGCTGTAAGCATAATGATTTTTTGTCAAATTGAAAGACTGAGGTTATCTTTTTTTTTTTTCAAATTTCAGAAATGGATGACAGTGAGGCAGAGTGGAAGAAATACAGGCTTGAGGACATTAAACTCTGTTGCAATAATTGATCTGCCACTTCTATTCTGTATGGGTTTGCCAATTTAATTTCCTTCCCCATGTTTTAGTTTCCTCATATGTAAAATTAACATCAGAATACACAGATGCCGACTTTCTGAAAATAGTCATGCTAACAGGGGTGAGGTGAACATCTCATTGTGGTTTTTAATAGCCCCTCTCTGGTGAGTAGTCACGTTGAGCATTTTTCCATGTACCTTTTGCCCACTTGTATGTCTTCTTTGGAGAAATGTCTGTTTATGTCCATTGCCCATTTTAAATAGGATTATTTGTTTTCTATGCTATTGAGTTGTATGAATTTCTTATATATTTTGGATATTAATCCCTTATCAGATATATGGTTTGAAAATATTTTCTCCCATTCTGTAGTTTGTCTTTCATTTTGTTGATTATTTTCTTAGCTTTGCAGAAACTTTGTAGTATTGTTTTTAAAATTGAAATTCATCATCTGTAAAATATGTGGCATATGATACCATCTGCTAATTAAGTTTTAATAAGTTTTAAATCTTACAAATTCTCATTAAAATTCACCATAATAATGTTAGTTCCCTTTCAAAAATAGATTATATTTCTTTTTCTTCACATTACTAATACTTATATTTTCTGTGTGACATTGGTGATTGTGTGATTTCTGTTGATTTAATTCTTTCATCACAATATCTAATTGATCTTACCCTCTATTTTTAAAAGTAATATGAGTCAATTAACCAATCCTTTTACTAATTCAGAGGAAAGTTACCAAATGAAGTTGTTATTTTATCTACATATTAATTTATTAAATAATTATATCCAAATGGAATTTATTTAAGCAGTCGCAAACTGTTGATTCTTTATCATTTATTTTGGAATGAGACATTGACTTTCTAGAGAATGTGTCCAGCAAACAGATATTTATTATATGGCAAAATTCTAACTAGAAACATTGTATTTCCAAGATCCTTGATGATGTTTTAAACCCCAAAAGTAAATGCTTATAGAAAGTCTATTTAATCATCACTTCCTTGAATTCATTATTAGAAAAAAAAAAGCAAAATGAAGCTATGTTAGGAAGGCATACAACTTCAAAGGTGCTTTAAAAAAACATTGTCTTTGGTTCTTATCTTACATAGTAATATGTGAATAAAAATGAAGAAACTAAAATTTATTGACTATCTTATGAGTTAATATTCCTGGGTAATATTCCATTGTATGGTGTACACCTCATTTTGCTTATCCATTCATTTGTCACTAGAAACTTAAATTTTTCCACCTTTTGGTTATTGTGAATAATGCTATTAATACAATAAACATTGATATGTAAATATTTGTTTGAGTCCCTATTTTTAATTATTTTGGATATAATTAAGAGTGGAATTGTTATGTCAAATGGTAATTCTATGTTGTATAACATCTTTCTGAAAAGCTTTTAAAAGAGTTCAAACTTCAACAAATTTATAAATTTAAGGAGTCCTTAGAAATCCTCTAGTTTGATCTGTTCTTAGGAATCCATCAAAAAATGATCCTGAATTAATTTTTATGTAGACCTTAGTTATCATCACTTGCTAATCTAAGAGTCTGGTGCTCTGATTAAACCTTATGATATCAAGCTATATTTGTAACCATTGTGGATATCCCTTGGTGAAGTATCAAAGAGTAGATAGAGCAGAATCAATCGCAACATCAGTCTAAGCACTATTACCTAAAGTCAGATAGTATGTTGCAACAGACTTGTGTGTCAGAACTCAGCAACTAATAATTAGGGAGGCAATAATAACACAAGACAGCCAGATAATCATATGAACTAGTGGTGCCAGCCAAAAATCCCTCTGGATTATTTTCTTTAAAGCTCTCACTGTTTGATCAATATGATTAGAAAAAAGGTTCCATTCAGCAGACCCAAATGCAATTAGTACAAATGTCTTCAGTTAATTCAAGAAAGTCAGGTATACCAAGGGCCAGATACTACTCTTTATACACTACACCAAAAAGCCCATAATCACATTTACCTTTCAGTGACACACTGATAGTATTAGACAATTTGCTCTTTAGAACTATTTTCCTCATTTGTAAATGTTACAGGTCTGATGAGGAGCTGACAAGAACTATATCAGCCAATGTAAGCCACAGTGAAGCAAAATGAGCAGAGAGGAAAGCAAAAATTTCTTGTTGCAGCTGAGTTAATTTGCTTCATGTATGTGAAGTTTATTTGCATACATCTGAACAGGACCACGTGGTTCATCTATCAAGGATATGTGTAGAACTTACTGCCATATGAAGTTTCTTTTATAGACTTAAAGTTTAATATGATTGGAAAGATCATTTCTTCATGACCCTCCAGCATAAATTGTGTGTGAGAATAATCTAAACTTTATAGTGATCATAGTTGGTACCCATATTCAATGTCAGACAGATATATTCTAGTCTGCATTAAAACTTTATGGGGGTGGGGGAGGGGACTGGTGTATACCTACATGGTGGGTGCGATGTGCACTGTGGGGGGAATGGACGCCCTTGGGGCTCGGACTCGGGGGGGGGGTTGGGAGGGGCATGGGCAATATACTTAACCGGAACTGTTGTACCCCCATTATAAGCTATAATAAATAAAATAAATAAATAAATAAATAAAATAAAAGGAAAAAAAAAAACTTTATGAGTAATTGAGAGCCTGACATTCTCTGACCAGGCTGGAGATGGCTTTATCTCCATCACTCCTCTTGGAAACCTTATCTTTCAGGTTTGTGATCTCTCTAAAGGCAAATACCTTGACCCAGAAACAGAGCCTTTGTAGTAAAATAAAGAAGTTTTCTTGACTGATATCCGAGGTCCATTTTCATCTAAACTTTTAATAATTGACTTTACTTACTGTAAAAGCTAAGGAAATGTGTAAAACCAAACACTTATTCTCTTGGAAGGAATGGAGCAAATGGTGTGAGTGTACTTAAAAACATTTGTAAACTCATAGGATTGCTTTAACAAGAGGGCATGTAAATGGGTTTCATGTGCAGAATGTTTAATATCCTGGTTAGATAAGTAAAATATTTCATTATAGAATACATAAACAATACAAATATTAATACCTTTAGAAACTATCAATCTAACCCATAATCACATTATCCAAAATTTGTCACTGTTCATTTATGAGTGGGTTATATTAAATATGCAGAGATGAAAATAGAATATTACAAACATTTTGGATAATAAGAGCAATACAAATTTTTGTCTTTCTCCTATATATGTATATTAATACACATACACACACACACACACACACACTCTTAATGATATATAAAGCATTTCTTCATTTTGTTAGTTGTTCTTTAAACAAACAAAAAATCTTTAAAACAAGGATTTTAATACTTGTATAGAATTTCACCATTTGGGATAAACATATTACATTTTTTTCATTCTATAACTTAAAGATTTAGGGTGTTTTCAATTTTTCATAATTATAAATATTTCCATAGAGTACCATCTCTAGAAAAGATATAAATAAATTGTCTCTAAATATTCCTGCATAGAGACTTTCTGAAATGAAATTAATAAACAGAAATATACTATCATACTATTCCTTTCTTACAGATTGCTAAATGGCTTCTCAAATGTTTATATACGTTTATAGTTTTTTTAGCATATGTATTGTAAAACTGGTATGTAAAAGTGTCTTTCACATTGTACAATTATGGATATTTGCCGATTACTGCTTCATTATCTTTTAAAATGGTTATTTAATAGAAAAATATTGGATTTGATTTCAATTCTTATTTTTATTAAATTTATTATTAGTAAGGAGGTAATCAGCAACACCCTATACTAAGGTAGTACTGAGTGTCAGCAGTTAGAGAAAATAAAATAAAAATATGTTTTAACAAGTAATCTCAGATACTTAGCTGGACAAGTAAATGTGGGTATTAACATCTCTCAAATAGCTTTTATCTTAACATTTATTTTGAAAATATGAAAATGTGAAAGAAGTGTTCAATAATTCTCTCTATATACACATACATATACATATACTACACATGTGATTATTTTTTTTGCAAAACTAGTTGAATATAAGTTGAATACATCACAGTAATTAACCACTAGTTAACCATATATCCTCTATAAATAAAGACATTTTTCTGTGTATTCACAATCTATCACACCTAAGAAATTAATAATTTCATCATATCATCTTATAAGTGGTCATATTCAAATTTTCCCTATCTGTTTTGATTTTGTTACTTTTGGAGGAGGGTAAATATTGAGGATCCAGAATGTATTTTGTTGTTATGTTCTTCATTTTCTCCTAATCTAGAGATGTCCTTCACAGTTTGTTTTGTTAGTTTTTCATGACATTGAAAGTTCAAAATAGATCAGTTCTTTAGGAGATTGTCCCACCTTTTGATATAGGCTTCAGTTTAAATTTTGCAGGAAAACTTCATAGACAGTGATGTGCACATCTTACACACATGAGGGAGCACTTAGGTTCATTCGTCCCATTGAGTTCTGTTGGCTTTGATCATTTTTTTTAAGGTGGTTGTTTTCCACCCTCTCCATTAATAAGGAATTCCTTCTCTTTTTGAAATTAGTAAGTAATATGTTAGATGCTTCTTTAATATCATGCAACTATCCTATTCTCCAATAATATCCAAACCAATGGTTTCAACTTTCATTGATTGTTCTTGCTTGAATAAGATAGTAGTAAAATTTGCAAATGGCGATTTTTGAAATTGTATCATTTCTGATTTATTTATTAATTGGTATTCATCTTTAAAAAAGAGTTTACCCTTCTTTTTTCTTTTTTTTTTTTTTTTGAGACACAGTCTCCCTCTGTTGCCCGGGCTACAGTGTCCTGACATCGGCCTAGCTCACAGCAACCTCAAACTCCTGACCTAAGCCATCCTGCTGCCTCAGCCTCCCAAGTAGCTGGGACTACAGGCTCATGCCACTATGTCCAGATAATTTTTTCTATTTTTAGTAGAGACAGGGTCTTGCTGTTGCTCAGGCTGGTCTTCCACCTTGGCCTCCTAGAGTGCTAGGATTATAGGCATGAGCCACCACGTCTGTCCTATCTTTCTCACTTTTTAATTCTATTTATTGTAATCTATTTTTGTCATTGGTATTTTTTATTTTCTTTTAAAATTTATTTTAATTGGTAAATAATTTTATGTATTTATGGGATATAATATGATTTGTGATCTATGTGTTAGCTTGATTGAATCTTTCTACAATGTATACATACATTAATATTTTTGATGCACAATTTATCACAATTTGTTCAATAGGAGCTCCTAAGTTCTTTTTTTATTTATATATTTTTTTTTATTTCTGCATATTATGGAGGTACTAATGTTTAGGTTATGTATGTTGCCCTTGCCTGCCCCCCCCGCACATGACCACAATAGTCTTTTAGCACTTCCTTCTTTTCCAGGAGAAAAATAGATGCTTTTTTGCTCACTTTAAATGTCACGTTTCCTGGATCGGAAATGAACAATTTCTCAAAAATTTTCAGAATTCTTCTAAGGAGACATAGTATGTAAAAATAAAGAACTGGACACTAGATATTTTTATTTTTACTAGAATGTCATTTCTTCCAGGTGTCTTTAGTCTAAAAAGCTGGCAAATATATATTAAAAACAACATCAGTAACTCGTATTATTATAAGAAAACAATAAGGATATTGAAGGACATGAAAAACAAAATTAACCTAATTGGATTATATGTAGAACTATATTTCTGACAATGACAGAATGCCATTTCTTTCAAGTGGCTATGAAATATTCACCAAAATTTTTCATACACTGGCTAACTAATTCTCAACAAATTATAAATATGAAATATTTAATGACAGAGTCTTACCATAGGAGAAATAATTAAGTAACAAATAATAAAAATATTTAGGAAATCTCTAAATATTTTAAAATCAAGCTGTATATTTTTAAATGACCAATTAGTTAAAGAAGAAATCACAATGGAAAGTAAAAAAATAATATCTGGCACTAAATGATAAAATGGTGAGACGGTGCTAAGGCTTTGAGGGGAGGTTAATATATAGCCTTACATTTGAGTAGAGAACATAGACATAATTAACAATGACCAATAATTTCATCTCAAGGAGTTAGGAAAAAAATAGCTAATTTAGTCATTAATTGCAAACATTAAAATGGAGAGTGAAAATTAAGAATAGATAAGAAAAATATAGTTGAGATGGTAAAAAAGCTGTAAGTGGTTTCATAAATGCATAAAATTGACACACTCCATCAAGTCTGATCAACTGAGGAGAAAAAAAAAAAAAAGAAGAGAAGAAAAGGCACAAATAACCAATACTATGAATGTAACAGTTGACCAACAGTTCCTACAGATTAAAAAAAACTAGAGTATATAATGGACACATGTAAAACTTATGTAAATGTTCATCAAAAAACATATACAATAAGGACAAGGAAGAAACTATTATACTAACAAAAAAGAAATAGAAGATTTGAATAGTGTCAAAATTATTAAAGCAAGTAAAACTTCAGATACAAACTTTTCTTCAAAAATTCTCAAGATATTCAACATTGTACTTACAAAGATATATAAAACCAATGCAACAGCAATGGGCCTAGAAAGAGGTCTACGCAAATATGGTTACCTGATTTGTGAAAAGGTCCCACGGCAGTACAGTGAAAAACTATTTGATTTTTTTTAAGAAAACAGTGCTGGAGATATTTCCATATTTAGTATGGAAAGAAAAAAAATCCCCTACCTTACACCAAACACAAAAATCATTTCCGGATGGATTAGAAATCTAAATGTGAATGAAGTATAAGGTAATAAATGTCTTAGATGTAAATAAACACAGGAGAATAGCCTAATGGCCATAGATTAACAAAATTTTTTGAAAAGGACACTAATCATGAGGAAAAAAAGAATGAAAAAGTTAATTTTGTTAAATTAAGAACATATGACTCTGGGAGGCCGAGGTGGGAGGAGTGCTTGAGGTCAGGAGTTCACAAAAAGCCTCAGCAAGAGTGAGACCCCGTCTCTACTAAAAATAGAAAGAAATTAGCTGGACAAGTAAAAATAGAAAAAAAAATTAGCCAGGCATGGTGGTGCTTGCCTGTAATCCCAGCTACTCAGGAGTCTGAGGAAGGCAAATATCTTGAGCCCAGGAGTTTGAGGTTGCTGTGAGCTAGTCCAACACCACGGCATGCTAGCCTGGGCAGCAGAGCAAGACTTTGTCTCAAAAAAGTAAATAAATAAATAAAATATGATTATTAAAAAAAATACCATTAAGATTGTGAAAAGCCAAGACACATACTGGCAAGAAAATAAATATATTTATGATAAATAGTTCTCTCAATATTTTGTATATAGATTATATAAATAGCTCTTATGACTACATAAAGGCCAAAAACAAGATTGAAAATGAGTGACAGTTACAAACAGCTATTCCTTCACAATCGAGGACATCAAAATAACAAGTATTAATAAATGTGTGAAATGGTGCTCAATCTTAGTCATTATGGAGATGCAAAGAAATACCTGAATGAGGTTTCACTGGCCTATCTGCCAAATGGCCAGAAAGAAGCCAGAAAGCAAGGCAATGGAGCAGTCAGAACTCTCATGCTCCACTGGTGGAAATGACGTTGATCAAACTCCCTTGGAAAACTATTTGGCGGGATCTCCTGTGACCCAGCAATTCCACTCTAAGCACATCCCAACTCTAATTTATCCCAGCAGAAATAGGTTCACATGTTCGCCAAATGACATGTACAAGAATAATAGCGCTATTCATAATACATGAAACTTGAAACCATCTGAGTATTTACAAATGACAAAAGGTAGAAATAAAATGCTGTGTAATTACTATACAGCAATGAAAATTTTCAGGAAGCTCAAAAACAGCAAAATTAATCTCTGAGGATGGAAATCAAGACAGTAGTTAACTTTCATGTGGGGAAAAAAACAGGGTGGAAGAATTCATAATACTTTTGTTAAATTTCTAGGTCTTTGTGCTCTTTGACTCATACATTTCTTTGAGTTTCTTGAAAATGTTTTGTTACTGTTGTTTTGTATTCTATGATGCTCCTGCAAAATCTGCTTCCATCTGTTTGCTTTCACTCATATGCAATTTGTTCTTTTTGTACGGGGGCCTAGATAATTATTTTTCTCTTCATGGCCTATTTGTTCTACGAAGATATAACTACTTGTAGTTCTACTATAGGACATGTTGTAGTTGAACAGGTCCATTTTCTCAGATATGTCTCAGGACCCTTTCAATAATATGTAGATCTCTGTTCTCCCTCTATTTGCAGACAACTATTTTTATATTTTAATTTTAAATAGTAGTTCTTTATACAGTCCTTCCTTAGCATCTTAAGGGGATTGGTTCTCCCATCCCTCCTCATACCAAAATTGGGAGATGCTCAAGTCCCTGATATACAATGGCATAGTATTTGCATTTAACCCATGCACTTATACTTTAAATCATCTCTAGATTACATATATCACCTAATATAATGTAAATGCTATGTAAATAGCTATTATATTGTTTTTATTTGTAATATTTTTATTTTTTTATATTTTCCATTCTCATTTGGTTGAATTGTAGATGTGGAACCTGCAGATATGAAGCACCAGCTGCATATTGTTTTGCTATTCTTCTCCAGGTACTTTTATTTCTTTGTGATTGTGTATATGCTTATTCTCTCTGTCTTTTACAGCCCTCACATCATTATTACACCTTCTACATTTGTCATAAAACCTTTGGGTATTTGTATTTATTCCCTAAATCTTCACTTTCAGTCAAATCTATTCTTCCTTTAGCACCTTGTCATTCAGACTTCATGACCCAATAGGTTTTGTCCTCTTCTTGAAATTTTCTTAGTTTTATCACTTTCCTTCCATGTGTTCATTTCTATTCTGAGTGTTTTAATTTCTAAATTTAGAGGTTCTTTCAACCTTTCATTGTCTGTTTGATGACATTTGATTTTTGTTTTATTATTATTGTTTTTGTCTGTTTTGTGGTTGGTATTTTCAGGTAGTAATTTTATCAGTTGAAAATTTTGGTTCTTTTTTTTTTTTTCCTCCTTAGGATAGAATGTAGATTTTTGCCTGTCCTTTTCTGTTCATGTCCATAAGTGTTTGGGATTTTGGTGATGAACAACATCTGATGTATCCACAGGAATTGACAAAAATATCATTTGGCTTATTATTTTCTTACCCTAAATCCATCATTCTTTTTTGTTAGAACCATGGGGTGCAGTTTATTTATTGAATGATGTGTGTGTGTGTGTGTGTGTGTGTGTGGAATGATGGGCTTTGTGATTTTTGTTTTTTGTAGATACTTTAATTTTTCCCAATTTCTTCCTTTTTTTCCCTTTTCTACCAAGCCTGAAGAGTAGCTTTTTCCTTTAGTTTAGTCGCTTAGCATCAAAAGCCTTTGGTCCAAACAAGTGCATTATTCTCTCCTGATTAATGGAAAAGGAAGCTTCAGAGTTTAAAAATGCTTTTAATGTGAAATGAGGCTTATCTTAATTTACTAGAAGTAAAATGTATTTGTTTTTCTTTTATTGCTATCTTCTGCAAAGCTATCCTTAGCACTTTTAAATGGACCTCTTGTTACCTGTGAACTGTTCTTCCAAAGCCAAAAATAAATTGAAACTCCCTTCAAATCTTAATTGCTTCAGATATTTAATCTGTACAATAAGGCCAATAACCCTGACACACTTCACAGGACTGCAGAAAGAGAAAGCAAATAAAAATCACAAATACACACACAATTGTAAAGCTCTCATAAATAAAGTACAGCTATATAAATGCAAAATAACAATAATAATTGTAATTGCTTTTGAACACTAGAATTTTAGAATGCAAGTTTTGGTAAATACCTCTTCTCTTTGTGAATTCACAGTCATAATAGAATAGATAATTGTGTTTCCAGGGTTGCATGTCAACAGCCAACCAGAAGAGTGGGAAACTAGCTTTTCATTACAGTACACACATTATTTGAAGACAGCCCACAGTATTGAATCTCAAGCTCTCAGGCTTTACTTAGGTGATTTTATATTCCTACCATTGCTTCTGTCTTGTCTTTGCTAGTCTAACTCTAAAATAGCATGCAAACCATTCTCTTGATACATAAAGTTCACCGGACCTGAAGTCACCTACCTTCTCCACTCAATGCCACACGTTCATTCAGGTGTCAGATTAGGGGCTCCTCATCCTTCCTGGGCTACTGATCGCATTTTCCCTTTTCTGAGCTTTTGTTTGGCCTTCTCTCTCCTGGACTTCTTTTTCCATCATTTCTTCTCTCTTTTTTCTTAGATACTGCTATGAAATCTTTCATAATAACTGTATTAAGAAAACATCGTCTTTGTCAGCATAAATCACTCCCTGTCTCTACTAGTAATAGAGCCCTCATCAAATTGTATCTTCTATTATAATGGATCACCTGCATCACTTCTTCCTCCTAACACTGGAGGGGAGACTGCTGCCCTATTATTTTTATCTCTCATAGTATTGCTCACAACAGTGGTGCAAACAGAGACATGCCCAATACGTGTTTAATAATTGAGCGTAACCCAACACTCTACCCTGGTAAATAGCAAAAAGCTGAAACCAGAAAGAGCTGCCCTCTCAGGGATCAGAAGTCTAAAAGGGAGTCCACTGTTACAGGAAAGCCACGAGGAAACTTTTCCCTGCATGAGATAAATGGGTGGTAAAAGTAATCTCCACTGAGAAATGTAAACTCCAATTAGATGAAATCAAATTTTGGACTATTCACATGATTTGGAACACACAAGCCGAAATATTAGTCTAAAAGCTGGGCCCAGATCAGTGATTATCCAGGGTACCCAAAGAGGCTTTGCACATCCTTGCTCTAGAAACACTTTCACAGCCAAAGGTAAGGCACACTATAGAAGAAGAACCCATGGGTAAATATGACTTCACCCCACGTACAGAAATTACAGACCATATGGCCAAGTCTTCCACCAAGCTTAAGAATCATAAAACACACCAAACACGATGCTGAACATCACCAAACTAGAAAATAACACAATTAAGACATAAAGTGCTATAAAAATAAACAGACTTGGTATAAGGAAAAAGAACAATAAAAGAATATAAAATATAATGGAGAGGCAGAGTATCATGGAAACACAGGTGGGTTTGTAAAAACAAATAAACAATAGAGGTGGGTAAAACCAATCAGTGAACTTTTAAATATCAATGAGATGGAAAAATCTGAGTGAATAGTACATGGACACTCTCTATCCTATTTTTCCAGCTTCAGGTGAGTCTTAAATTTAAAATGAAAGTTATAAAAACTCAGTGGGATTCATGACAAGAGGTAGCAGCAGAGGAGTAGCAAAATCTGATAAAATTGCATACAAAGCAAACAATAAACCAGTCTCACTTGTAACTGCAGATGCAAATATCTTAAAACAACAACATACAGACTCCAACAAATCTCTGGGTTGCCACTGAATCCCTTCAAGGTACAGAGGATAGTAAACTCAGAGGGTTTACTTGACTGGAGATTAATAAATGGACTATTGTCAGTTGTCTGGGCAGTGTTACAAGTACAAGGAAGGTGTGTGTAGCACCCAGGACACTGTAAGAGTAAGTAGGAAGCTAGTAAGAGCCCTAAAAATCTTCTTGCAAACCCACGAGGCAACAGCTGTGATAGAAAGGCTGACTGACATGACCTACAGGAATGGAGAAATGTGCCCACTATCAATTTGCAGAGAAGAGCCTGGGGGAATAATGCCATCATCTGATCTCTTGTGGATATGGAAACAAGAAGACAGGAATCCCAGAATAACCAGCCAACAGAAGTGCTCCTTCCAGGGCACAAAGCAGAGCAGAGAAGGATGGGGAATGGATCTGTGGGTACAAATGGGCAATAAACAGTACAGACCATTTATTTTGTCCTGCAGCATTGATCTTGTCCTTTCTTCAGAAGTAAAAACACATCTTCAATGAAGGTGAAACAGATCTCTTCAATGCATCATATCATGGTGACATTAATTCCATCGTATTCCACCCCTCATACTGGAGTCGGTCTGATGTTAGCTATCACCAGCGCTCTTCATATAAAGTAGCAGATAATAAGGAGGGAGGAAATATTTAAGTAACACAAATATAACCACTATGGTCCCTGCTTGTGTAGCTCGCCTTTAAGCCCAATTGATAAACATAGCTGCTATTTCTCTCTCTCTCTGGGTAGTTTATGTTCCTGTTACCTTCTTCTACATCCTTGGTTCTTCAGAAATTCTTCCTATTGACTCCATTTTCATAGAACCCAAGCCCTTAAAAGTGGTGATATTTTATTATTTATTTATTTTTGGTTGCCACAGTTTCCAACTGACCTTCATTACTGAATATGAAAAGGACTCAAAAGTGCCCAGATAAATCTCTCAGGACATGCACATATTCCTTCTTATACCCACTCTGTAGTGCTCATCCAGTTTCTCCAAGATAAACATGATCACTCCAGCCATTTCTGATGACCCCTGCTGCTCTGCCTTTTGATTCAGTGCCATGAAGAAACCCAGTGGTAAGGTCTCAGTTTCAAATTTCAATTTTTGAAACCACAACTGCATTTCATGGTAGCAACAGTCCTCCCTCGGCCATCAAGACCTTTGATCTCATCAAGCCCACGAATGAGACGACAGGTAGCAAAGTTTCTTATGAGTTGTATCAGAGGTAATAAAGAGAGAGAGAGAGTTCCTACCTACCACCTCCTTGGTATTCTAACTATGGGGAAATTGCACCAGATACTGAATGCTAGTTTGAGATTCATATTGCATCTTAAAAGAAAGCTTATTAACTTCTCAGGGTGTTGTCATCTAATTGGCTTCCTTTTCAATGATGAATGTATGGTAAAAAAAAAATCAGAGCATTTCATAAGTTTTAGCCCATTGCTAAGCCTCTTTATACATAAAATAAGTGTCTTGGTAAGAGATGATCATGTGTGAGATCCATACCAATTCACAGGTCAGAGTGTTTGTGGTGGCAAGAGTCCTGTATGGTAGAAACATAAATAAATTTCAAGAGTAAGTTTGTATTCTCCTAAAGACAAATCAATGTTTTCTCCATAAACTAAAGGGACCAAAGTACTCAGTCATCTATCAGATGGCTTTTATGTCCTCCTGGTAGAGTGGTACCAATCAGGGGCTCAGTTGGCCTTTGTTGTAGGCAGTTTGGACACTCAGCAGTGGTGTCTGCTAAATCAACTATAGGACAGAGAATTCCAAGTTGTCATGCCTACACAAGACTCTATTCCAGATGTGTTGGCCACTATTTTCATGGATACTATCAGTAAGCACCAGGGTATTTGAAAGAAAAGACCAATAAACATCCAAAAGATGGACATCTTCACCAACTGACAATAGTGGTGCCCTCTGATGGACATTTACATGAGAGACATGAGTATCTTTAAAAACCAAGTGTATTCTAAGTAGTTAGTCCACATACCTCCCCCTCAGCTCTCCTTTTCAGCTATCTTCCAGTCTTTGTTCTTTCTGAATCAGTAGATAACTATGAAGCAACTAGACAACTAATGAAAATATTCATTAACACAAACCCTATCACCTTCCATGGGAAGTAGACCAACAGATTATGGCCTGAAATTCTTTCATTCTGTGAATGTTCCCTCATTACTGTCTTTCAGGGGCCGTCCATGAGTGGAGCTATGCAGGTGCAGAGGATATGGAATTCTAGCTGCTTCTGCCATATGGGCAGAACATCTGTAAGCCAAGCTTATAGATTTTTTAATTCTCTGTTATCTAGTGTATTAGTCAGCTTTTTCTGTAATAGAGCTGCACAACAAACAAACCTGGAATCCCCTAGGCTTTCATTAACAAACATATTTCTCACTCAAGGAATGATCTGATTGGAAGTGCCAGGTACATAGTTGTGTTCACTGAGTGAAAATTTATTGGTAGCTATAATTATGATGTGTGCAAATTTCTGAATATGAGTTAAATCTCAGTAAAGAAGAATCAGCTTTAAATGCCATTAGTAAACATCACAAACTCTAAAGAAAAAAAGAAGGAAAAAATGAGCTAGCTCCAAAGACAAGTTCCCCTATATAACTCTAAAATATACGTTCATTGTAGTGTACCTATGGAAACAAAACATGAATAACATTAATTGTAAATAGATTTCCAACCAAATCAGCAATTATTTTATTTCATTGTACTCTAGCTAGATTAATGCAAACACTTCAAAGGAAAAGAGAATATAGTTAAAAGCTAGCGTCTTACTGGAACAGTAATCTAAAACAAGAGACTTTTTTATAGTGCTGTCTCGGGTGACCACGCACATTGTGCTCTGCTAGTCAAGGGCCACATGGGTATTACATTCAGACTAGACTCTGCTCACCACATCCCATGCCCCGGTATGGGTCTGATTCTGCCTACTAGGGCGAGAAGGATCCATTTTCTAATTCATACCAGATATCTTATATTGTAGCAGAAGCCATGATCCTCATTCACCATTCTGTCAGTCTAATTGAAGACTTTGTAAAATAAACTGTTCCTTTTTCATCAGGGAGAATGGAAATTTTTAATTGGTAAAATTACAGTGTGGGGAGATGTTGTAGCTTATTCATCTGTGGTAGGGAAATACTGCCTTTGTCTTTGTGAAAAATGTTTTTAGGTCCTAGGGAAATAGTAGAAGCATGAAGCAAAAGGAATTCAACAGAGTTATAAGGTCAGTTTGCCATGGCATGTCTTCATGAGGAACTTGAGAGATTGTAAAACATAAAAAAAGCACTTTTGTGGGATTTCTAATCCCAAGGAGGTTAAACTTCAAAGTGAGACCATTTTTGAGCACCATATATTTGTGTTGTATTTTTTCTTAAAAATATTCATTCCCATCAAGTGAGGTTGAAAGGGACATAAAAATTACTCTGTAAAGTAATTGATTATAAGAGTATACAGAAAAAGTAAGAAAGGGAATTCCATTTTTTTGACTAATTAGTTTGTTAGGAAAGTAAGCATTTTGCAATTATGTTCTGTTCCTATGTGATGGTTTCCCTTATCTTCCATTTCTCACGGGAAGTCAGTGCTCAGCAGACACTTGAGGAAAGGAATGGGATTTCAACTTGCAAATTGGGAATAATATAAAAGAGATCATGTGGCACACCAAAGGCTGTAGGGCTAAACCGAACTGGATTAAGTGGAGAATTCATACAATACTGTGTATTCTGCATTGCACGTGTGTGACAGACATGAAGGCCAGGAAAGAGTAGAACTTGAGTCAAAGAACCAAGGGTATGCATAGAACAAGAATGGTGTGACAGCATGTTGGAAGAAAGAGAGAAAGTGATTTATGGCCCAGTGGGATTGTCATGTGGTGGGTTGGTCTGCCTTAAAAAATCTGAAACCGAGGTAGTTTATGAATTTAGATCTAACAGATCATTAATTGGTAGTCAGCAAGTTTTCTCTCAAAACTTGTTCAATTGAACACCATCAGGTCAGATGCATCACAATTTAACTCTTGTGTGGTTCATGGCAATTTCACCAATAGGTTATACCTTAGAAATGCCTAGATTCTTAAGGTAATTTGAAAAAGTAAACCAGAATATTCCATAAGCCCTAGCTAATTCATGTAAGTGAATAATGAACTACCAAATTTAAAGGAATATAATACACACAGGTGATGACTACCAAAATGTCAGGTTCAGGATTATGGCCACATCCTGGATTTAACAGACAGATATCCAGGTTAAATATGGAGAGTTTCTGGAAACAAAGGAGAACACACACTGTTGGGACTGATTCAAGCAAATTGCACTGGGACATACTGGTGGTTCCACCAAAGGGGATGGAGGGGCTTGGAAGAGAGAAGTAGAGTTCTTTACAGCACTTGACCACAGACCTTTCTCTATGTATTTTACAGCAGAAATATACCAGGTGGTTCAGTCTAACCTGGCGTTTTGCTTATATAAAGCCAGATACACAGCCAAGAAAACAATCAATAGAGCAAATAGACAAACTATAGAATGGGAGAAAATATTCAAATGTTATATGGCCGATAAAGGGCTGGTAACTAGAATCTATAAAGAACTCAAGTAAATCAGCAAGGAAAAAAAATAAAACAATACCATTAAACAGTGGGCAAAGGACATGAACAGAGACTTTTCAAAAGAAGACAGACTAATGGCCAACAAACATATGAAAAAATGCTGAACATCTCTAATCATCAGGGAAATGCAAAATAAAACCACAATGAAATATCACTTCACTCCAGTGAGAATGGATTTTTATCAAAAGGTCCCAAAACAACAAATGTTGGCATGGATGTGGAGAGATACGAACACTCATACACTGCTGGTGGGACTGCAAACTAGTACAACCTCTGTGGAAAGTAGTATGGAGATAACTCAAAGAACTGAAAGTAGAAATACCATTTGATCCAGCAATCCCACTACTGGGTATCTACCCAAAGGGGAAAAAAAGTCATTCTATAAAAAAGACATCTGCACTAGAATGCTTATAGCAGCACAATTCACAATTGCAAAGATATGGAAACAACCCAATTGCCCATCAATCCATGAGTGGATTAATAAAATGTGGTATATGTATACCATGGAGTACTCATCAGCCATAAAAAATGGTGAACTAATACCTCTGGTATTATCCTGGATGGAACTGGATCCCATGCTTGTAAGTGAAGTATCACAAGAATGGAAAAACAATTACCACATGTACTCACCATTAAATTGGAACTAATCGATCAACACTATGTGCACGTATGGAAGTAAAACTCAAGGGAAATCAAGTGGGTGGGAGGGGTGAGAATGGTACAGGTGAATTCATACCTAATGGGTACAATGCACACTATCTGGGTGATGGACACACTTATAACTTTGACTCAAAGGGTACAAAGCAATTTAGGTAACCAAAATATTTGTACCCCCATAATATTTTGAAATTAAATATATATATATGTGTGTGTGTGTGTGTGTGTGTGTGTGTGTGTGTATGTATATATATAAATTTTTAAGAAGCCAGATAATTCTCATGGTGGGACATTCTGTAAAGGGTGACATTCTCCTTAGGTCCCCAGTTCCTGCGTAACACTCAGCTCACAAATTTTCCTCAAGGCAAAAATGATATCCATCAAGACCATGGATTTTAGAAACTACAATTGTGTTAGGGTCTACTTTAAAATAACTAAAACAGTAGAACTGGTATATTCCTAACACAAATAAATGATACATGCCTGAGGTGAAATGCCTCAATTACGCTGATTTGATTAATTCATATTATGTGCCTGTATCAAAACATCTCATGTACCCTATAGAGATATACAATTGTTACATCCACATAATAATTAATTTTTTTAAAAATTTTTAAAAAAGAAAAAAGAAGGCTTGAAGGTGGTACTTCCAGAAACATTTCTGTTCAAGATCAGTCAAGTATGCTGTCAAAATTGAGAAAGTCATTATTGCTTTATGAAATATTTCCTTTTGAGAGTCAAAGAGGGCAGAATTCAATGTTTTAGATAGCGAAACATCTTGGGAGACTTCTTTCAAGCAACAAATACACAACAAAAGACTGCAGTAAGGTTTATGCTAATTGCTAGGGAACAATAATGTGGATTAATTTAGATTAATTAGTAAGGAGCAATAACAGAGTAACAAAAGAAAACTAACATCAATTAGCCATACACGTAGTGTCAGGAACTGTGTGTTCACATCCATTACCTCACTGCATCATCTCAACATTCCTGCTCTGTTTAGTTTCAACAGCATTCCTTCAAGTTCTGAAAATATTATTCACATTTTATAATTAAAGAAGGTTCCCCAAGGTCACATAGAGCATATGTAATAGCACAATGGTGTAAAATAAAGGCTGTCTCTTTCAAAACCCTATTCGCTTTTTAAAAATGGTATCCAACAACGCTTCTTTGATCAGAGAATCTTTAATAGTGTGTGCTCACTCTAACACAGGTATACACGTTTGGTGGTAGGCTACCTTCCTAAGTGCTCTTGTGTTAGGGTGATATTTAAGTTGGCATTTCTTGCATACATACACAAGTAAGCAGTAAGAGAAGTACCCTAGGAACATGTTGGGTGGTAAATTAAAAGCATTTGGTGTTTAAAAATTCTCCAAGGGCCAGGCACGGTGGCTCATGCCTGTAACCCTAGCACTCTGGGAGGCTGAGGCGGGAGGCTTGTTTGAGCTCAGGAGTTCAAGACCAGACTGAGCAAGAGCAAGACTCCATCTCCTCCATCTCTACTAAAAAAAAAAAAAAAGGCTGGATATGGTGGTGCATGCCTGTAGTTCCAGCTACTGGGAAGGCTGAGGCAGAAGGATCGCTTGAGCCCAGGAGTTTGAGGTTACTGTGAGCTAGGCTGATGCCACAGCACTCTAGCCCTGGCAACAGAGTGAGACTCTGCCCCCCACAAAAAAAAAAATTCTCCAAGCATAAGCAGGGCAGGATGTATGAACAATGAGACTGTTCTTTCCTTCTTCATGCTGCCCTTTATCTTGGCCATGATATTTTTCTAGCTCAGGTTAAAAACCATTTATTTGAACACTGCTGTGTCCTCCACTTTGATTAGCACTGTCCTTGTAAGCATTTTTCACCAGATAATCACAGACATGGCTACTGGCCCTTGGCTACCCATTCTTTACTTTCTTTGCACAAGGACAAAGTGAAAGGAGGAAAATTCAATGAGCAACTTCAGTTCTTTTACCCATACAAACTTAGGGCAGTATCAAGCACAAGTCAAATTCATGTACCTGCTAATTGGCCCAGGCAGAGATTCTACATTTCTTACTTGAAGACACTTGGTTAGGCAGAAAAAGTTCATATTTCAGCAAGACTATAATCAATATATCAACTATATTAGTCTCATGTCAACACACAAGGGTTCATTATTAAGCAGATTCTGAAGGGCTCATTGAATATTGCACTTTGAAATGTGTGTCTGGTGCCTGGGAGCAATTTCCAACTTGTCTTCTGGGAACTAGGACATACTTAAAAGGATTTAAGAGTAGAAATCTTTCACTTAAGAAAATCCATTTCAGCAATTTGCACATTAAGAAAATGGGAAATGTTTTTTTACCAACTTCACTGGCATTTGATGGGGGATCCTCCAATAAAACACAGGTAATTTTACTCTAGTTATTATAGAGATAGAAGTATAAGTGCTCCTCTACCCTCTTGCAAATACGGAACTGCAAAATCCATTATGGTCATTGTTTATTACATCCAACATTCTGAGAACAAGCTCATTTTACTTGAATAATAGTAGCATTCAACATTTAGTGAATGTCAGAATTTTGCCAAGAAATTTAATGTTATTTAACCCTCACAACAATCAAAGGAGGTAGTTGCTGTCACTATCTGTATTACACAGTCATAGAAATTTAGACAGGTTAAATGATCTGTTCAAATTCACATAATTTATATGACCCAAAGCTTAGATGTGAGTGCAATATGTCTTATTCTAAAATTTATATCCTTAATCTCTAAGTTATACCACCAACAGGAGGAAACTAATAGCTAATATTTTTCTGTGTTTTTTGTAAGCCAAACACAGTGAAGAGACCAGAAAAACGATAGAGCTAATTCCAAGAGCATTTGAGGGACTAGAGCTTTGTAGCACAGGGAAGGAAGAAAAGAAAGAAGGAAGGAAGGAAGCACTAAAATTGGTTAGTCCCATATAAGGCAATAAAAATCTAATATTGGAGCTTATCTTTACTACTGAAAAGAAATTTGTAAGTTAGTATGCAACTTTGCAATATTCAGCTCTAATAAAATAGTAAATTAAAAAAAATTGAACCTAAGTACATTCTCCTAGAGAAATAAATAATCTTTTGTTGGGCCTGCTAAGCAGTACTATCACCATCTGTAATTTCAAGGGCATACCCTATCCATTACCACCTTATTTCTATTTGGAATAATTTTTCTTAAGAATATTCAGAAGTAATGATTATGGTATTTCTTTTTACTCACGGAGTTCTCCAAGTGATATATTCTCAAGCAAAATTGAAATATTGCAAAACTTGGATGGAATCTGGGTTAAACTGTTAATAAAGTTAGTATCTAAGCAATTTATTTTTTCTTATATAAATTCATTATATGGTGATTAAAATTCCACAATAAGAGACTTATTCCTTTTAAGTTTAGTATTTAAGATTTTTGGGAAAATTTTTATTTT
>CM052439.1:86069891-86090448 GCA_028533085.1 Varecia variegata | reverse complement strand
TTATGATTCTATATAAAACCAACACATTCATTTTTATTGAGGTGAAATTTTCACATCAATTAACCATTTTAAAGTTGACACTTCACTGGCATTTACTACATTTGGATTGTTGTGCAAACACCACCTCCATCTACTACAAAATATTCTCATAAAGCCAAAATAAAACTCTGTGCTCATTAAGCAGTTACTCCCCATTGATTTCTCCCCCTAGACCCCTGCAAACCAATCTGTTTTTTGTCTATATGGATTTACCTATTCTAGACATTTTATATTAAAAAAATCATCAATGTATGACCTTTCATGTCTGTCTTCTTCACTTTGAATAATGTTTTTGAGGCTTTTCCACATGTAGGTTATATCACTACTTCATTTTTATGGTCAAATAATATTCCACTGCATGTGTATTAGTGTCCTAGGTGAGCCATAACAAAATACTACAATTAAAACAACAGAAATTTATTCTCTCATAGTTATGGAGGCTAAAAGTTAAAATCAAGGTGTCAGCAATGCCATACTTCCTCTGAAGGCTGTAGGGAAGAATCCTTTCATGCCTATTTCTAATATCGGGTGGCTGATGACAGTCCTTGGCATTCTTTGGACTGCTGCTGCATCGCTTAATTTCTGCCTTTTCCATCACATGACATCCTGCCCCCTGTGTCCTTCCTGTGTCTCTGTGTCTTCACATGGTCTTCTGATAAGGACGCAAGTCATTGAATTTAGGGCCCATCCTAATACAATATAATCTCATCTTCACTTAACTAATGACATCTTCAAAGACCCTATTTCCCCAAAAAGTCACATTAATAGGTACCCAGGTTAGGACATCTTCCTAGATTTCTAAATACTGGATTGTTTTCAAATGCTTTTCCTGTGTTGAGATGACCATGTGTTTATTTGTTTTTTTTTTCCCCCTCTCTCTTGCAATCTATTTGTGTGGTGTATTACATTGATTGATTTTCTTATGTTGAACAATTTTAGTATTACTGGCGTAAATCTCACTTGATCATGGTGTATAATCCTTTAAAAAGACTGTTGGATTCAATTTGCTAGTATTTTTTGAGGATTTAACACCTTCAACCTTCTGCCAAATCCCATTTTCTCTTAACCACTCAAGGATATTTCACTATTTCTTCAATCTTCCATGTCATCAGTTATCCTCTCTCTACCTCTCTATCCCACCTCACCGCATCCATCTCCAGCTTCCTTCCTCCACCAGTAGATCACTTACGAAAACAAACACATAAACTGAAATGTCCCCAATTTGACCTCATGTCTCCTCAAACTACTAATCCCTCTTCATTCTCTTTTAGAGAAAAATTACTTAAAAGGATTTGGCTACTTCTACTTTTATTTTATTTTTATTTTTTTTCCTCTGTCCTCTCTAGAACCCATTTCATTGAGTTTTGTCTGCAGTGAAACACTCTTTGCAAAAATCACTAAAGATACAATATTGCTGTTATATACATTGCCAATACAAAGCGTGCAGCACCTGCTTAGTCCATTTCAATTATCTCTATCATGATGCTCCTTTCTACCAACCTTTAATATATTGGTTATCTATTTTATTCTCATGAAATCACAGATTCCAAGCTCTCCTATCTCCTAGCATAACCCTGTTCCCTCTTTCCACTTGGATATTTAATACACATCTAAAACTTTAGCATATATTCTACAAACAAATACCAGATTTCCTCTCCTGCCTAAATAAATGCATGAGTGGTTAAACAGATACACAACTTGATGCTTCTCCAGTAACCCTAACTTTCCTTTTGCTCAAGTAACCATGCAGTCTTGTATGAATTATCTCGTTTTCTCATACATCTAATTCATCAGAAAATCATTTCAATTCTGTCTTCAACATCCATAATCTGGTCAGTTCTCAGCATCTCATCTGGCTTGAGCCACCACTGTCTCACCTGAGTTATTGCAATAATTCCCTTCTTTGTGGCTTTCCTTACTAGTCTACCTATTCAAGTCTTCCCTCAAATTACATTTAAAAAGCAGTAGATGTAGGATCTGAAGCTGGGTATCCTGCAACAAGGTTTTACTTTACAAATTCCATACCCATAAGAAACAAAAAGGTTGTGAAGATTTATACATGAAACTATCCATCAAACCTGCTAGGTACTGTTTAGAATCCGTGTAACATAAGAATTACCACATAGAAGTGTTTACCATTCACAGTGTTGACAGGTACTAATTAGGTGAGCACTTACGGATAGAAATGGAGGTTGAATCAAAGATTGGTGGAGATGAGCCTTCAACCTCTACACCCTGACCATCGCATATTATAATAAATGCACACACTTAGGAGAACACACCTCTACACAGTCCCTCACACTCTTATGCAACACCATCCTAACTGTCCATGCTCTGAATGCCTTTGAGTTTCTCTTGCCCGATTTCCATTCTCTGGATCCTAATATTCTCCCTTAATCCTCTCTTCATGTTTTACCTAAATTCAATGGTTTTGGCTGTGCCCCCATACCTCACTCTGTGAATGTTTATCATTTCATTTACCACATTCACTCATAATTCACTCTTCTGTCTCTGCCTCTAGGCTCTGAACCTAGAGTTTACACAGTCAATTTTTAATCCATCTTTGTAGTCTCAGTGCCTTGCACAGTGCCGAGAACATAGTAAGTGTTGACAAGTAAAGGCCTGAATATCTGAGTTAGGGATGCTGAACTCAGCTGTGTAATTTAATTTCCCACAAGATTACTGAAGATGTGAAAACATTGCTTTGACATAATCACAGGAGAATTGTATTTCTGGGATCTGGCTCAATACCAATTCTGCCTAAATCTCAGCACCTGACATAGCTTCATAGGATATGATGTGGCTTCTAATCTCTGTGTTTCTTAGGCCTTTCTTCAGTCAAAACCCCTCCTTTTGACTTTTTGTTTTCAGAAACTCAGCAAACTTTATGCCCCAAATTTAGAGCTTCCCTTTGTGTTAAACATTCCTTTATGGCTCTAGTATTTTCATCTTAAAACCTTTAAGGTACTTAGAGTCTGAAGAATTTTATAACCCTTACAGGTAGGAATGGAGGCTATGCACTTCTCACTCATCTTCTCACCCCATGGAATTTTACAATAAAGTTGTACTTGAAGCTTTAAATGTTAAAATATACACTGGAATAAAAGTAGACAGAAGTTTTAAGTGCTTGGGTTTCTTAAAATGACTGAATGGTTTCCTAAGTTGATTGAATAAATATGTAAATATAGTTTAATACAAAATAGGTCCAAAGTAGAAAATTGTTTTAACTGTAGAAAATATTTTTTAAAAGTCATATAAGTGAACATTGACCGGACGTATCCAATAGGCTTCTAGAATTATGGTCACCATTGGCAAGGCCAGTCCTATTGGGTAAACAGATGTGTCAGACTATTTTAGCTGGATACTATTAAACATTCTGTTTTCATTATAATTCCTTTTATTCTAATTCCGTGGTCAACATCAACCTGCTGATCACTATTTGACTGTGTGTCTTCTAGACCATCTAAAGTAACACTTTTTTATTGTCAGTTAATGAATTGCCATTCTGATCTTATACACAATCACAAAATCCAACATACTATTAGTATAACAAAGAGAAATGCATCTGCTCTTTATGAATGAGCAAAACCAGATTTCTGACCCTGCAGTAACATGGGAATACATTGGATTGTAGTAAATTTACCAGAGTAATGCATCACTTAGGATGCTTTATATAGACAGATAGATAGCCCATTCACCTAACACAATTTTGTCATGCATTGTATAAGCCATATTTAGCATTTGGATAATATATCTATTAAATAGTGTAGTGCACAGAGGTTCTATAATCAGAAAGAATGAGTCAAAACCCAGCTGCACTACCATCTATTTGAACTTGGCCATTTACTTAATTTTTCTGAGCTTCAGTTTCTCCATATGGGAAATGGATAAAACGCTGTTCAAATTCTATGGTTATTAAAAGCAATAAATGAAATACCTCTTATAAATTTTCAGCAGAGGGACTGACACTGGGTTGTCCCTCAGTAGACATCAGCTGCCTTCCCTTTTGCATTTCTAGGTCTAGCAGACTGGACCTAGCCTGGTAGCAGGGACTAGGATGATAATGCATAGTTTTAGTAGAGATTTCAGAATGCACATGTGTATTAACAAAAGGGCCCATCTTTATTATATAATATAGATCTCATCTTTTCACTCTCAGTATTTCTTTTACCTCTGACTTGGTGGGATCACTTTTTTTTCTTTTATGGTTTTGTCAAAAGAAAATATTAATATCCCAATCACTATCCCATAAAGAAGAGATACGTTACCTTTCACAACAGGACTACTATCTGTCCGGTGGACATGGATCCCAGTGTATGGCTGTGGCCGAGTCTCAGGATTTCACCAAGTACTTGCTATAATAGTCAGAAGTACAGTCCATGGCCCTGCAACCATAGCCAAGGACAGAAACTGAGAATTTGTATTCTCCAGATGAGAATGCAGAATCTATCCATGCTCAGTTACTTTATATTTTCTGTACTATCTATATTTTCTATACTATTACTCAAAATGGCCTTTAGCTACCTACTCAATTGTTAATTTAAATATTTGCTTCTGTAGTAACTGTTAAGTTTAAAAAAGATGGTAAAGTCATTTATTGGTTGAACTTCAGGCATGTGGAACACTTTGATATTGGTTGTTTCCATTGCATCTTTGCCATTATTAAGCAGATGTATTAATAGTAATGAGTAGATAAAGATCACCTCTTTTTTATCTGTTTATTCACTTATTTTATTTTGGAAGAAGACCTAAGACCACATCATGATTTGAAATATTTATATTTACTGGATCCACAATAGAGTGCATGTTTCAGATTAGGATTTCTTAATGACAGATCTCACGTGTATGTGTATGTGTGTGTAAGTGTGTGTAAATGTACACAAGTGCATGGTATTTGTCTTTAGGCAGATGAATATGGAGAATTTCATTCTGGCCCTGCAGTTTGAAGATGGTATATCTTTTCCAGTAAATGTTATACCCAATAATAAAGTTTATTGATTATGAATACTTGACCTTTTCTCCAAACAGAAGGAAAGGGTACATCCTTGATATAATGCTCTATATGGTATCTCTGGTTTGTTATGTAAAAAAACTCCCTTATTTTGAAAATCACTTTTTCCACTATTGCAATCATTAGCTGTGGTAAGAGCTTATATATTTGTATATATTTTGGCCCCCTGCCAAAATTGATTAATCAAGGAGGGTAGAGGGGTCACCTCACCCAAGGCTACTTAGTTTTTTAAAATGGATCTCAGAAATAGCACCACTCCCATTAGTAAAATAAGCTATGGAACTGTGGAACTCCAGGGTTAACATTGGTGTTTTTTTTTTTTTCTTGACGTTCGGAGGAAGCCAGAGTTTATTTTTAATGAGAAAGAATTAAGCCTATATGATGAAGAGAAACATATACAATGCATAGCAAAAATTCTTGGTATCATTTGGTTTTGGTTCTAGCTATTGCAGAGCACAACTATATTCCTGACTTTCCATAGTTTTGGTTCAATTCTTACTTGAAGATAATATCAGTCAAGATACCAGTAGGAAAGACATCGTTCATTCAAGCTGAGCAATTGAGGAAATTTTTATCAAGTGATTATTTGAGAAGATGAGAGCACAGGCTTGGGACCATCAGAGGGAAGAAGCACTGCCACTCCTGAGCCTGAAGGGGGAAGGAAAGGGATAGAGGACTACAAGGCAGAGAGGAAATTCTACAGAGAAAGCTTTGTGACCACAGCTCTGACCTTTGGTAAGGAATGTAGCCAAAGCCAGGTGATGCAAGAAGAATAAGTACGCTGGTCTCATGGTCCTCATTTTTATAGTCTCCTGCCAGTGCCAAAACAAGAGGACAAAGAGCGAGAGTCCACTGGTGTAGTTCACAGGGATCAGCCTCCTGGGGCCAGAGCAGGTAGATAAAGGCAGAAATGGATCAAGAGGGGCAAATCAATGTAAGACGCCCAGCACAGGGCCAACGAGCCAGTAAATTTCCCTTTTGCCTATACTAGTTCAAGTTGAATTTCTATTAATTGCCAATGAGAACAGTCATGACTAATGCACTTGAAACTCTCCTTTGTATTTTTCCTCAAGCTCCTGCTTTGTCCACATGAATTATCTCTAACACAAGACTTACGCAGAAAGGGTGGTGATGAAAGAGGTGGGATTAGTAGCTGAAATATTAGCCAGTCGATTAACCCCTGAGAACCACTCTACTTTTTCCTAGAATACAAGCAGTAAAGACAGCATAACTTAAAACACTCTCCAAGCCAGTGAGGGACTGCTCATTTCTGTTCTTTTACTCAATCTTGACACAAATTAGAAATCTCTCCAAATGAGTTATCTGCCTGGACAGGTCTGCCCATCTAAATCACAGATGCTTATGTGACCCAATCGCTGTGAAGGTGACCTCACACCAAGGCCCCCACGTCACAGACAGGCCCCCCAGAAGCAGCAGATCTCGGCAGGCAGCCTCTCCTCTCTTCCCTTACTTTTTGTACTTTTTTTCAGTAACTGTTTTTTTGTATGTGATTTACATAACTTTAAACTGTTAATAGCCTTAACAGAAGACCAAATCGTTTTTATATGTGAATTATAAACTTTTCTATGAGCGCTGTGCGTCTCCCTTGTAATCTGGACGTGAGTCATCAGAGCAGAGGCCACTGTGTTCCCGGGGCTCAGACTCGTGCTGCAGTCGATGTGGGGGTGGGTGTTCAGTGTGCTGACCTCCATGAGGGTTTTAGACACTTGGGGCATCTGACCACCACAAGTCTGTCTCCGACGTGTGTCTCCAGTGGGCAGCCATCTGGCCCATGTGCATTTGAGGGAATGTTGGAGCCTTCCATGGGGGTTGAGGCTGGTGCCTGGAGCCAGGACATGAGTCAGGGACAGCCTCCACCCCAGGGTACACGGACCTCAAGTGCCAGGGAGAGCCGAATGTGGCCATCACTCCTGTGTTCACCGCAGTTGGAGAAGGCTGCCCTTGGCTCTGTGCACCCGGGTGATAGTACAACAGCCAGTGACTCAGGACTGCTCATGGATGGAGAAGGCAAGGCCTGAAGTTAGACGTCCCTACAGGTCAACAGTGACAGCATGGGGCTCTCTCGGATGCGGCCGTTCTCTCTCAGGCTCGGCCCACTGCCCAGACACTTGGACACACGGCCACTGGTGTGGGATGGGGGCACCCTGCACGATGTGTGAAATAAAGAAAAAGAGCTTGAGAAAAAAAAAAAAAAAGGGTAGGACAGTGCCCTGCCATGGCGATCCAGTGGAAGTCAATCGTGCTGTTTATCTGCTCTGAGGTTAGATGCCCGCTTGCATGTGCTTGTCAGAGAGTTTTGTTGTTTGGCCCATTCCATGCCTCATCTCAGTCTTGCAGCCAGATATAATGAGAAGGTGAAGTTATCTGATATATTTTTTCACATGGGCTAAATGAAAAATTTGGCCCAAGACCTTCTAGTTCCTGAACTCTGAAATTCAACCAAGGCAAAAACAAAGTGAAAACACTATCTGTTGCCAGAGGAACCACCGTCCATCTGTTCCTGTTGTTTGTGTTTCCCCTCTTTTTTCCTAGTGAAGAACACTAAGAATAACTGGGTAAATGGTGGGAAACCGTATCCCCTGAAAACAGCCGGATAATGGCAGGCATTCAGCGCAGTCCAGCCATGCAATTGAGCATAGCCATGTCCTGAAGTCTGCCTCATTTTTTTCAATAGAGAAGTTTGTCAATATCTGCTATCAGGACATGATCAAGAATGAGTAATAGATAAATGAACCAGGATTCGGTAGCAAGACCATGCCATTCTCATAGACAAATATGGGGGAAAAAAAGAAGAAATTGGTCCTTCCTTCCTCTTCCTTTTTCTTTCCTTCTTTTTTCATTCATTCTTTTTAATGTATATGCTTTATGTTTAAATCTCTATTAAGTACTTCAAATAACATATTTTCATTAAATCTTGAGAACACACAAATAAAGCATATACTCTTTACTTAGTGAATGTCCACTGTATACCAGGAACTAGAGAACGTCAAGATAAATACATTATGATGCCTCGGCCCTAGATAGGTCTGATAGATGCTGGTTCTTTTGTGTTTAATGGTCTTCCCCAGTCTTCAGAGATTTTCAAAGGCACAGCATAGGCACTCTGGATGGGCAGCTCTTTGTTACGTAGGACAGCCAGATGCACTTAGAAACTCTGCCTTATACCAAATGGAATAGCATTTCCCACTTGGTGGGCAAGCTAAAAATGCATACTTGAATTTTAAGATGCCCCCTTAGGCTGATCTGCTCTTGGTTGAGAATCACATTTGGCAAAAATAAAACCTGTGTCTTAGCTTAATCTAAAGATTTGAACAGCAGTTATTCAAGAGAAGCAGTGAGAATGTGGGGAGGTATATCAATAAACACTGCTCCTGCTGCTGCTGCTCCTACTGAAAGCCATGCATGGCAGAGCCAGAATGCATAGGCAGGGCCGCACTTCAGACAACCACATTCGGTTTGTTCAAAGTCTAGGTTTTGAGGACAGCAAGGGACAGGAGAACGATAAGAGGTGAGGAGTCAGAATTTTACAAAGGTAGATACGTAATATAGGTCTATGCACACACACATTTATATATACATATATTGCCTGTATATAGAAAATTCTGTATGATTGTGACCAGTGGAATTTATATACTCAATAATAATAGCTGTTATGAGTGGGGCAAAGGGCAGAGCAATAGAAGACACACATTTCCCTTTAAAGTTCACAGGGCTTGTGGAATAACTTTTCCTTGTATCTAGAACTTGCATGGTCAAGGCACATAGTAGGTATTCATGGTAGTGCATTGAATTGAATATGTTAGTGTGTTTTATTAGAAGCAGTTAGTATTTTCTAAATTCAGAATTTTTTTGCAATTCAGCCCCAGCTGGTGCTGTAAGCAAGGCTACATCAGTGATGGTGTCTGCACATATGTATCGTCCACTTTATCTGTGATCAGGGGCTGTCCATTCATCTGCCAAATAAATATCGTTCTACTTACTAGGAAATTATATAGAGAATAAGCATCAAATTCAAGGACAGTTAGAAAGACAGTATCTATATTCCTCATTTCTTTGTTGAAATTATTACCTTTTTGAGATAGGTAATTTTATCTGTTTAGTAATAATAATTTTAAAATTTAGATTAGCCAGTTTACTTATGTGTGAAAAATGTAGATGTTTTTAGAGGATTTGTACCATGGCTCATGGAGAGTGCCTGAGAAGACTGTCAGCTATCCACTGCCACACAAACGGTGGTGCTAGTTCTGTAAAATTTCGTTTTCTTTCTTTTTTCATGAATGCCAAAATTAGCAGATGGAGGAAAGGATCATCTATTTACATTCATTCAGGGTATTATTTGTAGAAAAATGAGCATGTTTTCAGAGGAAAGCTATGGAACAATGATATTGCTCTTTTACATTTTGCAGACGTAATTTAATGTGTTTGTGTATACACAGCAGTGTGTGAATTTCTAGGAAACATTTTGAATTAAATCACTGTTTCTAAACACTCATTTATAAATGGATAAATGCAAAATATATTTTTTATATCTTAATTTATTGAATATTCTCAAATTTTCCTTCATTTTTAAATGCTGTTTCAGTTGTAACCTGAGAATTCTAGCCCAACTCAAATTGTGTCTCCTCCATGGGGTCTACATTATATCCTCTGGGCAGAAGTACTCATCCATTTTTGCTCTCCTGAGCCAATTATTTTCTTTCATTTTCATTTGACAATATTTTTAGCATGTGAATCCTGTCTCCTGGGCACACAGAAGTATTAACAGTACAGATGTTAAGTGGATATGAAGAAATTATATAAAATTAATAAATATAATTTCACTATTAACATTTAAAATATGCACTGATCACTTACTATCAAGGATTTTTTTAAATTTTATTAATAAAGCGTACTTTTTTAACTGTATATTTATTCATTATAATGTTTTATGATTTTCCAATAAAATGAAATTAAGATAATCCAAGTCCTGTTTATTTTAATTACTTTTTCTTCAGTAAAAATATTGGTTTAATAATGATGGATCCATAGGAAAAAAATATATTTTTCTGTTTTTAGTTCTGTATTTAACCTTAAATATCTCAATAACATGATCAACTAATGAGGCCTCAATTTGAATAAATAAATAAGTACATGCAATAAGTTAAAAAGTTACTTAGATGTGCTTCATGATCATTTTCTTCTTAATAATAACTGGAATATATATCCTATTAGACTAAAAAATGGAGTTTTGTAATCATCACAATATATTGACTGATTCCTGTCAGCTTCATGGTTTTTTTTTTTTTTTTCCAAACAGACAATGGATGATAAAATCAGGTTAAGTTTTAACTAGGAGCAATAATTGTAGGACCTTTTATTGCTACAAATCTATGTGGATGCATCTTTGAAATGTACTGAATAGCAATTTAAACATTCACCCAAATTATGACTTTCAAAGCATTTAAGATCCACTTGTCAGGTCTAGCACAGCTTCAGGTAGGTTGGCTAGATCTCATTTTAGCCCCCATAGATAGAAATGTGTGCTATGGAGTTGTTGATGATACAAATAAAACACCCTAAATCTTTACTTCCATCATATGAAAGAAAATTGGCATTCACAAAATACACCATTCTGTGTGAGCAGTGAATAACAAGAAGCCTGCCATTATCATTTGTAATGGCCAGAGCTATGTGGAATTATGTCAAATCACCTAAAGAAATGTAAGTGGATATGAAGAAATGATATAAAATTAATAAATATAATTTCACTAATAACATTTGTCTTTTTGTAAATTTACATTCTTAAGGCTTTTTGTTATTCTTTTATCATTGCACTTTTTCTTTTGACAACTTTTAGATTTATCAGCCAGGAAAAAGATATGGATATTTTTAATGTCTGGCATTCATCACAGATCCTGTCTAGTTCGGTTTCTTTAGCTGCCTAATTCACTCTGGGGAGCAGTCTCTATAGCTAATCAATCATTCAGCTATCTATGTATTTCTTAGGTGGCTGTCATCTGAGCACCTAAGAAATCACACAGAGGGATATGTCTGGAAAACAAAACAGTTAAATAAACTCATCACTTCTCTTTGAAGATCTAGCAGTTCTTAAAGAGGAAGACTTCTAAATGTTGAAATAGGCTGTGTTCAAGACTGTTTCTGTATGTGCATGGGGTGGGTGTATATGTGCTAGAGAATGAAAGAAATTGAAATGGAAATTTGTCCAAATGGCACAGTTAATTTGCCATGATGCTTAATTTTCTTATACTTTGGAGGACTTTTATTTGTTTATTGCTAGAGGTAATACCTATATTAACCTCTTTTTCTTTGTAAATCAGGGAAAGTGAATTATTTGCTAGAGTTAATTTACTTGGATCACTTTATTTCTACTCTTTGTCATAAAATGTCAAGCAGAGGCATGAAGGTTCATGGTAGCTATAATATTGGGGAGAGTGCCCATGTGGTTAGGAAGCATAAAAAACTCTCATTATTTGGTCCAAGAAAATTATCTTATTATGCAGGAATAAAATATACTTAGAAGAAAGATGTACAATGACCAGTTGTTTTCCTAATAGATTATGACAGTGGGATTTTCTGTTAAAAAGCAAATAAGAAACAGGTTGATATTTTGGAAAAGACAATGATCTTAGTTCAAACTCTTTTTCTAGTTCTTTTGCTAATTAGCTGAGTAATTTTAAAACATCTTTGTTACCATGGCCTCATTTTTCAATGAAACAGTCAAATTTAAAATTCGAGTATTCTTTGAAACATTTCAATTTTAGGATTTATAAATCCTATTCAAGAAAACTGTGAGTGAGAGTGTTTGTGTGTCGGGAGGTTGGTGTGGGAAGGAAGTGATACCCATTTAGGCCTGTAATGATAGTAATATGTTTATTTGCATTAATTGCATTTCTATTTATTTTTTATTTTTTAAATTTCAGAATATTATGGGGGTACAAATGTTTTGGTTACATGGATTACTTTTGTACTGCTGTGCCAGAGTTATAAGTGTCCCCATCATCCAGATAGTGTACATTGTACTCATTAGGTATGATTTGACCCATCCCTTCTCCCCCTCCCACCTACATGATTCCATCGAGTTTTACTTCCATCCGTGCACACGTGCCAATTAGTTAGTTCCAATTTAGTAGTGAGTACATGTGGTGTTTGTTTTTCCATTCTTGTGATACTTCACTTAGGAGAATGGTCTCCAGTTCCATCCAGATTGTTGAAAAAGGTATTAATTCATATTTATGGCTGAGTAGTACTCCATGGTACACATATACCATATTTTATTAATCAACTTGTGAATTGATGGGCACTTGAGTTGATTCCACATCTTTCCAATTGTGAATTGTGCTGCAATAAACATTCTGGTCCAAATGTCTTTTTGATAAAATGACTTTTTTTCTTTTGGGTAAATACCTAGTAGTAGTAGGTATTTAGTAGTAGGATTGCTGGATCAAATGGTAGTTCTACTTTTAGTTCTTTGAGAAATCGCTATATCATTTTCCACAGAGGTTGAACTAGCTTCAGTCCCACCAACAATGTATGAGTGTCTCTTTCTCTCCACATCCACACCAGCATCTATTGTTTTGGGACTTTTTAATAAAAGCCATTCACCCTGGGGTTAGGTGATATCTCCTTGTGGTTTTGATTTGCATTTCCATGATGATTAGAGACGTTGAGCATTTTTTCATATGTTTACTGGCCATTAGTCTATCTTCTTTTGAAAAGCTTCTGTATATGTCTTTTGCCCACTTTTTAATGGGGTTGTTTGATTTTTTCTTGCTGATTTGCTCGAGTTCTTTGTAGATTCTGGTTATTAGCCCTTTATTGGATATATAGCATGTGAATATTTTCTCCCATTCTGTAGGTTGTCTATTTGCTCTGTTGATTGTTTCCTTGGGTGTGCAGAAGCTTTTTAATTTATTCAAGTCCTATTTATTTATTTCTTTTGTTGCTGTGATTTCTCTGGGGGTCATCTTCATAAATTCCAGACTTTAAACTACATGTCTATAGTAACGAAATAGCATGGTACTGGCACAAAAATAGAGACAGACCAATGGAACAGAACACAAAGCCCAGACATAAAACCATTCACATACTGGCATCTGATCTTTGACAAAGTAGACAGCAATATACACTGGGGAAAAGAATCCCTATTCAATAAATGGTGCTAGGAAAATTGCATAGCCACATGTAGAATATTGAAACAAGATCCATATTTCTCACCACTCACAAAAATTAATTCAAAATTGTTAACAGACATGAATCTAAGACATGAAACCATAAGAATTCTAGAAGAAAACATTGGAAAAACTGTTCTAGATATTGACCGAAACAAAGATTTTATTTGCACTAATTTTAAGAGGTCAATTCTGATAATCTACAGTGAATAATTCTGTGTAATTGAACAAGAAGCAAAATTTTTCATGGGAATAGAAGCTTAAAATTGTCTTTAACCTGGGTCCTGCTCAGAGTGGACTTCTCTAGGTTAGGATGTTTTCATCTTCTGACACTGTTTCCAGAAAGTAGTGGTTTTTGGAAGGTACCGAAAAACAGCAATAAGACCAAAGAGAATTTCCACAATCTAAAACAATTCAGAGAGAGGCCTGAGAAGAGGAATTCTATACCCTGATATATCTCTAGAGTGTTAGGATACTTAGAGAGACGTGGAAGAACAAGTCTCAAAATATGTTTGGAAAGCCAATCTCATAATTAAGAAGAGGATGTGACTATAGGTATAAGATCCTATTTAACTTTTCATGATTTTCCCTCAGGTAACTAGACTCATAGCTACTGATTATTTTATGACACTCTTCAACATATTTAAAATAAAAAGCAAGCATTATTTAAACAAGATTATATTAAGTAAGACATGAAGAAAAATATTAATTAAATGTCTATGCTCAATAATAATAGTGTTTTCTGAAATCATGAACCCTTACCAATTTCAAAAAGTTATTGAAAAAGTTTCTTATATTCCCTGACTGCTACAAGTTTCACAGATGACACCAATCTCTCTAGTTCACAGGTTACCCCAGATCTTGAGGGTGGTTAGAAAATTTGTTACATGTAATACTTGAGGGGCCAAAGAGAAAGATTGAGGAGTGTTACTCTCTGTCTTAGGTAGAGTCATCCAGAAGTGGAACCTGTGATGAAGATCCTTGTGCAAGTGATTTGTTAAGGATATTTTCACAGGAGAAACTCCTAAAGGAGTGGAAAAGCAGAACAGGGAGGGAAACAGGGTGTAAGTCAGTTAACATGCCTCAGAGCTAGCTTTAGCCATGTTATAGACTAAATGCTTGTGTCCCACCAAAATTCATATGATGAAATCCTAACCTTCCAGTTGATGATATGAGGAGGTGGGCCTTTGGCAGATGATTAAATCACGACAATGGAGCCCTCATAAATGGGATTCATGGCCTTATAAAAGAGAACCCACAGAGCTGCATCACCTTTTCCACCATGTGAGGACACAGCAAGAAGACAGCTGTCTGTCAGCCAGGAAGTGGGCGCTCACCAAACATCAAATCTGTTGGTGCCTTCATCTTGATATCCCCCAGCCTCTAGAAAACTTAGAAATAAATGTTTATCGTAGAAGGCACTCTATCTATGATATTTTAGTATGGGAGCCTACACGTGGTGAGGCAAGCCTCTTGCCACAAGGGAACTATGTCATATGCTACTGATATGAGGCATGATTGCTGGACTTTTTCTTTCATGCTGCTGATCAGTCAGTCATTGGCTAAAGGACGATCTACAGGACAGACACTTTCAGTTACTTCTGGCTCTCTGTACTTATTGGCAAGGAGGCCTCTGGAGCCTAAAGGCTTCCTCCAAAGAAGAATTCCAGTGTGGGCTGCGTTCGTCAGGGTTCCCTAGAGAAACAAAACCAATAGGGTATATACACTTATATCTAGAATGAGATTTACTATAAAGAATTGGTTCACATGATCTGCCATTTGCAAGCTGGAGATGCAGGACAGTTGGTGGTGTTAAGTTGCAGTCTGAGTCGGAAGACCTGAGAATCAGGAGTGCCATTGGTACAAGACCCAACTTGAGGGCAGGAGAAGACCTGTATCCAGTTCCCCAGGCAGAGGAGAGAGCTAATTCGACATTCCTCAGCCTTTTGTTCTATTCAGACCTTCAACAGGTTGAATGGTGCCCACCCCATACTGGGGAGAGCAATCTGCTATACTCAGTCCACCAATTCAAATGCTAATCTCTTCTGGAAAGACAAAGGCACACTGCTCAGAAATAATGGTTAATACGCTATCTGGGTATCCCATGGGCCAGCCAAACTTAAGAGTTAAAGGAGGTGAGGGTGTGACTCAAGTGTGTATTCTTTTGTGTGTGCCCTTGTGCAAGACATGAAGAACCATTTAGGAAAATTATACTTTGTACTTTCAAAGTACTTTGATTACTAATTGGTTTCTTAACCGAATGCTATGAAATAGCTAAAGAAGCTAATGCTATTCATTCATGATACACAAGAAGACTAAATACAAGGAAATTTGAATAAGTTGCAGGAGACCCTATAGAGTTAATACTGGAGCCAGAACTAATCTCATCCCCAAACAGATACTTACTGTAACACCCATTGTGCTTTTTCTCTTCTCACCTTTTCCCAAACTTTTGCTCCTAGTTTATTTTTCTTCCCAGGTCTTTAAAGGATAATTTACAGTGCTTTATTTAAAGTTTGAAAATAAATCTTGATAATATGTTCTTTCAGTGGCCAAATGGGCTTAAAATAGATTAGATTAAAAACCAAATCTCTGCCCCATGAGCATATGACAATTTTCAGACCAGGGCTGATTTTGAAGTGACCTCTTAGAAAGGGAGATTTATAAGGGTACCAGTGACAGCACCTTCATTAGGGATGTACTGGAGGGGACTGCAAACCTATTTTACACTCTGCCATGCATGTTTTCCCTCTAAGATGTCCTCATGGCTGCAGAGCAATTAATTTACTGTGCTAGATAATAATTAAAATATTTTAAATGTGTGCTGTTCTACCATATGCAAGCACATCTGTGAAGGAGCCTCTTTATGGCCGCCTTCTTTTTGTTCTTGACAAGTCTTTTGTTGTGCCAAAAAAAATGAGTCATCACCCTGCCCATTTGACCCAAGTTGAGTATTTTGTCCTCTCTCATTAGCATGCCCAGACAATTAAGGCCATTATTAGTTTATCACATTTAGCCAGTAGGGATGGAAATTGCAAGTATGACAAAACACTGTCCATGAAAGAACATAAGCACCTGAAGGCTAGGAAGGGCATATCAGGTAAAAGAAACTGAGATAAGTCAATTTTTAGTGTGAGGTTGTCTGCTCGTCTGGTTAGGAGTCCGGCAGCTTTCACGGTTTACTGTATTGTGTTAGAGGCTAAAAATTTCCTTTAGTGTCTTGTTTTTGTCCTCCCCGTTGTCTTTGGGCATCCCTAGAGACTCATTCATAAATCGTGTTTGTGGCTTGCAGTTCCTCTAGCTGTCATCCCGTGTTATTACAGAAGAGCCCTGTTGATGCTGAGGTAGAGTGGGGGGTAGAAGAGAAGCATTCTCTAGTCCTACAATTAGGTCTGAATCTTTTCTTCATCCTGTGTCCAGAGGCTGTGGCTTTCACAAGTCTTTCTTAGATTCGCCTCCCCTCCCATTTGGATGAAACAAGAAAGCTAAATTGGGCTGAAGTTCAGTATTTCCCTCCCCCCCGGGTAAGTTATTTTCTAAGTTAGGCTCTGATAAAAGAACTTCTCTTGAAGGCAGGCCTTTGTTAAAAAGAAGAGAGTACACAGGGTATATTTCAAAATGGTTCCTTTTCCCTTCCTGCTGTTGGAAGCAGGAGTGGATTTTTCTCTGATTGTAACTCTGAGAACCTGTTAGGGCTGCTGGAGGTAAAACTGTCTATGGTGGGGGAGGAGGGTCCTCTAAGGTGGCCCCCAGGAGTTTTTGTCTCTTGAACTAGTCCACGCTCAGTCTCCAGCAGTTACTCACCTAACCTTTAAACATTCGGCCACATTCCTTGTAAGCTGTGATTCCATTTGACTCCTCTGTCTCCCTAGACTTGGGAGATTCTGGTTTGCCCTTTATTTTAATTCTCTGATGGTTCTAAGAAAAGTTGCTGATTTTCAGTTTGTTCAGCCTTTTTTCTTGTTTTAGGGACGGCAGTGATGTCTTCTAAGCTCTTTGTACTCAGAACAGAAAATGTAATCTGACAGTTAATATTTTTCTTTTGTCTATGGTGTTCTGCAGTTTCAGTGAGATGTGTTTAAGTATACATTCACTTGATTTTATTTATTCTGCCTGGGATAATTTGAATATTTATCTCTTAAATTTTGGATTATCCCTGAGACTTAACTCCTTAAATACTGCATGTATTTTATTTTATTTTATTTCATTTATTCACTCATTTAGAATTCTAATTGTGTTGACCCTGATGATTGCATCCTTCATGTTCCTTTACCCCTTTCTCATAATTTCCATCTCTTTAGCTATTACAATAATTTCCTTGAATCAATTAGTTAATCCTTGAATTCTTTCAACTGAGTGTAATCAGCTATTATCCCATTTAAAGTAAATTTTATATAATTGCTAAATTTTCCCTTTGTAATTGTTCTAGTTCATTCATTTTTAGTTCAACTCTTCTTTTTCATACCATCTTATTTCTTCATTATAGATGCTATTAATTTTTACTGATTTAATCATTTTAATCAATGATTTTGTGGCCTCCTCCAGATGATTTCATTATTTCTCATTCTTGGTGCATTAATTCTATTGTTTATTGTGCCTGCTGATCTTCCAAATGGAATTTTATTTCTATTTATAATTTTACTTTTATTGCAAGCTTATCCTCATTGGTGTTTGATTGTTCTTTGGAGTCTTACAAGGCCTGGAGTATGAACAGTTCATTATAAAGCAGTTTGAAGTTTGTTCCTAGTCAAGCCTCCAGAGGTTTTAATGATCCGGGATCAGATTTCATTTAATTTTGAGGCTTGGAGATTCATGCATAATAAATTCATTCTAAATTTGAACTATACGCTTTAATGAAGAAATGCTTGAGGTTTCAGTTTCTCACTGGTAACATTTTATTTTATTACACAAAGCTCTAGAAAAAGTCAAGCTTTCTCACCATTTCCCTAGCCTGGAGTTAAATTTTCTATCCTAGGAGAACTGAATACCCTTTCGAAGTTCTGAGAAGGTACCTGGGTGTAGTTTCTTTCTGTCAGGGGGCCCACCACAGAGCCCTTGTGCAGCGTCTGGCCCCTAAGTCTCCTTCCCTGGGCTCAGTGTGCAGTCCCAGAACACCATAGGCCTGGGCAGCATCGGGTGGCAAGCTGTCAGGTGAACATCAGGTGAAATCAGTTAGTTCTTTTTATCAAACAGAAGAATGTCCCTGCCTATCTTTCAAGCTTAGCAATGTAATTTTTTTCATTTTAATTTTTTCAGCATGTTGATGTGATAGGATTGAAAGGACAGCTGTGTGTGCTGTCTGTCATGTGACCCAAAGTCATGATTCTATTTTATGTACTATTTTGATGGGGCTTTGTCTCTAAAGAGCCATTCTTTTTATTCTACAAGGTTTCTATCCTTAGGAAAGAATCATGGTGAAGTGGAACTAGCAAAGCCTCCTGAATAAAGCAGTTCTGGCTTAAATCCTCACTTATAATTTTGTGACCTTAGGGAAACGATTTAAGCCTTTTGAGTTTGACTTAAAACGGCAATGTAGAATAGCATTTTTTTCCTATTATCTTTGTAATCATCTAAAAGAGACAAGAAAAGGGAAAAATGGGATTTCTAGCATTGATAAAACAGACAGGAGCACCTATGAAACATAATATACAGGACCAGTTAAATAATTTGTGGCACTCAGTGCAAAATGGAAATGTAGGACCCCTTACTGAAAATTATTAAGAGTTGAAAGAACATATTGGCAGAGCATTAGGCCAAGCACAGAAGCCTTCCAAGCTCAGGGGCCCTGCACTCTTGCACAGGTACAATGCCCACAAAACCAGACCTAGTGAAATGTGTGAAAGAGCTTCTAAATTTAGCGTTAAACGGAACAGAAAGGCTCTGTAAGAAGATTGCACAACTACAGATGACAGGTGAAATCAATAGAACACAGATTTTTTTTTTTTCAAAGTAAATGGTACTTCCTGGGCAGGAGGAGGGTTAAAAAAAAAAAAAAAAAAAACATAACTAGCAAATTCATAGGGAAATTCTTCCAGTGTGTATCTTGTCCTGATAAAAACACATGGATTTCAGGTTTAGCCTGCCTGGATTTGCATCTCAGTACCATCTCTACTGTTTTCATGAACTTGGGCACATTATATAACACTCTGTTCTTTAGCTTCATTATTTGTTAAATAAGGAAAATGACAGAGCTTTCCTCATACTGATGCTGAGGCAATTAGATGAAAAGTCTTAAAAGACTGGGTGACACATAGTAATATAAAAGGGTTACTTATTTTTTTTTCTGGCACAGATTATTATAACACTGCTTACTTTATTTGAAAATGTAGAAAGAGAATGAACTCTTCCAAAAATTTGGTGAAAATCTAAAAAAATATATAAATAGGACATTACACTTTTCACCAAAATACATTCTGAATAGATAAAATGGTTATGTGTAAAAAATAAACCATTCGAAATCCTAGAGAGAAACACTTGAGTCATTGTTTTTAATAAACTTGGTATTTAGAAAGCCTTTCTCATTATGCCATAAACCTGGCCATGAAGATGACAAATTTTCCAATAATAAAAAAAGTTTTGTGCATGCTAAAACCACCACAAAAAAGTAAAACAGATATATTTAAAACTGGCAAAGAACACTGGCAAGATTTTGAAAAAGACAAAATTTATGTAATGAATATAATGCTTCCTTATATAAATAAGCATTTCTTTTTTTTTTAGAAGAATGCTGACTATACTTTCACAGTATGAGCTCCATGCTAATTGCCTTTATTGTTATAGTTTATATTTTTTGCATATTTCTTATTGGTTGAAAAATAAAATTACACCAAAGTAACATTTTTGCCTATCACTTAAGCAAAGAAAAACTATTGGATAATACAATATGTAGGCAGGGATAAAAAGAAACAGGAAATCATATGCACTGCTTGAAAAAGTATAAATTTGTATTGAGATACATTTGGAAACATCTTTCAAAATTTGAGACACTGCTTGATCAAGCAATTCAACTATATATTCTACATACATATTCATAAAATTTGCACTGGCTTATGAACAAATATGTACTTTCAGCAGTTTCTGTTATAGCTAAAAATTAAAATTCCTTAAATTTATGTCAGTATATGCCTGATTAAATAAATTATCTTATACTCGCATATTATGGAATACTCAGTAGCCATTAAAGGGAATGTGGCATTTATTTTAGCTATTATGAAATCCCCAAAGCCTTTCCTACCAAGGTCAAGAAAATGAAATAAATTCATCTATGTCCATTACTACTTAATATTTGATGGGAAATATCTGATAATACAGTTAGATC
>CM052439.1:86013187-86069391 GCA_028533085.1 Varecia variegata | reverse complement strand
TTAATAAACAGTCTCAAGGAATTGGAAAAGAAAGAGCAAATCAATTCCAAACCTAACAGAAGAAAAGAAATAACTAAGGTCAAAGCAGAACTAAATGAAATTGAGAATAAGAGAACTATACAGAAGATCAACAAAACCAAAAGCTGGTTTTTCAAAAAGATAAACAAAATTGACACCCCTCTTGTGAGACTGACAAGAATTTGAATGGAAAAGATTCTAATAAACTCAATTAGAAATGAAAAACGAGAGGTCACAACAGACACCACGGAAATACAAAACATTATTTTAGATTACTATAAAAGCCTATATGCCCCAAAACTGCATAATGAGGAGGAAATGGACAAATTCCTGGAAACATATAACCCTCTAAATTCACCCAGGAGGTAATTGAATTTCTGAATAGACCAATCTCAAGCTCAGAAATTGGAGCAGCAATTAAAAACTTTCCAAAGCGGAAAAGTCCTGGACCAGATGGCTACACTTCAGAGTTTTACCAAATGTACAAAGAAGAACTCATACCTATACAACAGAAATTATTCCACAACATTGAGAAAAATGGTATTCTTCCTAACTCATTCTACGAAGCCAATATCACCTTGATACCAAAGCCAGGAAAGGACACAACAAAAAAATAAAACTGCAGACCAATATCCCTTATGAATATAGATGCAAAAATCCTCAACAAAATTTTAGCAAATTGAATTCAGCAGCACATCAAAAAAATAATTCACCATGACCAGGTAGCTTTATTCCAGGGATGCTAGGCTGGTTCAACATATGCAAATCTATAAATGCAATTCACCCCATAAATAAAAGCAAGAATCAAGACTATATAATTCTCTCAATAGATGCAGAAAAAGCTTTTGACAAAGTACAGCACACCTTTATGATAAGAACTCTTAACAAAATAGGCATAGACCTTAAAATTATCAAGGCTGTGATAAACCCATGGCCAATATCATACTGAATGGGGAAAAACTGAAACCATTCCCACTTAGAACTGGAACCAGACAAGGTTGCCCGTTATCTCCACTTCTATTCGACATAGTGCTGGAAGTCCTTGCTAGAGCAATTAGACAAGAGAGGGAAATTAAGGACGTCCAAATGGGGGCAGATGAGATCAAACTCTTGCTCTTTGCTGATGATATGATATTATACCTAGAAAACCACAAGGATTCAATGAAGTGACTCCTAGAATTGATAAATGAATTCAGTAAAGTCTCAGGATTCAAAATCGATACACACAAATCAGAGGCATTCATATACTCCAATAACAGTCAAGCCGAAATTCAAATAAAAAATGCAATGCCCTTTACAATAGCCTCAAAGAAAATTAAATATCTAGGAACATATTTAATGAAAGATGTGAAAGACATATACAGGGAGAACTATGAAACACTAAGAAAAGAAATTGTAGAAGATGTAAACAGATGGAAAAATCTACCTTGCTCATGGATTGGTAGAATCAATATCATTAAAATGTCCATACTACTTAAAGTGATCTACAGAATTAATGCAATCCCTATCAAAGTACCATCATCATTCTTTAAAGATCTAGAAAAAATAATTCTATGCTTTGTATGGAACCAGAGAAGACCTCGTATAGCCGAAGCAATCTTAAGTATCTTGAAGTATTTTAATGTAAATTTCAGACAATAGAACAGATAAACTTTTAATTTCTAAAATTCTTATGCTATTTATTTTTGGACTTCTGTTTCAGGTTGGTTACTGCATTTTCTGTTTGAGGTTAGTTACTACAGCTTGAGTCCTACTCATCTCCTTGAACTTGTTTTCAAATACTCATCAGGTCCATAACTTGCAAAGAAAATACAGAATGTTTTAAAGCTATCTCTGACTATCCTGATTGGCACATAAGTCCTTGAAGAAATAATTTTCCCATGTGAATTTTTATTTTTGACTTTTTCATTGTGGTAAAAATCACATAAAATGAGATGTACTTGCTTTACAAATGTTTAAGTATATGGTACAGTAGTGTTAACTTATAAACACAATATTGTATGGCAGATTTCTAGAACTTTTTATCTTGCATGACTGAAACTCTTTGCTCACCGAACAGCAACTGCTTATTTCTCTCTCACCTCAGATCCTGGCAATCACCATCCTGCTTTATGTTTTTGTAATGTTAACTACTTAAGATACCTCACATAAGTGTAATCATACAGTATGATTCATTTATTTTCCTGAGCATAATGTCTTCAACATGGATGAATCTTGAGGACATTAAACTTTTGATCCCAATTCCTTGTTCTAGCAATACCAAAATATCCATCTATCTTACATTAAAGAAAATTAACCTGTTAAGATTACATATTATTTATAGCATCAGAAGTTAAATAAAACTCCAAAGGAAAATATATTCTTGTCTCTTCCATCAAGCTTTTTTAATAGTAAAATTTTGTATTTTATCTTGCATCAAATAGTTTTGCAGTAAACAATGCCACAATAGGAAAATGAACAAAACTGAAAGTTCTTAAGTATCTCTACAAGGTTAAATCCTAGAGTAGAACCTACAGACAACTGCAACAATAGTCAAATTGGTGGTCAAAAAGAAAATCAAGTCAGTTAAGGACAGAATATGGAAATAGAAAATTCTACACTTCCAAATGACTGAAATTGATAGGATCAAAATCCATCACAAGTGGAAGTAATTATGGTTGCAGTTCATTGATCTGACATTATCACCTGTTTCACATTTCACATTACTGCTTCTTCCAAATAAACAAGTACACCAGCTGTTAGCATGATGTGATAGAACAGGAATAAGGTTTGGAGTCATCACTATGATTTAAGTCCTGTACTCAATTGTTGTATGACTTTGGATCAATTATTTACTCCCAGAACCTTGGTTTTTCATCCATAAAATTGGTACTAACTTCTAATTCCTAGTGTGAAGTTTAAAGAAATTAATGTATAGAGCATACCTAGTACAGTCCCAGTTACATAGAAACTGCCACCTTTCTCTACTTCAATCTTATAAAAGCTTTCAAAGGCCTTTACAGTGCTTTATCCTTCCATTTGCTTTCTTAACTGAGAGGCTCCTGGCACAGATTCACCTCTGGATGACTTAGGATCATCAGATAACCTCTTCCTTCTTTGAAGTCCTCTATCAATTACTGTCAACGTAATTCAAGTAGAAATTAATCACTTGCTACCTTTGTGACACCTCTTCTCCGGTGGTCTTGCACACTAATCAGCAGCTTGATTTTCAAATTAGCTGTTGATGACTTTTTATAACTGTTAGTTTGCAGGCACCTTGAAATCTGAGATTATCTTTAAGATTTTGTCTTTTCAACAAAATTTTAGCAAATATAGTAGATTGAAATGTTGTTAATGCTATGTTTTTGAAAATAAAGTTTGCGTATGCAAATATATGTCCAATAAGACACTTGGGGGCTCCAAATTTATACACGATGATTTGTCCCTGCACTGAACAGTCCTATTAAACTATTCTTTTGTATAGTTTTTTTTTTTTTTTTTTAATTTTGTCGGTGTGCTCCCTTTAATGTGTCTTCTTCCAGTGGTTCCTCTCTACCCAGCTTCAGGCTTTCTTTCTTTATTGTAACAAATCAGCTCACATATAGTGATAATATAGTGACATTTATTACAAACTGAAGATAATAAATTCTTTCTGATGACCTGAAGAGTCTGCCAAATCTACAAGTGAATATGTTTTATGAAAATACTTTTTCTCAATAGCACTTGGGGCCTTGTATTACAGATCTTTTTTCTGAGTGAGATTTACATCATTGGTATTCAAAATGTACTGCTTTGGTAGTTGTGTTGAATCACTTGGAAGGTTTGTTAAAAACAGATTTTTTTTGCCATACTTAAGTATTCTGATTAATGTAGTAATATAGCAATAATATAGTTGTGACAGCCAACTATGAAACCACAGATGACCTAAAGTTTAAAAAGTTTTTGTTCGTTTTTAATTTGTAATTTTTATTTGTTCATTCATTCTACATATATTTATTGATTTCTTTGTCAGGCCCTGAATCAAACTCTTCTTTGTATTTTTTGCTCACTCTTTCTGTCCCAAATATGTTATGGGTAAGAGCGTGCGTGCACACACACACACACACACACACACACAGCCTTTGAAGTCTTTACTATATACAGATTTTAAGCCAAGGGCTTCATACTTCTCTATAATTCTATCCAAGTTTCACAAACACAAAAATCCAACTTCAGATGGGAATTCAGTATGGAAACAGAGATAAGTAAAATGAAGTAAGTTACCCAATGTTATATAGCTAAAATTTATCAGAACAAAAATTTAAACTCAGGATCTTCTGTGTTCAAAGCCATACTACTAACTTTTAGACTCTCCAGAAAAAGATCAAAGGCTTCCAGAATTTCTTGTCCACATATTATAAGCAACTCCTAAATTACCATGTATATTATCCATAGCATCATTTACTAAAAAAATAAATTGATGTGTGTTGGAAAACAACTATAATGTTATTTGTCTTCTGACAGGTACATTCTTGTAAGGCTAGAAGGAATAGGAACTAAGCTTAAAAAACTAAGCCAGTTGCTAGAGCATGTCTACATGTAAAAATCAAATGAATATTTATATATAATATATACTCCAGTCATTGATCTTGTACTATCCTGCCACTTCTCACTAAAACATTTTATGTGCATTAATGATGGTGGTGATGTTAACGTAGCACGTCCACTCTGATTAGTGGGTCTAGCTCTTGTCGAGTCTACTCATTGTTCACTCAGAGAAACATTCCATTTGAGGTTGGTGCACAGGCAAAACAGGTTAAGGAGATGAAACATGAAGGAAACTTACCTACGGGAATTCTGAGAGTCATTTGCTTTGACATACAAACTGAACAGTGAACATTAATATAAATTGCTTTCTAACATGACTGAACCATGACAAATTCAAACTCACACAAACACACAGAGACAGAGACAGAGAGGAGAGAGAGAGTGAGAGAAAGGATACATATTTGTTCTCCTCATGCCTAGCTATAAAAGCAAATTTAGGTAATTTAACATTGCAATGTTATATGTATACCAATGTCCTCACTCTTTCAAATCTGTTCTGTCTTTTCATGAAGTAACCTTCCCTTCATATTTGCCTATCAACCCCTTCCAATCCTTCAAGGAACTGCTGCTCCACAGTTCGATGTCTACCTTTTATGAGAGGAGTTTCAAAATTCCCAATTTCCTTCTGCCATAAGTCTAGAACAATAGATATTTTTGCAGTAATCATTTAACTACTAAGTAAGACAGTGACTGGCACAAGCCTTCTATGTATCAGTTATTATCTATTACACCTGACCAACTTAGAGTGAATTATCACTGTGATTTTTATCTGTTTGATTGTAAATTCCTAGAGGATCAAGATTTTCTAATTTCACTAAAAATAATGTACATAATGAATATTCCTAATTAGCTGTTTAAAATGGACTAATATAAGGAAACTAACATGTTTATAGACTTGAATTTAAAAATATTTCCTGTATGTATCTCATGAGCTATAGTGGTTGATAATACACAATAATACAAAAATGACATGTCCATCTCTCTGTACAAATTTAATATTTTCAAACTAGTCCCATTAAAAACAGAAACTTGTCTTAATAAGCCTGGAGAAAAATCAGTGCTTCTACTTACTAGTGCTGTTGCTCATCATGCTTTGTTTTGTTTTCTTTAAGACAGCAATTTTCAGATTTTTGTTTTTCCTCATAGAATCTTTAAAAGGCAGGGAAGTAAACTCTTCATATCTTTGTTTGAAAGACAGAAAAATAAAGTCAGTGAAGTTAAATAGCGTTTCTAAAATAGCCATTAGGTAATGGTATGAATTAAAATTTGACCAAAAAGGGTTTTGCAACACCTCCTCACCTGGTGCAATGTCTGTTGACTCTGGACGTTAGCAGCCATATGTATGGTTTGCTATCTTTTGGTTCAGTGAAACACAAGTAAAAGGAAAGCTCAGATATATTTCTTCCTCTCTTTTTCTTCTGTGTGTGCGTGCATGTGTGTTTGTGTGTGTGTGTGTGTGTGTGTGTGTGGTAAAGTGTCCCTCCTTTGAATCAATGTGAGACTAGATGAGTTTTGCAGAAAAGAAGCTCTCCCAGGATGGTGGAGAACTGAAAGTTTGAGTTGTCCTCCCACGGCCGATGCCTTCTCCATTTTTCTGTGTGAGTGGGTGCGTTTGCTATGATTTTTACTTTCAATTTCTTGGACCCCCCACTATGGGGGCCTTTATTAAATATGGATGCTGTGTGTGCCCCCAAAATAGAGTTAAATCCTGCAGTAACATGGCAGTGATTCCTTTCCCTCATGAGAAATTCTCAAATCTTTCTTCTAGTTAAATACAGTACTTACATATTTAATGTCTGTCCATTGGAAATAAAGGACAGGTTCTTATTCTTACAAAAAGGACTGAGGGTGCCTGCCAGCTAGAATCTAACACTGCCGGAGAATGCAGAGGATGCCGTGTCTGAGTGCTTTATTGTTTCCCCACTATTCTACTTGCACCTGTGAAGTTTAGAGAATCCAGGAAAAGTGATATTTTCTGGCATAAGTGGGCATTTAAGATACTCTAGAGTCCAGCATTCCCTAAGAATTTTGACTCCAATACCCCTCTCAGTGTAATAGGTCCTATTTATAAACCTCTTATTTTTAAAAAAATAATATTATAGTTGGGAAAGTTTTTTAAACTATTATTAGTATTTGTTTCATTTTTATTTAACTATAAAATGGGAATAAAATAGTATTTACCTCACAATATTAAGTAGATTCATTTTTATTAAATTTTAAAGCATTGGGAATGGTGGCTGTCGCTTAGTGTTATATAAATATTTGTTCAATATATAAATCATATTTAAAGTAAAATATATTAATTATTCTATAAAGTTCATTTAAATTCAATTCTTAATAATGTTCTTAATGCAAGAAAAAATACATGTCTCCATTTATATAAAAAGTGGCACATGCTCTTTAATCTTAGAAAAATAAAGAACTCCCTTAAATTATTTTTCTAAGAGCATGCATTATCAAGACATAAATTTCAGATAAAATGCTGTTTCACTTGGCAGATTCAAGCTTATGTTAAAATATAGATTGAAATTTAATTTGACAGGCAAAACTGCTTTTAGTTTTTGAGTTATTTTTTAACTTTTGGAATTATTTTTATAAATCATAAAAAATTTTCTGTTTGAGGTTTGTAGCACTTAGAATAACATTATGGGTGTGAATATTGTGTTCTCACTAAAAAAAATAGATATAATTATCTCTATATGTCCATTATACAGCACGTTTTTGTAGTACTGGAGTCATCCTGAGATAGCATCTGAACTTGCTCATATAAATGAATCTGTTGTATCCTTAGAACATCTTGAGACACGTTTGCAAAATTATTAGCAACTTCATGTTCATCATCGATTTCTTACATTTAATATTACTAATGCTTTCCATCTGTAACCACTGAGCTATAGTGGATCTGAAGGCAAACTATAAAACTGAGGATAAAAGCAATTAAAACTATAGAATAATTATAATGACCCCAAGTGACAACTGTATTACCTGCCATATAGATTTGACACTAAATAGGCATACTTAGTGGATGGAATAAAACCGCATTGTAAAGTGTTGATGTAGGGGCCGCCCCTGCGCAGGAAATTAGCTTTTGCCCAGAGTCAGCGAAACTGGACGTGCTTCTTGAGGCTAGAGGTCAATAGGTCCGGACAGGGCCTGTTGAACAAACGAACTGTTCCTTGTGACTGATAGCCAAGAGCCTTAGGTCTTGCACGCAAGCCAAGGGATCTCATTGTCTGCACACGGTGATGAAATCAAGAGGTAGAGATGCAAACATTCACTTCCCTTGAACAATCGGCCAGAACGAATGGAACAGGTTACCTCAAGGCATCAAAGAAAGTCACGTACCAGGAAGTAGCTGCTGGGCAGAAAGTATAAAAATAAAACGACTGGTGCTTTCGGCACTGCAGTCTTGTACCGTCTTTGTGTGTCTGTGTGTTTCTTTCTGTGTTCATCCCCCGTTCTGCAATCAGACCGCAACAGTTGAAAAATCATCTGAATGAATGAATGGTTGATGTAGCCCGGTTTAATTGCCTCAATCCATGTATATCTGGAAATATAGTTCTTGTCCCTTCCCTATAGATATATTAATGCCAGGCTCCACTCTCATCAATAGCTATCTGTTGAGCACCTACCGTTGTGCATGATAGTAATTCCTGAGTAGGGCTCCAAAGCAAACAGTACTTTGCATTGCCACAGTCTCCTTTGGTTACCAGACTGTTTCCTAATGTTGAAGCTGAAAGGCCATTTATGGAACAGTGGCTAATGCAATTTGTTTGTAATATAATTTAAAATGTTGGCATTTTAGTTTTAATGGTTTAGTGTAGTGACTTAAAATGGAACTGTGTCATGGAGTTTACCTATGGGTTTTACACAAGTTTCCATATCATTTTTGACTGGGGAGCATCCTCTCACTCAGCCCTTCTCTACCTGCTTACTGGACACTAGCAATAAGAGTCTGGTAAATGCTAGGGAAGGAGGGATTAAGACCAGATTCAGAGCCATTTAATTCTTTGATTAACCAGAGAGAATGGATTTTAAATGGATTTAAAAGATTTTCTATCTCACTAGAAGCCAGAGAAGTGAGTTATCTTCCGTGTATAGCCAGGGACCCCGAGAAAAGAAGTTAGAAGTGATCCCAGGTAGAACTCTTTAGAATGACTGATACATCCCAGGTAAAGCTTAAATGTGAGGCTAGTCTCCTCTGTGTGTGTGTGTAGGAGGCGGAATTTTGTCTCTAGCAGAAGATTTGACCTTCTACTTATATCTTGTTGTGAATGGCTTCTACTTATATCATGTTGTGAAGCCTTCCCAGGACTTTAAGTAGAAAACCTGAAATGGATTTCCTAATCTACTAATCCTGTGATTCAATTACAGGATAAACTAGTGGCTTGTTTGCTGGCAAAGTCTCAATGTTAGAAGTTTTGTTGAGAATAGGATTGTGATTGGGAGGTCAACTCTAAGAGCAATTGCAAATTTATGTGCTTTTAATTTATTTTTTTTATTTCTATGCACCCATTTCTATTACTGGGAGGATTTGCTTGCTGGTAAAAAGAGTTATCTTGGTCTCGTTCTGTGTCTTACACAGAAATTTTTGTTTCAGAAGCCTATAGACTTGCTATGAACTGAATTTTAAACTGAATCTGACAAGTGAGCAAGAAATAACAGGATCTTCAGCAGGAAATGCAGATAATATAAAATTTGAGAGACTGGGTGAAGGTTTTCTCAGGAAACCTTTAAGCAGGACAGTCACATGGCATGGTAGCGTGAAGAAAACATGGTGTCATGCAGGAATCCAGGCAAATAAAAGGGTGGGAAGTAATTACTGAAGAGGGCTTTTTGAAAGTCAATTTATGTGGTGGAACTTAAAGTAATAGAGTATACATAACAAAGGTAATCAATCTAGTCATTGCCTTCGCTTCACTGTCTGAGGTATGACAAAAATTCTTCCAGATACAAAAATGAATTTTAATATGGCATATCAAAAGGTATACTTCAGACCCACTTAGTCCTAAAGGTTTGTTTCTGATCAGTTGGGGACTTACGGGCACCTAAAGTCCTATTTCTCTTCTGCATCTTACAGTGTGGAAAGAAATATTTTCTCCAATTGTCATAAATCTAGAGAGAATTGTTCTTTGAGAGGTTATTGTAGCCCAACCCCCATCTCACATTTCAATACATTCAGACAAGTTGCAGCTAGAACATGACAGACAATTCTATTGAGAGCAGGCAAGGGAACTACAAAAAGAAGGCATTTATTTACCCAAAGTTCAGTGTGTTCAAAGGTAGCTGCAAGAAACAAGACTGTTGTTAGAGCTGTGGCAAGTGAAGGCTGTAAAGCAATCAATAGAAGTTAGCAGAGAGGCAGGGTATGTGATGAAGAATCAAATATTGATCTTAATCCATAGAAGCAGGTATTCTGGAATCAATAACTGTGACTGCCTGAGGGAGCGGGACTTGAGAAAGCCCAGTGGGGGCTCTGAAAATGCCAGGAGTGAGTCACAAGTGATCCAAATCCAGTTAACTACATAATCGTCACTGGAGAGATTTTCCAGTTTCAACTGTCACAAAGATAGCAGTTTAATGTTTGGGCTGCCAGAAAATAGAGAAGAGACAGCAGACAGGGGAAAAACCAACTTTTTCAAGTGTTAATTCAGTAGTAATAATTAGAGAAGAAAAAATCTTGGAAAGATAAGCCTATCAAACTGATAAGAAAGAGAATGATGCCAGACTGAAAAACAACAGAAGCAAACAATTAACTATTGTGAAAGTATCTGGGTATTTCAAATAATATTGAATCTTAAGAATTGCAATAAAAATGGAAGAAAAATTATGAGTTCCTTATACATCTTTTGTCATGAAGTGTTAATGGATTAACCGCATTCATTTCTACCAAGAGACAGACCCACTGTCCTTCATGCCCTCTACACAGTGCAGAGGCTCTTGGAATTGTGGTAAGACATGGACGTTTTTTGGTTCAAATGAACCTTCTTCAATCACTAAGAGTGGGTGAAATATGTACTCTACTCTTTCCATATTGTTTAACCATATCCTTTTTGCTCATTCCCTATAAAAATAATTATAAATAATTTCTTCCTGAAATTTCTAGGAATATTGCAAGTATTGCTTTTAGATATAGACATTTTATTAATAGGTAAACTAAATAAATGGTTTACAGTAAGACAAATACTTAGGAGCCCAGATATCCAGGGCTTTAATGCCTCTTCATTTGTATTGATTTTTTAAAAGAGTTTTATATATTATAACTCACAGTTCAAAGCTCTGCTCTAGTCCTAAGCCCTTCATAAAGTATTTTGTTGCTACTAAAGCCCACATAAATCTGTTATTTTTCTCCAAATCTTACTATCCTTACATAGTCAAAAATTCACTGACTTCCAAAATGGCAGTGTGAGTTCAGCAGACCTTGTCCCCAGTGAAATACGATTTAAGTGGTAAAATAATAATAATAATAATTCAAAGTATGTAGAATATTTGCAAAAAGGATATAGCAAATTTTGAAATGTTTATTCACAAAAACCTACTAAATATTAATATTAAATATTGATAAACAACAATAATCTTTTGTTGTGTGTGTGGCTTTTAAGCCATGATCTGCTCCCATGTCCACCCCCTATACCCTGCTCAATGTGAAGGAAAATCTACTCTAGGTGTCTGTGGCCAAGACAATTGGGCTCCCTCTTCTCCCAGCACCTAATCTAGAGCTGTGATATAACAGGAAGCGTAGGCAGCCAGAATCTCTCATCCCTCCCAGCTCTGTGCTGCAGAAGCTCCATTCTCGACAAGAGCAGCCAAGAGGATCAGGGTTTCCTCATTCACCAAGCCCCCACTCATGAGGCAGAAGCTGTACCCCAGGCACAACAGCCCAAGAATACTGGGCATTCATTGCCTCTGCTCCAGCTTGCTTGTAGGTCAGAGGTTCCCCACTTAAAGGGCCAAACCACAAATATCTGGGGCTATCATTCTTATCCAATACCCCCACCCACAGACTGTATGTGTCCATCTGGGAGAAAAAGGCCCCTGTCTCCAACCCCAGGGCCAGTGCAATGACACAGGTGTTCTGCCCAGAGGATGAGGCAGTCATGAGAAAAAAGATCTCTGCAGCTCTCTCTGATGGGACTGACTTCATTTGGAACACAATATGGAAAGTTAATGCCTAAAGAATACCATGGTGGTAAGCAATAAGAGGAGGCTACTATTATAGTACTAGCAACAAGTAAAACATTAAAGTAGCTAGAAGTTTAGCAGAGAGAACTAGGGAAAGATACATCTAAGAAGAGCCTTCCTGGAATTGGGGCAAGCCTCAAAGACAGGGAACATATTATTCATTCAAAGTTGGCCACATTAATTGGATCAAATTATGAAGCAATGTATGTTCCCAGCATGTTGTCAAAAAATAAAAAAATAACAAGCTGGCAATTAATAGAGGCTAGCAGCTGGATATGATACCAAAAGAGGAAGACCAAGAAAAGCTTAATGGACAGTTCAGTAGGAGACAATCAAAAGAGGCTGGCTAAGACCACAGTCATCCCTGATGGTCAGATAGACTGCACATATCCAAGCAATACTCTCTGAGGAGTGACTTCAGAAACTACACACTGTGGGGAGATAGACTTCACTGAATTTAGTCCAGCTGAGTCACTAAACAAATAACACCAAGCTTTTGGCAGGGGGATGGGGCTGTGAAGGGAAAGTGATTTCCAAATTGGCTACAATATGTTATCTAATATGTCCAGTTTTCAACAAAAATTAAAAAGATATACCAAGAAACAGGAAAGTGTAATCTATATGTAGGAAAACATGTGTGCAATAGAAACTTCTTTTGAGGGTGCCCAAATGTAGAACCTTGCAGGCAAAGATGTCAACGAAGCTATTATATCTATATTTCAAGAACTAAAGAAAATCATGTTTGAAGAATTAAATGGAAGTGATAACAATGCCCTCATAAAACAGAGAATAGCAATAAAGAGATATAAATAACAAAAGGAACCATACAGAAATTCTGGAGTAGAAAAATACAATAACCAAAGTGAAAATTTTATTAGAGGGCCTCAACTGTGGATGTGAGCTGGCAGAAGAATACATTTGTGAATTTGAAGATAGGCAAATAGAAACTATGCAATCTGAAAAACAGAAAGAGGAATGAATAAAGAAAAACAAACAGAGGTCAGAGAAATTTGGAATACTACTAAGTCCGCCAACATATGTACAATGGGAATTGCAGAAGGGGAGGGAAGAGACAAAAAAGTTAAAATTATTCCTTAAAAATAATTTAAGGGATAATGCCTGAAAACTTCTGAAATTTGAAAAAAAAAAAAAAAAAAACATTAATCTTTACAACCAAGAAGCTCATTGAACTCCAATGAAGAAATGCAAAGAGATCTACACCAAGACTTACCATAGTCAAAATGCTGAAAGGCAAAGAGTCCTGAAAGCAGCAAGAGAAAAAAAGCACTCATGATGTATGTCAAATCTCCAATAAGACTAACAGTTGAATTTCCATCATAATTATATTCTTTTTTCCTATTTAAAAATAGAGATAATTAATTCCAATAAGAAACTATTTATTTATTTAAAATTATAAGACAATGCACCATAAAGGTATACTTCTAAGTAATAAGGGATGCCCAGTTGTTTGATAAAAATCTCTCCATATTTTTTACTTTTACCAAATGACACACATATATTCTAAATATGTAGACATAGGTCTTGATTTATAAGAGATTTTAGTCTTGAATTCATGTAGGAAATAGAAGATGGTAGGAAAAATAAGTGTAATGCAAGATAGCTTATGTTAAGTGCTAAGTACCAAATGTATTGGTATAGAAAATATTACTTTATTTACCTTGTGGCAGACTTTGCATGCAAGACTGCCTATCATGGCTAACCAAGAGTCTGAAAGGAGAATCCAAAAAGTTTAATGCTTGCAGTTGTCTCCACTGATGGTCCCAGGGGACATGTGTTAGAACTGTGGGAAAGAAAATATAATCCTAGAAATCTACTTGGCTTTAAGATAAACACCATTTACATAATACCAACAATAAATAACTGCTTAGTAATGTATTTCTGTTAGAAACAAAATATAGAAAAAGTGCAGAAAACTGTATGATTACAGAGCAGACAATAGCATCATCTCTATAACATAAAAATGCAACTGACCAAATTAATAGTTAGAAGCAGAGAATCAGTGGGTTTTAGATATTTCAAGATGTTAATATACCAATACATAAAAGAATAAAAGAGATATTATAAAATTAATGGAATAGGAAATATAGGTTTAAGTATATATGTGTACAATCTGCACGCAAGTGTGTGTTATGTAATGAAGGTAACCAAACAAAAAAGAAAAGGCAGAGATATAACTATAAATTTGGAAACTGAGGAAAAATAAATGAGGTCATCTTTTGCAAGGCATATTTCCAAATTGCATTAAAAAATCTATAACTGTTCAAGTTTATGAATAAAAAAGTAAAGACACAAAAAATATTATCTGCAGTTAATTAAAAGCATCTGCCTCCATTGCCCACAAATCCCTCGCAGAACAATGCCAGGCTCTACCAAAAGACCCTGATGAGCCCCATCTGAAAGATTCCATTTGAAAACATTCTTCCTTTTAGTGACCCAGGACAATTCTAAACAAGCCTACCCCTAAAGAGAGCGGGGAGCCTAAATACCTTGAGGAGTGGTAGTGGAAGACATACTCCTGCACTAACAGGTAAGAGGAATTAGGGGAAAATCAACACTACCATGTCTGTGTCCCATTGCCTACACAGATGTTTCTCAAACATGGTCCTCCTACTTTGCCAGTCAGGAAATTTCAAGATGCCTGTCCCTAACAAGAAAAAAAATGGAGAATAAGTGTTTGAAAACTTGTATAGCAATTTGACAAAGATTTTCTGTTTTTTCAATGCATTTTCTGTTTTTAATTTCATTCTTCTGGTGCTGTCTCGTGCAAAAGTATCAGTTCATGATGGATGGGGGAAAAGATCTGTCCCTTCAAGTAGGCAGCTTCAGAGCAGTGCTCTGTGCATTTAGCCACTCTCTGTCTGTGCTCTATTTCAAGTTCAAGTCACCAGTGCCTAGCATGATGGCTGCCATATAATTGCGACTCAAGTAATATTTTTGAGTGAATGAATGAAGATAGAAAAGCCTCAAATATGGTAAAATTAATAAATATTTAGAGTGTTCAAAAGTAAAAATTGGCTGCCTTTGAGGAGCTAGGCTGGAAGAACAGGTGGATGAACCTTAAAGGAGCTGCCTCTCATTCTGAACCCTTTCTATCGCTTAATTTTTACCACCTAAACGCAAGCAAGAATAAGTGTTTTAAATGGAGAAGAGAACTCTGGCTGTCGAGATTTGAAGGGAGTTTGAGCTGGGGCTGCAGGAGGAAGAAGACATGGGTCAGAGGGGAGGTACAGTTTTTTGAGTGTGACGTTCTTTCTAGAGAAGGATATAATAAATGCATGTAAGGGAGTGCAGGACGATTTAGGCATCACATACAAAAATTAACTGAAAAAAGCTGAAAATTATACTTTGCATTTTATTTATTTTTTATTTTTTTAGTTTTTGCAAGTGTTTTATGATTTCATTGTTAAAGTTTATATATTTTTATTTTTTTTAATTCAGTGTATTATAGGGGTACAAACATTTTGGTTACATGAAATGTGTTTGCCTCGCCCAAGCCAGGGCTACAACTGTGTCCTTCCCCCATGCAGTGTGCCCCATTTTCATTAGTTGTGGGTTTATTCCCCCAATGCCATCCATCCCTCGACCCCCCTTCCCCCCCACCTGACCGGCACCCAATGAGTATTACTACCATGTGAGCACCTTAGTGTTGATCAGTTAGTACCAGTTTGGTGGCGAGCACATGTGGTGCATGTTTTTCCATCCTTATGATACCTCCCTTCGAAGGATGGGCTCAATCTCTATCCAGGGTAATATAAGAAGTGCTAGATCACCATTGTTTTTTGTAGTTGAGTAGTATTCCATGGTATATATATACCACATTTTATTAATCCACTCATGTATTGATGGACATTTGGGTTGTTTCCACATCTTTGCAATTGTAAACTGTACTGCTGTAAACATTCGAGTGCAGATGTCTTTATTATAGAATGTCTTTTTTTCCAAATACTTTGTATTTTAAACACATATTTTGTTCTCTTCTTTCCATACAATGAAAATAACACTGGGTAAAATGCCAGGGTTGTACACATACATCTTTGTCCCAGGCACAGTATCATGTGATATTATAACCATGCATTAACCAAGAGAGTTCTGTAATACCTATTCGCACCTCAAGGGTAGGATCTGTGCCTTTTCTTTTCCATTATGCCTGTGACTACTAACATTTCAGAAATGGGAAATTTTTTCAAAGATCAGTTGTGCGCACATCTAGAAAAGAAGAAAAGACCAGGCTCCCTTCCTCTCCATGTTACTATCAGACACTCCAACACTGTCTGCAATTATTTATTTTATAAGTTTTAAACAACAAGAGGATTGCCCTGTTCTCTAAAAAATACGAATGCAGGTTGTTCAAGGGACCCTTTCATTTGATCAGAATTCTTCCAAAAGGATTGAATAAAACAGCGCAGAACATCTATTTGCTGTCCACTGTTGTTACAGCCTGGTGGTTTTGGCAGGTGTGTGTATCAAGTGCCTACTGTGTGTACAAGTCTGTGACTCTCACTCAAATGAAAAAAGAAAAGACTACAAAAGCACCTGTTTTCAACTGTTACTAACAAGATGAGAATCATTAAAAGAAGCAGTGCCACCATACAAAAGAAAACAATTGTTTTGCAGTAAGGGATTACAAACTATTATAAACAGACCTTAGAAAATTTAAATTGGAAGATGCTGAAAGTGAGACTTTTCAGGCTCATTTCAATTCACCATTTTACCCTCTTCCCCTTTTTATGACACTCAAGAAAAAATTGCCTCTCCTTTAAGAATTATTGTATTATACATATACACAACATGAAAAATGTTAATCCTTTAGGGAGATTTTCCCTTAGGCCTTCAATTTGATTTTGAAATGGATGAAGTGAATGACAGTATTTCATTATTGGAACCCCCCTAGGAAGGTACTTTGGCTTGCCTAGTAAATTGTGAATGTCATGTTGATTTTCTTTTTATTACTGCACTAAAGGATGGTATTGGCTTCTTGTGAAAATTGGGAGTGGGGAGAAAATAAACTACGAAATGTCTGTCCTTAATTTTCTCTCTTCTCAGCGTTAAAAAGCAAGGCAGAACTAATATATTCACCTGGCGGTTGTAGCTCTGGTTACTTACCCTAACCCCTGATATTTCAAAATACCTGTATGCCAATATGGCTAAATAATAAAATAAAATTATAGTTATTCATACTGAACTTTCAAAATATCTTTATATATTACTACATGTGATCACTCCCGTAATCCATAATTAATGTTGGACAATGAGTTTCCTTTTACCACTGGAAAATTGGAGGGATCAAGCAACTTGCTCAAGACCTCTGCATTGATAAACAGTGGAAATACTGATTTTGGAACCCACTTTCTAACCCAAAGCCCTAGCTTCTTCCCAACAGTCATGAAGACAAACCCGTGAAAGTTCAGCCTTCTTGTAAACATCCCTCGTAAGAAAGTGACGCTTTCAAACTGCAGAATGAGTTTGCTTTGGTCGTTTTCCCGTTTAGTGAACTTTCAGCTTTATGTTTTGGCAGTGTTTCTGTCCTTCATATTTTTAAAGAATTATGTGTCACTCTCATCTCTACCCTGAAGGAAAATAATCTTGCAAGCTCCTGGGCTGGCTTCAACCATGTCTTCCCTCCCCGAGGTCTCCCAGCTGGACATCGAGTCAATGCTCCTAACCCACTGTCACAGATTCAGTCCAACCCCAGCTCCTTACACGGCACCTGACTGAGACAGGGAATTGTCAACAATCTCAACTCCACCCTCCAGACAGCTAAGACTTGCACTTATATCACATTTTGGACATCATGTCCAAGTTAAAACCACTACCATATTGACATTTTAGGGTCTCAAACATGCTCAGAAGTCTACATCTTTTCTCAGGATGATTGTTGGTGGTTCTCAGAGGTGGTACCCAGATAAGAAGCATCAGCTTCCTTTGACAACTTGATAGAAACACAAATTCTTGAGCCTTTCCCAGACTTCAGAAATGCTGGAACTGTTGCTCAGTGATCCTCTCTTTTAACAAGTCACCAGGTGATTCTGATTAACAATAAAGTTTGAAAACCAATTTCCTCTTTTATTCAACATTGGCTCAATCTATAGGACTTTTAACTTTTCTCCTTATTCATAGTTTTCCTTTGAACCAACTAGCAACCTGTGGCTCTCTACCTATTTGGTATAGACAAAAAAACACAGACTTTAAAATCAGATTAACATAACTTTAAAGTACCTCAAATATTGCTCTGTTGTCTCTTGTTTCTCAGTATGAGTTCTGAGAGGTCAGAGTCACAATATATAGGTATTAATACATATTAATATATACACTTATACACAAACAGTAGGCATTAGATTTATAGTCATTTTATTTATAAATGATGGCCAGGTTCTATTTCTACTCTAAAAGGTAATCATTTAAAAACCAAAAAAGCAAAAAGGAATGTGTCATTATGACAAATATTTATAAGTGAATAGAAACGTCTGTGTGTGTGCAATCTCTGGCCTTTAATATATCTCTTTTTGTTTGCCAGTGTTCCTGGTAATACTTTTTATAGGAGATGGAGAGAAAGTTCCCCTACAGGCACTGTTTCATCATTGTACCATGAACAGCAATCTGAGTATTCAGTCACTAAGAATGTTCACCAAACTGAATTAAATTATATACTTTTCTCTGCTATTTGCAGACATCTATTTCCTTGGCAAAATTATAACTCATAAAAATGGCCTTATAATGGATGAACAAATATTTAAAGTATTTATAATTTAAGATGTGCTTGTTGCATGTTCATCTGAATGAGAGGATACAAGCACACATGAAAATAAGTGAGCTAGAAAGGAATCTGATATGTTATATCTATATGATTTGATATAAGACAAGAATCCATTATTGGACAAGACAAGAATAAAGAATCCATTTATTCTTTAAAGTAGAAAATAAGACTGCAATTTAAATTGTGGTAAACATTATTCAGGTTTCGCTTGAGGAGGACCTGAAATCATCATCTTCATTATTAGGGTGGCAAATTAGAGAGTAAGCCAGGGCAATTTAGATGTCACCTACTTAAGTTTTTTATTTTACAGATGAGGAAGTTGAGACCTAGAGGGGGGGATAAACTGTTTTATATTTGCACATAAAGAGGATGGCAGAGTCTTCTGTGTTTTAACCTTGGCCTTTCTTTTTTGAATCTCTGACTCATTTTTAGGATTATATCCTGTATTAATTCCCTAAGAAAGAATCTTTTCTTGATTCTCCCAGCTTCTGGTGACTCCAGGCATTCCTTGGCAGCACAACCCCAACCTCTGTCTCTATCTTCACATGCCATTCTCCTTCATGTCTGTGTCTTCTTCTCTTCTGTCTCTTATAAGACTCTTGTCATTGGATTTAGGACACCCTGGATAATCCATGATGATCACAGCTCAAGATCTTTAACTTCATTATGTCTGCAAAGACCTTTTTCCCAAATAAGGTCACTTTTACCAGGGCTGGTAGTTGGAATGTTTGCATATCTTTGGGGACAGAGTACAGTCCAACCCACTAGATACCCTTTCTTGTCGTAAAGAATATAAGTTATACATAGAAAGTAATGGAGGTGGGTTGCAGATTTATGACTGAAACCTTTGATTTTTTTTGTAATGTATATTCCCATCAAGGTCAAGAGGACTGAAGAATGCATTCCTCAAGGCAGGACATGCTATTAAATAGAACTTTCTCTAATCCATTTAATTTTCAATATAGCACCAGCATTTCAAGGTCTTTGGGATATATTTTCTTAAATTGTAATTGCATTATCCTGTCAGTTTGATTTTCCCAGAAGGTACAGAGAAACTACTAGCAATAGGGTCAACGATAAAATGGATTGATTTGTTTGTTCATTCATTCATTCATTCGTTCATGCAGTACACATTTACAAATTACTTTTCTGTTAGACAAAGTATTAGGCACTGGGTGTTCAGAGATGACAAGGCAGAATCTCAGTCTGTGGAATCCAGATCATGAGACTATTTTGTGAAAAATCAATTATAATAAAATAGGATTTGGTAAAAAGGAGAAAGCTACATGGTACCATGGTAACACAGATTAAAGGGGCCCTTAAATCTGCTTGATAATAATTCTGGGGAAAAAAATCATTGGGAAGGTAGTACTTAGCTACTGAAGACTTTAAGATGGAGCATAGACCCAAAAAGGACAGTGGTCCAAGCACAGGAAAGAACACAGGCCAAAGCTGCCAGGCAGGAGAGCCATTCCCAGGAGTCCCAGAGAGGTCAAGATTTCCCAAGCACAAAATATAAAAGGGTTTATGGTAGAAAACTAGACAAGGGTTAACAGGATCCATATCAGATTTAAATTTGATTCTCATGGAATAATTTTGATAATACTTAGTTCTGAAATGATTAATTGTAATTTGGTCATAAACTAGTAGCTACAAATACAAGGGTTTTTTGTTGTTGTTGCTATTGTGGTTGTTGTTATTATTGTTTTTGTTTTAATAACAGAACAAACTTTTTTAAAAGATTATTTTGTTGAGGGATGCACTGTCTAGTTCAGCTACACTTCAATCACATTATTTTTATACCTTTCTAATTTACACATTTTTTTCCCTATCAGGTACCTAAAGGCATTCGAATTTGCAAACTTAGAAAAAGACAAATGCTCACATACAAATGAATTTATGATATTCTCCTAATATCCCTGATAGATAACATGATACCATGTACAACTTCAAAATCACATCATAGATGACTTCTTTGATGGGGTTACAGAGACTGAAACCGCCCTGTTGCTATCAGAACTAGAAAACTGAATAAGATCATATGACAAAATCATGTTCATTTGTTTACAGACAGTGCTGGATAGTGATATTTAAGAGAAAGAAAGTAAATAATTACTCTATTTTATGGAGAGAGTTTCCAACCACAGGACAGGGAAAAGGAGCCTAAACAGATGCCAGTAATGTTGGATTTGGGCTTCCAGAGACTGTGTCAAGCCAGAATATGCAAGACAAAATAGCAAAGAGAAGGGAGCTGCATAGGCAGTTTGCAGAGGGACCCCTTTCATCCATGTCTGAGTGATGATCTGCATACCTATGAGAAGGAAATACCCAAGGTTGGAGAAAGGACCACTCTAATGCATTAGGAGGAGCAACCCCCAGAGATAACACTGGACTGGGGAAAATGTGTGTTCTAACCAGCCAGAGTTGAAATATTTCAATTAATTTTTTTAGACTATTAGCAAATTGACTTCAGCAATGTATAAAAAGAACAATACAACATGATTCAGTGGGATTTATTTGAAAAATTTAAAATTAGTTGAACATTCAAAAGTAATCATATAATCATCTCAAGAGATGCAGAAAAAGCATTTGATAAAATGCAAAACTAATTCCCTATTAAAAATATTCACAATCTAGAAATAGATGCAAATTTCCTCCATTTGAAAAGAACATCTGAGAAAACTCTATAGTCAATATACTTTAAAGTAAAAGACTGAATGTTTTTAACCATAATATTGGGAACCCCGCAGAGAGATTTACTTTCTCCATTGTACAAAAAATTCACCTCAATGCTGTAAAAGAAGAAGAAAAAAATGAAAGACATATAGATTGGAAAGCAAGAAGTAAAACTATATTTATTCAGATGACATGATAAAGTTAGTAGAAAATCTTATATCTACAAAAAATATTACAGATATTCAATGAATTTAACACTATTGAAGTATACAAGGTCATTATAAAAACCACTACATTTTATATACTAGCAATAAAGGATTGAAAAATGTAATTAAAATTTAATTCAGTAGGATTTATAAAATCAAACACATAGGGAAAATTTACAAATATATGACATAAAATGTGTGAGATTTCTATATTAAAATTTATAAATAATTACTAAGACAAATTAAAGAAGACCTGAATAAATGAAGAGAGATAGCATGTTTACATATTAGAAACTTCACTATTGTTAAGATGTCCACTTTCCTCTACACAATTCTAAAAATAACTTCACAGGAATTTTTGTAGAAAATTATAAATTAATTTTTAAATTTCTATGAAAAGGCAAACTATGTTTGCAAAAAAATCTTGAAAAAGTAGAACAAACTTGGAAGACTTATGCAAACTTATTTCAACACTTATTATAAAACTGCAGTAATCCACACCATATGGTATTGGTTTAAAGACAGTTAAATATATAGATCATTGGAACACAACAGAAGATCTAGAAATGACTCCATATTTACATGGTCAACAGTTTTTCAATCAAGGCACTAAAGGAATTATTAGGGAAGGCAAAATATTTTGAACCTATAGTGCTGGGAGAGTAAAAAATATTGGCTTATACAACACACAAAATCAATTTCAATTTGATAATAGACTTAAATGTAGAAGTTAAAATTATAAAACATCTGGACAATAATATAGGTTACTATTTTTCCAGCAACCTTGGAGTAGAAAATATTCTTAGACAAGAGTTGTAAAAATAACTACAAAAGAAAAAAATAAAATTCACTTTATCAAAATTGATATGTTTATCAAAATATACCATGAAGAAATAAACAGGTAAGCTACAGATTAAAAGAAAGGAATTCTATAAATTCTATATAATCAATTCCTACAGCTCAGTAGCAACAACAAAAAAGGAGGTACACAACGAATAAAAATGTGCAAAAGATTTGAGCAGGCACTTTCAATAAAAGATAGGTGAAGGGTCAATAAGCACATAAAAACACTAAAAATCCTTACCTATGAGAAAAATGGAAATTTAATACCACAGTGTGATAGCACTACATATCATTAGAATGGCTCACATTTAAAAGACTGACAACACCAAATGCCAAATAGGTTGTGGAGCAACCTGAACTCTCCAGCATTCCCGTGTTAAGTGTAAAACAGCACAATTGCTTTGGAAATCAGTCTGGGAGTTTCACAGAGAATTAGACATGCATGTACATTATGACTCAGCAATTCCATTTTTGGGTATTCCCCCCAAAAATGCAAACATACATACATAAAAAGACTATTACAAAAATGGCTATAGCTACTTTATTTATAATAACCCTATCAAAGTTAAACAAAGCTGGACGTTAGTCAAAGCAGTGGAAAGAGACTTTTTTCAGTAGCCACTGCCAGGGTGAGGAGAGATCTTAGCTCCATTCCAGTTTGCACAGAGGTAACTAACTGGGCATTGTAAAGGAAGACTGAAGGAGGAGGGAAGGGGACACAGAGGGTCTCCAGTGAAATGTGGCAAAGGCTTAGTCAGTGCAAATGTGATTAGGCCAGCTGGGTCTGCTAGCTCCCAATTATCCAAGCTAGGATTCTGTCCTCCTACAGAGATGGAAAGACCGAAGCCCTATCCTTTTTGATGATTACATTTCAAAGGGATGGCTTTCAGGTCCTTAAGAAAGACAGTCTTGAGTTATAGGAGATACGTTTACATTTCAAAGGGACACAGGAAGAATTCACAATTTTAAGTTTAGTATATGCTCTAAGAAAGGGAGGTCAGCAGCCTACTGTCAGATGTGTCCTGGAATCAACAGCAAGTTCTCCTGGCTACACAGAGCTTTCTCTAGCAGGCATTTTCATGGTGGTTGGGGTCATCCTAGAGACCTTGCCCTGTGCTGCTTGAAGCCATACTAGACGTTGGTCCTCGCTGAGAGTAGAGGTTTGGGCAGGGTCCTTAGTTACGAGAGTTCTGCACTCCTCAGTTCCACGTGAGAAACAACCTAAATATCTAGCAACAGAAAAATGGACACACAAACAGTGGTATAGTCATATAATGGAGTATCCTCCTCAGCAATAAAAATGAATCAAATTTAATACCCATGACATCATGAATAAACCTCAAAAAAAGAATGTTCTGCCAATTAAGTTAGACACCATAATAGAGTTGAGCCTTGAACGACACAGGTTTAAACTGTGCAGGTCCACTTATCAATAAATACATTAGAAAATTTTTTGGAGATGTGTGACAATTTTAAAAAACCCACAAATCACATAGCCTAGAGATATCGAAAACATTAAGAAGAAGTTAGGTATGTCATGAATGCATAAAACATATGTAGCTATTAGCCACCTACTGTTGCTATTGCAGTGAGCTCAAGCATTGAGAATATCTCCTCAAAAATGCCACGTGACACTGATCATCTCTGCGTGAGTGGTTCGTCTCTCCAGTAAATTGTATATCACGGTATAATGTGATCTCTCACAGTTATCACATACTTTCACCATGTTTAGTGCCATAAACCTTGAATAACACCATGGGACCCATATGAAATGTCACCAATGATGCTGAAATTGCTCCCAAAAAGCAGAGAAAAGTCATTACGTTACAAGGAAGAGTTGAATTCCTTGATATGTATCATAGATTAAGGTCTGCATTTTTCATTGTCTGACATTTCAAGATAAATGAATACAACATAAAGACCATTATAAAAAATAAGAAAATTTGTAAAGCTGTCCCTGCAGCTGTATCAATAGGCACAAAAACCTTGCAGTTTTTAAAAATACCTTTTTATTTCATTGAAAATACAGCTTTTATGTGGGTACAGGATTGATATAAGAGAGGCATACCTATAGAATCTAATATGCTTTAAGAAAAAAATGAAGTCATTATATGACAATTTAAAGCAAAAAGAAAGTAAAGGATCTAAAGCTGGAGAATTTAATGCCAGCAAAGGATGGTTTGATAATTTTAGAAAGAGGTTTGACTTACAAAATGTCGAGATAACAGAAGAAACAGCTTCTACCAACTAAGAAGCAGCAGATGAATTCCCAGACACCATTAAGAAAATCCTTGAGGAGAAAGGCTATCTGCCTAAACAGGTTTTTAATGCAGATGAAAGTGTTTTATTATGGGAAAAATAATACTATAAAGGACATTTGTTAGTAAAGAAGAGAAGCAAGCACCAAGATTTAAAGCAAAAAAAGGATAGATTAAGTCTACTGTTTCGTGCAAATGCAGTTAGGTATATGATCAGGACTGCCCTTATAAATAGTTGCTAAACCCTGAGCTTTGAAAGGAAAAGATAAACATGAAATACCAGTCTTTTCTTTGCACAAGAAAAAGGCCTGGACAATGAGAACCCTTGTTCTGGATTGGTTCCGTCAGTGCTTTGTCCCTGAAGACATAAAGTATCTTGCCAGTAAGGGATTGCCTTTTAAAATTCTTTTAATATTGGACAATGACCCTGGCCACCCAGAACCCATGAGTTAAACACCAAAGGCATTGAAGTACTCTTGCCCCCAAACATAATTCAGTCTTTAGATCAGGTCATAATAATCTTTAAGGCTAATTACACATGGTACACTTTGGAAAGGATTGCCAATACTATGGAAAAGAATTCCAATATAGGGAACATCATGAAAGTCTGGAAGGATGACAGGATTGAAGATGCCATTGTTGCTATTGAAAAAGAAGAAAATCTGTGAAAGCCAGCAAGCCCTAAACAATAAATGCCTGCTGGAGAAAACTGTATCTAGATGTGCTGCTGAGCAAGATTTCCCAGGATTTGCAACAAAGGCAATCAAGGAAATCATGAAAGAGATTGTGGATATGGCATAAAAGTGTGTGGGCAGGTGCAAAACGGATTACAAGGTATGAATTTGGAGAAATTTGAGATCTAATAGACACCTCACAAGAGGAACTAACTGAAGACAACTTGATGGAGATGAAGTCTTCCAAACCAGTGCCAGATGATGCCAGATGATGAGAAAGAAGATGTAGCAGAAGCAGTGCCAGAAAAGAAATTGACATTAGAAAATCTGGCACAAAGAGTCCAATTATTCAAGACTGCTTTAGACTTAATTTACAACATGGACCCCTTTATGATATAGGCACTGAAACTAAAGCAAATGGTGGAAGAATAATTGGTATTTTATAGAAATATTTTAGACTACTGAAAAAGCAAAAAAGGTCTGACAGAAATTAGGATGTAAATTTACACTGAGTGTGCCTGCCTCTCCTACGTCCCCTTCCACTTCCTGCACTTTCTCCACCTCTGCCCCGCCCCTGCCCCGAGACAGCAAGAACAACCCTTCTCTGCCTCCTCCTCAGCCTGCTCCATGAGAAGACAACAAGAATGAAGACTTTTATGATGATCCACTTCCATTTAATAAATGGTAAATATATTTCCTCTTCTTTATGATTTTCTTAATAACATTTCCTTGATTACTTTATTGTAAGAATATGGTATATGATACAGATAACATATAAAATATGTATTAATCAACTGTTTACATTATCAGTAAGGTTTCTGGTCAACAGTAGGCTATTACACTCAGATTTTCCCATGCGCAAAGATCTGGCACCTCAACCCCCTCCTTTTGTTGTTCTAGGGTCAACTACACATCTCGTATACCTCTATTCACATGAAGTTCTAGACCTGGTGAAACTAATATGTAATTTAAAAAGTCAGAATAGCAGTTTCTGTGAGGAGAGAAAGGGATCCTTCTGTGCTGTATCTTCTGGTCTTCCATTTATAGCACTTCTCACACTAGTCTATATTCATCTATTAAGGTTGCTGCAAAACTAATTGTGGTTTTGGATGATGAATTTTAAATCATTATAAATAGGCTCAAATACATCCTTATTAATCAAAATAGGAACCATTACAATCAACACATTTTTGCCAATGAGAAATAAGTTTGTTTATTCCTGCAGCATAAAAACCCATGCTTCAGGATTCGACAAACTCTTGGAAAAGATTTTCTGCATCCTGCTGGTTGTGGAAGTGTTTTCCCTGCAAAAAGTTGTCGAGATGCTTGACGAAGTGGTAGTCAGTCAGTTGGTGAGAGCTCAGGTGAATATGGCCGATGAGGCAAAACTTTGTAGCCCAACTCGTTCAACTTTTGAAGACTTGGTTGTCTGATGTGTGGCAGGGCGTTGTCATGGAGAAGAACTGGGCCCTTTCTGTTGACTAATGCTGGCTGCAGACGTTGCAGTTTTTGTCCATGTCATAGATTTGCTGAGAAGGCTTCTCAGATGCAATAGTTTCTCCATGATGCAGAAAGCAGCAGTGGATCAGACCAGCAGCAGACCACCGAACAGTGATCATGCCCTTTTTTTGGTGCAAGTTTGGCTTTGGGAAGTGCTTTGGAGCTTCTTCTTGGTCCAAAAATTGAGCTGGTTGTCACTGGTTGTAGTATAAAATCCACTTTTGGTTGCATGTCACAATCCGATCGAGAAATAGTTCATTATTGCGTACAAGAAGAGAAGACCACACTTCAAAATGACAATTTTTTGATTTTCAGTCAGCTCATGAGGCACCTACTTATCGAGCTTTTTAACTTTTCCAATTTGCTTCAAATGCCGAACGACCATAGAATGGTCCATGTTCAGTTCTTATGCAACTTCAGTAGTTGTAAAGAGGATCCATCTTCGATGATTGCTCTCAGTTTGTCGTTGTCAGCTTTCGATGGCTGCCACTGTGCTCCTCATCTTCAAGGCTCTCACCTCCTTTGCACAACTTCTTGAACCACCACTGCACTGCACGTTCATTGGCAGTTCCTGGGCCTCATATATTGTTGATGTTTCAAGTTGTCTCCACTGCTTTATGACTCATTTTGAACTTGAATAAGAAAATCACTTGAATTTGCTATTTGTCTAACATCATTTCCACAGCCTAAAATAAATATAAAATAAACAGCAAGTAATAAGTCATTAGCAAAAAAACATAAAGTGAGAAATGCACATTAAAATGATGCATAACACAACCACACTTATTTGAGTGTATTCCAATATCAAAGGACAAATTTCAACAGTGCTAAAACCGCAATTACTTTTGCACCAACCTAATATTAACTGGCTCTCCCAAATTTCATATCTTAGTTATCTTCCAATCCCCAGGAATTTTTTTCAAGCCTTGGTGCAGTGATGCTGACAAACCAGTGTTTATGGAACCAAACTGAAAAATGATTTTGACAGCAGCATCTCCAGGAAATAATTCCCAGTTTCTCCAAAACCTTCCCTCAGCAAATAGGGAAGAGGACTTGAGAAGTCATTGTACTTGAGATATATTTTTATTTCTCCATTAATGTCAGTTATTCATTAGAAACCATCTCAGAGGGCTTGTCCATTTCACAATGTAAACTTTGTAACTAGGGGTGAAAATAAAAATGAACCCAAAAATCCCTCATTTAATTACTGCAATAACGGAAAAAGAATAACATTCAGGACAGAAAAACCCTGAAATGTTTGATGACCCCCTAGCAATTATCTTGCTCAACCACATAGGATTAGAAATAAGATCTTAATTTTTAAAATAAAATATGTGTTTGTATAAAAGTTTAGAAAAGATATAAAGGCATGCCAGTCTAAGTTTTAGTAAAGGTATAAAACAAGGCCTTTGAAAGCCATAGAAAGTTTTACTTAAAAATAGAAGGTACCTTTTTAAAAATGACTCTGGAAATTTCCACAGTGATATCTTTTAGGTGTTATTATGATGCAGAAATGAAAAAGCAAAAAAAAAAACACTGCCTTACATTCTCAGTTCCAATTTATTTAGACAGAAATTCTGATTTGTCACCTTCTTTCAAGTATGCAAAAAGATGAATGCTCATTAGCTAAGAAGATATACAGGAAGGCCAGAAATAGCTAGAAAACCACGAGAAAATATGACAGGACACTGCACTTTATGAATGGAAATATGAAACACATAATGTGTTTCATAATTTTAACAGTCTGGCCAAGGCGAGGGTTTCCAGGCCATTGCTTAGGCAAATGTTATCATTTTACTCCTTTCTTTCTTTATACCTGTCCAAAGATTCACATCAGGGGAAAACAGCTATTTAGTATCAGGACAAGCTAAAAATGATACAAAAAATAGAGTCCAGGGTGACTGATGAGCAAATCATAAATGCTCACTTGTGAAGAACACATCAAAGCCCATTCATTTTAACATTACCCTTTGGGGTTATTTCTTTTTCAGTTTTCTTTTTTTTTTTTTCTCTAGATGCTGTTTCTAAATAATGTAAGTGAACAAACTTCAAAAGTTGTAATATAATTGACCTGATGTATGCCTTTCTCTATAATCACTCTGAATTGACACTTTGAGTGCATCTTATGATATTATATGAGTACATGGAATCATTTTATTTCTGAACTCTAAATTCAAAATCATTAAGAATACCTGCTCTGAGTAATTCTCTGACCTAAAACTCCCTTTTGCTGTTGGATCACGGCTGCTCATCATTGACAGGCTGAAAAGAACACAGCTGCCGGCACCCTCCTCTCTCTGTCTTGCTTTTGTATTAGCTTTGGGCTATATCTTCTAAAATGAATGGGAAAGCTCTTGATTTCATATATCTTTCAATACTTTACCTTGGGTGGAATTCAAGAAGCCTGCTGAGCTACTTAGAAGAGGATATAGGTTTTCCTGGGGTGTTTCAAAACTATCAACTCATAAGGCCTAAGTCAACAACAATAATAACAACAAAAATGTGTCACTTTCTATTGAAGGGAGAAGCTCAGCTAAAAGACTTTGTCCCAAGATGGTCTATTGACTCCTTATGTAGCTAGGAGCCCCTTAAAAGCAAGAAATCAAAAAGGAACCCGACTGTGAGAAAAATCTCAGAAACAGCCATAGCAAGGGATGTCAGCATCCAAATATAAACTAGGTCGTTTTATACCTGTGCTTTTTCTCTGAGAGTTACAAATCTGCCACATATTACAGTTAAAGTAGTTCAATCTAACATAAAATATAACTTTTGTAGTTGATAGTATGATAGTATTATAAGTATTCTAATTGGTTACAATGTTTATTGGTTGAAAATATTGGAAAATCATTAACAGAAAACTAGTCACATAGGCCTACATTTAATAGCAAGCAAAAAGTCATGACATTAATTATATTTATCAAAACATCGTGTAAAATGGATACCCCTAGGTTCATGAAAGGGTTTATCTTCTTGTGTAAGAACAAGAGCTACTGAGAATAACTGGAATGGTTGTAACAGTGACCCCAAAATCCACCCAGAGGCTGACACTTATTTAAGTGCACCTTCCCACACCTCCTGTCTCCTGTACATATACCTGTCTATCTAGTTCCTTTGAATATCTTTAGAGGCTGTCCTCATTTCATACAGCACTGATATGCATAAATGTCAGTTGCCACAGTTTAGTTTAACAATAGTCCCCAACCACACAGTTCAAATTGCATTTACTGTGGTTTATTAAAAGTGAGTACTTGCATGAAGTATTGTATAAACTTTGCTGGTAGCGCTTCTATGTACAAGTCACTGTGTAAATAACAGATGAGGATCTATGACCAATCATGTTACATTTTTCAAAGCATACTACAATTGGTCACTGAGCATGTTATTCAATTCATGCATGGACAACAAAGTGTGTAGTTGTGGTGCTGCCTTGTTTCTCAGTAATAAACCCATGTGGCATTTTTTATAAAAAATCGATAATTGAAAGAGAAAATTGACCAATAAAGATGAAAATATAGCCAAAGGAAAAAAAATGTGATCATACTAGGAGTGAAATTTGAATCAAACATACAAGTCGTTATAGAAGAAATAGCCGACCATGGAAATAGTGTACTTTTTTTTCAAAATTTTTCTATACATTTACAACACAGTTTATGCCAATGCATGTGTGTTCTCTTTCCTTCTTGTCCACCAGGCAAATGGCTTCTTATACTTCAAGACCCATCCCAAAAATCATCTTCAGAAAGCTTTCTCTAACTTCTAGATAGTGCTAACTTCTTCCTCTACTAGAATATTTTGACATATTTTCCAGGTCCCTATTAGAATTTTTAATTTTATATTTATATAGGTGTGTCTTCTTAGGACTAAGAACTCCAGAAATGTTCATCTATCTATTATTAGCATATAGAAACTTATCTAGGATACTGGACTCTTACATAATATTTTTACCAAAAAAAGAATAAATATGTCCTTTTCTTTATTTGCACAACAAAAAAATCACACATCTAATGTATGCAATTTTTGTATGCATAGTTAACCTCAAATATTCATAATATTGTGTTATTTTCTTCAGGTCAAAATTTGAATACATAGCAAACTTGAAATTTAGGAATAAGTCTGCTTCTGAAGGACATTAATTATATTAACCCCCTAGTGTTGACAAGATTAAGTTCTTTAGTAACTTTGGAGAGAACAATTTTGTTTGAGATGTGGGCATGAAAGCCAGCTTGAAGAGTATGAGTGAACACATAGGAAAAACTTTCTTGATTAGAGATTGCATATTAGGCATGTTTTTCTGTATTCACGATCTCCCAAACTATCACTAATGGCCTCAAAGGAATTTTTCTTAAAGATATAACCACACAAAGCCATTAATACTTTGAGAGAAGCAATAGTTCTAGAAAATTAGTTTATTTGGAAAGCAGATGAACATGTAGTTTTTGCTTTTTAGTTTAACAGAGACATAAGAAATGGAACCATAAGCCCCAAGAGAAAGCTGATAAATAACCTGAGTTACCTGACTTACTCTTTTAAAAAAGCAAGAATTGTTGGTGCCACTTACTGCTGGAAGTAGGGTAAAGAGGTGGCCAAAAAGAAGAAGAATTAGTTAAAATGTTCTTTAATAACTGTCAGATCCATTAGGCATAAGATCCATTCTTTGGAAGAGTGTCCAGACATGGAATTCCATGTATTGTTGAGGATTGGGATAGCCCAATTAGAAATTAGATGAATTAAATACATATATAAGTAAAGCAAGGTGAAACCATCAACACTTTCCTTCATTTAGTTCCAAAATTCTGATAATTAGGTCTTTACTTTCCAGCAAGAATCTGTAAAAGTTTTTTCTCCTGATGATTCTGAACCAGCCAAGTTCCACATGCTAACACTAAGCTTGTACCAGTTTTAAATATCTCATTTTTGCTTATGAATAGGTAACTCAATAGATATCTGATGGGAATCCCCTAAGTTTAAATAACAAAAGAAAAGAAATGCAACTACTACTGTCTCAGAGGAAGAAGATCTTGATAACCACACCATTAATATTTTAAAATAGATTTTAAAAATATGACAACTGAAAAAATAAACTATGCACTAAAAAAGTAGAGATCAGAAAAGTAATTTCAGAAATTGAAAATATGGTAGAATAAATAAAAACATTTCAATCATTGGAAGATAAAGTTGCAATTTTCTGAAAAATGAGAGCAAAAAATTTAAAAATTTGGAAAATAGGAAGGAACATGAGAAACTTTCACTTAATAGTAGTTGTAGAAAGAATGCCAGAAATAAAGAACATAGTGGATTGTCAACATAATGATTCAAGAATATCCTGAATAGAAAGATATGTTTGGGAGCTAAAAATGCAATAAAGTATTTACCAAAATTGAATAATTGAGCCACACAAGTGAACAACATTCTGAACTTTCATAGTACCAGATAATATAGATAAAATCTGTTAGACATTTAGAAAGGAATAAACAAAATAACAAAAGACATATATTAAATAGCAACTGTATGAGGAATCCAAACAAGAATGAAGGTGGTCTCAATCATTTCGAAACACTAAAATCTAAAAACTTTGGGAAATGAATGGAAATGATGCCACAGTAGCTTCCTTATAGCAAGTGTTACCTATGTGCTTAGCATTTGACTAAATGCATGCAGATCAGGTCTCACAACTCCCCTGGGAGGGAGAACAACTTCAGAGAAAATAAATTTAACAGAGTTTATTTGAACAAAGAGCAATTCATGAATTGGGAAGCATTAAAAACCAGAAGAGGGTTCTGGTCCAAGTTGGCTGACTGGAGACATCAGACAGCCATCCTGTCTGGAATGAACAGTCAAAATTATGAGCAGAAAGTCATACCTTGAACAGACTATCAAGGAGAGAACACTGGAGTCCAACAGAGAGCTCACAGGAAACACTTGCAATGCAGAAGAAGAAGGAAGTGAAAGGCCAAATCAGCAGAGATCAGCAAGAGCCCAGAGTGATGGTGATATTGTGGGGAATGCGTGACGAAGAGAATTTCAGTGGTCCACATCTCTGCTGTGGACTGCTGCGATCCCAATTGCAGGAGACCTCCTCTACCCAAACAAACCCTGTCACTGGCATGGGCAGTGATCTGGATAACCCATGTGGGCATTGGCCCAGCCTGGGAACTTGCACTGAATCCCCCAACCCCCACCCCAGCTGCAGCAGAGTCATTGTGAGAATATGCCACCTTCTGATTACATCTTCCCCCAGGAACCACAGCCCCCATTTCTCCACATCCTGGGGGTTCTCAATGATATTTTCGGGTGTCTGACCAGACAGTAGCACAGCACTGGCTGGATGGACCCAGGGGTGGTTCAGGGGCCCTAGTGCTCTAGCCCACAGGGAGTGCTACCTCCAGGGAAAGTATAGTAGTGCAGCATGCCAAAAAAAGTGCATGCTTCCCAGAGCCTGAGAGCCCCTGCCTAGGGCTATGAAATGTGACTCTGCTCCCAGCAGAGGAACACATTCTGTGTTCTGCCCCATCAGCAGACAGTGAAATCCCTTCCCACTGGCAGAGCAACCTCTGTTCTGGAGCATGGTGGTTAGAAATAGGACCCCTCCTCCATTTCTGCACATCACAGCAGGCCTAGCTGCTGCTGCTGCCAGAGGAGTCCAGGGCAGGAAAGCCAGAGGGCTGCCTGACCGGAGCTGTGAGTGTTGATGCTGACCCCACTGGTGCCATGGCCTTTGTGCCCAGGGCTCATGTGCAAAGCCTCATGCCCCTCTCTGAATGGCACTGTGACACTGCTGCTACAGAAAGCAGGAAAGCCTGAGAAATTGCAACTTTGGGGCTGAGAATGGCGTCTCTGTACCACAGCCACTGCCAACACCCACCAGCACTGCTTGAGACCCACAGGTTGTCCCACCACCGCTACTGGAACTTGCTGACCCACCTGGCCCACTGCTGCCACCTCCTGCATACAAGCAAAAACTACTGCCTTTGATGAGGGACTGCAGGGTTAAAAGTCCTCTTCCCCAGCTGCCTTTCATTCTGGGAGGAGCCTACCCTCCCTGGAAGCAAGCTTCTGGCACAACTACACATGTGTCACCAGAGCATTTCAGCCACAGCCCATGGCCAATCTGGTAGCCCTACACACAGCAGGTTGAGCTGCCTCCTCCACCTCTATTGCAGCTGGCCAGGCTCGGAGCAGAGAATCTGGTACTTTTGTACCTCCAAAAACAGAGACTGCTGTCACTGCCAAGGGAGGTAGATGTAAGTGGCTTATGTGCCTCATACCTGCCTGTCTCAGCTAACCTCAAGAGGGGCTTGCCCCTCCTGTTAAAGGCCCACAGTGCATCAATCCTTCTCCTGCCTGAACATTCTTCCAGACAAGGAGAACGCTCTGCCCTTCACTATCGCAGCCACCACCTGAACTCAAGAAGGCTGCGGGCAAGTTTACTAGCATTCCCCTATCCCCCCACCCCCAAGACTCAAGCACACTATCTAGGGGACTGGGAATTACCTAACCTAGTCCACCACTGCTGGCACTTGAACACTCCCCAGGGGTCTGAGGTCCAACCAACCTAAGTTGTCAGCAACACCACAGTGGGTGCCTATCTGCAAGAGCTGAAAGGTAGTGTACCTCTCCCTCTCTACACTGAGCAGCAGACTTCCCAGTAGAGTAGAACAGGGAACTGCAAAGCTATTTGTTTTGAGCTCAGGGAAGAGGTTCCAGAAGAGAAGGAACCAGCATAACTTTGGCAATATGAAAAAAATAAGTTGTATTAACCCCCCCTCCCAAGATCATGCTAGCTCTCCAGAAATGGATTCCAACCAAATGGAAATTTCTGAAATGTTAGATATGCAATTCAAAATATGGATCACAAGGAAGCTCAATGGAATTGATGAGAAAGTTGAAAAACAACCCAAACGAAGCAGAAAAAATTATTTAGGACATGAATGAAAACTCACCAAATTGATGTATATTTAAAAAACAAAACATAACAGAACTTCTAGAAATGAGTCAACTAGGGAATTTCAAAATGTAGTGGGAAGTTTTAACAACATACTAGACAAATCAGAAGAAAGAATTTCAGAAATTGAAGACAAGCCTATTTGATTAATCCAGTCAGCCGAAAAGAAAGAAAAAAGAATCTAGAAAAATGAACATCTCCAAGAAATATAGGATTATATACAGTGCCTAAACATAAGAATCACAGGCATCCCTCAGGGAGAAGAAGAAAAAGCAAAAAGCATGAAAAACCTATTTGGGAGAATAATGGAGGAAAACCTCCTTACTCTTGCAAGAGACTTAGACATCCAGATACAAGGTCACTGAACTCCTGGAAGATTTATTCCAAATAGGACATTACCAAAGAACATAATCATCAGACTGGCCAAAGTCAAAGTGAAGGAGAAAATCCTATAAACTGAGAGATTAAAGCCTAAAGTAACTTACAATGGAAAACCCATCAGATTAACAGCAGACTTCCCAGCAGAAATCTTACAAGCCAGAAAGTATTGGGGTCCCATATTTAGTCTTCTTAAACAGAATAACTGTCAGCCAAAAATTTTGTATCCTGCCAAATTAAGTTTCATAAATGAAGGAGAAACAAAGTCTTTTCCAGATAAGCAAACACTAAGAGAATGTGTCACCACTAGACCTGCTCCATAATAAGTTCTCAAAAGTCCTCTAAACATCAAAAAGAATGATCAATACTCACCAGTGTAAAAACTCTGTAACGTGAAAACTCACACTCTTATAAAACTTTAACACAAGGGACAATATAAAGCAATTGGTAGCAATCAACATGTTGACTAGAACAGTATCTCACTTATCAATATTAAAATTGAATGTAAATGGTCTAAGTGCCCCACTTAAAAGATATATTAGAACAGATAAGAAAACACAACCAAATCATCTGCTTTCTCTAAGAAATCCATTTCACTCATAAAGAGTCTCATAGACTCAAGGTAAACTGATGGAACAAAATGTTTCATGAAATGGAAACCAAAAATGAGCAGGAGTAGCTATTCCTATGTCAAATAAAACAGGTCTTAAACCAACAGCAGCAAAAAAAGATGAATATTACATAATGATAAAGGAATCAATTCAACCAGAAGATTGAATAATTCTAAATATATATGTGCTTAACACTGAAGCTCCCAGATTCATAAAACAAATACTACTAGACCTAAGAAATGAAATAGACATAATAATAGTGTGGGACTTCAACACTCTACTGACAGAACTAGATACATAATCAAGGCAGGAAATCAAGAAAGAAACACTGGACTTAAATGGGACTCTAGAACAAATGGACCTAACAGACATTTACAGAAAATTCCAGCCCAAAACTACAGAATATACAATCTTCTCATAAGCCTATGGAACATTTCCCAAGATATAACATATGTTAGACCACAAAATAAGTCTGAATAAATTTTAAAAAGTCAAAATTATACCATGTATCTTCTGAGACCACAGTGCAATAAAACTAGACTTCAATTCCAAGAAGAACTCTTAAAACTATACAAATATGTAGAAGTTAAACAACCTGCTATTAAACAATCAACAGTGTACAAAGGACTCACTTTCGATCTATGGAAATTCATAGGTTAAAATGAAAAGATTGAGAAAGGTATTCCATGCAAATACTAAAAAGTAGAAAAAGGATGGCTATACTAATTTCAGACAAAATAGAATATAAGCCAAACAGTGTTATCAGAGGCAAATAAGGACATTATATAATGATAAAAGGGTCAATTTGTCTAGATGGTATAACATTTACAAACATATGCAGCAAAGATCAGGACATCAAGCTATATGAGCAGACATTGACAGAATTAAAAGGAGTAACAGACACCTCTACAATAATAATAAGATACTTCAATATCCAAATTTTAATAATGGGACAACCAGACAGAAGATCAATAAGGAAATATAGGACTTAAGTCTATAGACCAATTAGACTATTACCAATTGGATACTGTACTAAATAACAACATAATACACATTTTTCAAAGAACACTTGCAACATTCTCCAGAAAAGAACACGTTAGTCCATAAAACATATCTTAATATGTTTCAAAAGATTGAGTTCATAAGTATATTTTCCACCACAAATGAATAGTACTAGAAATCAACACAGACCAAAAACTGGAAAATTCACAAATATGTAGAAATTATACACCCTTTTAAACAACTAATGGTCAAAGATATGCCAAGAAAAACTATGAAATATCTTGAGAAAAATAAAATTAAGACACAATATACAAAAATTTATGGGATGTAGCCAAAGGAGTGCCAAAAAAGGAAATTTATAGCTGTAAATGCTTATATTATAAAAGAAGAAAGGTATTATGTCAACAACCAAATTATATACATCAATGAATTAGAAAAAGATTAAACTAAACCCAAAGATAGCAGAAGGAAGGAAATAATAAAGATTAGAGAAGATATGGATATAAATGAAGTATAATAAGTAGAATAGAAAAACAATAGATAAAAACAACAAAACCATGGGGGAGTTCTTGAAAAGATCAACAAAATTGAAAAATCATGAACTAGACTGATAAAAAAATGAAGACTAAAATAATTAAAACCAAAAATGAAACAGGGACTATTACTACTGATTTTACAGAAATAAAAGGATTATAAAAGAGTTCTATAAATATTTACATGCCAACAAATTGGACTTTCTAGAAGAAATGGGTAAATTTCTAGAAACATACAACCTTTCAGGATTGAATCATGAAGAAACAGAAAATTTTATTAGACATATTCTAGTAAAGATATTGAACTGGTAAACTAAAACATTTAATAAAAGAAAAGCCAAAGACCAGATGGCCTCATTGGTGAATTCTACCAAATGTTTAAAGAATTATCACAAATCCTCAGCAAACATGTCCAAAAAATTGACAAGTAGGGAGCACTTCCAAATCCATTCTATTAAGACTAACATTATCCTGACAAAAAAGCCAGAACAAAAGACACCAAAAAGAAAGAAAACTACAGACTAATATAACATGTAAATATTGATGCAAAACTGCAACAAAGTATTAGCAAACAGAATTCAACAGCATATTCAAAGTGTTATACACCATGAAGAACTCAGATTTATTCCTGGTACACAAGGATTGTTCATCACAGGAAAATCAACCAATGTAATATACCATGATGTCAGAATGAAGGAAAAAATAACCCACAGGATCGTCTCAATTGAGATGATGAGATGAGATCAGAAAAGCATTTAACAAGATTCAATACCCACTTTTGCCACATCTATTCAACATAGTTCTAGAAATTGTAGCCTGAGAAAATAGGCAAGAAAAAGAAGTGAGAGACATCCAGTTTGGAAGGATGAAATAAAATTATCTCTGTTAATATCTGATTAATAACATAATCTTATGTGTAGAACCATCTAAAATGTTCTACATACATACACACACACACACACACACATAAACTGAAATAATAAGAGAATTTAGTAGAGTTTCAGGATACAAAATCAACATGCAAAAATTGAGTACATTTCTATGTACTAACAATATAGAAATGTATATTTCTATACATTCTAAACAATATAAAAATTTGTTTACAACAATATAAAAATAAATAAAACACTTAAAATAAATTTAATCAAGGAAGCGAAACAGTTGGATACTGAAAACTACAAAATATTTCAAATATTTTTGAAAGAAATTAAAGAAGATACAAATAAATGAAAAGGCTTCCTGTGTTCATGTATTTTAATTTAAATTTCATCTAAAATAATATTGTGAAGATGTCAGTATTGCCCAAAGCAATCTATACTTTCAATGCAATGCCTATAAAAACCCAATGATGGTTTTGGTAGAAATTAAAAAAAAAATCCTGAATTTCATATGACATCTCCAGGGACCTTAAATAGCCATAACAGTTTTGAAAAAGAACAAATCTGGAAATTTCACACTTCCCAATTTTAGATATTACTAAATAGCTATTTTAATCAAAACACTGTGGTAGTAGTACTACAAAAAAATCTATTCCATTGACTAATGGAATAGATTGGCCAGCACAGAAATAAAGCCTTATATATATGGCCAAATGATTTTGACAAGGGTGCCAAGACTATTTAATAGGAACAGGATACTCTTCAACAAATGGTGCTGGGGAAACTGCATATTGACATGCAAAAAAAAAAAAATGAAGTTGGACTCTTACTTGAAATAATAAAAAAATAATGCAAAATGGATCAACACCTAAGTGTAAGAGCTAAATCTCTAAAACTCTTAGAAGAAAACATGGTGGAAAATTTTATTATATTGGATTTAGCAATAGTTTCTTGGATATGGCATCAAAAGCACAAGCAATTAAATATAAAAGAGATAATTTGGACTTCATCAAAATTAAAACTTTTGAGCATAAAGGACACTATCAACACAGTGAAATGATAATACGACAACTGGGAGAAAATATCTGCAAGTCATATATCTGACAAAGGATTGATATCCAGAATATGTAAAGAACTCCTATAATTGAACAACAAATAAAACAAAGAATTCAATTAAAATGGCCAAAGGACTTGAATTGATATTCCTCCACAGAGGCTATACAAATAAACAATAAGCACATGAAAAGATGCTCAATATCACTAATCAGCAGGGAAATGAAAATCAAAACCACAAATCAGTAGGGAAATGAAAATAAAACCACAATGAGATACCCCTTTATACCCATTAGGATGACTACAGAGAGAAAAGAAAGAGAGAGGAAGGAAGGGAGGAAGGAAGGAAGGGAGGGAGGAAAGAGAGAGAATGTGCAGAAATTGGAACATGTGCATTGCTGGTGGAAATGTAAAATGATGTTGCCACCAAAAGGGTATGGAAATTCCTCAAAGGAAATTAAAAATAAAGTTACCATCTGATCCAGCAATTTCACTCTTGGGTATATATCCAAAAGAGCGAAGAGAAGGGACTTGAATTAATACTTGTACACCCATGTTCCTAGCAGCATTATTTACAATAGCCAAAATGTGGGTGCAACTGAAGCATCTATGGATGGATGAATGCATAAACAAAATATGCCATATCTATACAAATGGACTATTATTCAGCTTTAAAAAGGAAGGAAATGTTGACACATGCTACAGCATGTATGAACTTTGAAGACATTATGTTAAATGAAATATGCCAGTCACAAAAGAACAAATCTTTCATCATCCCACTTATAAGAGGTACCTGGGGAGTCAAATCCATAGGGAGAGAAAGTAGAATTGTGGTTGCCAGGGGAAATGGGGAGTTAGTGTTTAAGGGGTACAGAGGCACTTAAGTATGAAGTTCTAATAACCATAAATTTTAATATGCAAGATCTGAAAAAAAAAGCTACATCCAACGTATTCTTTTCTAAAAAGTTATTGGGAAATAAGTATTTTAAAAAGCCACTACCAAGAATACATGAGACGTGAGATGTGGATTTGAAGATCCAACACAGGCAGCAGGGAAAAGAAATTTGTAGGAAGGCAACGAAGGCACATCTCAGCATGACTGGTGTGGACAAAGAATAAAAGGCATTCTGCACAGTTGGAGAAGGTCAAAGTTAGCTTCTTTAGAAACATAACATGAATGGAATATCTGAAGCCTTTGCAACTCTTTTGAGGAAATTCTGATAGTTGGCAAAGAAATCATTTTAAATTTGTTAACATAGAAAACTAAACAACAAAAGAACATTATAAAAGAAAACATCACTGTAAAGTGAAGTAAAACAAATATAATCATAATTTGCTATAGAGCTCACTGGTAAATAGAAGAGTAATAGCCAGGAAATATAATTGAGTATTCACTTTCTACCCAAAATAGCAATGTAACACTTAGGGAGGATGAGGATGAGTAGGATGCCTATTTATACTGCAGTAGACGAAAAAATGTATTAAAATAGCTTTTCATATTGGGAAGAAACCTGACAAATAAAACTAACAAATCGACAACATGGGTATGTTACATAGAGACACAAAGGTAAATACCACAGTAACTGACAGGAAGAGAGACTGTGGCCCAGCGCAGTCCGGGATGGATGCAGCAGGAGCTTGTGCACATGCTCCTGTCGGGCTTCCGTTTCCTTAGTGAAATGGCCAGCACTTTTTCAGCTGAGGCAGGGTATTGAGGAGAAAAATGTAGGTGAATTAAGGACAGAGGAGAGAGTTTGTGATAATCATCTAGGACACTGGGAGAGGTATGGACCTGTAGTACCAATGGTAAAACACTAATAGGCTTAGTTTTGATTTTTAAAATCTTCTTGTTATAGTATATATCTAGTCTGTTTGTTAGCTGGAGTAAAGTAAAATGATTTGTGCTTAACCGTGTCCTTATCATAAGGGTCAAATCACCAACGATATTTCTATTCCCCAATGCTCGTGCTGTTTGGTTGAAATTAAATTTTACATGTAAGAAGTTTGACCAAAGGCAGTGGTAGTGCCCATGGTTGTCTAACTGCATTTCACATTTAAAATGTGAATTTGAAATTAATAGTTTTGTGAAGTCCTAACCAGTTACCAAGCGCAGACAAATGTGTCCGTATCCTCCACAGCTGCGTGTCAGGGGAGGCTTCTCTCAGGCTAGGCGGTATTTCCAAATGCATCCCTGACTTCCTGGCTCTTTGACCTCATATGAATCTCTCCTGCCTTTAATTCCAGCAATTCCAGATTCTCTCAAAAAATACAGCATATAAACATGCATCATCTATTATTGTTCCCTTGCTTTGTTTTTACAATTATTTTTCTGGCATTTATAAATGCAAAGGTAAGACATTTCATTTTTAGTTCCAAATTACCGAGCACACACTTCCCAGTAAACCTAGGATTGACTGACACATGGGGTCATATTGACCTCTCCTCTCGTAATAAAAGCGTTTGTTTATAAACTGCCGTTGCTAAGGGTAGAAAAATAAATCACAAACTCACTTACAGGGAAGAAAATTCTACTTTTAAAATCATGCATCACAAAACTTCTATTTAGCTATTCACAGCAGGAAACTCAGTAAAAATTATTTAAAGCACATTAATTGAAATCAGCTCAGCCTACCTTCGTGGGAAAGTTGTTGCATAAAGGGAACAGCGCCTCTAATTAAATCTAAAAACCCTACAGCTGTGAAACTATAAATTTTTATCTATGCTAGCAGTAGCTCTAAAAGTGATTTTAAATTAAAATATTAACTTTTCCCCCCTACACACAATAAAAGACTTAAAACTTCCATAAAATGAATCAGATTGTTTTGGCCTTTATAAGTGGATGCACGGATTTTGGCAGACTTTTCTTACTTCAGAATAAAGTGTTTACTATATGCTACATTGCTCATGCTCACTTTTTTTTTAATAACAGTTTTTGTAACATGATTCAACTAAAAAGAAACTCAGCATTTTCGTATTTCTTTCTTGCTGTATTTTTTTTTTTTTTTTTTTTTTTTTGTCAAAGTTGTTCCCGATTTGCAGTTGCAACAAACAACATCTGGTCTGTTGCTGGGTGGTTAAGTTAAATCTCTCTCCGGGATAGGAAAATCTGTGTCTAGATCCTAGAGTATAGATTTCACACCAGTTCAAATGTGCATGTCCAATGGCTGCTAAATTTCTACTAAAAAGAGAGAACAATGTCTTTCTTAAAGGGTTGATTTCCAGAAAGTCATCAGTATGATGGTAAATAGTTTGGAAGCATTGAAAACGAGCGAATGATTAAAAGTTACCAATTGCTCAACTGACTCTGTTCTTACAAGTTTCAGTTTGCTTGACAAGTTTTTTCATTTGTGTAAAGCTTCTTCTGATACCCACAAAGCAGAGTATATTTGGAGAATAGCTGAAGATCTTTGAAGGCTTTAGTTGGCTTTGTCAAAATGATTCCACCTCTGTAACATCAAGTATGTTGACCCTAACTGATTCTGAGTTTCTATTATCTATGCATTAACCTAGAAACCCTACTGATGGTGTCCCGAGACGGCGTGTGTGTTGGGAAGAGCACAGGTGTGCACCCCTGCTGCATTGCTTCCTGGAAATGATTCTCAGTAGTGTCCATCCTCACCTAACATGATTCACTTACAGCCCTCAGGAAGACACTTCGTCGGTTACTTTTGAATTCATGATTGTTTGAAAACAGAAGCATGACAATTTAGAAAGGTCTGATAGAGCCTCTTTGATCTTGTCCTTTCCTTTAAGACAAGGATTAGGATACAAACCATGTATGTCAAGTAGCAAAAGTTTGTTTTTCTTATTAGTTGTAACATTAGTCACCATTTCATCTTTGCATCCTTTTATATCACCCCTTTATCAAAGCCAGGTCCTAAAATAATTCAACTCCAGTATGGCATCTCCAATCAATCTCATCTCTAAGCACCATTATTCCTTTATGCAGCTTCCCTAGAATCATAGAAAACATATGTTTTATTCTATTGTATATTGTCCACCAGTGCCCACATGTCAATGATATTCCCATATTAAGGAATTTCATATTCTAAGATATATTTTTGACATTTATGTATTTTTAAATTTGTGGTGCTTTTTATTTACTAAGTCATTTGTTTCCCACTAAAACATTGTTAAAAACAGTGCTAAATTTCTTTATAATTTATAACATTTCAGAATCAAGACTATTCAGTACTTTTGTTTGTGCTTGATAAATCCCATTTCATTGTCTTGGTGGTAGGAAGAACAGTAAATTCATATGGTCACAGGCTTTGAAATCAGGGATGGCTTTGGTGAAATCCAACTTCTGTGTCCTTGGACTCTTAAATCCACATGTAAACTGTGAATACAAATTAACTAGCTCAGGGCCTTGTTTTGAACAAGTAGGCACAAGTACTTACTAAATATGATTCTCCTTCTCTTTCCCCAAAGGACAAACTAATCTGTCCTGTAAGAACAGGAAAGATATTTTATATTTGTCTTATGTTCAGTGTTGTAGTTGTTCAACAGTGTTATTACTAACTACCATATAAGCAAAATTATTTAATGGTTTCTTAAGGCTCAATAACATCTGAAAATACTGCAGAGAATAATGGAAAACTATGAATGAGCTCTAAGAAGCTAAACCTGACATAATCAACTCATGCTAGCACTAACCCACTCTACCAGTAGAAAAAGTGCTAATATTTACTCTGATTTGAGGCACAATACTAACAAAAGTATTTCCTTTGTATTATATATTTCTAATATATTAAATGGTAAGAATTTGGGTACTGTAGGGAGAGGATATAGCAGAGCTAGGTAAAAAGTGATAGCTGTTGTTCAAAAGGAGAGGAAGAAGACAAACTTTTTGCTCTATATTCCTATCCAGCTATAGAATATATAATAAACCACTATCTGGAGTCCCTTAATATTTGGATAAACAATCCTACATAGCTTAGTTACTCCTAAAGTTATCCCAGCATGGAAATCCAGAATAGGAATAGAAATTACAATGATCTCTGCCTTATCAAGAAAAGGTTATCTGGGGTTTCATATATTCATCTGAGAGGGAGGAAGGTGTGAAATATATCTGGGAAAGAATTCTATCTAAATTGGTTAAAATAAATTTTGGACATTTCAAGTTTCTGCCATCTGGAAAATTCTTTTATGTGGAATATCTCAGTCTTCGGTAAGACCATATGAATAAGGTGCTATTTTAGTTATCTGATGAAGAAAAATGAGTTAATTGTTTTTGAAAATTACTTTGACCACATGGGCATTAAACAATGAATTAGAAAAGCATTTGGATATAATAAAATTGCTTGGTTTTTGAAACCCTGGGCTTTACACTTAAACTATCTAGCATTGGCTAAATTCCTTAATACTTCAAAGCTTAGTCTATATAATGAAAGTAATAAAACTTAATTCATAAATATATTTTATATGAGGATAAAGATTGAAACATGCAATGCTCTTAGCACAGAGGCTTGCACATTTTACATTCTTATTACATGGTGATTGTGGTAGCAGTAACAATGGGATTATTAATTATCATTATTATTTTCACTCATATCATCCTCATCATAATGTGATTTCCACATTATTACTGACTTATACAAACCAGTAATAATCTAAAGAGATCAAATTTACTTTCCCTAAATGTCTCTAGTTTCAACCCTATATACTGTTCTAACTCATAAGAAAATCAAGGAAGGTTGAATAGGAGATGTGTTGGCGTGTGGAGACAAGCTATCCAAGCTTCATAGCGGGCATTATTTCCTGCCTGAAGGAGTAAGGACATTAACCTCCCCAACTTGGCAAGTAATTTTTTTCTCCTAATTCTGCATAAGATCTTTGAGATGCTAAAGAAACTCAAGGTTTTTTTTTTTCCATATGTTTTTGTTAGAAATGATCTATATTAAGCTAAAGTAACTAAGTTCTATATTTAGCCACATCCACACCAACTTTCCTGGGATCCAGGATGTTCTAAAGTATGGAAACATGCCTAAATACCTAAACTTTTTGAGATGGCATTGTGTGGAGGAATGCACAATGGCATTTTAATCAGACTTTTTTTTCAGTTAAGTTTTTTCAACTTTTAGTATTCTGTGGTAATTGGCCTCCATAATAGCTTTCTAGTGATTTTTGAGGCCTTGCATGCATGCTCGTGTCGAATCAGTGGGTGTGTCGAATCAGAGGGTGTGAGGATGTGTGATTTGCAAGCCTTGGTCATATCAGACATTGCAACTTCCACACTGGACTCTTGGGTTTCTGACTCTGGGGAAAGCCAGCTGTGATACTGTGAACACACTCAAGCAACCCTGTGGAGAGGCCAATATGGTGAGGAACCGAGGTCTCCTGCCAACAGTCATGTGACTGTGCTGTCTCAAAAAGTGTATCCACCAGCCCCAGTCAGACCTAAATGACTACAGCCCCAGGGGACATCTGTATGCAACTTTGTGAGAGATCCCACTCCAGCACCATCTAGCTAAGTCACTTCTGAGTTCTCGAACCAACAAAACTGTGACAGATAACAAGTAATTACTGTTGTTATTAGCCATTACATTTCTGAGAGGTTTGTTACATAACATTAGATAACTAATACAAGTACTGGGACTTTTAGCAAGTGATTTTCTTTTCTTTTATATCTCTACTTTCTTACTTTTTGTGTGTGCTCAGCATCCTTATTTGCAAAATGAGCAAGATAGTATCTAAGTCACAAAGAATTTTTGTTTGTTCTGTGTGTATGTGTCTGTGTGAAGATTAAATGTCTCAGTATATCTACCATAACTGACACATGACTGTAACTACTCAATAAATATGGCTTGTCCTCTCTTACCATCATTTACAAGAAATGCATTGTTTTTACTAAAATACTATGTGCTTGTAAAGAGAAATAGTGAATGTTCAGTTCATGTTCCCAGAGACTAGGATAAATGTATATATAGTGTAAGCTTTTTAAGGTAATATAGAGGAATGGGATTCTAAAAGCCTAAAATGTCAGAAGATTCCCCATGGTGATGACAAATGATTTGTCCAAATATCAAGGGCTAGTTGTAGTCTAGGAGGGATGTATATAATTCATATCATATCTTTGTATATTTGAAGACACAAAGGAAAAGGGATTAAAAAAGATTCCATCAAAACCAAGAATGTTCAGAAAATATAATGGAAGGTGAACATCTGTACTAATGTGTTCAGGGTGAAACATAGAGCTGTTTGTCTTACGCAGACACCCTGAGGTGATCCATCAAGGTGAAGACCATGACAGAGCCCCAGAGATCTAAATGTTTTGCCACAACATTCCTTATAGCCTCTGCCATCCTCCTTATTGCTTCTTGTTTGCCGCATGAATGCCACACCACCAGCTGGGCTGTTTTACACTAACTAGAAATATGTAAAGTGAGGAAGATCAAGGAATACAGAGACCACTTCAGGAGTTACCACTTAATTGAATTTCCAGGGGTATCATATTGATCAGAAATGCATGACTTAGATACCAAAAGTGCATGAGTCATTTAGAAATGGGTTCTTGAACTCAATACTAATGTGTATTGATTGGAGTCTCACTAGTAAGGAAGAAGGTGAAGTGGGTATTGGATTAGGCAACCAGCTATGTCTACTACATTTGTTAAGTTACAAAAGTGCATGCAGTCAATTTACATTATTCGTGGTTAGATATTTTCTATAAAGTCACCACAAAAGCTGAATTAATGAATGCTGAAGCATTTCTCCTAGGGGAAATACAGGGTTAGGTTCCCGTGAGCCTCTGGTCACCCTACTTTCATCAACTGATCAATACATAACCTTGTTTTAGATCTGTTTCTTTTTAAAGACACTTTATTTAATATATATTGTGATTAATTAATACAAAAGTCAGCGCCAACACTACAGCTCATGCCTGAATGAAGTTTAGCTAACACAGGTATTTTTCAGTCAGGCACATCACAACCTTTTTGTTCTTCAACACTACATTTGGGGGTCATTTAAAACAGTATAATCACCAACAGAAAGCACCAAAATGTGAAAAATATGGCATTAAATATCCCTCATAAAAGGGCACTTGTTTATAGTGTGAGACTGAAACATGAAGGCGGAGTGTTGTCCTCAGCTGGGAAGGTGAGCCTGAGGCAGCTAAACGTTTTGCTGCTCTGGGCATGGCTGAGAATGATCACCACGGCAACAGGAGTGTTGATTTTGGGGTCACAAATAAAGCTTAGTAAGCAGGCAAATTCACAGACATAGAATCTGTGAATAATAAGGATCAACTGTATTTATTTGGGGCCGATTATGTGAGGGAAGTGAGAGGGGATTGGAGAGGCACAACTACCAGTTTAAAAGTACATAGTCTAGCCTGACACTAAATATTTAATATGTAATGCTGGGAATGTAGAAAAAAGCCACAAAAAACTGCATGGTTATGTCATTTCTCTGTCACTCTTCTCATTTTACATTTGACAAAGAGGAAAAAAATAATACAGATAAGAATTTCATATAATTTTGAAAGAAATATGTTACGTACTATCTTTTGGCTTTCAGATGATGCTGTGGATACATTCCACAATTCCATTCATTGGTGCTAGACATGGGAAGGAATATGTTCTGTCAGAAATCAGGTTAACGCACGGACTGTCCAAACATCCTCCAAGTGATCTATCAATGTCACTGGAGACTAACCCTGTCTGACCTTCACTGAATATGTGAACGCAGAACTCAGTCCTAATTAAAGGGACAAATGTAAGTCTTTGCTGTATTTGGACAGCTAAAACCTGCAACTTGAAGTAAAAAACAAAAAAGAAATCAGATACATGCAGTACACTTGCACTGGGTAAATGTTTAGCACAATGATCCCTAAATTTCATCCCAACACTGAGATTTGACAATGTTGTCTTGGGGATCTCTCACGTACTCAAGTGCTTGGTTAAGTGTTGGATACAACACAGCACATATAATAGTTATTCCTGGCACTCAATAAATTAATTATTTTGAGGAAGTAGAAACGGCTTACAAACAAAACAACCAGAGGACAATTAAACAGTCTACAACAACATGCTAAATTGTATGAGAAATCAGACTGATGAGAAAGTCTTTATGAAGGAGGTAAACCTTGATATTGGCCTTAAAAATAAACACAGGAGACTACCATTTGTTTAAAAATAATTCCAACTCATTCTTTTATTTAAAAAAATATATGCTGCATGCACATTATGTGCAAATAACTCTTCTAGGCAATGGGGATGTAAGAGTGAACAAAAGAAAACTCATGAACAAAATAAAATAAGAGCCATAATATATTGAATACCTGAATGTATGCAAAGTTACTGTAAGATACTTTGTAAATCAGCCTTTAATCCTTACAATAACACTGCAGGTAAAATGCTATGAGTAGACTAATTGAGTAGGAAGAAAGTTACACAGAGTAAATAATTTGCCCATGGCCACAGTGGTATCTGGCCAGGTTTCTTGAAATATTTCTAGCCCAATGCAGACATGAAACCCAATGCTGATAGAAACCCCTCTGAGGCACAAATAATTATTTTTTAGTTGTTCTTAAGCTCCTTGGAAATCAGGGAGGAAATACTTAGGATAAAGTTTTTCAAAGGGAAGAGATAGAAGGTGAAACAAATGTTTTGACTGAGATGAGGGAGAATAGAATTATTTGCTCCTGCATAAAAGTGTCATTGATTCAGCTTTTTGAGGGCAAGAAGGTGTGTGTTTACTTTTTCTTCCTTTGCAGATTCTGTCCCATGGAGCTTGAGAATGGATTAAAGAGAGAGCAAGAGGAGTGACTAGGGAATACAGTTGGTTCCGATACAAATCTGATTTAAATAACTCACAAGTAAAATCAGCTGCTTAAGAAAGATGCAGGCCAACAGGGTCTGACCAAAAGATGATTCAGAGTAAACCACAAAAGGCTGTCCTTATCTTCAGAGATTCTCTTACCTCACTAGCTCTAAAGTCTCCCCTCAAGTGTTTCATACATTTACGATTTGGAAACGTATCTTATGACTCAAATTTAAGTAACATTTATGGGGGTAAAATTCTATCTAGCATATTTTCTATTTAAAAATAACTCGAAGCTCAGTGGTTATGAGGGTGAGCTTACTGGAAAATTATAATTCTGAGTCTCATTGGAATTTAAATAGTAAATTGCATCTGGGATTTGAGGACACACTGTTACTATCATCTGTTGTCAGGGAAGTCACAGAATCAAAAATCAACAAACTCCATAAAGTAATATAAATAAAAAATCCAAGATCTTAGATGTTAAAAATGACATCCTTTTGTTCATATCATACAATAAATATTTTATAGCATATTCATACTCTTTTATCCATTAATAGCTTTAAATGTAAAGTAAAATATCTCTAATGAAATGGAGGAGGCCATCAAGGCACTTACATGCTTAACTTGGAAATGAACATAGGTAATAGTAACAAAAATAAGCCAGAAGCGAGGGAATTGCAAATCCAAGAAGACTGGTGTTCTTCCAAGAAGAGGAAGAGACACCAGGGGTGCGCGTGCTCACACGCGCACACACACACACACACACACACACGCGCGCGCACACACACACACACACACAGGAAAGGTCACGTGTGGACACAGGCGGCCATCTGAAAGCAAAGGAGAGAGGCCTCAGGAGAAACTGATCCTGACAATACCTAGATCTTGAGCTTCAGGTTCCAGAACTGTGAGAAAATAAATTTCTATTGTTTATGCCACCCAGTCTGTGGCATTTCGTTATGACAACCCTAGCAGACTAGTACACTTACCTATGGCTTCTGTTTCTGGAACTATGATAAATAAGTAGAGATAAAACTTCTGGTAGAAAACACCTAAAATTATTGCATAATATGTTAAGAAAACATTTTTAAAGTACAACTGAGATAGTACTAAAACAATGAAAACAGTAGAAGATGAGGAACTACATGACAAAGCACTATTTTGCCAGGATAAAAGAGTGTGGATTATGCCTTTGTTGTGAGTGAGGCTAGTCGCACTGGTGCCCTAGGATCTGGAATTTGGGAGATAAAATCTATGACCCAACTATGGTGGGAGTTCAGAATTGAGATTCCCAAATAAACCTTAGACTCCAGCAGGTGCTATCCTCAGTGGGTGAACTAGAAATGCATACATCCATAAGCCTAGAGAAAGACACTATCTTTTATGAGCCTTGGTTCTTCATGGAAAATCAAAAAATAACACTTTCCCTTGAGCATATTTTTTAAATTATAAGCTGGCATTTACAGAGGTGTAGGGCTAGAATTCACACTATATATGCTACCCAAAATATCTTTTGCACCTGATTTATTTAAACTCCAACACCTGACAGAAGCAAGCATAGATTTTTTTCTGAAGAATTTGTCTTTAAACACAGGCCCAATTCCAAGCAACAAGAGCAAACAAGTAAAAATCATTTAACATTGGAATATTAAAAACAATTACAAGTGAAGGTTAGCAAATATGATCAACAGAGATTACAGGTCATAATTATAAAGTACATAACATAAAAATAAGGTGGTTAAATGAATAATAGATGATAGATATTTATGACAAATGAATAAGAAATAGCAAAATTTATATTCTGACTTGAAAACAAAAGATAGCTTGTAGAAATAAATAAATAAAAAATATCTAACAAATTTCTGGAATTGATAAAATACACTCACTTTCAAAGCTTAGAAATCCCATAAATCCCAAGTTCTGCAGAACACATCAAAGACAAAAAATATATTGAGAGCAACCAGAAAAAAAGAGAAAAATTAGGACTTATGTTTACACTGAGAAGAGATAGCAGCAGCAGCCATAGAACTCAGAAGACAGTGGGACAACCTCTTAATTCATATAGAGAAATAAGTTAATTTACAATTGCATAGAAAATGAAAATATATTTCAAGATTGAATGTGAAAAAACATTCTCAGTTACATCAAAATCTGAGAGTTTGACACTAGCTTAGTTGAAATAAGAATAGTCTAAAAGATTTATTTCCTGTCAAAGAAATGTATTGTTATTGAAATATCTGCATGAAAGAAGGAATGAAAACTAAAAAGAGTACCAAATATGTGCTTAAATAGAACAAACAAAAAAATATACAAAATGATTAAATAGTTGTTTGAAACCCTCTTTCCTAATTCTTTTGAGTATGCCCAGAAGTGAAATTGCTGGACCATATATATGGTAATTCTCTTTTTAATTTTTTCAAGAACCAACATACTGTTTTCCACAGTGGCTGTACCATTTTACATTTTCACAAGCAGTGCACAAGGATTCCAATTTCTCTACATTCTCATCACACTTGTTATTGATTATAGCCAATATAATGGGTATACAGTTTTGAGCTCATTGTGGTTTTGATTTGCATTTCCCTCAAGATTAATAATATTGAGCATATTTTCATAGGCTTATTAGCCACTTGTACATCTTCTCTGGAGAAATGTTTATTCAAGGTCTTTGCCCATTTTTAAACAGGTTATTTGGTATTTTTGTTATTGACTTATGGGAGTTTTTTATATATTCTAGATATTGATTTCTTATCAGTAATACAATGTGCAAATATGTTCTCCCATTCTGTAACTTGCCTTTCCCTCTGTTGTGTCCTTTGATATATTCTAACAACTTTTTAAATATAAGGAAATGGGGAAATTCTTTATAACTCATGTAATGAGGATAGTATAACTTTAATTAAAAAATTAGGCAAGAGCAGTGTAAGAAAATTTACAAGTCATTCACACTCATGATTGTATATTAAAAATCTCTCCCTCTATATATTAAAATATATATGCACTATATCCAGCAGTGTATTTAAAATATAATAAATTATGATCAATATGGTTATTCCAAAAATGCAAGTTTATATGTATATTAAAATAGAATATATAACATATAAGAAAATATATTGGACCAATTACCACAAAACACAAAAAGGTAGAAAACCCATGCAATTATATGAATTTGTACAGAAAATAATGCTAGGTAAAATTATAACCATTCATAATGAAAAAACACAAATGCTTATATAAATTATAAACATAAGATGACTTTATTAACTTCTTAAAGTTTACCCTCAAAAAGACTTTCCTATGGGGTTAAAGTGTAGAGTTTCTTTTAGAATTCTCTTTGTTTGTTTGTTTATAAGCAGAATTAAGTTGTCATCTGTTTGGAATAATTGGTTGTAAAATGTTTTTACAAGCCTCATGGTAACCTCAGATAGAAAAAGAGATACATAAAAAATGAAAAGCAAGAAATTAAAATATACTATTAATACAAAAGAAAATCCCTTTTACACAAAGAGAGACAGGAAGGAAAAAAGAAAAAAGAAAAGATAAAAAAAATCAAAATCACATAACAACATGGCAGTAGTAAGTCAGTAACTATCAATAATAACACTGAATGTGAACGAGCTAAACTCTTCAATCAAAAGACATAGTGTGGCTGAATGAATAAACATAAAAATGAGACTCAAATATATGTTGTTTACAAGAAACCCACTTCACTTAAAAAGATACACACACATAGACTGAAAATAAAAGAATGGAAAAAGATATTCCATGTAAACAAAAACCAAAAAGAGTAGGAGTAGCTACACTTCTATCAGATAAAATAGATTTCAAGACAAGAACAGCAAAAAGACACAAAGAATGTCATTATATAATGATAAAGGGATCACATCAGCAAGAGGGTATAACAATTCCAAATATTTGTGGACCCAATACTGGAGTACCCAGCTATACAAAGCAAATATGATCAAACTAAAAGGGGAGATAGACCCCACTACAATGATAGTTCGAGACCTCAACATCTCACTTTCAGCATTGGACAGATCATCCAGACAGAAAATCAACAAAGAAACACTGGGATTAATCTTCAGTATAGATCAAATGGACCTAATAGATATTTACAGAATGTTTCATCCAACAGCTACAGAAGACATGTTCTTCTCCTCAGCTCATGGATTGCTCTCAAGGATAGACCATATGTTAGACCATAAAACAAGTCTTAAAAATTTTGAAAAAAATTGAAATCATATGAAGTATTTTCTCTGACCACAATGGAATAAAACTAGAAATCAATAACAAGAGGAACATTGGAAACTGTACAGACACATGAAAATTAAACAATATGTTCCTAAATGACCAGTGGCCCAATGAAGAGATTAAGAAGGAAATTAAAAAATTTCCCAGAAAAGATGAAAATGAAAACACAACATATCAAAACCTATGGGATTCAGCAAAATCACTAATAATAGAAAAGTTTATAACAGTAAGTGCCTTCATCAAAAAAATAGAAAAGCTTCAAATAAATGATCTAGTATTCCAACTTAAAGAACTAGAAAAAAAGAGAAAGTAAAACTGAATATTAGTAAAAAAAAAAAAAGAAATAATAAAAATCATATTAGAAATAAAGAAAATTGAAACCAAAAATAAAATACAAAAGATCAATGAAATGAAAAGTTGGTTTTTGGAAAGATAAGCAAAACTGACACACCTTAAGCCAGACTAAGAAACAAAGAGAGAAGATCCAAATAAAATCAGAGATTTTGAAAAAGGAGACATTACAACTGATACTGCAAAACTCCAAAGGCTTATTAGTGACTACTATGAAAAACTAGAAATGGGTAAATTCCTAAACACAAACAACCTACTAAGATTAAACCAAGAAGAAGTCCAAAACCTGAATAAACCAGTAACAAGTAAAAAGTTAGAAGCAGTAATAAAAAGTCTCTTATTGAAGAAAAGGTCAGGACCCAGTGGCTTCACTGTTGAATTTACCAAACATTCAAAGAACACAAACCCTACTTAAATTATTCCAAAAAAATCAAGGAAAAAGGAATACTCCCAAACTCATTCCACAAGACCTGTATCACCCTGACAACAAAACCAAAGACACAACAAAAAAATAAAACTATGTGCCAATATCTCTGATGAACATAGATGCCAAAATCCTCAACATCATATTAGCAAATTGAATTCAACAAAACATTAAGAAATTATTTAACATGTAACTGGGATTTATCCCAGGAATGCAATGATGATTCACTGTACACAAATCAATGTGATACATTATATCAATAGAATGAAGGATAAAAAACATTATTTCAATTGATACTGACAAAGCATTCTATAAAATTCAACATCCCTTCATGATTAAAAACTCACAAAACAGGGTAGAGAAGGAACAGACCTCAATAGGATAAAAATGGTATATGACAAACCCACAGCTAGTATCATACTGAATGGGGAAAAACTCAAAGCCTTTCCTCTAAAATCTGTAACAAGATCAGGATGCCACTTTCACTGCTGTTATTCAACATAGTGCTGTAAATTCTTTCTAGAGCAATCAGACAACAGAAAAAATACAGGGCATCCAAATTGGAAAGGAAGAAGGCAAATTAGCCTTGTTCATAGATGACATGATCTTATATCTGAGAAAAACTAAAGACTTCACCAAAAAATTGTCAAAACTAATATACAAATTCTGTAAAGCTGCAGGATACAAAGTCAACATAAAAAATCAGTACCATTTATATACACCAACTGTGAACAATCTGAAAAAGAAATCAAGAAAGTAACCCCCAGGGGGATTGAAGATGGTGGAGTGCAGGTGACCTCCTGCATTCATGCTCCCAGAGAGGAAGTCATGGATCTCGGTCTGCCACAATGCTAGAGGATCGCTCCCCCACAAGAACAGCGGTGTGAATCCACAGTGAATCAGCATGGGACACACAAAGCAAGAAAAGACTGAGGTGAACGAGAAATAAGATCGTGAAAATCTGGAGAGTGCGGGATGGACAATAGAGAGCGGAGCGTGGGATGGCTGTACCCGCCTCACCAGCAAGTGAGGTGGGCTCAGCCCCACAGGAAAGTGGCTTGTTTCCCCACTGACCTCCACACCCACTCAATTAGGGTTCTGCCTGAAGTCGGTGCAGAATCACCACAGGAGACATGGGGCTCTGTGGAGAGGAGACATTAGCAGGAGGCATTTTGTACCCCAGAGCTCTGTGCACAGACTGCAGCTGGCGGGGGAGGGTTTGCTCTAGGCTGCAGCGAAAGGCAGCTAGAAGACCCCGAACGGTCTCGTTTACTTGGCGGGTTTCTAGCCTGGAGACTGCAGGCGGCTGGGCTCCCTCAATCCCCGGCTCCTCCTGCGCCTGCTGGACCCGGAACATTCACCCCCAGCACCAGCGATCTGCGGGCGGACAGCTGCCATTATCAGGGTCCACAGCCTAGCCGCTGCAGAGTGATTGGGTACCAGCTGACTCCCTCCCCTGGTCCGTGGACCCCCACTGGGAACTCTGCCTTTGCGTGAACACTGAGTGCTTCCCCGGTCGCAAGAGAGTGGAGTGTGGACCTCCCGGACATTGGGGTAGGGCAGACCTTTGCCCAGGAAGCTGCAGCAGCTGGGGCGCTGGGAGAGTGAGGGCACCGCCCCCTCCCCCTGGCCACTGTTTTTCACACGGAAAGAGGGAAAACCCATCTCTGGAGAGGAAGAGACAACAAAAAGATGCTTTCCCTCTGCAACCAGCACAGCCCAGTGACTTAACTCGTCAAACCGGTTTTAGGTCAAATTAATTCTCTGGGGCTGGACCCATCAGGAGCAGCCCCCCAGCAGAGGTAGCAAAATCCTAAACAACACATAACAGGCTCCCCCTAGTGGCAAAGGAAGCAACACACCTAGGCCACTACACAGCCTAAGAACAGCGTGCACGGCGTGCCTCTATCCAGACTAAAGCTGTAAGAAGAGATCTAACGATTGATCCAGATGGGAAGGGCTCAGTGAAAAAACTCTGGGAGTATAAAGAATCAAACTGAAATTTTGCCCCCAAAGAGGAATACCAGCTCTCTACCAATTGACACAAACCAGATTCAAAATAGCAACATGTCACAGGAAGAATTTCAAACATGGATCATAAATAAGCTGAATATTATGCAAGAAAAAATGGGTAACCATCACAAAGAAACTACAAAAAAAATCCAGACTTGGAAGAAAAATTCACTAAAGAAATCAAATTATTGAAGAAAAATCAAACTGAACTCCTGGAAATGAAGAATTTATTCGGGGAGCTACAAACCACAGTGGAAAGTCTCAAGAGCAGGGTAGATCAAACAGAAGAAAGAATCTCAGAG